>CM032449.1:193602805-193847805 GCA_019049505.1 Pachyrhynchus sulphureomaculatus
AAATTCATGTTATGATTTCCAGGAAATCTTATTTGCAAAACGTAAACAACACCACCAAACTCCCGAATTCCGAGAAAAAGGTTGTTTATCAAATTTGCAAGTGGCGAGTCATAAGCGTCAGAAGTCAGGTAATGAGTTTAATGCAGCTCTTTCAATCAATCAGTTGCAATTTAGCGACACTTTCGTGCACATCTTATAGTGACATATTGTAATATTGTGAAAGTTTTTGTGATGAATATTAATACTATTTTTTTAATGTATTTTTTAATCAGAATCTATTAATTTGAATTTTTAGTATTTTTTTTTAAATAGCCTATATATTTTAGCGTGTATTTTTTTTTTAAAAAAAAAAGAACTTTGAAAGTTCAGAATATACAGACATTCACCTTTATCTGGGCTAGTTTTTAGATATTACACAGAAATAACTTTATTCTTCGTAAAAATACACATATTGTTTAGCACACTTCAGTACAAAACATGTTTTTTTTTTTTCTTTTTTTCCAGAACACGTTTACTCTATTTCAAGGGTAGCCTTTTTTGAGGAGTGGTTGAAACACACGAAGAATGAAAAAACTCGCGTGTATATGACTTTCTTTTTTCAAAATTTCACTTTGGGTGACATTACTGAAAGCAGCCAAAAAGAAATAAAGTTGAAGATATCCAACTTGTCTAATAAGTTTGGTGCCAAATGGTTGGCTTCAGAAAGTCGAAGGAGCGTTTTTTAATTAAAAATAAGAATTGGTTGGATGAGGCAGACATACAGTTTTTACTGCGAGATCTTTTGCGCCACAACCTTCAATATCAAGTGAGAATGTGACTCCTGCAGAAGACCTCGCAAAGATTTCGAGGAATCGTCGTTTAAGACGAAGAAACGTCGCGTCGTGGATCTCGTAGAATCCCGAAGTGTCAGTGAATTGGTGACTGCTGCCGAAATTGCTGTGTGTTCAGCAGGGCAAAGGAAAATTGCCAATGTGTTTAGAGACATTAGTGATAGCCCAGATAATATTATTAAGTCTAAAAATACCAGTTCCGTTAATCCTAGGCAATTAAGTAGTGATGAAGCCTTAGCTTACTCTATAGATTCTAAGTCAACAACGCATTCTTACAAACAAACTAGGAAGTGGTCCATGAAGGCGGGGCATAATGAGTTTCCGTCATATTTTAGTTTAAAAAAGTCCAAACAGGCCTGTTACCCTGCAGAGGAGCACATTGCTATAACAGAAACTCGTGCTGAAATAAATTTGCAAGCCTTATTAAATAAAACATGAACATAAAACATAAACAAAAACAAAAATAATATTTTGTTTTTCTTTTGTTATTACGCTTTTTTTACCGAAAAAAATAATGAATTTTACACGAAAAAAATTTTTTTCTCTCCATTAATTTCTAAATAACTCCAAAACGATAAAAGATAGAATAAAATAATATTCAATCAACTTTAATAAAATTTTGTTACGCATTTTTTAATGTTTTATTATAAAAATCTGACAAGTTGTTCCCGAGTTATCGTTAAATATGTCTGCATAGCTGACTAATTTAGGGGAAAAAATTAGCCACGCCCATAAAAAAAACCAACGCGATGAATTTTTTCTTAAAATAACTTAATATGCCTAAAATATACATAAACAATTGAAATAAGTGAAAAAATAATTTTGTCCAGCTAACTTGTACTAGTCGACACACTGTGCTTTGGAGTAATTTACCCAGGACTGTGTTTCCCACCGAGTAAAATTTGCGGCGATTCAAGAATAACGTGAATCACTTTCTCCGCACACGTGTCGCTCCTGTAGCGCTTTAGGGACTTCCCTGTAGCACGTGTGCTAGACCCATAAAAAAATAAAAAATAAAAAAAAAGACAATAATTACGCAATGTAAAAAAAATATAATCCTGGTATAGGTGGCAGGGGGAAGTTGACAGCCAAGCTTATTGATGAGTTAACAGTTTACTATGGTCTTGCAATTAGAAGGAGTATAAATACATCAGTCGAAACAATGAAAAACGCGACATGGGCAACTTATTACCATAAAATATCCACTGATGAAAAGCCACAGCATGACAAGTGCCCGTCCGGCGAAGATACGTGTTCGTATCAGAAAGCGAAGGCTTCTGGAACTTTGGACTCTTATAAGCATGAAAATTCTATTCCTGTAGTTGCCCAAAAAATAATTGAACCGGTATACGATAGATCAACTGATACTGATTTGTTAGAACGCTGTTTAGAAGGATACACTCAGAATAACAACGAAAGTCTAAACGCTGTCATTGGTTCTGTGGCTCCAAAAGTGCATTACAGTTTGACAAAAATTGCGGAGATTGCATCTTATATTGCAGCTAGTATATTTAATGATGGATATACTAGTGCATTGCAAATGATGCAACTATTAAACCTTGTAGTTGGTCCAAACGGGCTGCGATTTATCGAGCACTTGGATTCTCAACGAATGTCTATAGCTAACATGAGAGCCCAACAGGAGACTAAAGAGGCCAAGGAATTGAAAAAAGCTGCTCAAAAGGAGTCGAAGGACATCGTGGCAAAAATGGAAGACCTCATGTACTGTCCAGGAATCGCAGATTGAAGGTAATTTAAAAAAAATATTTTGTTTTAAGACGCTGACGCCATGTTTTTCGAAACAATTTTTTTCAAACTGGTGTACAAAAATCTTAAGATCTACTTAACCCAATTTTATTAAAATTTGCAACACATATTCTTCATAATATTATCTAAGAAGTAGCATAGGATTTTTTTGATGGGTGTCAGTAACGTTCATAGGTTATAAATTTTTTTGAACTCGAAATTGCAATAAAAATCAGAGTTTTTTTTCAAACAGCTGTCATTTCTACAAAAAAGAAATTACATTTTTTTTTCCTATGCTACATCTTAGCTATTATCTTTCTAAATAAGAAAAAAATTATTTTTATTTTTTAGACGATCCGTGATAGAAAAAAATAAGTACACCATCAGCAAGGATTTTTTTAAAAGAGGGTGCTACCTGATGGCTTATATCTCCGTCATTTTTTTAATTTTTCTTATTAGTTATTATTTCAAATTATTCATAAAACTACTATGTATATGTGTAAAAAAAAATTATTTTGTATATTTAATAGCTGCGTCACATTTTTTTTTATTTTTGTACATATTTTTCCGAGTGCCAAGGTAATGTAACCTCTTAAATTAAATTGTAAGTTTTTAAAAAACAACTATTGCTGAGAGTGCATCCAAATTTCAATGCTTCAGAAGCAATTACTCATAAACGAAAACAACACATATTAACTATCCAAACTTGCAGTTCTTCACAGACCCTAATAACCTTTAAATTTTTAAACATTGTGTATCTACTTAACTGCATTTCAAAATGGATGTTTCAATAGATGAAACATTCCCGAGTCATTTTTCCCTTGCAATTTGTGAGAGAGAACTGTTCCGGTTTATACCTCTCAATATAATGTGCGATGCTCTGCGTGATATTCCATACCTTGCCAACAGTTTTCCGTACAAATTTTCTTAATGTATTAGTGAAAGTATTCGTAATTAGGCAAGCTACGCCGAACATGCAGGAAAAGATCTCCTTGATATTTCAAAAAATCGAATTAATATTTTTGGCTAGATAAATTGTTTAAGACTTTTATGAATATTTTAAACGTTTTTAACCATTTCAAAATTCAAATTATTTCCGAAGTTATAGCAATTAGAAATGAGCGCGGTAGAGAGTCGGCCCGAAACTCAAGTAACGATCGGACTGGCACGAGCGGTCAAAGCGTTGACAAATGGTATTGTTCTTTTAGTCAGTCCTTTATAACAATAATTACGCAATGTAAAAAAAAAGTTAATCCTGGTATAGATGGCAGGGGGAAGTCGACAACCAAGCTTATTGATGAGTTAACAGTTTACTATAGTCTTGCAATTAGAAGGAATATAAATACATCAGTTGAAACAATGAAAAACGCGACATGGGCAACTTATTACCATAAAATATCCACTGATGAAAAGTGACAGCATGACAAGTGCCCGTCCGCGAAGATACCTAGTGTTCGTATCAGAAAGCGAAGGCCTCTGGAACTTTGGACTCTTAACATATAAGCATAAAAATTCTATTATTCCTGTAGTTGTCCAAAAAGTAATTGAACCGGTATACGATAGATCAACTGATACTGATTTGTTAGAACGCTGTTTAGAAGGATACACTCAGAATAACAACGAAAGTCTAAATGCTGTCATTTGTTCTGTGGCTCCAAAAGTGCATTACAGTTGGACAAAAATTGCGGAGATTGCATCTTATATTGCAGCTAGTATATTTAATGATGGATATACTAGTGCACTGTAAATGATGCAACTATTAAACCTTGTAGTTGGTCCAAACGGGCTGCGATTTATCGAGAACTTGGATTCTCAACGAATGTCTATAGCTAACATGAGAACTCAACAGGAGACTAAAGAGGCCAGGGAATTGAAAAAGGCTGCTCAAAAGGAGCCGGAGGACATCGCGGCAAACATAGAAGACCTCATGTACGGTCCAGGAATCGCAGATTGAAGGTAATTTAAAAAAATATTTGGTTTTAAGACGCTGACGGCGTACTGTTTTTTCTTTTGCGTTTTTTTTCGAAAATACTTTTTCAAACTGGTGTACAAAATATCTTAAGATCTACTTAACCGATTTTATAAATTTACAACACATATTCTTTATAATATTATCTAAGATGTAAAGAGGGTGCTACTTGATGGCTCATATCTCCGTCATTTTTTAATTATTTTTATTCGTTTTTATTTCAAATTATTCATAAAACTACTATGTACCAGGTGTACAAGTATGAAATGCGGATTTCAGACAACAGATTGTGTACCAATGCAGTTTGTACTATAAAGATTTGACACTGCGCCATTTTGTTGTGTCATTAGCAAGTGTCAGACACGCACGAGTGATAAATTGGAAAAGTGTGCGCATAGTGTTGTTTTGTGTTGTGTTCAACATGTCGAAATTTATACCGAACAAAGAGCATTCGCGGACAGCATTAATTTTTTGTGTTCATTTGAAGAAAACTGCTCTTGAATTATACCGATTACTTCGAGAAGCTTATGGTGAACATGCTCCATCGCAAGATACGTGTGAACGATGGTTTCGGCGTTTCAAAAGTGGTGACTTCGATGCTGCAGACAAGGAACCTGGAAAACCGCCAAAAAAATACGAAGATGTGGAATTGCAAGCATTGTTGGACGAAGATGATTCGCAAACACAAAAACAACTCGCCGAGCAATTGGGTGTTAGTCAACAAGCTATTTCCAATCAGCTACGAGAGATGGAAAAGATTCAGAAGACCGGTAGATGGGTACAACATGACTTGAACGACAGGTAAATGGAAAAATGCAAAAACACGTGTGACATTTTGCTCGCTCGGTACAAAAGGAAGTCGTTTTTGCATCGTATAGTTACAGGGGATGAAAAGCGGATTTATTTTTGAGAATCTCAAGCGCAAAAAATTATGGGTAGACCCAGGAACACCATCGACATCGACCGCAAGACCGAATCGCTTTGGCAGAAAGACGATGCTCTGTGTTTGGTGGGACCAGAGGGGCGTGGTCTATTATGAGCTGTTAAAACCTGGGGAAACGGTTAATACTAAACGTTACCAACAACAATTGACCGATTTGAACCGTTCGCTGCTTGAAAACAGGCCAGAATACTGAAAGAGGCAACACAAAGTCAGTTTTCTTCATGACAATGCTCCATCACATATGGCAAAACCAGTTCGCGACACGTTGGAAGCACTCAGCTGGGAAGTTCTACCCCATGCGGCTTACTTCCCAGACTTGGCTCCTTCCGATTACAACTTGTTTGCATCGATGGGTCACGCACTTGCTGAGCAGCGCTTTGGTTCGTACGAAGATGTGAAAAAATTGCTCGATTAATGGTTCGCTGCAAAAGGGGAAGATTTTTACTGGCATGGTATTCATAAATTGCCCGAAAGATGGAAAAAAATGTATAACAAACGTACTTTGAATAAAGCTTTTTTTATCATTCTTCCGAATTTAACATGTTTTTTTAGAAAAAAAATCCGCATTTCATACTTGTACACTAGAGTGACGGGTCTCATAGAGGGGGAAAAAAAAGTCGCAATCTTGTTCGTCTGGACCCCACAAAATGATTCCCTTTCCAGATATTGAGATAGTCGAAATTTGAGCTCGATTAAACGACGTTAACCCGTGCCGCTCGTCGCTCAAAGTTTGAAAAAATCCAAATTTTTGGCCAAAAAGCTGACATATGGAGCCATAACTCCAGAACGGTAAATAATAGAAACACGCTTAATATCTCAAAAGAAAGCTAATGTTGTTCTTCAAAATTTATATTCTATACATAATTGTTGTTATTTTAAGTCAAACCGAGTTACAACAGCCTTTAGCCCCAAAAACGTGACCTGGTACCACTAGGAGCATACTTCGTATATTTTGTTATTAAGTGATCAATTTTGCTTTTTTTTGGTATATTTTTGAGTTTAAAGTAGAAATATAATAAAAAAACAAGTAATACTGATAAGTCTAATGACATTTTTTATTTTAAAATATAAAAATTAGGTATATAATACATACAAAACAGACACAGAAAAGATACAGACGTAGTACCTACATGAGTTGATAATTTTACATGGTTATCTAATCTATTCTAGAGCTTTTGTTAAAGTAGTTTTTGAAACGTCAGGATATAATGCTCGGCATTTACTTACAACTTGCAGGACATATTGCTTTTGGTCTTCATCTTTTGTCAGAAGGTCGTTAAAGTCGGTTATTAATTTAACACCACGCTCAGCCATATCATTAACTACTTTTAATGTTTTGACAATTTTCAATCCTTCTTGGAAGTCATTATTTTGAGGCCAGGTGTTTGGATGTTGTCTTAGGAAATCTGTTTTTATATTAAATTGGTCAAAGAATGTAAACGTGGTAAGTAAATTTACCAATCCTCCACCAACTACCTCTTTTAAGTTTTCTTTCCTAACTTTTGGATTTACAACGCTAGCGTGCTGTGATGGTTCATCTGTGCTACTGAGCAATTTATTAGTCATTAACAACTTTTCATCTTCTGTAATGGTGGGATCAAAAAACGATAATCCCACCAACTTTGCATTCAAATACCACAAATGGTTCGAAAATTTGGTCAGGGCTATTTCTGCAATGTCGTTGTCACAGAACTTTCTTCTTCTTTAGACATCTTAAATTGACGACGAAAAATGAACATTTTTAAGCAGTAAATAGCCTTTGCCATCCACCTAGCGTGATGAATGGCTCCTGGAGTTCTAAAACCCACAACATTGCCGTCTAGTGATCCAACAAATACGAGAACCAACTGCAATAGCTCCTTGTAGTCATCTCTGGGGTGGCTCTCCGTTAATTTGGTCTCGAATTCAGCAGTAACATTTGCAATTACTTCTGGAGTTAGCTGCTTTTGTATTAGATTGTCACTGATACCTGTGTCGTATTTTTCTTTGTCTATCTTGGGCCATGCAGTGAGGAATCTCTTGAAAATGTCTGGATGAGGTCCAGTGGTTGATCCCATTTTTGTGTCGAATACGCCTCTTAACAGAATTTCCAAGATATGGTGACGGCAAGCTAGGTATAACAATTCTCTTCCTAACATTTGCTCCAATATGACGCATGCTCCTTTGAGTCTTCCCGTGTTGGATGCTGTAGTGTCGAAGCACATCGCCTTGACGGTGTCGAGAAGACCCCATTCATCTAGGCATTCATATACGGCTACGGCTTGCTCCTCTCCAGAGCTGTTTGCTGTTACAGGAACTCCCAGCAGCTGTTCCTTTTCGCCATATGAAATAGCTATAGCTATTCGCTCACATTGTTAATTTTTTAAAACACCCGGTAAAAGTTTACCGTCCCAATGGACAACCACGGGCTCTTTTTCAGGAATGTTTACTTTATCAAAATTTTTTTTATTATATTGTTCTCTGAACATTTGCCTTCTATCATGTAATAAAGTTTTCGAGACTTTGTACTCAAGAGGGTCAAGGTTTAGTGCTTCTAGAGTAGCTATTAAAATTCTCGTGGCATTTCTGTCGGATACCTTATATCGATCTAATAAATTGGACAATTTCATGTTTAAAATCTCTTTAACGCCCCTTGCAAATGAAACTTTCATCCTCTTGCTCTCAGATGGTCCTGGATCTTCTGCAGCTTTTTCAGGGATGTCCATTTCCTCCAAGCTCTCAAGTTCCTGGTAGATGCTGTCCTCTTCAGTGTCTTCTTCTCCTTCTTCGAACTTGTCTTCATCATCCGTCTCTAAGAAGCAACAAAAGAAAGAGAAAAAAAAGACTATAAAAACTTGTCGTTTTAGCAGAATAGTAATAATACATAGGTACTAAATTACCTACTTCTAATTATCAAAAGGTATTATTTAAAAAATATAAACTCAATCATAAAGATGCCAAATCATGCTCTCATGTACAATTTTCTTTCAATTATAATGAAACTATTTACTTATTTGTTTATTTATTTTTTAGAATACTAATAATAAAAAAAAAACTGACCAATATCAAAAGTTGCTTCTTGGATTTGTCGGTTCTGTTTTGCAAGTTCCTTTTGCACCTTGATTTCTTCAGCTCGAGACAACTTGAGATCCACTCCAGTCATGGAACCTGGGCGGCCCTTCTGCTTCTGTTTCACGAGAAACGCCTTATCTTCTTCCGATTTCATCAGAGCTAAGGCATCTTGTTGAGCAATATCAAAGAGATCATCCAACTTTTCAACAAACTGTTTAAATTTGTTCTTGGCCGTTTTCAATGTTTTCTTCCGGTCTTTTTGAAGAGTTCTCCACTCGGCGTGAAGTTTTTCCAGCTTAGTAATTGCATCTTGCTCATGTTTAGTCGGGATTCGAGCTTTCTGCCAAAAAATGAACACTTCTCGTATTGCAAGTTTTGCTGATTCTCTTACAGTTAATTTCACAGTACGTAAATTATAAAATAAAGCACACAAAACTTGACGATTTGAGGGTAGTTTACAACCGGTGATCTGGTGAATGGGATAGCCCACAAGAACTATTTTATCCTTAGTCCGGCTTTGTACACCTGATGTGGATGCCATTTCAGAGGCCAATAGGTAAATAACAGTTAACTTGGAAAATGAAACAAAATATATTGCAAACTTTAATTTCAATAAAATGTTTTCAAATGTCTTTTAAAATAATACTATAATAGTTATAAAAACAATAACACACACACTTGGAAAATTAAAAAAAAAAAAAAAACGTTAAAATATCTTCACTAGATAATTGTTCGATCTAACCAGCTCAAAGGCACTTTAGAAACTAAACTGAATAAATAAAAGGTCGGTTGTACGCTGAAGTAAAATCACCATCCCTAAAATAGAAATTAGATTCACCCTCCTTTTTACCTGTCAAACGGGTCTTTCTTTGGTAAACTAGTCAGGTAATCCCCGTATAATAAAAGATTAAATTTGAACAAAAGCCTCTTTATGTTTGAAAATTGAGTTCCAAAATACTTTTTAACAAAAAAATGTTAATTCCGAGAGACATTACGTAAAAACCCGTAAAATTCTTAGAATACTCCCAAACTGGCTCCTACTGGTACCAGGTCACGTTTTTGGGGCTAAAGGCTGTTGTAACTCGGTTTGACTTAAAATAACAACAATTATGTATAGAATATAAATTTTGAAGAACAACATTAGCTTTCTTTTGAGATATTAAGCGTGTTTCTATTATTTACCGTTCTGGAGTTATGACTCCATATGTCAGCTTTTCAAACTTTGAGCGACGAGCGGCATGGGTTAACGTCGTTTAATCGAGCTCAAATTTCGGCTATCTCAATATCTGGAAAGGGGAATCGTTTTGTGGGGTCCAGACGAACAAAATTCCGACATCGATTTTTTTGCTGTCACCCTATTGTACACCTGGTATATGTGTAAAAGAAAAATTATTTTGTATATTTAATAGCTGCGTCAAAATTTTTTTTTATTTTTGTACCCATTTTTCCGAGTGCCAAGGTAATGTAACCTCTTAAATTAAATTGAAAGTTTTTAAAAAATAACTGTTGCTGAGAGTGCATCCCAATTTCAATGCTTCAGGAGCAATTATTCATAAACGAAAACAACATATATTAACTATCCAAACTTGCAGTTCTTCACAGACACTAGTAACCTTTAAATTTTTAAACATTGTGTATCTATTTAACTGCATTTCAAAATTGACGTTTCAATAGATGAAACGTTCCCGAGTCATTTTTCCCTTGCAATTTGTGAGAGAGAACTGTTCCGGTTTATACTTCTGAATATAATGCGCGATGCTCAGCGTGATATTCCATACGTTGTCAACAGTTTTCCGTACAAATTTTCTTAATGTATTAGTGAAAGCATTCGTAATTAGGTAAGCTACGCCGAACCTGCAGAAAAAGATCTTATTTAAAGCTTAATCCTTTTTATGACATTTATTTATTAAAAACTTTTCGAATTTTAGCAGATTAGTGAACTAAGTAAACTATTGTAGAAACCTAGAGCTAGTCAACTTTAGAATTTGTCTATAAAAAGTATCATTTGTATTTCCGGCAACATAATAACACGTTATACCCTTTTATTAATGTTTTAAAAATTGTTTTAACCGATATTAATAGTTCTAAGCCAGACCTATATCGTGGAACGTGCTAAAACTGTGTAATTCCACAAGCAATCTTAGAAATTGAAGAGCCCTAAAATGCGTTTATTGACAAAGTGGGAACAGAAAATTAGATTTTGTCTCGAAGAGGAAGCAAAAGGTGGCGAATTTACCGGAAATTTTGATCCAAAATAAACAGAAATCGATGAAAAGCATTACTATAAAAATTTGTCTTATTTGAGGGAAATAGAGTAGGCATAAAATGCCCACTTGGAACTTTGATCAGCTATAATACAAAAATTTATTCAAAACAATTTTCATCTTTAGGCGGGTTAAAATTTAAATATTCAATTGGACTCACTGTTCGACATATTTATACTGATAATAATAAAAAAAATCTTTATAAATCAGTTTTCAACTTAGTTTTATAGACGAAATCGTCCGTAAAAACCGAAATCCTTCAGGAGATAGTCCTTTTTTGTTTTCTTTTTATTTGCAATCCAGTTATAAAAAAAAATAGGTACACAGTATGTCAAGAACAAGTAGAAAATACTGGACCAATTTCCAACCTTGTTTTATGGACCGCGTCCTCGCAGAGCCGTTAAAAACCGGAAAGATCGTACGTGTTTGGCTAGTAAAATCGGCTCTGGGTACGTTCCAGTGTTGTCACTTATATCTGTTAATTTTCTTAGCAAGTTTAGTTTGTTAACTTCTTAAAGTACAAATTTTAGAAAATGTTTAGCTACTTCTAACATATATATTTATTTACTTTTTTCTCTATTAGTTAAAACTATGTACGTTGATTTTACTTCATTAGATTAGACCTTTAGCGAAAGCCAGTTGAATATTTTAAATCTTAGAATTGTTTACAGTTGCTCTTTCTTTAGCTTTGGGCAGGGTCGGCCCTAGCTCTTTTGCCGTCGCAGGCAAACTCAAAAAATTCCGCCCCATCCAAGCTTAAAGAAAACTATGTTAACCAGAAAAATGACATATAATTGAATTAAGACAATAATACTGATACAGATTTACGAAAAATTGTTTTATTGGAAAACAAAGTTTACATTTTTAACGAGCTGACAACGAGCTTACAAACTAAAATAAGTACCTACTATTTTGAGAGATCTAAACCTAAATTAAAACAATATTTTTCGAAGTTTCATTTCTATAAAATCGCGAATAATTTCTTTCAGATCTAATTTACTACTCAATTCGTGTTCAATGGCCATCATTGCTAACCCATTAAGACGATTTTATGTAGTTATAGCTCTTATATAATTTTTTATTATTTTTAATTTAGAAAAAGTTCTGTCGCTGGTAGCAACAGTTATGGGTAGCATTAACAAAATTCTTAGAGCAATGCTCAAATTTGGCCCAATTTTAAGGGAAGTAATAAATTTAAAAACGTCAACTGGACCTTCTTTCTTAGTTAAAAGTGAAGAAACAAGGCCTATTTGGCCAGCCAGATCTAAAACGTTAAGCTGGGACGAATCATCATTTGTCAAGACGTTTTTGAGATCTTTACAATGTAATTCATTTTATAAACATGTCTTTAAGTTTATAAAGATCATATAAAAATTCAATTGAAAATTCATTATGACTATTCAGTAGGTTGAATCTCAGGTCCAATGCACTGATCGCCTGATCTATAGTAAAGAAAAAATTTCTATTTTATATTTCTTAACTTTCATATGACAAATTTCGTTTTGTAGTCCGAACACCATGACGTGATGTAGCCAATTCAAAGATTTTTCTACGTCGATTTCGCTGGCTAAATTTTCAGCTTCTAAGATAATGTTGTCAAAGGATTCATCCGATCTTAATTCTTTAAAAAAAATAATGAGCTATTTAATAAATTAATGGCTTGGGATAAATCAAAATCTTTGGATTGATGTAGCTTACTTATTAATACGATTCGAAATGTTATACTAAAGAACGATTGAACATAAAAACTTAAATTGTTTTATTGTGGTCAATAAATTGCTGGCCTCATCTCGAATCATATTATCTATTTCGGCATTCTCATAAATACTTAATGAAGCATCATGAATATCTCCTATTTGAAAACTTAAAGGTTTTAGGAAATTTATACGACTTTCCCAACGAGTGTCACTCAATGGTTTTAATGTAAGAGTATTGAGGTGTTCTCATAATATGACCCACCGAAAATTTACGTATAGAAATACTCAGAACTTCTGGGTATTTTTATAGACAGGAATGGATAGGCTTCTGGCAGGAGCCTGTCTATTCCTGTTGTATTTGATTTTACTACTCATTTATTTTCTAGATTCAAGTAATCGAAATATATTTTTGTGGGTTGTATTTTTTTTGCGCTTTACTAGTTCAGGCAGTTTGGTCGCCCCTAAATTTTGCCGCCGTAAGCAGTTGCCTACCTTGCCTACCGCCTAGAGCCGGCGCTACCTTGGGTCGCGTCATATTTATTTCTTTCAGAAATTGTTAAAGTTCGTTACATTTGAAAATTTTTAAAAATGAGAACGCAATAGGTGATGCAGTGAATAATTAATATGTCCTAACTTAGTCTTTTCTTGGGAATCTCTAGAAAACGATCTGATTTTAAGAAAATTGGGCTCCGCAAGATGATGTTGCAGCTTCAGAAAACATTTTTATTCAGACGATACCCTATCCGGTAAGAACTTTGGAGTTTCAGAGAAATAATGGGCATTTTTTAAAATTTGCTATATGCTTCTAAAAGGTAATTTAAAAATGACTCGTTTCATATGTACAGCGTTATATGTCCTTTTCAAGATTTTTAGGGTCGAGGAATTCAAAAACTAACTTATGTTTTTATTACTTTAAATTTTAACCCAAGGGGATGGGGTCGTGAAATATTGTTTTCCAGGTTTTTTAGTTGGTTGATGTAATTGACGAATTTTTTAAATATATTATTATATGTATGTATGTATATATATATATATATATATATATATATATATATATATATATATATATATATACGAATATATGAAAAAAAGAAACAATTAACATCGCAGGAATCTCCAAATATGTTTATTTTCTTGCATGCCCGAGCCCCAAACTGTTTCAGTAAAACGGAAATCGAAACTCGCAGAGTTCGCTGAAGGCCTGCAATTTAATTAATAACTCTATTAACGAAAGAATTTTTCAATATTAGTGTAATAAAAGGGGAAGTTCCCGTTTTTATTTATTATTAATTCCGGTATAAATGACTTTTCGTGAAGGGTAAATTCATGAACTAAATGAAATATAGTTTATATCATTTACGAAATTGTCTGATACTTATAAATCCTTCTTGGTTTTTCGTGGTTTGTTTTTATTATATATATATATATATATATATATATATATATATATATATATATATATATATATATGTATATATACCACCCTTCACAATTGTAGGCCGTGGCGGATACATTAGTATTCAGATCAGTCCTCATCACAGACAACGCTAAAAAATCAGAGGACCCAGACAACAGACCTAAAGCCATTCTATCTTGCACCAGGACCCACCAACAGTACTGAACGTCTTCTGCGTAGACATGTCAGCTCTATGGAAATCTATCATAAGAAATCTCAAAAACAAAATCCAACTTGAATTAGGATGTATATAGTGTATCATGTGGAAGTTGCAGCAAAGATTACGTTGGAAAAACCAACGAAGAATATCTGCTACAATGGAAGACCATAAACTGGCTATTAAAAATCAATGAACCACATCTGTGCAATTTCAAATGCTTTTTTTTACTGCACTATAAGGAAATTTTTATTTTTTGAATTTGAAATATATTTATTAGATTTATAATTTAAAAATTCTGATTTGGCTTGGAATCAGCAGATGAATTTTAAAATTCTTCTATCAATCTAACCAATGTGTTTTCAATTCAAAAAATAAAAATCTTCTTGTGATCGTATTTTTATTGATCAAAAACTGACAAAATACGATTTCTATCCAATCGATTGCAAAATTTTTATACTACCATAAAATGCAATTCTAAGCACTTTTCCTAATAAATATTTTCGATGTGTTTAACAAACAGAGTGACTTTTGAACCTTAAACTTTAGAAAATTCAATTTTCACGCCAAACGAAAAATGACAATCGACACTACAAAATAATTTTTTTGGTTTTAAGTCATACAGAATCCACCTATAAATTCACTTTTTTCCAAATTTAGAATAATTCCATAATTCCACTTTATGACTGTCACTGTATACACATTCTGTTTTGACTATTTTAAACATTGCTTATGCAATTATTAAGGTTGATATATGTATTTAATAATAACAATTTTAAAATAAGTTATACAGGGTATCCTACAATAAAGAAAATTACGTTTAAAAAAATTTATATACTTCCTTTTTCGTCTTACATACAGGCAATCATATCATAAAAAAAATATAAATTAAACTGTATACCTTGGTCTAATATAGCTTTCTACAACCCCTCAATGTTATCCTTAATAATCCAGTAATAAAAGTCTAAAAACAAAAGTTCCTTAGTTACCCTAAAGATCAATTCTTATATATATATATATATATATATATATATATATATATATATATATATATATATATATATATATATTTATATATATATATATATATATATATATATATATATATATATATATATATATATATATATATACCATCAATCCGTTTCTTTTATAGCGTTCTTCGCCTTCCAGTTCCCAGTTTCCGTCCTCTTCGATCTTTCTAATCTTCGGGTCTTAGATTTCTTTCTGACATTGCCCTCTGAACACCTCCAAACCATGTCGCCTTTGGGCTCCCCTTCTCCTCTTTTTACTTTGTACCCACTTTAGAACCATCTTTGGTATTCGGTGTTTTTCCATTCTTTCCACATGTCCATCCCGTTGTTGAATTCCCTAATAATCGTAGTTTTTACTTTCATTACAACCCTTATTCTTTCATTTCTAACTCTATCCATTCTTGATTCTCCAGCCGATCTTCGCCAGAGTACCATCAGTTTCGGTCCTGGATCGCTCTGATTCTTACTATAAACGAATTTTCTTAGAAAAGGCCCATAATAACCGGGAACCTTACGCCATGAATAAAAAGAGTGACACCCAGGGACTCAGTTCCATATACAGTTATATTCTTCAATTAGAATTAGAAAAATACTAATCACTAACAGAGCGTCCTGCACCAGACGAATAACATAAAGGCAAAATGTTTTTTCCTTCTAATTATTTTATTATTTTTTTTTTCTAAAACTGTAATGCATTGTTTCTTTCTGTTATCCTCCGTATACGGGTTGACACGTGCGCTTTTGAAATAAAAATCTAAATTCTCAGTAATTATTTCTATCTTTATTGATCACACTACTTGCCATTTAAATAATTTTTCAACTGCAATTATGTTTTAGATCGAAACGAATCAATAGCTTCGATCTTTCTCATACTACATAAAATAAATATTAATATATCACGCTCCATCTTTACCATACATATATAGCGAAAGACCAAAATGTTGACCGAAATTTCACTATAGAAAGTTTTTCACTATATAAAGAAAAAATCGGTATATATTGCTATGGATGTATTTTATATTGGTAATCATTTACTTGTATTTTATAAGGTACAAGCAACAAAAAAAATTGCAAAATTGAATTATTAGAAAAGATTTTATTAAACATTTGAAAGTTTAAATAGTACATAGCATGTACAGGGCTAAATACATACATAAAGTCCGTACGTTATATCTTTACCCGTACGTCATAGTTTTCAGGCCATATGACAGACGACTATTATATTATTTGTCTCTTTTCACCAATAAATCGTAGGTATTAGTAAAAAGAGACAAAAAATATAATAGTCGTCTGGGATATTGCCTGAAAACTATGACGCACGTGTAAAGATATAACGTACGGACTTTATGTATGTATGTACTACATACGAAATAAAAAGAATAATACAGAATCTGTTAATACATATGTTATGTACATACTACGTACATACGTACTAGGAAAAATAATCAGTTATTTTCTTTTGAACATTACTTTTGAAAAATAATTGTTGCTCAACAAAATTCTCGCATTTATTCAAATGCATAAAGATTTGATCAGGTACACTTTCCTGGTCCCTGAGAGTAGTTCGCACAATGTCAAATGCATTTCTTTTTCACTAAATTTAGCAGGACATTCCCCGGTTTCAGTTTCTTCTTCATGATCTTCTATACTTTTTATATCGTCAATTATGTCTTGGTCAGTTGGGAGATCTGTCGTGCCAACATCATTGTTGATTTCTAAGAAATCTTCAAGTAAAAAATCTGCGTCGACGGTAGCAGTTTTTTGTACAATACCCCATTGCCTTTTTAAGGTAGCGAGATCTATTTCGTCTTCTTCTTCCCATTCGTCAATTTTTTCAGTAAAACCTGCTTTAGAAAAGCAGTTTTTGATAGTTTTTGAGAAACATTTTCACTCTATACTTTAGCGACTTCGGTTATACACTCTTTAAGGGTAATCAGTTTTTGGACTGGAAGGTTGTTATCAATCGCAGTAACAATTTTGTGAACAATTCTGTTTCGGTAATGATGTTTTTCCATAGGTTGCAATTTGGAGGTCATGTTTGGTGGAAAAAAGATCAATTCAATATTCCTTAATTTTTTACTTACAGTAACTGGATGTGCAGGACAATTGTCTATAAACATCACAATATTTCGCTTTTGGCTTTTCATTTTCGTGTCCAGTTCTTTGATCCATCTTTCGAAAATCTCAGAAGTCATCCATGCCTTTTTATTATTGGCGTAATCTAACTCCAGAGATTTAACTCATTTTAAACAACGGGGATTTTTGCTTTTACCTATGAGCAGTAATTTCAGTTTTTCTGAGCCATCCATGTTTGCTTCAACCATAAGTGTCACCCTTTCTTTACTTGTTTTAACACCAAAACATTTATCACTTTTAAAAGCAAAATTTTTTGGCAAACATTTAAAAAACAAACCGGTTTCATCACAATTGAAAACGTTTTTTGGCTCGTACTTTTTCAATGCACTTTTTTAAAACAGTTTCAGTCCAAATGTCACAGTCCTCCTGACTAACGCTTGCACTCTCGCCAGACACCGTCTTGAAAACAAATGAATTGCCAGTCTTCCAGGCACTCAACCACCCTTCACTAGCTTGAAAATTAACGCAGTTAAATTCTTTTGCAAATTGTAGAACCTTTTGTTTTATTAAATTTCCCGATATTGGTACGTTTTGATGAGTACGGGACACTTGAAACCATCGTAAAACTGCTTCATTTACGTCCTCGTAAGTACTCACCCGTACTCGTTTTCGACTGCTTGGAACACTAGGTTTCTTGATACTGTCGCGACTTTTTATTATTAGAGAGACGCAACTTGGAGAAACACCGAATTTTGCAGCAACATCAATTTTTTTGCAGCCTTTATCAACTTCCTCCAAAACTTTAATTTTCTCAGCTAAACTTAAACACACTCGCTTGGACATCTCACTTGATTCTTAAACAAAAAGAAACTGAACCTGAATTTGCGAATTACTAGGCCTCGACTATAAAATGGGTTTTCCCCGGGTTTCTATAAAATGGGTTACTCCCCGGGTTTCTCACAGAAAACTACCTGATTTATTGCCAACCATTAGGCGTTATAAACGCGTTAAGCACCTTTTCAAAAGAATGCGTCGTAAAAATGGAATTCGTGCTAATGTTAGATAAAAATGGGAAACACAAAATGGCCAAGATCTCAATAAATGCATAAAAATTTATACATAAAATTCCGGAAAAAATTTTATTATATAGAGTGTTACTATTTTACAGATTCACTATATGTAGGGCTTTTTACATGAAATTTCATTTAAATATTCTAGGTCTTGAAAAAATTGCACTATAAAGAGTTTTTCACTATCTAGAGTTTGACTATAAACAGTGTCGACTGTATATATATATATACACTCTATATATAAATATATAAATTTTATTATACGCGGGGCTTTTGGAATTTTATTTTTTAAAGGGTTCAGTGTACTAGCTTTCGAACAAAGTAAAAGCTTTAACTTTTCAGATATTTTTATTTCATAATATTTATTAAACGAAACTACACTATAGCAATAAGACAAAAGCAGGAAATTTGTAGAATTATTTATTTCAATTTATCTGATGGTGGTATAGATATTTGAATTTTGATAATTGACTCTAAGATAAGTGATTCCTACTTTTTTCTTAACAGCTAGCTTTATAGTTCAGATTAGCAGATGTGTTGGTCGACTTTAATTTTGCATTGTTAGATTTACTTTGCGGATAACTGAAGAAAAAACTGTACGTTTTTTTCTCACCGATGTTTTGCATGAATATTAAAAATACTTTGCTGATACGAAACGGTATTTGGAGATTTTTTTTGTTGAAAATTCTTAACATATTTGGTAAAAGAATTTTAATACAAGGCGATACTTAGAAAATTTTTTTTTGAAATTGTCGAAGATTTTTTTTAATGTTTAGTAAAGAAGTTTACATATTTTAGTTGCCTTTCCATGATTTTATTTAGACTATTGGGAGCACAGGAGAAATAATTTTACGATTTTTTAAACAATTCTTTTAAATTTTATAATCTAAATACATTTATCATGGAAGCCTTCAATTTTAAAGTCAATCACCTACTGGAATATGAATTAGACTATGAACTGAAAATCCATCGTATTTTCTCAGAACGTCCGGTCGCGGATAAAAGAAAGATTCTAACGAGAATCTTAAGTAAAGAAATATTCCAATAGATCAGATTGGACTAAATAGTTACAAAAAGTTTCAGATTTTTTTTAGTCTAATAAAAATTTTCCTTCTCAAGTTAAAACTCCTGCTTCTCCAAATGGTCACATGTCTCCTTTATTCGTGCATAAATATTCAGATAACAGACCGCATATCGAGATAAATCTATTAGGTGCCCATTTCTCGGCTTTATTTGACTCTGGTGCAAATGCCTCCGTTGTAGGTCGGAATGGTATTAAAATTTTAAGTCGTTTAAGTATAAAAATATGCCACGTCAAAAATAGAAGTGTTACCACTGCAGATGGCAGCCGTCTAAAAGTTTTAGGTACGGTTGAGTTGCCGCTAGTCTGCAATGGTCATTGTTTAGTAATCTCTGCTCTAGTAGTACCTTCTCTATCACATACTTTGGTTTTAGGATGTGATTTTGCACAAAAATTCGGAATTTTAGTAAATTTTAAAAATAATTCGTGGTATCCACAGTCCCTAGAAGTCAACTCTCAAACAAGTTTTAAAGATTGTTATTCAGAAAGTTCTTTAGAAAACCTTTTCTCGCGTCTATGTACCCTAGATGATCTCTCGCGGACGGAACGCTTAAAAGCAGAAAAAGTAATAAGCTCTTTCAATGAAATAAGTAGTAAAGATAGGTTAGGCCGAACGAATAAAATCAACATGTCTATAGATACGGCTGATGCCAGTCCTGTAAAGACAAGGCCCTTCGCCATGTCTCCATATATGTCAAAAGTATTAAATAAGGAGTTAGACGAAATGTTGAAACTCGGAGTGATTGAAGAATCAAACAGTCCTTGGTGTTCTCCAATCTTATTGGTGAAAAAGGCCGATGGACAGTATCGTCTATGCTTTGACGGAAGAAAGCTCAACGAGGTCAGCAAATTTGATAACTATCCATTACCGAACATCGATAGAATTTTGACATCACTCAGGAATGCTAAGTATGCATCTTCGATAGATCTTAGAAAGGCTTTCTGGCAAATTCCTTTGGACAAATCCTCTAAGGAAAAGACCGCTTTTGCAGTAGTAGGCCGAGGTCTATTTCAGTTCGTCACTATGCCGTTTGGTCTAAAGAACGCTGCTCAAACTCAGCAACGTTTAGTGGACGCTATATTTGGTCCGAAATATGAGCCGCATATTTTTACCTATCTAGATGATATTTTAGTAACATCGGAAGACTTCGAATCGCATATTCGCTTACTTAAAGAAGTAAAAGATAAATTGAAAGAGGCCGGACTGACGATAAATTTGAGCAAATGTGATTTTTTCAAAACTTCTCTAAAGTTTTTAGGCTATATTGTAGGCTCAAATTCCTTGCGTACCGATCCGGATAAAGTAGCAAGCATGGTTAATTATGCGAGACCTACTAATACTACGGAAGTTAAGCGCTTCGTAGGAATGTGTTCATGGTATAGACGTTTTATTGAGAATTTTTCTACCTTGTTGTCGCCTATTAATGATCTTTTGAAAGGACGAAAAAAAGGACAATCGATAGATTGGACAAACGCAGCAGAAAGATCTTTTATAAAGATTAAAGAGCTATTGGTTGCAGCTCTAATTTTATCCCAACCAGATTTTTCCCAACAGTTTTTATATTTCTAGTGATGCTTCTAATACCGGTTTAGGGGGCGTCCTAACACAGAAAATCAATGGTGAGGAAAGAGTGATAGCGTATGCCAGTAGAACTTTATCAAAGGCTGAACGTAACTATTCGGTTGTTGAAAAAGAATGTTTAGCAGTACTCTTTAACATCGAAAAGTTTCGACCTTACATAGAAGGTGTTCCTTTCACGGTCATAACAGATCATTATAGTTTATTGTGGCTTAATTCTATTAAAAACCCTAGTGGCAAACTAGCGCGTTGGGCGATTAGGCTGAGACAACATACATTTAATTTAATTCATAGAAAAGGAGTCCACAATGTTATTCCTGACGCTTTGTCAAGAATCCCAGATCATACAGTGGACGAAAACAGTCTTAATGCACAAATTGGCGTAAGAATTGATACAGTTGATATAGATCGCATTGATCCATGGTACGATAATTTACGGCAGCAAATTAAAGAATTTCCTCAAAATTTTCCGCAGTGGAAGGTGGAAAATGATTTCGTGTACAAGTTTATCCCAAACCAGTTGCCTTTAAAAGTTAATGTACCCGAGTGGAAAAAATACTAGTTCCTAAACCACAGAGAGAGGAAATTATAGACATGTGTCACACTCCTCCTACTTCTGGTCATTTTGGTTTTTATAAAACTCTTCACAGGATTCAGGAACAGTATTATTGGCCAAAAATGCGTTTGGATATCTTAAAGTTTGTGAGGACTTGTGAAGTATGTGGAGCGCAGAAATCTCCAAATACACTACCTATGGGGCTGATGGGAAAAGAGAAAACGGTTAATTACCCTTTTCAAGTCATAGCAGCTGATCTAGTAGGCCCATTTCCACGTTCAAAAAAGGGAAATAAATGGCTTCTCGTGGTTTCTTGCTGGTTTACAAAGTAAACCATGCTATTTCCTTTGAAAAGCTCTAAAGCTGGATATATAGAGAGAATTTTGGAAAATAACGTCTTTCTAATCCACGGGGTCCCATCGCTCTTAATATGCGATAACGGTACTCAGTTTACCTCTAAGAGTTTTAAGAGCTTAAGTAAAACTTATGGTTTTAACATCCGTTTTAATCCCGTGTACTCTCCCCAATGTAATTTTGTGGAACGTAATAACCGAACAGTCGGGACCGCTTTAAGAAGTTACGTGGATTCACATGACACTTGGGATGGCAATATTTCCAAAATCCAACAAGCAATAAATACCGCAAGACACGAAGTAACAGGGTTCACACCGTCTTTCTTAGTTTACGGCCGACATATACCTCTATCTGGATCGTATTATAAACATTTAGATTTGGATGTCAATGCTGACAGCGAAATAGTTCCGGGTAACAGGGGCGCGTACGCCGAAAATTTAAAGGGTTTAAAAGAGATTTTCACCGACGTGCGTGGTAGGATACATAAGGCTTATGAACGGAACAGTAAGTCTTACAACCTTAGAAAAAGGGATTTTGCCTTTAATATAGGTGATCACGTTTGGCGAAAAAATAAAATTCTTTCCAGTGCAGCAGATAAATTCACATCTAAGTTGGTACCTAAGTATGTGCATTGCGTGATTAGAGAAAAGATTTCAGATTTAGTTTATGGTTTAGTTAATTTAGATGGGACTAAAATAGGACGATGGCATATTAAAGACTTAAAACCATTCAATGAACCTAACCCTAATGAAAGTTTGTCAGAAGAAGAATAATTTATATTTACATTATCTTAATTGCTTTACTTTATTTTTTTTTGATGTTGCTCTGTAGAGGTGACGACCTCGTTTTTTTGACTGTTATAAAAGTTGAGCAGAGAATAGCTTACTTTTATTGTTTAATGCTAAGGTTTTGGGTATTGGCCATATTCCAAACTTAGGTTGATTGTAGTTGATGTTTAGCATCGACTCAGCTGTTGCGAGCTTGCGAAAGAGTCACACTCAGGATGTATCATAAGACTGGTATGTCGGTGGTCGCGGGATTTGATTTGCTTATGACCCCAAATAATATCCAGTTCTTGAAAAAATTGCACTATAAAGAGTTTTTCACTATATAGAGTTTCACTATAAACAGTGTCGACTGTATATATATATATATATATATATATATATATATATATATATATACTGAACCTGAATTTGCGAATTGCTAGGCCTCGACTATAAAATGGGTTTTTCCCCGGGTTTTTCTATAAAATGGGTTATTCCCCGGGTTTCTCACAGAAATCTACCTGATTTATTGCCAACCATTAGGCGTTATAACCGCGTTAAGCACCTTTTCAAAAGAATGCGTCGTAAAACGGAATTCGTGCTAATGTTAGATAAAAATGGGAAACCCGAAATGGCCAAGATCTCAGTAAATGCATAAAAATTTATACATAAAATTCCGGAAAAAATTTTATTATATAGAGTGTTACTATTTTACAGATTCACTATATGCAGGGCTTTTTACATGAAATTTCATTAAAATATTCTAGGTCTTGAAAAAATTGCACTATAAAGAGTTTTTCACTATATAGAGTTTCACTATAAACAGTGTCGACTGTATATATGTATATATATATATATATATATATATATATATATATATATATAATATATATATATATATATATATATATATATATATATATATATAAATATATATATATATATATATATATATATATATATATATATATATATATATACACTCTATATATAAATTTTATTATATAGATTGTTACTATTTTACAGATTCACTATATGCAGGGCTTTTTACATGAAATTTCATTAAAATATTCTAGGTCTTGAAAAACTTGCACTATAAAGAGTTTTTCACTATATAGAGTTTCACTATAAACAGTGTCGACTGTATATATATATATATATATATATATATATATATATATATATATATATATATATATATATATGTTATATACATGTATATATGTATATATATATATATATATATATATATATATATATATATATATATACATTTTTTTTTTTTTTTATGGGTCTGTCTAGCACACGTGTTGCAGGGAGGTCCCGAAAGCGCTACAGGAGCAGCACGTGTGCGAAAAAAGCGATTCACGTTGCTCTTGAATCGCAGTAAATTGTACTCGATAGGAATACAGTCCTGGGCAAATTATTTCAAAGGGATGATGTTCTCCATAATATGTATATATATATATATATATATATATATATATATATATATATATATATATATATATATATATATATATATATATATATATATATATATATATATATATCTGACATTTGTCGGAGCTCTAAAAGACCCATTTCCTTTTTAAAATCGAGTTTTTCACCCTCGTTGAAAATTTGTAGACTTGTAATATTCGCGACATCTAAAAATTTCACTTCGGGTACATTGTGCCGTGTTGCCGCCGTCGGTATGAAAGCGACGAAATTAAATTTAATATCAAATATTACTTGTTGACTTTACTAAAATATTTCATGATTTGAATACAGAAATAGCGAGCGGGATGTGATCCTACAAATATTTTGTAGGCAAATTCACTTAGGTAATGAGATAAATACATCTAGTTAAAGAGCTAAGTAAACTCCAGGTAACCGAAAGAGCGGTGGAGAGGAGAATGCTAAATGTTAGACTCAAGATCGTATTCCTAGCATCGAGATTTGAAGAAGATCAGAAGACAGAGTGTAGACAGATATATATATATATATATTAAGCTGAAATTGGGCGGGGCATATTGAAAGGATAAATGATAACAGATGGACATGCCATATAGGTGAATGGAGGCCAAAGAAATACAAAAGACCACAGACAAAATGGACGGACGACATAAAAAGCTCATTTAGTGCAGTAAAAAACATTTGAAACTGCACAGTTTAGATACAGCAATATTATGATTTTATTCTTTCTGGGGTATCACCAGAAGTATTGTCTTGAGTTTTGGACCTCGAAAACCTTATGCTTTTTTGTTTATAGATAATTTAAATTTTCAAAACGAGTTTTTTAAACTTAAAATGCGAATAACTCCGGTTATGTATGTCGGATCGAGACAAGAAAAAAACAAACTCTTCGTAATGAAATTTCCAACAAATCTTCGTTAGTTTTAAGTTGTTCAAATGTGTACATAACCTACAAAATAAAAAAAAAACCTACAAAAAAACCTTTTTTTTTTTTTTCATTTTATTGTACAAGTCGACTAAGTGAAGCGATCGGGTTGAAACTTTCAGAAAATATGCCTTTTGTTATAGCAAAAATACCCTGAAATTTTGGTTCAAAAATATTGAACCCAGTGGGTACAATTAAATTTAAAATTTGAATTGCCCGGCATTTTATGCCATTCGGTCTAAAATGGATCTTTTTTTTCTCAAAATTTAGGTCTTGACACCAGCTTTCCGATGCCAAAAAAGAAAAAAATTGTGGAGTCATTTTAACAGTTTTTTTTTACAATTGTTTATTAATCAAACAAAAACAATTACGTTTTTTCGGTCATTTTGAAAAAAAAAATTGAAATTTTTTTATCACATATGGTAGAAAATCGCGACACTTTTATTAAAAAATAAAACATTTTCATTAACAATTACTTTTTTCAAAATGTTATTTGATTAATATAAAACAAATGTAAAAAAAAAAACGGTTTAAAAACGACTCCAAAAATTTTTTTTTTATTGGCTTCAGACAGCTGACATCGAGACCTAAATTTTGAAAAAAAAAGATCCAATTTCGACTAAATGGCATAAAATTGTGGGCAATTCAAATTATAAATGACAAATTCGATTGTGTCCACTCAGTTCAATATTTTTGTACCAAATTTCAGCGTATTTTTTGCCATAACAAAAGGAATATTTTCTGAAAGTTTTAAGCCGATCGGTTCACTTAGTCGACCTGCACAATAAAACGAAAAAAAAAAAAACAGATTTTTGCCTGTTTTTTCAATTTTATAGGTTATGTACACATTTGAGCGACTTAAAACCAATAAGGATTTGTTGACAATTACATTAAGAAGAGTTTAATTTTTTGTTTGTCTCGATCCGACTGATACCATATATGGTAACTGGAGTTGTTCACATTATAAGTTCAAAAAACGCGTTTTGAAAATTTCAATTGTCTATACACAAAAGAGCACAGTTTTTCGAGGACCAAAACTCAGGACAATACTCCTGGTGATACCCCAGAGAGGATAAAATCATAATATGGCTGTATCTAAACTACGTCTATCATATCATTATTTTGACTTTTTTTACTGCACTTATTGGAGACAACCTGGGGAGGCTTACATCCGATTACGGTTGGAATAAGCTAATGTTGATGATGATTATATTACTAAATAGAAAGATTTCTAAATATTGTTCGTTTCAACTAAACTATCATCTATTGCCGTTTCAGGTAAATACAAGCATTCAACGCTGTAAATGTTCTTGATTTTTCATGCTACATATAATAAATTAGCTTCTCACATCGTTATAATTGCAGCATTTTAATGAAAAATATGATTGCGCAAAAGGTTTTTGAATAAACGTAAAGTATTTAAACTTGGTAGATAAGTTAACTAATCTCGAACTATAAGTGTGCTTGAATAAGAGATTAGTCATTACGAAAGAACATTTTCACAATTTTTAAGAACTATTTTTAAAGAATTTTACATAAAGCCGGATTTTTTAGGACATTCTTACACAAAGTTTCCAGCCTAAGTAAGAAAAACGTGTTTCTCTGACCGAAGCACAGTCTCCCTTCGACTCAACTTTTCTCAAGATCTTTCGGTATATCAGACTAACTACAGAAATTTTACTAACAGCGCAATAAGAAGGGAGAAAAAAGCATATATTCAAAGCGTTATAATAAATTCAAGCCAAAAAGAAAAAATGGAAAGCACTTAAAAACTTAAATATTATTAAAATTAAAAATAAAAAAATTCCTGACAATCTTTGTAATCCGAACGAAATAAATCAATATTTTGTCAATTTAATACCTCAAATTAAAAACCCTGATCTCGATGCTAAAAATTATTACATAAATAATAACTCAAATAAGCCTGCTTTAAAACTTTGTGCTGTTACTGAAGCCGAGATCTTATAAGCTTTGTGTCGAATAAGGACAAAAGCTGTGGGTTCTGATAATATTCCTATTGGTTTTATCATTTTTTGCTGTCCTTTTATTTCAAAATATATTTGTCATATTGTAAACTTTTGTATCGAAATGTCAGTATATCCATCCGCCTGGAAAACTGGGCATGTTGTACCATTACCCAATGGCATATAGTGATTTACGCACTGCAAGCATACTTCCAGTATTATCAAAAGTTCTTGAATATATTGTAAAATCACAACTAGTAGAATATATAGAAAAGCAGGATATTTTACCTACAGTGCAGTCTGGCTTTAGGCCATTACACAGTTGTGCTACTGCACTTCTTAATGTGACCCACCATATATTTAGGGAGATCGATAGAAATAAATGTACTATTTTAATCTTGCTCGATTATTCAAAAGCATTTGACATGCTCGACCACTCACTTTTAATTCATATCTTGAAGTTTGTAGGTCTAGACAAAGACGCTATTAAGTTTATTGGAGAATATCTCAAAGATCGTCATCAGAGAGTTGTCTTGAGTGGATCTTTCTCGGACCTCCAAAGAGTGACCAGAGGCGTCCCGCAAGGATCAATTTTGGGCCCTATTCTATTCTGCATTTATACCCATTTATTTCCGTCATTTCTCAAAGTCTGTAACTGTCAGATGTACGCTGACGATAATCAGTTGCTTTACTATTTTTCTGAGAATGCAGTGTTTGACGGTTATCGACTGATAAATGATGATTTGGAGGTTATACAGAGAGTTTCGGAGGAACATCATTTGAAACTTAATCCCAACAAATGTGTCGTAATATTGTTCGGTAGACCAATTGTTGTAAAGAGACTCACTTCATTAGTTGACGTTAATATTTCTAATGAAAGGATACCTGTTAAAGCTGAGGCTAAAAATCTTGGCTTAATTTTGGATTCAACTTTAAGATTTAAAAAACACGTGTCGGCTTGCATTAAGAGGGCAGTGGGTCTACTTAGGTATCTTTACAACTCAAGACATTTACTGAATACTCAATTAAAACTCATACTTTGCCATTCTATCGTTTTATCAATATTTAACCACTGTGATGTTGTTTACGGCTCCTGTTTGACTGCAGAAGATACAAAAAGAATTCAAAAAATTCAGAAATATTGTTTACGGTTTAGCTACGGTATAAAGAAACGAAATCCAGTTACTTATAAACTGAAGGAAGCTAGATGGATTGACATGAAGTCAAGACGATATTTGCATCGTTGTTGTATCGTGTATCATAAAATTATCTGCACAAAGTCTCCTATGTATCTTTTTAAGAAAATTCCGTTCAAGACTGACGCTCATAATATAAATATAAGAAGCAGAAGCTTACTTACGCCCCCATTTCATAAAACAGGCATATTTGAAAGGTCTTTCACTTACAACTTAGTTAAAACCTATAACAACCTTCCGGACATTCTGAAGTCTAAATCAGTCAAATGTTTCAAAAAGTACCTAAAGCATTTGTTATTGCAGAATAATTAAAGAATTTACTTGTTCTTAAAAATGTAAGTTTTCTAATCTTAAATCATGACGTTCTGTAACTGACATAACGTTTCTTTTCTTTTTTTTTTGTTTGTTATTTGGTTGAGCATCATATAATGTGGTTGTGCATTACTATTATTATTTGGTTGTGCATGTGTTAGTGTGTTGCTACCTAGGGGCAAGTGTAAAGACAGATGGACATATATTTTGCTTCAGTTAATGATGATGAAAGAGCTGATCGTAATTTTCTTTGCGATGAGATCTATTTATAGGAGCAAATTAATGAATGCTGAGCACTAAACTGCTAGCTTGTCTAGCGGTTTTTAGCGGCAAGTATAATTAAAAGCAATACGAAAAATGGTTTAAATTAATGATATAATGAAGGCATTCGATGGCGTCTTCCATGACTGATTGTTAGCTAAGTTACTTTCTTAAGTTTTCGTGTTTCCTCAAACATCGTTTTTTCTACGTAACAGATATGGAGACCTGTATTATAAATGTCAGCTATATAGTATCACATAGCTATTTGATTTTTACTGTTCCGTTCCGCAAAATTGAAAAACGAAACAGTTATGTCTCTCTGTCACAGCCGATTTTCTTCAAAACTATTTAACATAAAAAGTTGAAATTTGGGACGGATAGAGGAATTGATGGCCCAATCACGGCCATGTAGTTTTGAAAGTTAAATCTGGACTTAAAGGGTTCGTTTTGGGGGGTGAAGCTGGATATGAAAAAAATTTCAAGGTCGTCGAGTGAGGTGACAAAGGAAAACTTGTGAAAACATAAGTTCAAAAATATATATTATGTAATGCTCGCGCAAACTTCTCTTTATATTATTTTTAAAAAATTGACCAAAAGTGCTATCGAAAAAATTCTGGAATATTCTCCATAAGGTGTAGATTGAATCAAAATTATCACGAGTGCATTACTTTTTATACTCGTATTACCAGGGTGTGTCGAATATTTCGGATCGCGCATCTGGCAGGCCGCGCGGCTTCTATAAAATAGTGAAATGTGAGCCTGAACAGGGAGTAGTACTTAAGCACCGATCGTCCATCCATTCGAAGTAGACCGACCACCCGAAAGGTGAGAAGCCAAGCAGTCAATCCAGTGTCACGCTGCCGATTGTATCCTTTTTTATTAGAGACTAGACGTGCCCGCGGCTCCGCTCACGTGTACTTGATTCACTATTATCGTCACTACTTATTTTTTATATTACCTAACCTAGTAAAATATATCCTGTAACCGGCTAGAGAACATATGTATTTTATAAAAAAAAAAACACGTAAATCGGATAAGGAGGATATTTATATCACACCTCTTATGTAAGTGATTTTTCAGCTTTATTATTATATATAAAAATATGAAAATATAAAATAAAAAAATTCTACAACATATTAAAATTAAAATAACTTACACTTCCGTTTATTTGCCCGTACTACTTCAATTGTCGCTTCGTTCTATCTTTTTTAGCTTGTGCTCTGATGAAGTTCTCAACCTAGGACCGAAATATTGGCTAAATGAACACGGTGTGAACACTTGTGCTCTTTCCCGAGTCCCCCAACTAATTTCATATTTAAGAATATATATATATATATATATATATATATATATATATATATATATATATATATATATATATATATATGTATATATATATATATATATATATATATATATATATATATATATTTTTTTTTTTTTGTCGAGTGTAAGGTTCTTTGATCTTGGTATATATATATTTTTTATATTTTACGTATTCTTGGAATTAGATCATTAAATCTGTTCTTGGTTCTGTTATATATTTATTAACGTTTCGACCTTCGGAAGAGGTCTTCTTCAAAATTTGCTCTAAAAGATTACATTAGAAGAATTAAATATAGCTAGTTTTAATCCGTTTGTTGTATATTTCGGGGTTAAATATTTGTGTCTTTTCGTAGTTTTTAATTTAATAAAATTAACTGTATACATTAATGAGGGTCTTATTTTAGAAAGTAGTTCATTTTGTGGGGTGTTGAGTTTAAAACACTATTAATATCACATTTTTTCTTTCTACAAACAAACCACTTAACTTGAGGGACTTTATATGACTGGTAGGTAGATGCGGTTTAGGTTATTTACATCTGTTTTTTCGTTTATTGCAGTGGGTGTCAACCGAATATGAACGGATTCGAGAATTTCTCTTTTTTTGTATTTATTTCGGTGTTGATAATTTTGATGTTTTTTGAAATCAAAGGTATGGCTTTTATTTATTTCATGATTCGTGAGGGCTGTACTATTTTTTTTTGTCGTATTTATGACCTTTGATTCTATTTTCTAGATATCGGCTTGTTTGCCCGACGTATATTCCTTCGCAGTTATTACATTTGATTTCGTAGACTATGTTACTTTTTTTATTATTTGGGGTTTTGGTTTTAAGCCTGGAAAAATTGGATGAGAGCAGATTATATGATTTATGACATAACCGGATTTTGTAGTTTTCAAATAGTTTTTTGAGTGGTTGGGATAGGCCATTTATAAACGGTAGTGCAATATATGTTTTATGGGTTGTTGTTGGATGGTTTTTTACTTATTGGGGTATTGTAACAGTTATGTATTCGTTGTTTGAAGATTTTGTTTATAAGGTACATCGGATATTTGTTAAGTGTTAATGCTTCTTTAGCTTTGGTTATTGCACTCTCTCTGTATTCTGTGTCAGAAAGCTTGATTGCTCTATCTGCTAGACCTATGATTACAGATTTTTTTTTTGTGAATTCGGGTGGTGTGATTCATAATTAAGGTATCTAGAAGACCATGTATTTTTAGTGTACCATTCAGTTTTTATATTTTCATTATTGTGGTGTAAAGTTACATCTAAGAAATTTATCTTATTGTTGTCTTCTGTTTCGAATGTGAATTGAATGTTTTTGTGGTATCCGTTGAATTTTGTATGATATAATTAATTTGGTTTTTGGGTATAGCGGTCAAGCAATCATCAACGTATCTGTAAAAAAATGGAATGTTGAAGTTTAATAATTTTGGTATGATATCAGTTTCTAAGTCTTCCATTACTAATTGTGCAATTACGCTGGAAATAGATGCTCCCATTGCACACCCATCTATTTGTTCGTAAATTTTATTTTCGTATTGGAATACATCGATTTTAGAATAAGTTCTGTTGCGTTTATAAATTCACTCATAGGGATGTCGGTGAATTGTTTAATTTTATCCCAGTTTTTCTTAATGGTTTTAACGGCTAATGCTATGGGTATACTGGTATATAGTGATATGACGTCAAGTGATATTAAGATATAATTATTTGGAAGTTTTATGTTTTTAAGTTTATCTTTAAATTGGAAAGAATCTTTAATGTAGTGGTCATTTTTATATAAGATTTTGTGTAAGATATCTTTCAAGTGTTTGGAAAGTGAAGCATATGGGTATTGGATACATGATACAATGGGTCGTAATGGAACGTTTTCTTTATGGAGTTTAGGAAGACCGTATATTTTTGGTGTAAACTGCATTTCGAATTTTCAGTGATTTGGCGGTGTTGGGGGATATATATTGTTTTTGTTCCCATCGATCAATTAGTTTATTTTTATTTTTTTGGTATACATTTGTTGGGTCTAATTTAATTTGTTAATAATAAATATATAACAGAACCAAGAACAGATTTAATGATCTAATTCCAAGAACACGTAAAATATAATTATATATATATATATTTATATATATATATATATATATATATATATATATATATATAAATCAAAAAAAAAAAAAAAAACGTAAATCGGATAACTGGTTTTCGAGTGATAAGCGCTCGACTGAGAGACGTTGCTTTTTTATATATACTATATTCTTTGTTTTATGATATTGTTCCATATTTATTGGTTTAGGCAAGAGAACGCGCAACCGGCAAACATATATATGTGTTTTTTAAGAAAAAAGCACGTAAATCGGATAAGTGGTTCTCGAGTGATAACCGCACTAACGAGCAGACAGCCAGACAAACAGAAATACGTTGCATTTTATATATATTATAGAAGATTATAAATAACTTGGCCAGAGAACAAAGGTATGAATTAAAAAAAAACACATCGATCGGATAAGTGGTTCTCAAGTCATAAGCGCACTAACGGACAGACAGACAGACAGACAAAAAGACGTTGCATTTTATATATTATATTCTTTGCTTCATAATATTGTTCCATATTTTATGGTGTTGGCAGTGTATTGCAAGAGAACGCGCTAGCGGCAAACTTTTTTTCGACTTGTTTCACTATTATCGTCACTGCTTATTCCTTATGTTACCTAACGTAATAAAATATATCCTATAACCTGGCCAGAGAACATATGTATGTTTTTTAAAAAAAGGACGTAAATCGGATAAGTGCTTCTCGTGTGATAAGCGCACTAACGGACAGACAGACATACAGACAAACAGACAGACAGAGAGACGTTGCATTTTATATGTATTATAGATATACGCTTGTAGGTATAAGATTGATGGATTAACCGAGAGAGAAAGGTACTTTCTCTATCTCCCTGGTAGACATCGTCGCCGAGAGGGCGGACTGTGTACGGATCTGTTTTTGATCAACTCTCTCTGTCCAGTACACAATGGGAATATCTGCCGACCCGTTTTTGATTAGTATCCTCCTCGCTACGGAACTCACTAGACCAACACACACGTACACCGATAGATACGGCGGACTGTCTGCGGACCAGTCACTTCTGATCGGTATCTAGGGATATACTGCGGATCCATGTGACCAGTATGTGCCTTTCAGCGGCGAACTCTCTGCATATCGCCGGAATCAATGGGCCCACGTTCACCTGCGCACGTGTTGCTTACTGTCGTAATTGGCTGATTCTCGGCCCCCATATAACATCGTCATTCAACTTATAGTGCGTAACTGGGGAGCAAATATTTATTGACTGATAGGAGACACAGAACAGGAACCTTGATTTTTTTTTGAAGAAAAATTAATTCCAAAAGTGTTGACCTCTACATAGTTCTGATTTAATGCCGATGGATTTCTTCTTGTAGGGATATCTTAAATCTATCAAAAATTTTCAGAAAACAATCTTTGTTTTCTGAAATAATTAAAAGAAGATATCCGGCAAGAAATTGCACTCAACGCAGCCTGAAATGACGTTACAAGCAGTCGCTTAGAAGAGTATCGTGAAAGTAGCAGTTGACATTAAAGATTAGTATCATTTTAGGAAATAATTTTCATAGGGCTGTAATTTAACATCCATACCGGTGCTGTTCATTTATAAATTCTTTTTTTATTATGAATCTTTTAAAAAATAACTTTTTTGTGGGTCTCGTACGTAGAGAACAATCAGAAAAGATTTGTCACATTTATCCCACATATCCCTATTTAATATTAATTACACGAATGTACTACCATTTATTCTAGGGCACACTTTTTTGGTTACTTAAAACATAATTATAGTAAAGAAAAACCTTCCACACTGCCTTCACACATTTATCAAGCGAAAACACATATAAACCCAAAAATTTAAACTCTATAAACAGACCTTTCATCTGTAAAATCTGGCGCCTGCTCGCTTACACTCCCGACTTAAAACCCTTTGATCTTCGGAGCATGAACCAGGTTTCCGATAACCCGTAAAATTGTCCTCGAAAGGCGGATATTCCGATCGTCCGCTCTGTCAGACAGGAAAAGCGATACTTTGCACGCCATTTTCCGATGGTTGGCAATTGTTTTTTCTTGTTGTCTCGCCTTTGGGGATAGAGTATTTATATGGAGCGATTCTTGGTTCACTGGTTTAGTTATAAATAGGTTAGTCTTTGTAGATAGAGGGTTAAAATCCCCAGTTATTAGACTGGAACGTGTTTAGGGCCTGGTATATTATAATTTGAGGTACGGTGAGAGAGAAGCATATAACGACAGGACGTAAAAGTTGTTGAAAATCTGATTTAAAAACGAAACAATATATAACGATTATCGATGGTTGATTTTTTTACTCTTGTTGCTAAGAGATTTGTATTTCTTCACATATCAGGGTTCCCAATTTGATTGTAGGCCTGACTGTTGGTCTACCTGCTAGTGTCTTTTTTATGGGCATATCATATGTGCTGCGGGGAAATCCCTAAAGCGCTGTAGGAGCGACGAATGTTCTCAAAAGCGATTCACGTTACTCTTGAGTCGCTATAAATTATACTTGGTAGAAACCGCAGTCTCAGGCAAATAATTCCATAGGGACAGGGTTATCCATATAAAAGACTGCTTGGAAAGGGTTATACAAGGAGTGACAAGCTAAATCTTATATGGAGGTGAAGTATTAGCGCGACGTGTATTCCTAGCATACACCGCTCTGGGAGGAATTAAGTGGGCTACATCTATCGAACATTTTCAATGAAAACACAGGCCAACGATGAAAAAACTTTTTTAATAATTTTACCTGATTCCTGTGTTTTTTGGTGTGCTGCGTCCAAAAATAATAATAAAACAGTCGTATCACCCACCAATTTTTCACATTTTAATATTCAAAATGTAAAAAGTTTATTTTTTATCATTCGAATGTTATTAGGTTGGCAATAAAATCAGAATCTTATAAGGTTGGCAGTAAAATCAAATGTTATTAGGTTGGAGGTTCCGATAAATGTCACAGCTGTTTGTTTTCTTCCAGTTAATATAACCTCGCATTGCAGTGTTGTAAAATCTCTCCCAACACTTTTTGTTATTTATGTGGTGAGTTAGTAGTTAAAAAACATCAAAGAAACATTACTGACTTTGTAAAAAAGTATACTTTGCATATTTTGGTGTAGAAATCGGTAATCAAGAAAAATGTTGGGCTCCTCACAAAGTATGTTATGTTTGTGTCGAGGATCTGAGCAAATAGTATAAGAAAGAAAATAAAGCTTTTAGATTTGCAGTACTCAATGTATGGAGTGAGCAAGAAAATCATTCAAATAATTGTTATTTTCGCAACGTTGATGTTTCTGGATATAACTTCAAAAATAAGAAAGTAATTGTCTATCCTAAGTTTACTTTAGCTAATCAGCTGGTAGGACATGGATCGGGACTTCCTGTCCCTGAGCCACCTCAGTCTATTGGTGACGTTTTACAGTCCAGTCCCGAATTTAATGAAAGTCGACCGGATGATGATAAGTTTCAATGTTCTCTAGAAAATTTAAAACCACAGTTGTTTACACAAGCTAATTTAGTCAGAGATTCGGGTTTGACTAAGAAAAAAGCAGAATTGCTTGGTTCTAGGCTGAAAGAAAAACATTTATTGGAATCCGGAACATCTATTTACCATTGTAGAACAAGAGATCAACAGTTTGCTCAGTTTTTCAAGCAGGAAGAGGATTTGGTTTACTGCGATGATATTGGTATTCTAATGAACTAATTTGGCATTGAGTACAAGAAGGAAGATTGGAGGCTTTTTATAGACTCATCAAAAGCTAGTTTAAAAGGTGTTCCGTTACACAATGGAAATACTTATGCTTCACTGCCTGTTGCTCATTCAGTCCATATGAAGGAAACTATGTGGAGATTTAAAAGTTGTCTCCGTGATCCTTGGTCAGCAAAATTGATTTACAAAGTTTCCATGTTTTATATGTGAGTGGGACAGCAGAGCAAGGGATCAACATTGGTCCAAAAAACGATGGCCCGTAAGAAAAACTTTAACACCTGGCGAAAAGAACATTTTGCATAAAACTTTAGTAGACCGAAAAAAGATTCTTCTACCACCACTACACATCAAGTTAGGCTTGATGAAAACAATTTGTGAAAGCCTTGCCTAAAGAAAGAAGGTTAACATCAGTAGAAATAGATGTAGATTTAAAAAATCTGACGGAATTTGTATTTATATGTATATCTATATATGTATATCTATATGTATATATATATATATATATATATATATATATATATATATATATATATATATATATATATATATATATGTATATATATAAATATGTATATATATGGTATATATAAAATGCAACGTCTCTCTGTCTGTCTGTCCGTTAATGCGCTTATCACTGGAGAACCACTTATCCGATTTAGGTACTTTTTTTTTTAAACATACATATGTTCTCTGGCCAGGTTATAGGCTATATTTTATTACGATAGGTAGCATAAGGAATGAGCAGTGACGTAAAATAGTGAATGAAGTCAGAAAAAAGTTTGCCGCTAGCGCGTTCCCTTGCAATACACATCCTAAACCATTAAATATGGAACAATATTATGTAGCAGAGAATATCTATAATCTACAATCTATAATATATATAAAATGCAATGTCTCTCTGTCTGTTTGTCTGTCCATTATTGCGTTTATCAGGCGAGAACCACTTATCCAATTTACGTGTCTTTTTTTAAATTCATACATATATTCTTTGGCCAGGTTATATAATAATAATAATAATAATCTATATCTATAATATATAAAATGCAACGTCTCTCTGTCCGTCTGTCCGTTAGTGCGCTTATCCCTTGAGAACTACTTATGCGATTTACGTGATACATATGTTCTCTGACCAGGTTATAGATATATATTTTTTACATCTATAATATATGTTATATAAAATGTAACGTGTCTCTGTCTGTCTGACTGTTTGTCCGTTAGTGCGCTTATCACTGGAGAACCACCTATCCGATTTTCGTACTTTTTTTTTTAAAACATACATATGTTCTCCAGCCAGGTTATAGGCTATATTTTATTATGATAGGTAGTATCAGGAATGAGCAGTGACGATACTAGTGAATGAAGTCGGAAAAAAAAGTTTGCTGCTAGCGCGTTCTCTTGCAATACACAGTCTAAACCATTAAATATGGAACAATATTATGTAGCAGAGAATATCTATATTTTATAATATATATAAAATGCAATGTCTCCCTGTCTGTCCATTAGTGAGTTTATCGCGCGAGAACCACTTATCCGATTTACGTGTCTTTTTTTTTTAAATTAATACGTATATTCTTTGGCAAGGTTATATAACAATAATAATCTATAATATGTATAAAATGCAACGTCTCTCTGTCTGTCTGTCCGTCCGTTAGTGCGCTTATCACTGGAGAACCACTTCTCCGATTTACGTGCTTTTTTTTAAAAAAATAGATATGTTCTCGGGCCAGGTTATAGACTATATTTTATTACGTTAGGTAACATGAGCAGTGACGATAATAGTGAATCAAATCGAAAAGAGTTTGCCGTTAGCGCGTTCTCCTGCAATACACTGCCTAAACCACTAAATATGGAACAATATCATGCAGCAAAGGATATCTATAATATATATAAATTGTAACGTCTCTCTGTCTGTTTGTCCGTTTGTGCGCTTATCACTGGAGAACCACTTATCCGATTTACGTTCTTTCTTTTTAAACATGCTAAACCATTAAATATGGAACAATATCATGGAGCAAAGAATATCTATAATCTATATAAAATGCAATGTCTCTCTCTGTCTGTCTGTCCGTTAGTGCGCTTATCACTGGAGAACCACTTATCCGATTTACGTGCTTTTTTTTAAACATATCTATGCTCTCTGGCCAGGTTATAGGATATATTTTATTACGTTAGGTGACACAAGGAATAAGCAGTAACGATAATAGTGAATCAAGTCGGAGCAAAGTTTGCCGCTAGCGCGTTCTCTTGCAATACACTGCCTAAAGCCTTAAATATGGAACAATATCATGTAACAAAGAATATAATATATATAAAATGCAACGTCTCTCTGTCTGTCCTTTAGTGCGCTTATCACTCGAGAACCACTTATCCGATTTACGTGTTTTTATAAATTTATACATATGTTCTATATAATTCGATATAAGTCTAGATAATGAGAGATAAGATGAGATAATAGAAGATAAGGAGAAATAATAGGAGATAAGTCGAGATAAGCCTCGATAATGGGAGATAAGGTGAGATAATGGGAGATAAGTATAAATAATGGTAGATAAGGAGAAATAATGGGAGATAAATCTAGATAATGGAAGTTATGATGAGATAATAGGAGATAAGGAGAAGTAATGGGAGATAAGAAGAAATATTGCGAGATAAGTCGAGATAAGCCTAGATAATGGGAAATAAGGTGATATAATGGGAGGTAAGGAGAAATAATGGGAGATAAGGAGAAATAATGGGAGATGAGCAGAGATAAGCCTAGATAATGGAAATTATGTAGAGATAATGGGAGATAAGCAGAAATATTGGGAGATAAAGAGAAATAATGGGAGATATTTTATTACGTTGGGTAACATAAGGAATAAGCAGTGACGATAGTAGTGAATCGAGTTCACGCGAGCGGAGCCGCAGGGCCGGCTAGTATATATATATATATATATATATATATATATATATATATATATATATATATATATACTCTCAAATCTTCAGAGCGGCACTGGAAGGGGCTGATGAAGGAATACTGCTTAATGGTAAGCGAAAAAAAAAATTCGTTATGCTAACGATACGGCGGTTATGGTTGATAACTTAAAGGGTCTACAACACCTCATGATAAAAATAAACGAAGTTAGTAATCGATACGGCTTAATATTAGCAAAACAAAGTACGTGGTAATCAGCAAGTTTCCGATTCTTGCTACCTTGTTGATGGTTGACAATCAACAAATACAAAAAACTCCACAATATTCATATCTAGGTACCATGATAAACGAACAGTGGGATCACTCGCAGGAAATTCGTTGCAGTATCGAAAAAGTGTTCCTCAAAATGACATTATTTTTTAAGAGCTCAGCATTCAAATTAAGCACAAAAATAAGATTCCTAAGATGTTATGTCTTCAGTGTCCTTATTTACGATGTGGAGTCTTGGGCGCCGATTAAAGTCACTTCTAATAAACTTAAAGCATTTGAATTATGGCTATATCACAGAATTTTGAAAATTTGTTATGCTGATCATATTACCAACGAGGATGTCCTACGTCGCATGAACGAGAAATTGAATATTATTAGGAGTATTTAGGACACATAATGAGAAATGCCCACAGATATGGATTACTACAGGATATATTTCAAGGAAAGGTTTTTTGGAAAAAGGGGACCAGGACGCAGGTGTATCTCCTGGCTAAACAATCTGCGAAATTGGTTCTCGACAAATACTACCGGTCTTCTCAGAGCTGCAGTGGTTAAAGTAATAATAGCCAGAATGATTGCTAACATTCGAACCGAATAGGCACTTTAAGAAGAAGGGCATTTAATCTCTTCAGAAAGTAATGAGACTTATTTTTCGATAGTTGTCACAGGCAACGAGCCTTGGGTATGAGCTCTCTACCTCCAAAGAAGGCGAAAACCCAGTTGAATTCTAGAAAGTTGATGGCGAATGTTTTTTTGGGAATGTTAAAGAATTTTTCGTGCTGAACTTATGGAAAAAAAGTCCAAGAAAATTTTACGAAATAATGATCAATATTTGAAGCAAGCCATTAGAGAAAAAAGGTCCAAATTCACTTTGCCGTTGCAGGGTCTGCAAGGCCTGCACAGTTCAAGCCGAAGCTGTGGATTTATTGAGTAACAACTTCCACCATACAGCTTGGATTAACACCCTCTGACTTCTCATTGTACAAACATATGGCAAAAAGACTTCAGTGGCCAAAAGTTTTCTTCAGATGATGAACTGAAAGCCGTTGTAGCTTCGTTTCTTGATCGCAAACAAAAGTTTTTTTAATGGAATGAAACAACCGAAGATGCGATGTGCTAAGTGTATTATTTAGCTAGTAGCTATGTAGAAAAATATTTTTTTAAAGCTCGTTCGTTCGTAGCTGGGTAGATAACTTAAAAACACCACCTCTGTCTATCTACATTACACCGCCTAGGACATATTAATGCCCAGATCCCCTCCAGAATTATGCTATTGGGTAGTTTCGACAAAATTATAGAGTATGTTGAACAAAAACTTACCTTTAAAATGCTAATGGTGTTAACAACTATGTGCCTCTAAATAAATGTTCAGTCACTTCACATTAACGGTTGAATTAGCTTGTTTGTGTTTGGGTTCCTTAATACACCAGTTTGTTTCGTAACGCACCGATCTTTTATCACACATGAAATCATATTACCTAAAATTAAATAGAAAGATATCTTTCCGCTTATATCGACTTACATCCGTTAGGTTAGATCAAGGGTCCAACCTTAATCCCCATATCTATGCCTTTGAGCGTATTCACCGGCTAATGCTTATTTGCGCGACTGATTTCAACTCAATTTTGACCGAAAAATGAATCCGGGGGCCTCATAATGCTCGTTTGAATTGTCACGTGTAGACGCACCCTAGGCGCTCAGCCATATCTCCCTTTATGGGTCAGTAGTAAATTAGTCTTGCATTTCACTATTTGTTAATGATATATATTTTTTGAATTTAAATAAAATATTACACAGGGGAACAGCTGTTGGTGTCGAGGTTTTTTGAGCTGATTGATGGCCTGAATTCAAATAACGTATTCATTTGTACCTAGGAGCTCAAATTTTTAAGATATACAATTTTAGAGAAATATAAGTTACATTATTGTAACTCAAATCCGTAAGTGTAGTAAACAAAAGTAGATACGAAATTTTTATTTTAGTTCTACAAAATACAATATCATGTCGTACTTACAAACAAAAAAAAAATATTGAAGAAATGAAATAGTCACTCAACACTTGGAAAGCTTCTTTTTTCCGCGACATTCCTGAATGTCGTCCATGTTTTCTCTCTGAGGCCAATCTTTTCTAACCCAGTGGTGTGTTTTGTCCCTACTATCCCAGAGGCACAAGAAACACGGATATTTCGTGTAACCACTTTGCTGCCTAAGAAGAAAGTTTACCATTTTTAAGTCTACACAAATCATCCATTGATGTTCGTAATACTTTATCTTCTGCAAGACCAAAGCTATGGTATTATATTCTTCTTTCAGTTTCGTTGAGTGAGCTAGTGGTATTGAACCATATTTCTTTCCATTATGTAGAAGGACACATTTTAAACTTCGCTTCGCTGTCAATAAATAGGCGCCAATCATCTGGGAATATATTCAGAAAGTCCCATTTCTTTCATGAGTCCCCTAATTTCGTGACAAAATACAAGATTGTCTTCTTGACAAAAGAATGGTAGCAGATCTTTTTCTCTTGTACGGTAAAAGGTAATTTTGGTTCCTTGTTCCAGTAAATTTTTGTCGTTCAACCTAGAAGCCAGTACTTCAGAAGCTTTTTTCGATAAATTGAGATCCCTGGTGAGATCATTTAATTCATTTTGATTGAAGCGTTGAGGAACTGATGAGGTCCCCTCATAGTCACTGTTAATTTCATTAGCATCAGAACTTTTTTTAGCATCAGAAGAGCGATCAGAGGGAAAATATTCGTCATCAGAGATATGTGGTAGCTGATGAAATGTTGGAATCGGTATTTCATCTGAGTGCGGGATAGGGCGTATTGCCGAGTCTAAATTGGGATAAGTCCACTTACCGCGGTTATTTCGATTGATTCCATTAGTATTTACTAAACAGAAATAACAATCATTGAAGTGGGTTTTTTGGTTCTCTCCAAACCATTGGTACGCCGATTTTAGACATTTTCTTTTCCCGGTAGTCCACTGCCGTAAATGCTCTGTACAAGTTTTACATACGAGATGCGGGGCCCACGTTTTGTCCTGATCACCAAGCTTAACTCCAAAGTATCCAAGATAGGCTCGCTTTACAAAGTCAGTAATAGTTTGTCTGTTTTGTTGAAACATGTATTCTCCGCATATATAGCAAAAACACATCAGGTTGATTTACACAACTTCTTCTTGAACTGGAACCTGAACTCATTTTAATTCTGTTCAATAACACAAAAACACTCTTTTCTTAACATAAAATAACACGCCGAATTCGATCTACTCTCATTAGTAAGAACGCACAAACTGACGAGACTTACCCGAGTTAGGTGATTAAAAGGGTCAGTTCAGGTACCTGATAGGCAATGGTTCCACTATTTATAGATTTACCTGGAATTTACTCAATTACAGACTGACAATAAAACCATTGTACCTACATTAATGAATATATAATAATAATTTAGAACTCTCATAAATGAATATACTGAATAAAAACCACATTGGTAGATAAGTTGATGTATCTAAAAAAGTAGAGCTGATAGAGAAAAACGGATTGCATGTATAGATTTAGCGTCCCAAATATAGTTTAAATCAGCTCTAAAATCCCAGGCACCAAAAACCAAAAATATTTTTTTGTTGCCCTGTGTTATATATGCGATAAGCCTACATTACTGCTTGGCGGTCCTTTTTGTGTAATTAATCATCATAAACTATCAATTTGTAATGTAAAGACTCAATAAGGTATTTAATAAGATCAATCCCAAAGACAAGATTCTTAATTGTGAGAAAAATGGCATTTATGAAATTAGTCGTAATGATTGCGACAAGAAGTACATTGGGCAAACTAGAAGGTCAGTTAAAACACGATTTAAAGAACATTTAAAATACGGTAGAATAGAAAAATCTAGCATTGCCGAACATTCCCTTGAAGCTGATCAAACTGTAATATTAAATAATACAGGATTAATTAAAGATGTATCTGACAGGAGATTGATGAGCGCATACAAAAGTAGGGAAATTATAAAATATAATCGAAGTTTAAATTAAAAGAGAGGGTCTCTTCTTTATAGTCGCTCTCTACTATTTACTTGACCAGAACTGATGACCTCGCCCATGTAATTAGTTCCACTTGAATAATTCAGATGTTAGGCTAAGTGTAAATAAGGTAGATTTGTAGTTTAGTTTTAGTCATTTATCGCTCCCGATGAAGCTAACATGGTTAGCGAAACTCGACGCGCGAGTACAAAAATAAAGTGTTTGGTGAAGTGGTGATATATACTGAGTAGTGTCATTGTGCTAAAGATTTCACATTCCGAATACAGTTGTAATGTTTAGATTAAGTTTGTCTTTAGTATAAGGACCAAGTCGCAACAACCACTATAAAAGCAAATCAGCTCCTAAGCAAGCTCTACTTCCTCTTCAACAAGTCCAGTAAATTAGCAACAAGTTGAAAATTTATAAAATGATCATCAGGATCGGCCTTACCTATTCCAGTTCGACATGGTGCCAAATATCACTTTTCCACAGATCCACTTTCCAGACTATTGAAAACAAGGCCCTCTGCATTATCGTCAACGTCCTATGGTTCGCTTTCTATTCACCGTGACCTCCAAATGCCAACAATTCGGAAATTCATGTAAATGGTTCTAAATAATATTGTGAACGGTTTCAACGCTTACCTAAATCCCCTCAGCTATCGTTTCAACAGTAATTCTTCTGTTATCACGAATAAGTCCATGAATCGTTGATTCCAACGAGGAACTGGAAACCTCGACTGGACATCCACTTCGTTGCTCATCACACACTCTTGTCCGGTCACTTTTGAACCGATCTAACCACTTGTAAATGTTCGTACGGTTCATGCAACTTTGTCCATACTGTAATAACATTCTAGAATATATTTCACTTGGCTTTACACCTTCTGCTACTAAAAATCTGATGATAGAACGCTGCTTTTCTAAAGTGTATTCTTATAATGGACTCGCAATGGTAAACTGAATACTTTAAGGTTATATTTACATTACCTGATCGAAAAGCTGATCAAAACTTATCACAGAATTGCCAACTTGCACTCCTAGAAGTATGGAGCGGTTTCGTTGAATGGGTTTAAGCTGAGACAACTTGTCTCTTTACTTATTGAATGACCCGCGTATATTATGGCTACGTAATGTTGTCATTAGAGTAACGTTCTTGTAGTTATCACAAGGATAAAGAAAACATTTATAACATAACAATAGAAGGTATTGTTAGAATATGAAGATCAATAATTTTTGTTCACGTCTCGGTATCTTAATTTTGCCGTTTCTGGTTACAGTTGAAAAATTTTTGCTGCCGCTGATGTCTAATTCTAGTTTATCAGACCATGTGATATACTAAAACCAATAAGTGCTTGATAAACTGTAATAAGAGCTGAGATGTTAGCAATTTTGGAAAGATGCCAAGAGTTATTATTATATTGGTGTATATACAGAATTATTGGTGTTTCATATATCGGAAGACTATTGCTGATCCACAAATGGATTTCCGTTCAACTTAGAATCCAAGTAGATTTTAAGAAATACTGTGTATCTACTATTATCAAGATCCTCCACATATAAAATAACCGGTCAAGTGCAAGTTGAACTTGCGCAATTAGTGTTCCGTACGTTGATTGCTTTTAAAATAAAAAATGTTTTAACGGAAGTATAAAATGATCAGTGACTTCACAAGACACACCCCAAATGAGTTTTCAACAAAGTTTAATTCCAATCTTTATTGAAAATTGATGACCTTGAAATTTCTGTTTTTTTTTTATATAGCAGATAAATTATTACAGGTAATGCACTCGTGATAATTTTCGTTCAATCTACACCCCGTGGAGAATATTCCAGAATTTTTTTCAAAATTTTTTGATAAGTACTTTTCGAGATAAGGCGGGTGGACAGCGATTTTTCGCGATTTTTTAAAAATAATACAAAGAAAAGTGCGCGCAAGTATTACATTATGTATATATTTTTTACTCGTGTTTTCACAAGCTTTCATTTGACACCTCACTCGATTACCTAGTAAAAAAATTTCTTTTCACTTCCGATATCACCCCCCAAAACTAACCCCTTAAGTCATAATTTAACTTTCAAAACTACATGGCTCTGATGAGGCCATCAATTCCTATATTATTAACAAATTTCAACTTTCTATGACAAATAGATTCGGAGAAAATCGGGTGTGACAGACGGACAGACGGACACACACCGAAGTGATCTTATAAGCGTTCCGTACGGAACACTAAGAAACACATTTACTAGTATTTATAGTATAGTTATTGTAGGTAAACTTTACAATGACTGGTTCGTCAACTCTCTAGGTTATTTTACATATATTAGCACGATGTGCAGTAAAATCTGTCACGTAAGAACATGCCTACGATAATTCTTTTTGGTAGAAGCTATTCTAGCGATTCAACAAAAAATCGGAAAGGGAACCTTTGTCTACGACGCATTTTAGTAAAAGTATCAGTCGATTTCAAACTTTCGTCGAAATCATTTAAAATCCAAAATGAGCCACTTGTTTGCGCATCGGTTAAAGTCAGTCTCTATTTGTTCCCATCCAAAGGGGCCTAAAATGACACATTCCGCTGCCGCTAGATATATTAAAGAGAGTTGATATCCTTTGTAAAGAAGTGGGTAAATTATTTTAACGAGACGAAAAATATCGACGACTTGCCAAAACATGGCTCGGTAGGCAAAGTCACTCCAAAAGTCGAAAAACGAATCGTGTCTTTGTTTTCACGGTACCCAGAATTGACCCTGCGTCAAGGAGCGGCGAAATTAAGAAAGACCATTCGACAACATCTTCGTACACATGATGTCAAATTTCGAAGGACGTTGAAGAAACCTTTGCTGGGCGAAAATCACGTCGCCAAGCGGCTCGCTTAGGTCCACGATAGGATGCTAGAGTGGTCCTCGCAATCGCCGGACGCCAACCCTAGTAAAAACGTTTCGTCTTTTGTAAAGAGAAAGCTTAGAGGAAAGGCTTTGAGGATTTTGACTCAATTATCTTGCGAGATTCGAAACATTTGCAGAATATGCAGAAAATATCGTCGACAGCATGCCTCGAAGCTGCCAGGCGATTGGACCACTTAATAAGGTTGTTGTTAGCACACCAAAGAGTGCGTTGATGGCAAAAAATTGTTCTTGAAATACATTTTTTCAAGAATACGAGCGTCACGTTCGCAGAGACATGATATTTTGACAAAATTCATATTTTATTATAGCCTATGTTTTCGTTATTTTAAGGCAAATATTAGTGAATTTATTATTGTTATCTTTCATTGCTTATAGAACTAATTTTAAGAAAAAAAACTAAAATTAAAAAAACGAAATTTGACTCGCATCAAAAGGGGTTTATTAAATCTAAAGACGATTCCTTTCACTACCTTCCCAAGTATCTCAGGAAATAACGAGGTTATTTGGGTTCAAAACTATTCCAAAACTTATATTTTCGTCTTGCTCTAGGGCAGCAGTAGGGACCCTCGACGAGAACACAGAGATACCACATTGTCGTCAAGAGTTCCTGATTGTAATCGAATATTTTTATTTAAATTAGGAGACTCTATGGTTTTTTTTAAAGATAATATTGTATTGTAGTTTTTGCACTGAAGTACTTAATTATTACTATGGCGATATGAAGCTAATTTTGCTAGTGTTTATTTTACCCCCATTATCTAGCAATTGTAATTGAAGCTTAATTTCATCGACATTCCTCTTAATGAAGTACACGTATAAATAATTTTTTTTGTAGAACTTTAAAATAATGATTACATTTTCAAAACTGATACTGCAGGAAGTGGGTATTTTTAACATTGACATTTGTAACCATGGTTTCGATTATTGTATATTTCCTCATTTACAGGATGAATGACCGATTTCAGAAGAGGTAAATTGTTTTTCATACTGAAACATATCTAAGACTAGAATTTCTAAAGATTGATTACACTGGTCAACAAAAAAAAGAAAATTGCTTGTTTCCTGTGATTTTTTTTTTTTTTCTATGTCAAATTGACGTGTATTTTTTAAATATGGCAACAATTTTTCTCTAACAGCTTTTGTTTTTGAGTTATAGCTAACTACCCTCATTTACTATTTTTACTTAGATTTTCGTTTTTTATTGGACACTAAAATATATTTTGTTGTTGTTTTAGATATGGCTTCGTCAAGAAGATGTTGTGTGCTTAATCCCGATTGTTTTTGCTATATTTGTGGTGAATATATGTTTGCAAAATATCGAAAACCTATATCGGACTTTGTGAAAACAGCGTATCATCAATACTTTAAAATAAAATTGTGTTATCAGGACAAGCCATGGGTTCCTCATATTGTATGCCAGAAATGTGTGGTATGTCTACGATTATGGTCCAGTGGAAACAGAGATGCAATAATGTTCGTAACACCCATGATTTGGCGAGAACCTCGAAACCATCATGACGATTGCTACTTCTGCGTTGTGAAAATAAACGGAATTAACCCTGGAAATCGAAGTAAGTGGTCATACCCTAACTTATCTTCTGCTCAACGACCTCGATTAAAATCACAAGAGGTACAACCCAGCACATCTAAATCTTCTGATGATCCAAATCTCTGTGAACCCGAACGAAATACATCAAGTGAAGACTCTGATTCAGACTACAAATGTAGCCTTTCAGAACCTCAACCATTTAATCAGAAAGAACTAAATGACTTAGTAAGAGATCTGAACTTACCAAAAGAAGCTTCTGAAATTTTAGCATCTCGTTTAAAAGAAAAAAATTTGCTTACTCCGGAAACCAACATTACATTTTATCGTACCCGAGAAAAAAATTTGTTACCGTATTTTTCTCAAGAGAAGGATTTAGTTTTTTGTAACGATGTTGGTGGTATTTTGCAGCGGATGGGATTAAAACAGTACCAACCTAGTGATTGGCGTCTTTTCATAGACAGCAGCAAAAGAAGTTTTAAAGTGTGTTTTGTTTCATAACGGTAACAAGTACGGATCTATACCTATTGCACATTCGACGACTTTAAAAGAAGAATACGTAAATGTTTCTAAGGTTATGGAAAAAATTAAGTATCAAGACCACAAATGGGTCATTTGTGTTGATTTAAAAATGGTTAACTTTCTTTTAGGTCAACAAGGGGGGTACACAAAGTTCCCTTGTTTCATGTGCCTCTGGGATAGTCGTGACAAACAACACCATTGGTCACAAAAAGTTTGGCCAGTGCGGGAAGAGCTAAAAGTTGGTACAAAAAATGTTATAAACGTGCCTTTAGTTAGCCGAGACCGCATCATACTTCCACCACTTCATATTAAACTCGGCATAATGAAACAGTTTGTGAAGGCGCTTGACAAAAGTGGCGAATGTTTTAATTTTCTTTCACGCAAGTTTCCAGGATTAAGTTCAGAAAAATTGAAAGCTGGTATTTTTGATGGGCCACAGATTAGGCAACTCGTGAAAGATCCTAATTTTGTCAAATCAATGACTGAAGTCGAATCCAACGTTTGGAATTCATTTGTTTTGGTTATGAGTAGCTTCCTAGGCAAGAAGAAATCTGTCGACCATGTCGAGCTTGTTGAGTGCATGCTATCGAACTTGCAAGAGCTAGGGTGCAACACGAGCATAAAAATCCTCTTCCTGCACTCGCATTTAGACCGATTTCCACAAAATCTGGGTGATTTTAGTGAGGAGCAGGGTGAAAGATTTCATCAGGATCTTCGCATAATGGAAGAGTGTTATCAGGGGCGGTGGGACTCACATATGAAGGCAGACTACTGCTGGAGTTTGCAACGAGATCTACCTAAAGTCGTTCATTCAAGGAAATCTTATAAAAGATCATTTGCTAGTGTTCAATAGAAATTTTGTTAACATAATGTATTATTTTATTGTATTTTTTTGGCAAAATAATAAAACTGTATATTTCAAAAGGTAAAGCTGTTAGCAATCTCCCAGTATTTTTTTCATAGTCAGGGCCATAGAAATACCCGATAACAGAAAAAAAAATAAAGGAAACAAGATTTGTGTTGACCAGTGTTATTTTAAAACAGAGCTATAGATAAAGTTTTGTATGTACATTGTTTGTGAAAAGGGTTAAAAAAAAATAGATCAGTAGTTAATGTCGGCCACGCCTTGGTTGGTGTACTGTAGTTCTTTAAAAAGGCATCAGTTTTGTACGTATAAGGTGGTCCAAATTGGACTCTTAAAGGTAAACCCCTTTATCTAAAGGAGATAGACGAAAACTGATGTCGGTGTCTGTGGGTCAATTCTCTGATAAACTCAATGGTAAAAACCGTATATTGGTATCTAGTACCGTTTCAGATATACAGGATGTTTTTTAAAAATCTGCATTTTGGAAAAATGTTTGGAATTCTTTTCCTATGAAAAATTTTTGATTTCCGTAAAAACATGGTCCCAGCACTTTTTTACGTGGATTTCAATAGTGTAAGTTACATTTGTTTACAACTAATATTTTAATAGTTATTAGAGCAAAAATATATTTTTTAAATGGGATACCCTGTATATTTTTAGTTATCCGAATAGAGCTTTCAATAACTATTCTAAAAATATAGCACACTTTATTTTTGCTTAAATCTACTTCAAAATATAAAGGTTTTTAGTTTTTACGCCAGTTTTAAATGCACATTTTGTGAAGTAGGCTTTGGATGGAGTGGCAATATCAATTGTTTACCGATAGCAGTCAAATCGTAAAAAAATCTCAGAGTCATAGCTACAATGAAATTTACTAAATGCTATAGTACTTTAAACTGTGTAGAAAATAAAACAAAACAACAATAAAACAATTTATTCAGAGTAGAGCAAATTAAAACAAAACCATTTTCTATAAGAGATGTTTGAAATGACGAGCCGTTTCATTTACACATAGGCGGCACCTTTTCTGGACACTTCTTACCGAGTTGATTAGTTCAAGAGGAGTGAGAGCTGCAAAACTTTGTATCATTGCAACTTCTAACTCTTACCTGGTGTTTATCAGCAATTTAAAAATTAGGTCTTTCAATCTTCCCCAGAGATAGAAGTCCATGGGTGTTAAATCCGGTGACCTTGCCGGCCAACCCGAACCGTTCTTGCTTGACTATTCAGTTAATGTCAAAACTGGCCGATAAAAAGCAGCGTTATGAGGGGGTGCCCCGTCATGTTGAAAAAATATATTTCTAAGGTCCATTAACGGCAGTTTATCAACAAGAGGTTCTATTTGCTGCCTTAAAATTTCTAAATATCTCTGAGAGGTGATTGTTCTGTAAATAAATGGACTTATAACACACATTAAATCCAAATCTGCCTTGATTTCTTTGCTCCACAACTAAATGAGGATTTTCTTGTACCCACGTATAAGAATATAAGAATTGTAACGGATAAAAATACCTGCATTGCTTACATAAGCTTCGTCTATCCAAATGTAATTTAATGAAAAATTCGGAACATGATTACAATTCTCCAGAAACCATTGGTATAAATCCATACGTCGTTGAAAATCTCAGTCTCTAAGCTGATGAACTTTTCTTGTCCTATATGGCCTGAATTTGTGCTTCTTTAAAGTACGACTTACGTTAGTTCTTGGTAGTCCAGTGGGTTGAAGTGTTGGGATTATTTCCGATAGTTCCTAAAACTACTATTTCTTCTAACTCCTTATCCCTGTTTGATGCATAATTTTTGGGTCATTTCTTTTCAAATTGGCCACTATTAACTAGGTTATGTCGCAATCAAGCGAATATATCCTTGAAGGGTTGACGCCTCTCTGGATACCGTTCGTGGTACAAATTACTTGCCGGTTCAGAATTTTCTCCGGTTTGTATGAAACACACTATCATATTCCACTTTTCGTAATTTTCAAGCTTCATTGCGATTTATTTGACAATTCAATAACTGATCCTGAAGTAAAATTTGACAACTACGAGTAAACAATTGAATTAAACCATATGGCCGTTCCGTCCAAACCCTACTTCACAAAATGTGCATTTAAAACTAGCGTAAAAACTGAAAACCTTTATATGTTGAAGTAGATTTAACTAAAATATAAAGTGTGCTATATTTTTAGAATGGTAATTTAAAGCTCTATTCGGATAACACAGGGTATCCCATTTAAAAATTATTTTTTTGCGTTAATAACTATTAAAATATTAGTTGTAAAAAAATGTAACCTAGTGTACGTTGAAATCCGCGTGAAAAATTACTTTGAGAATGTTTTTACGGAAATCAAAAATTTTCAATAGGAAAAGAATTACAAACATTTTTCCAAAATGCAGATTTTTAAATATATCTAAAACGGTACTAGAATATCGATATGCGGTTTTTACCATTGAGTTTATCGTAAAAATTGAGCCTCAGATATCGACATTAGTTTTCGTCTATCTCCTTTAGATAAAGGGGTTTACCTTTAAAAGTGTCCATTTGGACCACCCTGAATATTGGCTATAACCAATGGCCAGCTTTTCTGTCTTTTCTCTTTAAAAAACAATGCCATTCTTTCTTCACTGTGTACAATATGTCTTTTATTTGTATAATTTTTCTCTTTTATTTGCTTTTTTTTCCTTCTTTTTACTTCTTTTTTCTATTTTTTTTTTGTCATTTTAGGCATTAGTTTCAATTCCTCAAAACAATACATAACTGTATTGAAATTTGGAAAATGAGCAAAAATTGAGACCAGTATGGGTAAGACTATTTTCTATTTAACAAATCATAACTTTTCAAATGAGAGAAAAATCACTTGACGCCTATCTGTAGTATATCTATATAAAAAAATTTTGAATCCAAATTACTTAATCTTGAAGAAACGATAACGTATTAATAAGAAAATTCTCATGTTGTCTTCGTCACTTGTGAATATAAATAAAGGTAGAACTATATTTCATACAGAAAATTAAATAAAGTGTTTTATTCTGGGTTATTATTTTCATGAAAACATAAAAATAAATCAAAACTATTAGCATAGCGGTATGTTTTAAATATTTCATATAAATGTCGAATTAGCCATCATCCGCACGGTGATATTATCCTTTGCCCCCCAATAGCAATAATTGTCCCCCACACGCTTCCTTCCGGCGTTTAATTTACTGTAGTTGATGGTAATTCAACAATGTTTCCGCATATTTTATGTTATTTTTTTTTTAGCATTACTGAGTCATTACAATATAATCAATTTTGTGGAAATTCGTAAGTGATGTGTTATTATATCGTTAGTTTTCGACATATGGATAACTGTCGGCTTAGGATAAGTTCATCATTCACGGTTATCAATCATAAAATTCTAAATACTCATTTGTTCCTGATATAGACAATCTCAAGCCCGATGACATATTATAAACAAAAGGTGATATATTCTCATGAAGGATAAATATTCTAACTTTTTAAATGAATTATACAGGGTGTTTTTTAAATTGGGACATTTCGTGAATAGGACATGTTACTTATTAAAATAAGCCACAACACCAGATATACTCTATATCAGGGCTGCCTAAGCGGGAGTTGTTTACGGGCCAATAAAAATTACGACATGGACTGGCGGGCCATAGAAACTAAATATTATCAGTCTTCAATTAAAGACAAATAAAAAGTACAGGGTGGGTCAACGATAGAGTGAAGTTCATTATCTCATTTGTTTCGGGAATGACGAAAAAATGTTAAAGACAATAGTTTTAGGGAATATTAAGGTGCACAGTTTAAAATTATTTTTGAATACACAGGGTACTTCAAAAAAAGTGTGACCGATATAACATATGTTTTTTTTTTTTAAATGGAACATCCTATTTTCTAATTTATTTTTAAATTCTGCGTAAAACTTTATAACTCTTTTATTAAAATTGTTATATACCTAGTAGTTTTTCTAATATTTCAATTTTTTTTTTTTAAAAATACTAGGTTTCAGTTTTGTAAAAAATTGCCAGAAGCGCCATTGTTTCTGAAGGTGGAATACACATAATAGGTACGAGCGTTCTATAGAGATGAAAAAAAGATATATGTAAAGAAATTTGAGTTAGATGCTACAGGGTGTTCAAAATAAATTTATGCATTTCTACTATTTTAAATTAAAAAAAATCTCAAAATTTTTAAATAGCACACCCTGTATATTATTATTTTTTCTGATAGATTTTACAAAGCCCTCCAACTTTTATTATAGGTATATGATAATATACTATTAGAAATAGGTATATTATCATATAATATACTATTAGAAATAGGTATATTATCATATAATATACTATTAGAAATAGGTATATTATCATATACCTATTTCTAGTAGTTTTCGATTTATTTTCAATTTTTCAATTTTAACCCTTGTTTTTAATACACTTACGCTATAACATCATAGTTGTCAAGACAAAACAAAAATGTAGGTATTGTCAAATTTTGACATGTCTATTAAGCAAGTAAAAATAGTTAAATTTGTTGTAGTAAGTGACGTATAAAGGTAAGTGTTATGGATTTTCCTAAAAATGAATTAATTGATATGGTCTATATACTGGGCGAGGCGAGAAAAAATTGTCTTTTGGCAGTAAGGCTTTACAGAGCGAAGTACTTTAATAGACGTATACCATCTAGAAAATCTCTTCAGTGCTTAATGGAACGGTCTGATGGCAGTGGTAGCCTTGAGTATACGAAACGGAAAGTAATAAACCAGAGTGCTACTAATGAGGAAAAAGAAATGGAGATTTTACTTCATGTTGAAAATAATCCCCAGGTCAGCAGCTGTCAACTAGCTGACTTATCTGACACATCCCAATCTATGGCTAATCGCATCACGTGAAAATACAAGTATCATGCCTTTGATATGGAACTACACCAAGAACTTCAAGACCGTGTTTTTGAAGGATGAATAAACTTTTGTACCACCATGAATGGAGCAATAGAGGCCGATTCAAATTTTTTATCCAAAATAATATTTTCTGATGAAGCTACTCTTCGCAGAAATTGAGCAGTTAACAGCCATAACATGCTTTATTATTCAACAGTTAATCCATTTTGGGTCCGGGAAGTTCAAAACCAAAATCATTGGTCGCTTAATTTTCGAATTATTGGTCCATATTTTTTCCGCAAACCGCTTAACGCAAAACGAATTACTCCAGCTTCTTGAAGAAGTTGATAATTTTGAAAGGGAAAAAATGTGGATTCAACAAGGCGGAGCTCCTGCTCATTACCACTGAGAAGTTCGGGAATTTTTAAAGGATCGTTACCCACAAAAATGGATCGGTAGGAATGGATTCATTCAGTGACTTAACACCGGGAGACTTCTTTTTGTGGGGCTATATTAAAGATCGTGTTTATGTGAATCCCCCTACAACACCAGTAGATACGGAAAATAAGATACGGGATGCGTGCAGGACAATAACGCCCTTTATGTTAAGGAAAGTGAAGGAAAATATAGTAAAACGACTATTCTTGAACATTTATTACGTCATAATAATTAATCCATAGATAAGTTAAACTATATTAAAATTATTATTTATTTGTTTTCACAATAGCATAAGTGTATTAAAAACAAGGGTAATAATTGAAAAATTCAAAATAAATCGAAAACTATTAGAAATAGGTATGTGACATATTTAATAAAAGTTAGAGGGTTTTGTAAAATCTATAAGAAAAAATAGTAATATACAGGGTGTATCATTTCAAAAATTTGAAATTTTTCGATTTAAAATAGTCAAAATGCATAAATTTATTTTGAACGCCTTCTAGCATCTAACTCAAATTTCTTTACATATGTAACTATAGAACACTTGAACGAATTATGAGTATTCTACCTTCAGAAACAATGGCGCTACGGGCAATTTTTTGCAAACCTGAAAACTAGTATTTTTTTTAAAAAATTGAAATATTAGAAAGTTTAGGTATATAACATTATTAATAAAAAAGTTATAAAATTTTACGCAGAATTTAAAAATAAATTAGAAAATAGGATGTTCCATTTAAAAAAAACATATGTTACATCGACCACACTTTTTTGAAGTAACTGTATACTCAGAAATAATTTTAAACTGTGCACCTTAAAATTCCCTAAAACTATTTTATTTAACATTTTTTCGTCATTTCCGAAACAAATGAACTTTACTCTGTCGTTGACTCATCCTGTACAGGGGATATTATGCATACAATGTTTTATTGTTTTTTCATGAAATTCTCTCTTAAAATTCTGTTACTGTTAACTTTTTATCATGTCTAGTAATAGACAATGGGCTGTGACAGTTCGTTTTTGAATAGGAGTACTTCAAGTTTGTTATCGTAAAATTTCGAAATTATGGTGTGTCATGCGAAGATTTTAATTTAATTAAAAAAAAAATCCTTAGCAGATAGTGACACCAAACTTTAATATGTTATAAAAGAAGCCCTTTTTATCAAGTATAGTAATAGACAATTGGCTGTGATAGTTCATTTTTGAATGAGGAGTGCTTCAATTTAAGTTATCGTAAAATTTCGAAATTCTAGGGTGTCACACGAAGATTTTAAGTCAAATAAAAAAAAAATCTTAGCAGATAATGACACCAATATTACTCGCCGTGAAACGCAGTGCGTGAACTTATCCGATAGTGACGACCTGTATTTAGATTTTATAAAATTCATTCTGGAGTAAGCACTTTCACATTAATAGGTATTGCCCACCATCGAAAATTGGCAAGTTTGGGAAAATGATGACCGAGGAGCTTAAAAACTCTAACCCTGTTTCAGTTCTGCCCTTATAAAATGGGTCGGATTGTAAATCACATAGCTCGAATTCATAGTCTGTCTTTATGCTTTCAACAGCAATCGTTAAGGGATAAGTAAAAAGTGACAAGTCGTTTTCTAATTCTTTGAATCGCTGCTTCAATTCAAAAATTACCCCGTTAATATACTTAATGTGGTCCGAAAAGTTGAATCCTTCGAAATTTCCCGTCCCCAATGTAATGTTCTTTGCAACTTGGAAAAAAGGAAAAAATCTTTCTTTTCTAGTGACATTTTGAACAATTTCAGTTTATTTTTCAACTCATTCACATTTCCATATAAATTCGCTGTGTTGTGTTGTTTGCCTTGTAACTTCAGAATCAATTCGTGTTGTGTCGTGTCAGTTAAAAAGGCGAGATCAGCGAGGAATTCACGATCTTCTATTTCGTTTTCTAGTTCGGTCGTATCAGATTTTATTTCGTTAACTGACTTCAAAAAGGAGAAGGTTCTCAATTCAACGCGTATGTATTTTGTTTAATGTATGTTCCAGCATAACTCTGGCAAATATATACCGATTTGGATGATTCTTTTTTTATTGGAGAGAGTAGACATTCGAGATGGTGCCATGTAAGTTATATTGAAATTGGTTATGTAGTTTCCGGCCGGCTTCAACAGTTATCTTTTATTAAGAAATCATAATAATAAACAATAGCTGTTTCTAACATTTAAATTTTTTATGCCGAATTGATAACTGAATTGTCAAATTCAAGCAATATCTTATCTTAGAGGTTTTTTACGAGTGTTTCAAAAACATTATTTTTTACTTTGTAGTGGCAAAATTTTGTGTGCAATTTCCACCTCTAATAAGATTTGTTATTTTAACAGCCACCTTCATGGCAAACATTATTAGTGTTCCGTACGGAACACTTATAAGATCACTTCGGTGTCCGTCCGTCTGCCCGTTTGTCACACTCGATTTTCTCCGAAACTATTTGAGATAGAAAGTTGAAATCTAGTACTAATATAGGAATTGATGACCTCATTAGAGCCGAGTAGTTTTCAAAGTTAAATTTTGACTTAAGGGGTTAGTTTTGGGGGGTGAAATCGGAAGTGAAGAAAATTTTTTTTTACTAGGTCATCGAGTGAGGTGTCAAATGAAAGCTTGTAAAAACACTTTTCTTAGTATTATTTTTAAAAAATCGCGAAAAAATCGCTGTCCCCCCCCTTATCTCGAGTAATACTGACCAAAAAATTTTGAAAAAATCCTGGAATATTCTCCACAAGGTGTAGATTGAACGAAAATTATCATGAGTTCATTACCTTTAATAATTTATCTGGTATGTAAAAAAACAAAAAATTCAAGGTCTTCAGTTTTCAATAAATATCGGAAACAAACTTTGTTGAAAACTCATTTGGGGTGTGTTTTGTAAAGTCAGTGATCGTTATATACCTCCGTAACAAAAGTTTTTATTTTAAAAGCAATCAACGTACAGAATACTAATTGCGCAAGTTCAACTTGCACTTCACCGATTATTTTTTACTTTATAGTGACAAAATTTTATGTGCGGTTTTTTGAAGTAGGCTGTTTTTTGTTAAAAAGTTTTTATTTTTCAGGAATATAGGTATTTATATAATAAAAGACTGTTTTTAGTCAATTTCCACTGGTTTATTTAAATTACGATGACGCGTTTCGCTGTCGATGCAGCTTCTTCAGATCTACATTTTACACTGTAAAGTTAGGTTTATTGTTCACAATTTTATATAATTTCTAAATTATAATATTACACCTAATTAAATTACATTGATAGTATTGGAAAATAAAGTCAATAATGGTGAATTGCTTAAATCTACCTGGTCGTTGAGTAAAGTACCTGTAGTCCTTAATCGACAATGCAAATTGTCTCTAAAAGGTTTAGTTTTAAACCTTTTTGTTGGGTGTGTAAAATTTTGAAATTCTTGTTAAATGTGTGATTTTCCGTTAAAAGATGATTGCATATGTTGAATTAGATTTTCTATTTCAACATATGCTACTCATCTTTTAACAGAAAATCACACATTTAAGAAGAATTTCAAAATTTTACACACCCAACAAAAAGGTTTAAAACTAAACCTTTTAGAGACAATGCAAATAAATCGATTAAGGACTACAGGTAGATTTAAGCAATTCACCATTATTGAATTTATTCTCATAATTCTAAATCTGTGTGGGTTTTCGCAATCACGAGCTGTGGTTCAGTGGATAAAATGTAATTTAATTAGGTGTAATATTATAATTAAGAAATTATATAAAATTGTGAACATTAAACCTAACTTGACAGTGTAAAATGTAGATCTGAAGAAGCTGCATCGACATCGAAACGCGTCATCGCAATTTAAATAAACCAGTGGAAATTGACTAAAAACAGTCTTTTTTATATATTTATAATGAATTTCCATCAAGTAAAAGCTACAACCATCCAAAATATAGGTATTTCTTTTCGTAAAGTAAAAAAACGCTGCAAGCTTTGACCAGCACTTAACCATCTGATATGTGAGTATAAAAGCAAATCTCCATACGCTGCGTCAATTTCCCTTCAAAAAATTACGAAATTTGTGTTGAGTGAAAGCTTTATTTCTGCGTCTAATAACTTCTTATTCTTATTTTAACAGCCACCTTTATGGCATACATCTGGCGCAACCGTCCTGGTGTATGATGAACAACCAATACCATTTTATTTAAGAAGTTCACCAAATCCTGTCACTGTCACTGTCATAGCTTCAGCTCCATCGATCACAATGCAGGAACATTTGTGAAACCCTCCGTAATAACAATTTTATTAACAGCTTCAAAGATATCATTGCCTTTGGTTGATCTATGTAATAGCACTGAATGTAACATTTCCTACATAATAGTAAAATCTTGTGAAAAACAGCGAATAAAAATTAATAGTTGACTTACGTCTATACGGCATGTACTTTCATCCAAACATAGGGAATAGTATCTAAATTCTGCGATGGTATCACCCATCTTTTGGACTCTCCTATATCATCTCTGTCGCCACTGTTTGGTGAGATAGTGCTACAGATTCAAATTTTTCCATCAGTTTAGGATGCGCAAAGGGTTGGGACATTTTAACTGCGTATTTTTTAATCAACACTCCATCACGAAAGAGTTTTTTGCTTGGGCTAATTGTAAAGAAACTTTGTAAGATGCCGTTAAACTAAGTTCATTATCTGTAGTTATTTTTGAATAAATACTTGTTTGTTGCATCAGTTTTTTCTTATACTCGGTTACTATAATTTTTCTTGTGTCCCCGATATGTTCTTTATAATTTTCTTCGTGTAAAGTGGTATAATGTCGGTTAACATTGTATTATTTATACACCGACAATACTTGCATACAAATCATACACTGAACTATAAATAAATAAATAAATAAATATGGTCTTTATTTCCAATTATGAAAGAGGAAACAAAACATCATAAACTAAATAAACAAAATGCTACATTAAATTGGAAAATGCCGAAGGTCAGCTGGGAATGTAAGACCACGAAGGTACAAACATTCCCCCTGTTCTTTTACCTTAAGCATCCTAATACTAAAGTTTATAGAATACAATATTTATCTATTAAACTGTGCTAGTATCTTAATAAAACTGTGTAATGTTGTAAGTGCTAGGAAAAAAGAAAAAAAAAGACAAAGAAAAAAAAAGAATGGCTTATGACACAACTAGAGCAAACAAAAAAAAAACCTTGATATAAATTAAATTGTTAAACAGACAGGCGAGTCACCCCAACATATCCGAGATAAACAATAGAATTCATACAGAGCACAGATACACTCAAGTACTATATCTTTATATATTTAACAAAATCCTCCTATACGCCGCCTTGAATGACCTAGGATCTAATAGTTTTATATTTTCTGGAATTGAGTTATAAATCTTAGCTATTTGAAAAGAGAAGGACGATCTAAATTTTTCAGTTTTGTGCGCCGGAGGCGTAAGGCGACCTCGAAAACGGACATTCAAATTATGAACATCTGATCTAAAGGTAATTTTTCTATGTAGGTAGGAGGGAACACCCGTTAAGATAATTTTGTGGAATAAACAAGCCGCATGCAAACAACGTCTATCATTCATATTTAACCATCCCAGTTCAAACAATTTGTGTGTTATGTAATTCCTTTTACGAGTACCAAATATTAGGCGCAAACATGAATTTTGAAGAACTTGGATACGTCGTCTATCGAATGAGTCTATTGAAAATCCATATATAGTATCACAAAAATTTAATCTGGACAATACCAGAGACTCACACAATATAGTTTTCAATTTTTGATTTAAATAGTCCCTAGAATTGTAAATCATCTTCAAATTAAAGTACGCCCGACGTATAACTATGCTCACATGCGATCTGTACCTCAAATTGTAGTCCATAGTAAGGTCTAAATTTCTACATTTGTCATCAATCCGTAACACTTCCCCGTTGATTTTAATATTAATATGTGGTAAGCAACTGCTTCTGAGCCTCTGAGTACCAAAAACTATGACTGTACTTTTTTTTGTATTAATTGATAGGGAGTGGTCACTGGCAGCAGAAACTAGCCCAACCAGATCATCATTAACTTCTCTGACGCATCTGTGAATCTCGCTAGGACGACATATGTGATAAAGCTGCGTATCGTCGGCATACAAGTGTACCCTGCAATACCTCACCCGATGTATTAGTTATGAAGTATAAATTGAAAATAATGGAGGTCCCAAAATGGAACCTTCTGATACACCACAGGTGATTGGTAAAGGTCTCGACTTAATACCGGCGACTCGCACTGATTGACTTCGATTACTTAAAAAACTTTGCAATAATTTCAAACTGTTGTTACTAAGACCAATGTATGTTAGTATAGAACAAAGAAGGCTGTGACTTATTGTATCAAAGGCCTTAGAAAAATCAATGAGGGTCAAAACTGCCAAGCACCCTCCATCGATGCCCCTGAGTATGTCATCAATTACTTCCAAAAGGGCTGTCTCACAGCTATGACCTGGTCTAAATCCCCATTGAAATTTGGGCAAAATGGAGAATTTATCAGTGTGGCCACGGAGTTGTGACTCCATGAACCGTTCCAAAATCTTAGAGAGGACGGGAAGAACACTTATGGGCCTTAAGTCTTTGTACTCATTTGGGCATGCAACTTTAGGCAAAGGTGCAACAATCGCATGTTTCCAATGATCAGGAAACTCACCCGAGAGCAGACAACAGTTCACTATATGCGTAATAAAGGGTACTATATATGGAGTAGCAAGAAGCAAAAGCTTTATACTTAACCCGTCAACGCCCACCGCATTAGTCTTTATGGAATACAACAGTTTAATCACATCCCCTTCAGAATCAAAATTTTCTACCCCAGACTTTTTATTGTTTTGATACCAATTAATGTGTTCAGGGTTTGGACTTAGCTTAGCGATTCCATTAATAAAATAGTCATTTATATTCATTTATGAATTATATTATTCCTGCTGCAGATAAAATAGTCTGGTTCCCATCTCCCATTAAATGCCCGATTTTCATTACATACTTTTCGCTTTTTTGTAGACATCATATGGTTTGTTATTTCTCACGAGGATTAAGAATATTAGTTATTAACGTAAGTAAATAAGAAACAAACGAGTCACGACAAAAACTCGCATAAACACGCATCTATACTGATTCGCCTATACACACACGCGTATTTGTAAACGAAATACACTTCTGTTAATTCGAGTATTCCCCTAGCAATGAGAGAAAGATGCGTGTTGTTGCCGTACCTACGAATTGATATTCCATTCTAATTTGGGTTGCCAGAAAAATAAACAAAATTATACCAAATATTTTGTGAGTTTGAGTTCTTTTTTTTATTGCGACGCGATTTTTAATCTACAATACTAAAGATTAAAAATCGTTTTGCGGGCAGCAGAAATATAAGTCGCGAGCTGTGGTTTGGACGTTTCTGTTCTGTATAATAGGGGGTATTAAAAGAGATTTTAAAGATTATTAGAAAGAGAATTTAAATTCATTTAAAACTACAAGTGTTGTCCTTTGTAATTTCGTTTATCATCATTATCTACTGGTTAACGGTTTTGTTTACGTTTGTGCCAATATTTCGAAAAATTCATATTTTACTTGTGTTTCGTTGTACTGTTCCTAGAAATTTTTGTTCCGTCAAGAAGTACGTGTAGTAATTAAAAACAATGCAGGTGGTTTTGTTTATATAATACGTTAGAGCTTTTCTTTAACTGTTACTACAAGGAAGCATTTTCGTGGATAGTCTCAGTCTCTTTTCACACGGGATCGATGCAGGATGTTCTGTCATGCTGTGTGCGCAATAAATGTTTTTTCAATAGTGCGATAGAATCAGATTTTGTTAATGTTACTTACACTAAAATAACAAAAATATATCTAATTTTCCTATAAAATTTATATTTAATGATGGTGTTAGCGCAAGTTACGTATTTTTTTGGTGTTCCTATAGAACACTTATAAGATTACTTCGGTGTCTGTCCATCTATCTGTCACATCCGATTTACTCCGAAACTATTTGACATAGAAAGTTAAGATTTGACACTAATATAGGAATTGATAGCCTCATCAGACCCGTGTAGTTTTAAAAGTTAAATTTTGACTTAAGGGGTAAGTTTTGAGGGGTGAAATAGAAAGTGAAAAAAAAATTACCAGGTCATCGAGTGGGGTGTCAAATGAAAGCTTATAAAAACACGAGTTCTAATATATATATATATATATATATATATATATATATATATATATATATATATATATATATATATATATAATCTTAGTTGGGGAACTTGGCAAAAAAGGGGCGTGATAGGAGATCACACAATTTTCATTAAGTCAATATTTCGGTCCTGGATTGGGACCTTCTTCAGGGCAGAACTGAAAAGAAGAACAAAGCGTATTCACTGATCGTGTCTGGGACAAATTTAAATTAATGATGTTATCATTAGGTTGTTACAATAAATAAAATTAGTGTAGAACAAGAATAAGATATTAGTCATAATAAATCAAAAAAAAAACTCACATGCGAAGTGCAAAGATTTCGTTAGCCTGAATGGCCGTAGGTAGCTTATACATAAAAAAGTTGTTACATAAAAAAGTTGATTAATCCATAAAATATATAAAATATACACTAAAACACTATAGACAAAATTATAAAAACCAAATTTAAAACATGGATGTAATTGGGAACCTTGGATGTTGAGAACATTGTTAATTATTTCACCTGTGACCACCACACATGGCCACCGCCATTTAGGAAAGATGACAAGGACGACAGGAGACAGCTGACCGACAGAGATAAGGGGTTTAGTCAAGAAAACTCAATTAACCAGAATGCGGGGTCGACACCTGGAAGGAACCGATCAAAATTGGGAAGTGCATGTATTGGACCTTTAAGTGAGAAAGAGATAGCCAATTGAGCGACCAAAAAACCGGTATGGAGCCGAGGAAGGATAAGTTATAACCTAATTATAGGTAAAGGGTGAGCGAGGGAGCGAGAGAGAGAGAGAAAATAATGGGAGCAACGAAGAGGAAGACTGTCTAATGAATTAATTATGAATTTATTAACTTCTTGTTGGAATCTGATTGGAGGAAGAGATTGTTTGCAAAAACCAATGAAGACTGAAAGCAACAGGAGGTAGTGAAGGGGTGACGCAAGGTACTGTCAATGGAAGGAAGACAGTAATAGCTAAGTGCACAAGATGGCCCAAATAAAGTGCAAGGAATCTGTGGAGCCCAGGATCAACGAGAACCGTGGACAAAGAGAGGAAGAAGGAAAGAAACCCTGGAAATTACAGAGCTGAAAGAGAGAAGACTACCATTTCAAATCAGATGGATCATAAAACACTTGAAGACAGGGAATTATTGTGTGGAGTTGATTTATCGCAGGAGAGGAGGAAACTTTATATGCTACTAAGACCATCTAGGTCGGTTCTTTCATTGATATTAAGATGATTCTCCTGGATGTAACACATTTCAAGGAATTCTCTCTTGGAAAGATTGTTAGAGAAATGAAGAATTTTGGGTTCCCTGAAATTAAAAGAATGACCATTGTCAACAGAATGGGTCGCCAAAGCACATCTGTGTGGATGGCATCTAGTATCACTTTTATGGAGTGCAATACGACGATTCAAGGATTGAGAAGTTTGGCCAATATAGATTGATGGACAATTGAGGCAGGAAATTGAGTAAACTAAGTCTGACATGGAAAGAACTGGCAGCGGGGCCTTCAGCTTGCTGAAAACACGTCTGTTTTTGAAGAAGTAATATTTAGCAATTTTAATGTTAGGAATGACACGCAAAATGTGGACCAATTTGTTTCTAAGGCCAGGAATGAATGGTAAAGAAAGCAGCGACCAAATTATTTCGACTGGGGGAGTTAGAGGGGAGGGGAGATATGCGGTAGGTGGGGGGGGAGGGGGTTCTGGAGGAATTTGGTGGATATGAGTAAGCTTGTTGACTTCGTCTTTGGTTCTTAGTAAGAGTTTTCGATTGTATCCATTATCTATGAAAAGGTTTGTAAGTGTTTCTTGTGACTGGAGTAAGAAATCAGGATGGACTATTATCTTCAGTCTTCTATATAAGCCTTTGATGACGTTGACTTTCACCTTCCAATCATGGCCAGAGTTTCCATGGATATATCTCCCAGAAGATGTAGGTTTTCTATACCAATCAAGTTTGTTGATGTTATGGGAGTCTCCAAAGACTCTTGTGTCCAGAAATGGAACAGCATTGTTGGTTTCTTCTTCCATAGTGAATTGTAAATGTGGGTCGAATGAATTGAAAACATGAAGAACTTCTTCTTTGCCATCAGCTGGTATGGATAGAAGTAAATCGTCTACGTATTGATATAGGAATGGAAGTCGGAAGGATAATCTTTGAGTGTAGCTTTTTAAAACATACAACATAACGATTGAAGCAAGAACAGGACTGAGATTACTGCCCATAGGGCATATAAAAATTTGAGAGTAGAAAGAGTCTTTAAATTTGAAGAAGGTTGAATGGAAAAGAAATTCCATTATTGATAAGAAGAAGGATTTGCTGACATTTCTCTAACAATCTTTCCAAGAGAGAATTCCTTGAAATGTGTTACATCCAGGAGAATCATCTTAATATCAATAAAAGAACCGACCTAGATGGTCTTAGTAGCATATATAGTTTCCTCCTCTCCTGCGATAAATCAACTCCACACAATAATTCCCTGTCTTCAAGTGTTTTATAATCCATCTGAATTGAAATGGTAGTCTTCTCTCTTTCAGCTCTGTAATTTTCAGGGTTTCTTTCCTCCTTCCTCTTTTTGTTTACGGTTCTCGTTGATCCTGGGCTCCACAGATTCCTTCCACTTTATCTGGGCCATCTTGTGCTCTTAGCTATTACTGTCTTCCTTCCATTGACAGTACCTTGCGTCACCCCTTCACTACCTCCTGTTGCTTTCAGTCTTCATTGGTTTTTGCAAACAATCTCTTCCTCCAATCAGATTCCAACAAGAAATTAATAAATTCATTAGACAATCTTCCTCTTCGTTGCTCCCATTATTTTCTCTCTCTCTCTCTCTCGCTGCCTCGCTCACCCTTTACCTATAATTAGGTTATGACTTATGCTTCCTCGGCTCCATACCGGTTTTTTGGTCGCTCAATTGGCGACCTCTTTCTCACTTAAAGGTCCAATACATGCACTTCCCAATTTTGATCGGTTCCTTCCAGGTGTCGACCCCGCATTCTGGTTAATTGAGTTTTCCTGACTAAACCCCTTATCTCTGTCAGTCAGCTGTCTCCTGTCGTCCTTGTCATATTTCTTAAATGGCGGTGGCCATGTGTGTTGGTCACAGGTGAAATAATTAACAATGTTCTCAACATCCAAGGTTCCCAATTACATCCATGTTTTAAATTTGGTTTTTATAATTTTGTCTATAGTGTTTTAGTGTATATTTTATATATTTTATGGATTAACCAACTTTTTTATGTAACAACTTTTTTATGTATAAGCTACCTACGGCCATTCAGGCTAACGAAATCTTTGCACTTCTCATGTGAGTTTTTTTTTTTGATTTATTATGACTATTATCTTATTCTTGTTCTACACTAATTTTATTTATTGTAACAACCCAATGATAACATCATTAATTTAAATTTGTCCCAAACACGATCAGTGAATACGCTTTGTTCTTCTTTTCAGTTCTGCCCTGAAGAAGGTCCCAATCCAGGACCGAACTATTGGCTTAATGAAAATTGTGTGATCTCCTATCACGCCCCTTTTTTGCCGAGTTCCCCAACTAAGATTGTATTTTTAAGAATTTTAGTAGATACGGCAATCTTTTGCTTTTCTTTCTTTATTCTATATATATATATATATATATATATATATATATATATATATATATATATATATATATATATATATTTATATACATATATATATATATATATATATATATATATATATATATATATATATATATATATATATATATATATATATATATATATATATATATATATATATATATATATATATATATATACAGTAATACCCCGCTTTACGCGAGGGATACGTTCCGAAAAAAATCGCGTTAACTGAAATTCGCGTATATCGAGGTTTATGATTAAACATAGTCAAAATTTAATACAAAAAAATACAAATCATTTTAATCAATCACTTTAATTCTAAGAACACTTTATGCAATACATACTCTTATTTTTTACGGAAAAATACATCTATTGTCTTTTGGGTAACGTTTTGTTTACGTTCTTGTAAAATACGTTCATAACACCCAACACTGTTTTTAATTGTTTGACACACGGTCAAGACACGGTCATCATTATTGTCTATACTCTGCAATATGTCCAAACCTGAATAAATTTTTGAAAGTGCATTTTGTATTTCCCCTGAAGATAAAACTTTCTCTTCTACTTGTTCTTCCTCATCGTAGATAGGATTATTCTGTAACTCGATCAGATCTTCATTGCTAATAGGATCGTCGTGCGTTGCTACAAGTTCTACGAGATCTTCTACCGTGACATCTTCAAGTTCAGACCCCTCAATCATTGCAGCAATGTCTTCAAGCACTTGTCTCTGCATCTGGACAATTCTTCTAGGTGCTTCCACTACATCTGGCCAAAGATTACGCCACACCCCATTCATACAACTCATTTTAACTTCCTTCCAAGCCTCTTCTATGTTGTGAATAGACTTCATAATGTTGTATGACTTCCACCACTCTCGCATAGACTGTCTTCCTTCCCCGTCAGTTTCATGAATTAGTTGGCTAAAAGTGCGGCGATGGTAATAAGCTTTGAAGTTTGCTATTGCTCCCTGGTCCATAGGTTGTAATATTGACGTAGTGTTTGGTGGAAGGAACTTTACGTACACTTTTAAGTCTCTGGGCGTATCAAGTGAGGTTGGATGTCCTGGGGCATTATCTAAGAGTAATATAACTTTAGGTTCAAGCCCATTTCTGTCACAGTATGATTTGACTGATGGGCAAAAACTATTAGAATACCATTCTTGAAAAATTTCCCGTGTGACCCACGCCTTTCTGTTTGATCGCCACACAACTGGTAGACTTGTCTTGTCTGTGCCTCGCATTGCACGGGGTGTTTCTGAATGGTACACTAGTAAAGGTTTCAGTTTGAAATCACCAGTGGCATTACCACCCAGCAGAAGTGTTAGTCGATCTTTCGCAGCTTTGAAACCACTGGCTTGACGTTCTTCCTTAGAAATGAATGTTCGAGATGGCATTTTTTTCCAGTAAAGTGCGGTCTCATCAACATTGAAGATGAGACAAGCAGGAATTTTCTCTCGTCTAACGAAGTCTTGAAACTTGTCTGGAAACTCAGCTGCAGCTTGAATGTCCGCGCTGGCCGCCTCGCCTGTTATGTGGATATTGTGAAGATTAGAACGCTGCTTGAACCGATGGAACCAGCCTCTGCTGGCAGCAAAAGTCGGAGTGGCACTCCCTTCTCCTTCTTTTGTTTTCAGCATCTCATACAAAGATTTTGCTTTTGTGCATATGAGATCTTGACTTAGTGGTGTGTTCTTCTTATTCAAATCTTCGATCCAGACTGACAGTAATTTCTCCATTCTTTCTAAGATAGATGATCTCGAACGAGAAAGTTTTGTTGCACTTATAGGTGTTGAACCTTCGCTGGAGATTTTAATTTTTTCCCGATTTTTATAAATCGTTCTCACAGTCGATTCTGAGAGTCCAAAATCTCTCCCAACAATTGTTGCTTTGCCTCCATTTTCCATTCTTCTTAACACTTTCATCTTCAATTCCAAAGTGACGCTTTTACGCTGTTTTTTCTTTACAGGCGGCATTTTTAACGTAGGGTTAAATTATGTATGTATGTATCTCCAATAAATATTAAAACAAAACTGCCAGCCGACCGAACTAACATTACGGAACAAATGAACACACGAAACGAACGAGGAAATCCCCATAGAACAAAGTCGAAGGACAGGGAATTCCCAATTCTTCAAAGAGAATATTCAGAGAAAGCGGGGATCCCCCCGCGACCATAGAGAAGTTAATGACTACATGAGCGCGAAATTTGAAATTCGCGTTATAGTGAAACCGCGCATAACGGGGTCGCGCTAAGCGGGGTATTACTGTATATATATATATATATATATATATATATATATATATATATATATATATATATATATATATATATATATATATATATATATATATATATATATATATATATATATATATATATATATATATATATATATATGTATATATATACATATATGTATATACACTACCGTCAGAAAGTATTTGCCCACCTAGAAATTTCAATGTAGCTGCCTAAATTTAATATCTAATTAAATCCTTTTATTATATTAGGTAAATTTAATTGTTCTTAACAAGTGTCCATCACAAAATTGTTTAGATAAGCCTTTTTGGTGAAATCACAAATTAAAAACTAATTAGAACAAATTTCCAAGTTTTGCATGATAATCGTTTTGGGGCGATTTCTGAGATTCCAGTTGAAGTAAGAACTCATTTGAAGTTTCTAGGGATTATTGAAATTCCTCGTGACATTTTATGATAAAAACTATGCTATAAATACCATTGCCCTTTTGGAAATTAACCATTCGCAAACAGTACTTTGTCATTAATACATGCTCTATTGTTTTGTGAAAATGCCAAAAATGAAAGGAGTTTCCGTTGAAAATCGGGCTCTGATAATTGCCAGACATCAAAATGGTCACTCGAGTCCTCAAATCGCGAGTGATATACGGATGCCAAGGAGAACGGTGGAGTACATCGTAAAAAAGATTTCTGCGGGACATGGAATTCACAACCAAAAACGTTCAGGAAGGCCTCGAAAAACGACTCCTGCTGAAGACAGAGCTTTAACAATGTCCAGCAGACGTAATCGCCACTTAATCGCACCAAAATCACAGCTCAAGTAAACTTGGAGCGGCCCATCCCCATCAGCGTGACAACCGTGAAGAACAGGTTAGCAGAAGGTGGACTACACGGGAGAGTTGCAGTGAGGAAACCACTTCTTAGGCAAATGAATGAACGTAAACGATTAGATTGGGCCCGAGAATATGAAAATTGGACATCAGAACAATGGAATTCCGTCCTTTGGAGCGACGAATTTAAATTCGAAATTTTCGGTTCAAATCGGCGACGGCGGTCAGCTGGAGAGAGGATGTTGGAAGCCTACAGTAAAACATGGTGGAGGTTTAGTAATGGTTTGGAGTTGTTTTGGCAACGGTAAAGTTGGAAAAATCTTTAGGATAAAGGGAATCATGCGAAAAGAACAGTATCAAGAAATTTTGGACAGTACGAGAGTGGAATAAAAAGTCTTGTAAAAAAGAGGGTTAATAGCATTTTTTTTGCCACAGCAAAAATTTATTTTTTAACATAATCTCCATTCAGCTCAATACATTTGGTCTAACAAGTTTCCAAATTTTTTACTCGTTTACAGCACAGATAACCTCCTCATTCGATAAAAATGTCTTCCCCTAAACCAATTTTTCAGGTTAGGAACCAACAAAAAGTTACTTGGTGGCAAATCTGGGGAATAGGTGGGTGGGTGGGGAGCTATTTCGAAGCCCAGCTCGTGCACTTTCGCTTTTATCATGACCAATGTGTGATCAGGAGCATCATTCTGGCGAAGAAGCACTTTTTGCGCGCTAATCTCTCTCTCTTCTGCTTCAACTCACTACGCAAACGTTCCAATAAGTTTGAGTAATAAGAGCCAGTCACTGCTTTACCCTTTAACGAACAGTCAATGATTATTATACCCGCGGAGCTCCAAGAAACAGTCGCTACCACTTTCCCCTCCGATAAAAATGTTTTTGCTTTTTTCGCTGTACTTTCACCTTCGCCAATCAATTGTTTTCACTATTGCTTTGTCTCCTGGGTGTAATGGTGAATCCAAGTTTCGTCTACAGTCACAAAACGACGCCAAAAGTCTTTCGGATTACACTGCAAGTTTTCTAAACACGACTTTAGAATGTCCTTTGGAGTCAATAAACTCGTCTCCCATCGCGCACTCAGCGTTTTTTTTTTAGAACTTCATGAAGGATATTATGCACCCATTACTATGAGACGCCTACTATCTCAGCATTCTCATGAAACTTAATGCGACAATCTTCCATCACGATACTATGTATTTTATAGTTCATGTAAAACAATTAAAAACGGACGAAGTTCATATTTCAGCAGTTTATTTATTCGTCAAATTCATCCAGAGACGAGTTTCGGTGTATCATGGCTTGTCAGTCAGGCTAGGATTGACAAATAAGAGAACAGAATTTACTGGTACTTATCCCAGAAGTTACGGAATACGATGGTAGGATACAACGAATTGTACTACGTACGCATTACTACACCAAAAGCTGACATAGCAGCTTTCGAGCCGATAGAATGGTTGGCCTAGTCAACGCTTAAAAGCAGGTAGCGCTTTTCGAGGGATCCTCCTCAGGCATATATGCGGGTGTACAAGTATGAAATGCGGATTTCAGACAACAGATGGTGCACCAATGCAGTTTGTGCTATAAAGATTTGACACTGCGCCATTTTGTTGTGTCATCAACAAGTGTCAGACGCGCACGAGTGATAAATTGGAAAAGTGTGTGTATAGTGTGGTGTTGTTGTGTTCAATATGTCGAAATTTATACCGAACAAAGAGCATTCGCCGACAGCATTAATTTTTTGTTTTCATCTGAAGAAAACTGCTGTTGAATCATACCGATTACTTCGAGAAGCTTATGGTGAACATGCTCCATCGCAAGATATGTGTGAACGATGGTTTTCGGCGTTTCAAAAGTGGTGACTTCGATGTTGGAGACAAGGAACGTGGAAAACCGCCAAAAAAATACGCAGATGTGGAATTGCAAGCATTGTTGGACGAAGATGATTGGCAAACACAAAAACAACTCGCCGAGCAATTGGGCGTTAATCAACAAGCTGTTTCCAATCGTCTACGAGAGATGGGAAAGATTCAGAAGACCGGCAGATGGGTACCACAAGAGTTGAACGCAAATGGAAAAGCGCAAAAACACGTGTGACATTTTGCTCGCTCGGTACAAAAGGGAGTCGTTTTTGCATCGTATAGTTACAGGGGATGAAAAGTGGATTTATTTTGAAAATCCCAAGCGCAAAAATCATGGGTATACCCAGGCGCACCATCCACATCGACCGCAAGACCGAATCGCTTTGGCAGAAAGACGATGCTCTGTGTTTGGTGGGACCAGAGAGGCGTGGTCTATTATGAGCTGTTAAAACCTGGTGAAATGGTTAATACTAAACGTTACCAACAATAATTGACCGATTTGAACTGTTCGTTGCTTGAAAAAAGGCCAGAATACCGAAAGAGGCAACACAAAGTCATTTTTCTTCATGACATACGGCAAAACCAGTTCGCGACCCGTTGGAAGCACTCAGCTGGGAAGTTCTACCCTATGCTGCTTAGTCACCAGACTTGGTTCCTTCCGATTACCACTTGTTTGCATCGATGGGTCACGCACTTGCTGAGCAGCGCTTTGGTTCGTACAAAGATGTGAAAAAATGGCTCGATGAATGGTTCGCAGCAAAAGGGGAAGATTTTTACTGGCGTGGTATTCACAAATTGACCGAAAGATGGGAAAAATGTATAACAAGCGATGGAGCATACTTTGAATAAAGTACTTTTTATCATTCTTCTGAATTTAACATGTTTTTTTAGAAAAAAAATCCGCATTCCATACTCGTACACCTGGTAGTTAATGTAAAACAACTGAAAACGGACGAAGTCCATATTTTAGTAATTTACCCACTGTTTTGAGATGCGTTTCGCCGTGCCACGGCTCGTTTGTCAATCCTAGCCTGACTGACGAGCCGTGATCTCTCAATCTACCCTTGTAAGTGTAAACATTTTTCCTTTTTTCTATATATTTTAAGTTAGTTTCTTGAGATGTGATGAGGAAATGAAATTAAAACATTGTTTATAAGGAAACAACACCTATTTGGCAAAAACATTAAAATCCACAGCCTAAAACATTTTTTTTTATTCATGCATAATTCGATTTCAACCTCCAGTAACCGCGTTGCTCAGTAGACTTTAACCGAACAATACCATCGACATAATCCTATTTATAAAATTAAATAAAACTAGTTAACCTGATTGATCATGCACGGAGAGCTTTACCATTCGCTCCACTAAAAACTAAAACGGAAATAAGCCATAAAAAAAACTTTCATTATTGTCAGTTTGCCTGCGATTCCTAAATGATGGTCCAGTAGGCTTGGCTCATGCCGATTGTGTTTTGTCACTGATGCGCGGCTAGCTCTGCTGATGTGTCTATGTGTGTTCGACCATATTGGATGGGATGAGAAAATGTTTAGCGATTATTATTGTTTTATTTTCTTTTGTGTTTGGTTGTCTAATAGAAAAGTGATTTGAAAAACACGTGAGATAAAAAATGCAAATTTCAAGTGCAAATAACAGATCACCACAATTCTTCTTCTTAGTCGTTGCTTCATAGCTGAAACTTCGTGATCTCATGAAAAATTTCGTGGAATAGCTCTCCATTTTCCCTATCCTGTGTGTTTTGAAGGGTTTCTTGTGATGGGGCATTGGTCATTTGCTTCACTTGATCGACCCAACGTGATGGAGATCGACCCCTTGGTCTTTTGCTTGCAACCTTATCCTGTACTATTAGCTTCTCTAAGCTTTCCTCGTTTTTGCGGGTTATGTGGCACTCTTTTGATAGCCTCCTTTTTTTTTTTTTTTTTTTTTTTTATTGGTCTAGCACACGTGCTGCAGGGAAGTCCCTAAAGCGCTCCAGGAGCGGCATGAGTGCGGAAAAAGCGATTCACGTTGTTCTTGAATCGCTGTAAATTGTACTCGGTGGGAAACACAGCGCTGGGCAAATTATTCCAAAGGGATGACGTTCTCCATATAAAAGATTGCTTGAAAAGCGTCGTACGCGGAGTAACAAGCTGAACCTCATACGGATGCGAAGCACCAGCGCGACGTGTATTTCTAACATGCACCGCTTTGGGAGGAATTAAGCGGGCTACATCCTTCGAACACTTTCCATGAAAATACTTGTAGAACAGACTCAAGTCGCCAACCGTTCTTCGATGTTCCAGCGAATCAAGGCCGCCGGTCAATTCCGGGTCCCCAATCAGACGGACCGCTCTTCTCTGAACAGAATCCAACAAATGCAGTGTATGTTTGGGACCGGAGCCCCAAACGTGGGAGCAGTATTCCATAGTTGGTCGAATTTGGGCTTTGTAAAGAATTAACAGTTGCTGTGGGGTGTAAAGCTTTCTGGTTCTAAATAATATTCCCAATTTTTGAGAAGCTCTCCTTGCTATGCCTGCAACATGTTCATGCCAAGACATATTTGCTCCCAAACTAACGCCCAACAAATTGAGCGACGATGCTAGGGGAATGGAGTGCCCCGACATAGCTATGTCGGGTTCAGCAATGTTAACTTTTTTAGAAAAAACTGCCGCTTGGGTTTTTGTAGCGTTAAATTCCACTTGGTTGCTGTCACCCCAAGATAGAATTTCTTCCAGGTCTTTGTTAAGTTGAACGACCTCCTGCTGTCTGCGGATATTCGCCTGAGCAGCCGATGTCCGAGCGTTCAAGGTGAATGAAGAGACAAGCGTACTGTCATCTGCAAAGCTTGGATTCCCGGTCTTTTCCAGCAGATCGTTAATGTAAATGAGAAAGAGAGTAGGAGACAGTATGGAGCCCTGGGGCACACCGGCGTTGATAGTGAGGGTGTTAGAAAGAAATCCGTCGACCGCCACTCGTAAAGAACGCTCTCTGAGGAAACATGAGAGCCACAAACAGAACCTTTCAGACATACCATAAGAGCGCAACTTAGCCAACAGTCCATCGTGCCAAACACGGTCGAATGCCTTGGATATGTCAAGAGCAACCGCTCGAGATTCTCCAAAGTGTTCAATTGCGTTGTTCCAAACATGTCTTACATAAGTCAGAAGATCTCCTGTTGATCTATGTTTACGAAAACCATATTGGTGATCGCTAATAATATTGAATCGTTCAAGATATTTTAGAAGATGCTCATTGATAACCTTTTCCATGACTTTCGATATTATTAAAAGCAGTGCAACTGGTCGGTAGTTATTTGGCAAGGTCTTCTTACCTTTTTAGGTATCGGCTGAACCGTGGCACATTTCCAGCAGGACAGAAATATTCCCTTTCTGTAGGATAGGTTAAAAAGTCTACAGAAAACTGGTGTTAGTTCCCTTGCACAGTTTTTGAGAACTATGGCAGGTATTCCGTCAGCGCCAGAAGCCTTCTTGGTGTCTAGTTTCATTAAAATACTCTTTATGATGCGCTGTCTGAAGACAACATCGGGCATCCTTGACTGCAATATGGGAATAGTAGGTGGTGTTTTTCCTTGGAAATCGACAGTAGAATGTGAAGCAAAGAGTTCAGCCAACAAGTTCGCTCTCTCAACAGGTGTGGTTGCAATGGAATTATCTGGCCGTGTGAGTGGTGGTATGGTGGATTTGGTAAAGTTTTGACTAACTCCCTTAGCGACTGCCCAAAAGGACCTGGAATTGTTGGGACAAGCGAGAAGTTTGTTTCTAATTCGTTGATTGTGTGCCTCCTTGGTTTCGTCGATAATTCCCTTGCATCTGTTCCGGGCATGAACAAAGATGTTTCGATTTAAGGTGTTAGGATTTTCACGCCATTGTCGGTAGGCAATATGTTTAGAAGCAACAGCTTCTTTGCATTTTCGGTCGAACCAAGGCTTGCCGTTGGAGGAGCATTTCTTCGAAAAAGGGATGTAAGCTTCCATACCAGCCAAAATAACATCGGAGACCTCCCTGGCGCAGTCAGATGGGTTATCGGATCGAAAACAAACGTCCATCCAAGGGAAAGTTCGAAAGTATTCCATGAGATCTTCCCATTTAGCAGATTTGTAGTGCCAAATCTTGCGCGGCCTAGGCGCCTCTCTGTCACTGATTGGCACGATACTCGATGTCGAAAGCAGTTTATGGTCAGAAGAACTTAACGGCGGATTTACGGTGACCGTGTAAATCTTCGGATTGGTGGTTAAAAACAGATCAAGAAGACTGGCGAACTCCCCGTCTCGATCAGGGATCCGTGTTGGTTCATCAATAAGCTGAGTTAAGCCATAACTGATTGAGAAAGATTCAGCTTCACGACCTTGTTCGTCGGTAGTATTTGAATATTTGAGCCAGTTGATATTGTGGACATTAAAGTCGCCCAGGATGGCAATTTCGGCACTTGGATAGTTACTTTGTAAATGATCGATGGTGTCTGCAAGAGAAGCGAAAAGTGTTCGAAAATTGGTATCACTTGGTGGTCGATACAGGATACAGATGAACCTTGTGGTTTGTTGAGTCGTTATTTTTAACCACATAACATCAAAGTTTGGGGGCTCCAGAGCTTCTTCTCGTTGACAAGAGAGGTCGCTTCTGACGAAAAGACAGATTCCAAAGTTACGCCTAAATCGGGAATAGAAGTCGTACCCAGGATAAAGATAGTTGACCGTGCTGGTCGATGGACTGACCTTGGTTTCACATAGAGCGAGTACATGAGGTTTATCTGATTGCAGGTGTTGATGCACTGAATTTATGTTCGAGTTTATACCTCGTATGTTGCAAAAATCTATCTTAAAATTATGATGTCTGCAAGTCGACGCCTCCGAACCAGCCCCTACCCGGAGATCCGAACGGGGGGCCATTCTACCTCCGGAACTTCTTGCATCCAGGAGCCTCATCATGCTCTTTGGTCCCACAGTAGTTAATGTGGAATTTTCCTGTTCTGTCACATGTTTATCTTTGCCTTCTTTGGCTTTGATCCAGTGGGTGTTATTATTGGGTAGTTTGGGTTCTGACCAGATACTTTTCCAATGATCTGTGAGTTCTTGTTTGTTTGATGGTTCGGTCACTGCTGTCTGTTTGCTGTGCATAGTTTTCCGGTAGAACTGTGTTTGGCTTCTTCGGAAGAGGTTGTTGGTATCTTTCCTCTCATTTGGTTCTTTGTATCTACGAAGTCTTGCGGCATATACGGATAATTTTTGTTTCAGAGTATCCAGGATTTCTGCCAGTGTTCTGTCGGGAGACCCGGACTTGATCTCCTGTTATTTGCAGCTTGCTCAGGAGTGAGACGTTGGTCCAATTTGCCGTTCAAAGAATTCGAAGCATTAGCCTCCAGAACCACATCTCAAACGCGTTCACTCTGGTCTGTTGCGCTTATACACCACGATTCAGCCCCGTATAGAAAGATTGGGTGTATTAGTCACTTGACCAATCTCTTTTTGGTATTGGTAGCTATTTGCCTGTCCTTCCATTTTAGAGTTATATTATTAAAAACATAAATTGTGGCTTATTTACTTCATAGTTACGAAGATTAAACCGTGTTAAACTGTAGTTAATTTCCGGCGCTTCATCTACAATTGCACGGAGTATCTTTAAGGTAGTTCACTCGTGACAATCGGAGCCAAAAGTATAGTCCGATAATAAGTACAAAAAGTTTAAAATACTCAATGACAGAGTATTTTATTTTTGTTGGAGACTGTATTCGATACATGGAAGCTTTCATATGCAGATATACACTTTTAATGAAAATAAATGTGGCAACGCTGCCAATGCGTATGCCGAATGCTCTATAGAATGACGTTTATATAGGGTATTTATTATACTTTGTGCATGTTTACTATTTAGATCGTATTATTTCCATTTAAAATAAAAAAAATATATAATTAAGTAAAAAATGCCTTTTGATTATAATCAGTTGCGACATAAACGTAAATTTGTAAAGGAAAAGCTAATCAATAAACGCAAAAAAATATATCGGCAATGAATGATGCGAAAAAAGTAAAAACTGAAGAGCCTGACCTGTGTAGTGGTCGACGGATCGTTGTGTTAGATGAGTTAGGAAAAATTTAAAGTATTGTTTATGTAACAAAGTCCTTTCACTAGAAAAGATAACTCATGAGAAACGTTTAGGTCGAAATTACAAATTACGTATCGTATAAAGAGTGCGTCATGAAAAACTAATATCGTCATCTTTAATGCATTTAAACAGTGTTATTTCGGATCTTATGAATAAAAGAGTTGCATGCATAACTTGGGAAGATCTAAAAAGGTTTTATGATAAATTGGATTCTACAGGAATAGTGCAATTAATATCTAGACGAAAAGACAATGGCAAACCAAGTGTAACCAAAGATACGCGAGTATTAAATAAAATAATTAATTACTTTACAAATAGTTTATAATATTTTATTTATTTATCATTAGTATCATTAATTATTTATTTAGTTTTACGGAGAAAATTTATAAAACCACTTTTCTAATATATATTTAATATTGTTATCAATTGATATGTAACAGCGTTGATGAATAAATATAGTATTAAATACTAAAGAAAAAAACCGGTCAAGTGCAAGTTGAACTTGCACAATTAGTGTTCCGTACGTTGATTGTTTTTAAAATAAAAATTTTTGTTAGGGTGGTATAAAATGATCAGTGACACACAAAACACACACCTCAAAGGAGTTTTCAACAAAGGTTGTTTCCAATCTTTACTGAAAACTGGTGACCTTGAAATTTTTTTTTTTTTTATATACCAAATAAATTATTAAAGGTAATACACTCGTGATAATTTTCGTTCAATCTATACCCCGTGGAGAATATTCCAGAATTTTTTCAAAATTTTTTGATCAGTACTTTTCGAGATAAGGTAGGGGACAGCGATTTTTTAAAAGTAATACGAAGAAAAGTATGCGCAAGTATTACATTATATACGAGTATATATATATATATATATATATATATATATATATATATATATATATATATATATATATATATATATATATATATATATATATATATATATATATATATATATATATATATATATATATATATATATATATATATATATATTTACTCGTGTTTTCACAAGCTTTCATTTGACACCACACTCGATGACCTAGTAAAAAAAATTTTTTTTCGCTTCCGAATTCACCCCCCAAAACTAACCCCTTAAGTCAAAATGTAATTCTCAAAACTACATGGCTCTGATGAGGCCATCAATTCTTATATTATTACCAAATTTCACCTTTCTATGTCAAATAGTTTCGGAGAAAATCGGGTGTGACAGACAGACAGACACAGACAGACAGACAGACAGACAGACAGACAGACAGACACCGAAGTGATCTTATAAGTGTTCCGTACGGAACACTAAAAATAATAGGATATCAAAAAATCGTAATCGAAGGAAGAGAATATAAATGGGACACTGAAGAAGAAAAACTGAAAGAACAAATAAAGAATACTACGACCATCAAGTCAAAAAACTGAGAAAAAGGAGAGAGATAGGTAGATCGACGACGACCCTGGCAAAGATACAGGATACGGAAGAGAGAACTAGTAAAAGGAATACAAATAAGAAGATAATCGAAGAGATAATCGAAGAAATAGATAGGAAGAAAGAAATGGGAAATAATTATCGTGTTTTTAGATTGAGAACACGGAATAATAGGGATATAAGCGAAAAAGAGGATGAACTGACAGAAGAAAAACAAATGCACTATGTAGGAATCACTGAAACAGAAAGGAAAGAAAATGGATTGAATTTGAATAAGAATTTGTTGGAAATTTTCATGTAAGTTCTAAATAAGCTGCGGAGCTAGCTGAATTTGCATAAGAATTTGTTGGAAATTTTCATGTAAGTTCTAAATAACCTGCGGAGCTAGCTGCAAAAAATTAGAGGGAAAAGCATACAAAAATCAACATAGAGACATAATACCGAAACAAGATACCGAACTCATACAAACAGAAGAAACAAAAGAGGCAATCGGCAATTTAAACAGGATGGAGGAATATAGAAGGAAATATGGAAAAGACAGTTAAACTCAACTCCACGGCCCTTATACTCCTGAATGGGTAGAAAGGCATAAGGATTAAGTAAGTAAGTAAGAAAAAAATAATAAATATTCAATAAATTATTTAACTTACAAATGAATTTCTGTTTAAAAGTTAACCACCTTAAATGTTGTTTGAATGTTGGTGCGTAAAATGACGACATACAGCGTTGTCAAATTGTGATATTTGTCCCTCACTACGCGGTTATTCTTTTTAAACAAATATCAACTTTACATATTTATATCTCTTTAACAAATCGGTAAAAAAAAAAATTCAAAATTTTTCTAATTTTTTTTTTACTAAATATTAGTTTTTTAAAAAATTCGTAAGAAAATTTCTTAAAATATACACGAAACTATGTCTTTTTTATACTTCATTGGCCTATTGCATGTTAATTATGTGCACTTTAATTATGAATATCGCGCTTCACAATCGGTGAAATTTTTTTTTTAATTAAATGAAAAACATTTAGATTAATATCATATTTCAATTTCATCAAATTCTGAAGGAATGTGGATTTACGAGTGAACTACCTCAAGGACTTTTAGTATATATAGACGATCCATGTTCACAGGACTACGATCCAACAAACCCTGCAGGGCCGATTTAATCTTTTAATTTCAAAGAGTAAATATACCTATTTGCAAAATAAAGGCCAAATAATCGTAATCCTTTATGTAATAGCTGTAATACAAACATCTTTACAAACATCAACTGTAAAGATAGAATGTGTGTCAGGTTGGAGTCGGTAGAGCTTCAGCTAAGATAATTACAGTATGTTAAGTAAGATCGTACTCTTGAAAAAATGTGTTTCGAGAACATTTTTTGCCATCAATGTATTCTTTGGTGTACTAACAACGACGCAATTACCTTAGTAAGTTCTCCAATCGCCTCCTGTATCAATAATCGCCTGGCATCTTCGAGGGATGCTGTCGATGAGATTTTCTGCATACTCGCGCTGCAATAACCTCCAAATTTTTCGAATCTCCCGAGACAACTGAATCAAAGTCCTCAGAGTCTTTCCTTCTTTCTTTTTACAAGGGGCCAAACGTTCTCAAAAGGGTCGGCGTTCGGCGATTGTGAGGGCCACTCTAGTATCTTATCGTGGGCTCAAGCGAGCCGCTTTGCGACGTGATTCTCGACCAGCAAAGTTTTTTCCAACGTGCTTCGGAATTTGACACCATGAACACGAAGATGTTGTTGAATGGTCTCATGGGACACATTCAAACCCGATTTTCTTAATTTTGCCGCTCCTTGACCCAGCGTCAATTTCAGGTCCCGTGAAAACAAAGATACGTTTTGGCAAGTTGTCGACATTTTTCGTCTCGTTAAAATAATTTACCTACTTCTTCACAAACGTCACTGACTTTCTAATTTATATAACGGCTGCGGAATGTGTTATTTTAGGTCTCTTTGGATGGGAGCAAAGAAAGACTGTCTCGAACCGACGCGCAAACAAGTGACTCATTTTGGATTTTATGTAATTTCCCTCTACCAATTTATTGTTGAACCACTAGAATCGCATCTATCAAAAATTAATTATCGCGGACACGTTTTTACTTGACAGACTGTACCTTAAGTGATTCTACCGGATTTTCTCTTACCTCACTCAGTAAGGGAAGTATGATATTGTTTAATTGTGTTGCGTTATTTTGAATGCAGAATAACAAATCAAAGTAACAATAACATTTCATGTCATTTATTTATTTTTCAACAAGTAGTATTCACATATTTCTTAAAATAGAAATAAATTTATATATAAATTTGATAATTAAAGTTGTTTCACTATTGAAGATTCATAAATTTATATCACTCTTTTTAGAGTTAATGTCCAGAAGGCATATAAGCGTACTTCCAAATATCACCAATGCACACCGAGGAATGAAACCTAAAAAAAAGTGAAATCAATGATGGATTTCATGTGACATGTACACCAATATGTGGTTTGCTGCGAAATTTATTGAAAAAAGTATTTAACAACATAAATTAGTGGATATAAACAGCCTTATTATTGTTCAAAATAATCGCATTTAAAATCTATACACTTTTACATGCGTTCATCTTCTGCTTCTACAGGTGTTAAAAAGCGCTCTCCATGCATTTTATTTTTAAATAGCGAGGACAAAAAGAAACCTTCTTCTTACGACGCCGTCTCCTCAAGAAGGTTGGCGATCCATATGGCTAAAAGAACTTTAGAAACTGCTGCTGCTCCAAAAATATCACTCGAAGTATATCCAAACCACCTTCACATGTCCTTCATCCAAGAATTATGTCGTCTTCCAATCGATGGTTGGCCCTTTATATTGTCTTCAATAATTAGACGTAGCAATACGTACTTTGGGCCCCTCATTATAAGTCCGAAGTATTCAGTTTTTCTTATTTTTATTATTGTTAGTAATTATATTTTCAACATATGTTCGGAAAAGACGTTTTTGTCCACGGGCCCAACTTCAGCCGCTTTAAATCACAATGGTGCCGATGATGGCAGCTCTTTGGTAAGCTTCCATAAATAAACTTGCAACTTAATATTGCGTTACTTGACGACTTGGATTTGTCCTCAATCATTTTTCTGTTGCTTGAATATGATAGGTTTAAATAAGAGGTTTTAAAAAAAGAAACATCCAGTGGCTGAAGCCGGGAGTAGTAAGGTCTAGCAGTTGTAACATTATTACATCCTATTAACCTTTGCTATGTTCGACACTTCCAGCGTTATATTTCCGTCAAGTAGAAGTAACACTTTATTTTTAGGGGTTGGCTTTACGACGCTTATAAAATGTTTCATCCGGTTTACAAATCAGTTTGAGTTAAGATAGCCAGTGTCCGCGATGGTGACAATACTCTCAGAAGGTGTGTCATTCTCCAATTCAGAATTTTGTCTTGTTTCTTTGAATGTAAGCATTGGTAGCACAAACCGTTCAGCCACACTGGCACAACACAAGGTCTCTTTCTCCGCTTATGATTGCGCCGATTTGTCTCTGGTGAAATTATCATTCGAAATGTATCACGAAAAAATTCCATTTTTTTGCAACACTAAAGCAATATACAAATGGAACTAATACATTTCTTCTTGATCTGTCGATACTTTTTAACCTGAAAAATGTTACCTTTTATGAAAATTATACTCTTAATTTTCAGGTTCTCCTATAGTATTTGTTTTAAAAACTTTCACAGTAATATTCGATTTATAAAATTCCTCGTATAAAATGGTGATAAGCAGGGTATGTTCTACGAATAGACCAAAGTTCTACACTGAATGGCAACTGCTTTATAAACATGGAAGAAAGCGGAGCCTAGCTTGAAGTACTTTAAATCGTTAATCTGATCTTATTGATATTGTATTGGGCAATTATTTGCTCCTTACAAATACCTAACAGTTTTACCTGTAAAACATCATGAGAGGCAAGCATATGTGTCCAACAATACTCCACAGTTCCTTCGAGTAAAAGTCTTGTCTGTATTGGTCTAAACCGTGTGATTTAACCTCAAACGTTTGCATTATCCACATGGCAACATTGCAAATAACCAAGAACGTTACGAATTCTCTTCCAGGTTTCTTTTTCCTTAACTCTTTCGAATTACTACTTCTGGCCATTCCATCAATGATAAACGGTGTTTGAATTAGGATCTGTACAATCTAAAAAATATATAATGTATTATATTGATCACATACGAAGGTAGATTGAAAAGTTTAAAAAACAAGGCACATACAATTTTTTTGCAAGAACAAAAATTTTTTTATTCCCTCAGAAATTGTTTCGAACTGTGTATAACCTCTTCATTCTAGGAAAATTTCTTCCACCCGAGCCAATTTTTGAGGTTAGGAAACAAAAAAAACTTAGGACCAAATCTGGGGGATAGGATGGGTGGGTAACTATTTTGAAGCCCAGCTGGCGCACTTTTGCCTTTGTAACGCACGATATGTGGGTATGTGCACTGTCCTGATTAATCTTGGTCACTTCTCTTTCAACTCGCTATACAAACGGTGTACTAACGTTTCATAATAAGAGCCAGTCACTGTTATACCCTTTTCTAAATAGCCTATTAGGTAACATCTAGTGAGTCTCAAAAATCAGCTGCAATTGCCACCTTTGTCAGCTCACTGTTTTGACTGCCGGTTTTCTCAGAGGTATAATGATGGATCCATCTACAGTCAAAAAATGATGCCAGAAGTCCTTCTTCTTACCACGTCGCCTCCTCACGAAGGTTGGCGATTTGTATAGCTAAATGAACTTTAGAAACTACTGCTCGAAAAATATTACAGCACAACCACCTACTCATGTCCTTCAGTCAAGAATTCTGTCTTCTTTCAATCGATCGTTTGCCCTTTATTTTGCCTTCAATCATTAGACCTAGCAAGTCGTACTTTGGGCCCCTCATTATATGTCTGAAGTATTGAGTTTTATTTTTTATTTTTATGGTAGTTAGTAATCCATTGTGTTCATTCTTTCCAGTACTTTTTGTGTTTTTTATTTTCTGTACCCAGGAAGATGCGAAGATGGCGTCTATAAATGTACATTTCAGAAGATTCCAGTCATGTCTCTGGGCCAGGCTCAAGGGTACAGCACCCACATCCATACAATAGCATGGAGAATACATATGCTCTCACCATTCTCATTCGGAGTACGAGACTGAGAGTTTTTTTTATGGGTCTAGCACACGTGCTGCAGGGAAGTCCCTAAAGCGCGACAGGAGCGACACGTGTGCGGAAAAACCGATTCACGTTGTTCTTGAATCGCTGTAAATTGTACTCAAGGGCCTGGGCAAGCCATTCCAAAGGGAGGAGTCACAAGCTGAACCTCATACGGATGTGAAGTATCAGCGCGACGTGTACTTCTAACATGCACCGCTCTGGGAGGAATTAAGCGGGCTACATCCTTCGAAAATCTCCATGAAAATACTTATAGAATAGACTCAACTCGCCAAACATTCTTCGATGTTCCAGCGAATCAAGGCCGCCGGTCAGTTCTGGGTATCCAATCAGACGAACAGCCCTTCTCTGAACAGAATCCAACAAATGCAGTGTATATTTGAGAACGGAGCCCCAAACATGGGAGCAGTTTTCCATAGTTGGTCGAATTTGAGCTTTATAAGGAATTAACAGTTATTGTGAAGTGTAAAGCTTTCTGGTTCGAAATAATATTCCCAACTTTTGAGAAGCTTTCCTTGCTATGCATGCAACATGTTCATGCCAGGACATATTTGCTCCCAAATTAACGCCCAAGAAATTAAGTGATGATGCTAGGGGAATGGAGTGCCCCGACATAACTATGTCGGGTTCTATTCAATTCGTGAATATATTTCCTGTTTTGGGTTCCACTTGTCTTTTATATTGGTTTCCAAATATTTAAATGTGGAGACCTGTTATACGGTGTCCTTGATTTCGAAGGATTCTGGTAATAGATTTTTATTTGTCATTACCATCCACTTGTTTCTTCTTATACTCATAGTTAACCCAACTATTTCGCTAGCTGTTACAACTCGATTGATCAGTTGTTGGAGATCTTTGATATAACATAATAATAGAACAGTATCATCAACATACCATAGGTTGTTCAGTGTACTCCCGTACTATTATTCCTTCAATGGATTCATAGATGGCCTCATTAAACACAGCATCAGAATAAAGATTGAACAAAAGTGATGAGAGAATGCATTCCTGTCTTAAACCCTAGGTTATTTTTATGCTTTCGGACTTTGCCAGCCCAATTTTAACTACCACTGATTAATTCCAGTATAGATTTTTAATAATATTTAGATCTCTTTTGTCTATATTTGTTTTTTCGGGGTACTTTGGTGGGCGATTTTATTCTTCTGTGAACGCTATTGAAAAAAGCTTGCAAGGGTAAAAAACTTTGGGATTTAAACTACAATAAAAATTAACAATAATAACTTTTAAAAGTGTATTGAAATTTAGAGTTTTTTCCATTTACCAGGTGTACAAGTATGAAATGCGGATTTTTTCTCCAAAAAAAAACATGTTAAATTCTGAAGAATGATAACAAGTGCTTTATTCAAAGTATGCTCCATCGCTTGTTATACATTTTTCCCATCTTTCGGGCAATTCGTAAATACTACGCCAGTAAAAATCTTCCCCTTTTGCTGCGAACCATTCATCGAGCCATTTTTTCACATCTTCGTACGAACCAAAGCGCTGCTCAGCAAGTGCGTGACCCATCGATGCAAACAAGAGATAATCGGAAGGAGCCAAGTCTGGTGAGTAAGCTGCATGGGGCTAGAACTTCCCAGCTGAGTGCTTCCAACGTGTCGCGAATTGGTTTTGCCGTATGTGATGAAGCATTGTCATGAAGAAAAATGACTTTGTGTTGCCTCTTTCGGTATTCTGGCCTTTTTTTAAGTAGCGAACGGTTCAAATCGGTCAATTCTTGTTGATAATGTTTAGTATTAACCGTTTCTCCAGGTTTCAATAGCTCATAATAGACCAAGCCCCTCTGGTCCCACCAAACACAAAGCATCGTCTTTCTGCCAAAGCGATTCGGTTCTGCGGTCGATGTGGATGGTGCGCCTGGATCTACCCATGATTTTTTGCGCTTGGGATTCTCAAAATGAATCCACTTTTCATCCCCTGTAACTATACGATGCAATAACGACTTCCTTTTGTACCGAGCGAGCACAATGTCACACGTGTTTTTGCGCTTTTCCATTGCCTGTTCACCATAAGCTTCTCGAAGGAATCGGTATGATTGAACAGCAGTTCTCTTCAAATGGAAACAAAAAATTAATGCTGTCCGCGAATGTTCTTTGTTCGGTATAAATTTCGACATATTGAACACAACAACACAACACTATGCACACACTTTTCCAATTTATCACTCGTGCGCGTTTGACACTTGTTGATGACACAACAAAATGGCGCAGTGTCAAATCTTTATACCACAAACTGCATTGGGGCACCATCTGTTGTCTGAACTCCGCATTTCATACTTGTACACCTGGTATTTTCCATTGTAAGCCGCCACCAAGCAACTGCGTATTGCATCTGTTTGAAACTTTGAATAATACGTCTCGCCATTTCGTAGAAATTAACCCTTGTGAATATACCCCTCGTATATTCAATTACTTTCCTGTTTCCCAAAATGTAATACCAAATATAAAATTATAAATAATGTTTTTTTTTGGTTGTTTCATACCTCAAAGGTAATATTTATCGCTGCAATTGGTCTTCCGTAAAGAATTGCTGGTATAATACTAAATATTCCATTAACAAAAAAATGCCGGAAGACACATCAAACACAAAAAGTTGTCTAAAGAATTGTGAGCTGCTTCGTTAACATCAAGTTTGACCATTTGAATATAAGCAAAGATTGCAGCTAGTATCATGAAAAACATGATGACAATCGAAGTTATGGTTATCAGTGTGTAGCCGTTTTTTCTGCCAGTTCAGTGCTTCTAAAACAAGAAGAAAAAAATGGTGTTGAAATAAATAATAAAAATATAGTAAATTTTTGTGCTTTCTCTCTGTTGATTCATCACTAGACTTTGTTGCTATTTGCAGGGGCATGGTAACTTTTTTCAATGTTCAAAATTTCGGTTATTATTAGTGTTTCGTATTAAAATCTGCCACAGCTTATTTTCTCCGAAATTAGTTCACATAGAAAATTGAAATTAGTCACAAATATAGGAATTATGTGTAATTTTGAAAGTTAAACTTAAGAAGTCAGTTTTGGAAGGGTGAAATCGGTAGTTAAAAATTTTTTTTCAAGGTCATCGGGTGGGGTGTCAGATGAAAGCTTATGAAAACATATTTGATGTAATACTTGCGGAAACTTTCCTTTATATTATTTTTAAAAAATTGTAAAAAATTTCAAACAAATTATAGAATATTCTCCATAAGGTGTAGATACAATAAAAATTATATAATGTAAAACTGTATAATCAATAAAATTATGGAAAAAAAACTATTATTTCGGACATCGTTAAATGATTTGAATCTACATTTATCATAAAAACTTAAAAATATTAAGTTTTTATGCTCATGTTTAACAAAAAACACGCATAGACACTTAGACACACATCTTTAACTAAGCTGCGTAGCAAAATTAAAAAATTGTTTTTAATTTTTATTAATATTGAACAAAACTAGTATCTTATTGCATTTATTTACTTAAAAAAGCATTTTACCAATCACATAGTGTACTTGTAAGTGTTAGAAGCGAGTTTTTTGTTGAAACTGAACATAAAATTTTATTTTTTGATGTCAAGTCAGGCTTAAGAATTTCAAAAAAAACACTGGAAATAATAGTTTTGTTTAATACTAATAAATATTAAAAACCTTTTTTTTAAATTTAGAGGTGGCACATATTTATTTTAAACAGCATTCTGTTACGTAGCTCAGTTAAAGGTGGTGCATGCGTGTTTTTTGTTAAACATGGACACTAAAACCTAATATTTTTAAGTTCTTATGATAAATGTAGATTCACAACATTTAAACATGTCCAAAATAATAGTTTTATTCCATAATTTTAATGATTATATAGTTTTACATTATTTATTAAAATGTATTTTTAGTGTTCCGTACGGAACACTTATAAGATGACTTCGGTGTCTGTCTGTCACACCCGATTTTCTCCGAAACTATTTCTTATAGAAAGTTGAAATTTGGTAATAATTTAGGAATTGATGGCCTCATCAGAGCCGTGTAGTTTTGAAAGTTAAATTTTGACTTAAGGGGTTAGTTCTGGGGGGTGAAATCGGAAGTGAAAAAAAAATTTTTTACTAGGTCATCGAGTGTGGTGTCAAATGAAAGCTTGTGAAAACACGAGTAATATATATATATATATATATATATATATATATATATATATATATATATATATATATATATGCCCGGCCGATTGGCGCAGTGGGTTAAGGCGTTAGCCTTGCCCACTGTTGTCCGAGAGGTCCGCGGTTCGATTCCGTGTCTGGGCTGGGTGTTTGTGATTTGTCCCTTGTGTGAATGTGTAAATTTGTGTGTCTAAAAAACAAAGAGAGATGCTGGCAAATTGGTTAAACGCTAAGCCATATAAAACACATGTAAAATATATATATATATATATATATATATATATATATATATATATATATATATATATATATATAATGTAATACTTGCGCACACTTTCCTTTGTATTACTTTTAAAAAATCGCGAAAAATCGCTGTCCCTCCACCTTATCTCGAAAAGTATTGATCAAAAAATTTTGAAAAAATTCTCTAATATTCTCCACGGGGTATAGATTGAACGAAAATTATAACGAGTGCATTACCTTTAATAATTTATCTGGTATTTAAAAAAAAGAAAAATTTCTAGGTCATCAGTTTTCAGTAAAGATTGGAAACAAACTTTGCTGAAAACTCATTTGGGGTATGTTTTGTGAAGTCACTGATCATTTTATATCACCGTAACAAAATTTTTTACCTTAAAGCAATCAACGTACGAAACACTAATTGTGCAAGTTCAACTTGCACTTGACCGGTTATTTTCAATTTAATCGTTTTCTGGCAAATTTAAATGTGTTTTCTGAAAAAACCTCGAGGTGTATGACTTTTTTATGATTTTTTTTGATTTAGCATAAAAAAGTACTTAAGAAAACACGTGTCTCACTTAAAAGACAGAGATTTTTTTTGTATGCCTGTTAGCTTTGATAGTTTATCTGGTATAAAGAAACAAAGATTGGAAACAAACTGCTTTATATATGCTTCGTACTTATATACAAGTCTCCATTTCGTTTAATAAAAATTGTTATTCACTGTTTAGATAAAAGTATCAGCACACACACACACACACACACACACACACACACACACACACACACACACAGCAAGGATCTAAGATAACTATTGTGGGATATTTTAACATAAATTTTTTGGAATGTGTTATAGCATTGGACTTATACAAATGATAAAAGATATTAGTTCTGCTAGAGGCAGAACCTTATAGACTAAGAGAGCGACCCGAAATTTTGACCTGTCCGCTAACCGTCTGCCTAGTTGTTCAGTCTATCGAGCGAGTCGAATTTAACCTTGATTTTGCGGCCCTCGTGGTTAAACGACAGTAGTAGCATTTTAGGCCTTATCTGGGCTTTCCGGGACACGGGAACCGCAAAATCAACGCTAAAGGCTTTTATTCGACCCTCCTGATAAAATGAACCACTAGCCAGACGGTTAGATCGACAGGTCAAAACTTTGGGTCGCCCTCTTGGTATATTAGGACAATTAATGATCTAAATAAAACCGGTCAAGTGCAAGTTGAATTTGCGCAATTAGTGTTCCGTACGTTGATTGCTTGTAAAATAAAAAAAAATTGTTACGGAGGTATAAAATGATCAGTGACTTCACAAAACACACCCCAAAAGAGTTTTCAACAAAGTTTGTTTCCAATCTCTAATGAAAACTGATGATTTTGAAATTTTTATTTTTTTTTTATATACCAGATAAATTATTAAAGGTAATGCACTCGTGATAATTTTCGTTCAATCTACATCCCGTGGAGAATATTTCAGAATTTTTTCAAAATTTTTTGATAAGTACTTTTCGAGATAAGGACAGCGATTTTTTAAAAATAATACAAAGAACAGTGCGCGCAAGTATTACGTTATATATATATATATATATATATATATATATATAATATATATATATATATATATATATATATATATATATATATATATATATATATATATATATATATATATATATATATATATATATATATATATATATATATAATATATATATATATATATATATATATATATATATATATATATATATATATATATATATATATATATATATATATATATATATATATATATATATATATATATATATATATATATATATATATATATATATATATATATATATATATATATATATATATATATATATATATATATATATAATATATATATATATATATATATATATATATATATATATATATATATATATATATATATATATATATATATATATATATATATATATATATATATATATATATATATATATATATATGTATATATATTTTACTTTCAAAACTACACGGCTCTGATGAGGCCATCAATTCCTATATTAGTACCAGATTTCAACTTTCTATGTCAAATAGTTTCGGAGAAAATCGGGTGTGACAGACAGACAGACAGACGGACAGACAGACACCGAAGTGATCTTATAAGTGTTCCATACGGAACACTAATAAGATAACATAAATTGTACTAAATTAAAGTTTTTCGTAATTAAATATAATATTCTTAAATTAAGTTTTAATCAGTATGAGATGCAATACTTACGTATTATAATAAGTAATAAAGAATAATATAACAGTAACAATTGCAAAAACCAATACAATAAAACCGCCAAAAAGGCCTTTATTTGCAGCGTGACAATCAGCATGAATTGTCAAATTGCTTTCATGTTCGGCCGGTCTATGATTTTTACATTCTCTAGTATCTCCACCATGATGATGATCTTCTGTTTCTGGTGTGCTTGATGCGCATAAACCTACATTGATCCAGACTATGTACAAAATTCCAACTAAAATAGAAATAATAATAAATTAGGCTGAAAAATAGACATTTCTAAGATTTTCATCACTTTTATTTATTTAAGTAAAGTAATGTAATAAGATTGATAAGATGTGGTGAATATACAACTTAATTGGAAACCTATTTAATGACCTTTAATATTTTTTTAAATATTTTTTTCATTTTCAAGAACTCATGTTGCAGTGAACTAAATTGAAGGTAGTTACTGAAACCTGTATATTTAAGGTTTGTTGTAGATCCCAGTCTTGTGAAAGGGACTAGGAATAATACTGCGAAATGTTATAGAATTTTTGGACATTTCAAAGAGGACATTTTTAAGCATTTGTAAAGGATATTTGGTTGAAACTGTCCAATATTGTAAGTTAGAGAAACGTTAATACAATTAAGAACTGTACCGGTTCTATTCATTAAATTTGAATGTGATCTTCAAATTTCTGTAAATTTTTATTCTTCCTGTTTAGTTAGAACCGTGAGTTCTATCGATTTGCAACAGTTGTCATTGATTATTAAAAATTCTTATCGATTGCGCTTAAAAATGAATCGAGAAAAGACAAAAAAATATTGAATTTGAAAATTCAAATATGTAATTCAAGATATTTTGTTGCAATGAAACTAAAATTTCAAGAAATACTTTTGTGTTCATTATTATTCGCTATCTACAAAGTTTAACAACTACCCGGAAATGCTACGAAAAGTGGTTTCAGCAGAAGATCGTGAATACGTGAATCATACACAATCAAGCTATGTAAGGTCGTAATATTGCGAAAGTTGAAAAATAGGAGGCAACAGTTAAAGAAAATTTAAAAATATATCCAAAACAAAAAGTAGCAAGCTCCTCAGTCGTCTAGCAGAAAACGAGTAGAAAATAATCCAGACAGACGTATGACTTGTCTGGGAAGAAAAACGCCTGAACTGTTTTGGAGAACGTCAAAGCAGATTGTTCAGCTCGGTATGAAATTTTATTCTATGCTTAAAAAAAGTACTCTGAATCGAAAACCTTCATTGCAATAGAAAAATTTGGACCTAAATATCTTTGTGTGGCATGCAAAATGCAAATCAGTTTTACATACACATTTATGAGATTACATAAGAAGACTGCTGAATGATGATGAACCGTCATTGTTTGGACCTGATTTAGCATATGTTCACTACACCCAAGCTATAGTAAACCTTGTTCTTCCTACTCTATTTTAGATATATTCACCTATTCTTTCTTCGCCACCTGTGTCTTTCTTTAGGTTATGGCGAGATTGTCGCTTCAGCTTTTCCGTGGTCTTCTCAAACTTCTACCCGACGGCAATTTATCTCGTGCTAATCTATTTTTATATATCCGTTTACGTACTAAGTTGCTACAATATAAAAATTGATGTGTCGTCATGACTCTACGTCATCTAGAATTTTGCAAATTATATTTGATCTAATCGGCATTATTTATTTAGTAAATAAATTAAACTTTGACCATCAGATTTGCCAAAATTGTCGGTTTCAGTAGAGGCTCATATTATATAGGGAGTTTAGAAATTTTTTTATAATTATTCTCGTTTTTTCTTTAAGTGGTCTGATACTTCAACAGCAAGAATTCAAGATACTGCTCACCATTAGGCTTCCTCCTATTTCTTTTTTTTTATATTATTATTGTCAAACAATTTTTTTTTTATTTCTTATTGGGACCCAGTGGATTTTCAATAAATTATGCTCATTGTATTAAGAACTGTAAGCTCATTATCTGGTAAAATTGGTTCTTGCTGATGGCATTCAAGTAATAAATTATTTTTTTGCTAAATGCGAAAAGCGGGAAAACAAAGTTCCGGAAATTATGCAATCACTGTATTTTCCTTAAAATTACGGATACTGTTTAATGAATATGTCAAAAATATAAATGCGCCTTTTTTTATCAACTTTCGTGTAATTTTTGAAAAAATATTTTACACTTACCCACTAAAATACTATATTCAACGCTGAATGGATACAAATATGGTGAAAAATTTTGATAAATTATATTTAGATCTTCATTTTCACACATTTTAGTAATTCTCATTGGTGCTATACTGCCCAGTGGTGTTTTACCTAAAAGTATATAAAAAATCAATACATCAGAAAATACGCAATTTTTTAAGTAGAAGCTTTTTTGAACAGGTTGTACTACCAAACCGAGTTATTTCAATAAATACATATAGATTATAGAAGACCTTCAAGAAGACCTATTTTTAAAATCCATCCTAGAATTGTACCAGGAGCTCCATAAAAAATCTAATTTTAAATTACTTTGCGGAAAACAACAAAATGATAAATTTATTTATCAAACTACAATCATTAAAAATTAGTTCTTAAAAATAATGTCATCTAAATGTGTGTGTTCTAAAAAAGTTAACGTTGCTGAACCCGACATAGTCATGTCGGGGCCCTCCATTCCTCTAGTATTGTCACTCAATTTGTTGGTCGTTAATTTGGGAGCAAATATGTCCTGGCATGAACATGTTGCAGGCCTAGCAAGGAGAGCTTCTCAAAAGTTGGGAATATTATTTCGAACCAGAAAGCTTTACACTCCACAACAACTGTTAAGTCTTTACAAAGCTCAAATTCGACCAACTAGGGAATACTGCTTCCATGTTTGGGGCTCCGCTCCCAAATACCCATTTATTGGATTTTGTTCAGAGAAGAACTGTTTCGTCTGATTGGAGACTCGGAACTGACCGGCGGCCTTGATTCGCTGGAACATCGAAGAACGGTGATTTGGTCTGTTCTACAAGTATTTTCATGGAAAGTATTCGAAGGATGCAGCCAGCTTAATTCCTCCCAGAGCGGTGCATGTTAGAAATACACGTCGCGCTAATAATTCACATCCGTATGAGGTTCAGCTTGTTACTCCGCGTACAACGCTTTTCAAGCAGTCGTTTATATGGAGAACATCATCCCTTTGGAATAATTTGTCCGGGGTTGTGTTTCCCACCGAGTACAATTTACAGCTGTTCAAGAACAACGTGAATCGCTTTTTCCGCACACATGCCGCTCTTGGAGCGCTATAGTGACTTCCCTGCAGCACGTGTGCGAGACCCATAAAAAAAAATAAATGTGAACAATCACATTTCCGGCATCTTTCTAACCTCTTCTCTTTCTTCTTTGTTTGACTAGGGGCATTTCCCGTTATTCTGTGGACAAAGAAAATCAGTTTTGCGTCCATTTTTTTTGGTGGTCGTCCTGGTAGTCTTTTAAAAAATATATTAAAAAATGTTTTTTTTTGCGCCTGGCGGATTTTTTTCTATAATGGCTTGAAATATTCCTAATACCTGTTAGAATTAAAATCCATTAAAATTTTGGAACCACCCCATATTTTTATTTGATTCGGCTCCATGATACCATGCGTGGGGTCAATCTGTACATAAGATGTTCAATAAAGAATTTTTTTCGGTCAGTACAATAACCTACTAGAAAAGAAATTCCAACTTAAATCAACATTCTGGATAAGTATTTTCTGAACAGTATTTAAATATCAGTTATTAAAGTTGTTGTTTCCGCAGTTGTCACAAATCGAATTCATTTGAAGATCCAGACTATGTTATTTAGAGAAAAAAAATTATGGTAAGGTTAGGAATTTTTGACACTCTGTAACACTTTATTGAGCAAAGTACTATTATCAGTAATTGGACGATATCACCTAAAACGGTGAATTTGTTGCTCCCTTGGGCATGAGTCTCGTAAAGATAATTTTTCACCTGGAAAGCGCCACTTTAACTAAGCTTATTCTTGTGAATGGAATAATTATCAATTCGTCCTACCCGTAAAAATTTCTTTGAGTGAAGTCATTACACTTTCAGTTACAATACCATCAGTTGCTTTTTCTTCTTTAGTTCTTTGATAATATAAATACTCGGCCGTTTCCCTGAAAATCGTCCATATCCAAAAGCAAAGACTTGCTGCAACGCAATGCATAAAGCCGAAACGGTGAAAATCTCTATGTTTATTAATTATAACCTAAAATAAAAAACAAATGTAATTTGAAGCGACAAATTCGGAAAGTAGTATTTCGCAAAACCAGTAAGCAAGTTTCACGACGATGCTGTTAGACCAAGAGGGCGACCCGAAATTTTTTACCTCTCAACCTGGTCTGCCTAGCTGTTCATTCTCAGGCGAGTCAAATAAAAGCCTTTAACGTTGATGTCCTCATGCCCTGGAATGCCCAAAATTCCACATCTAAAAATGGACTGTCGGTTAACCACTTGAATCAAGTGTCAACAGTCAATAAGATTGTTGACACTAAAAAAAGTCAAGCTTCCCAAAGACCAGACGTCGAAACCGGACTCAGCTTTATGGCCTAAAAAACGTGCCTCAAAAAATGGACTGTCATTTAACCATAAAAAATCAATACATTTAATTTATTCCTGATAAAATAAGAGGAAATCGGCAAAAGGTAGACCCCGCCATTACCGGAGAAAGAAGCTGGACCCGCTTTTACCAGCTAAAAATGGTCGTTTTTCGAGTTTTTGAACTCGAAAAACTAAAGCTGGGTCCGGTCTCGGCAGCGTTTGCCCCTTGGGGTTCTCGACATTTGAGTGTCGACAAATATTATGGTACTTGATTCAAGTGGTTAAACGATGAATGGATGTAGCATTTTGGGCCTTATCTAGTCATTCCAGGGTGCAGGGGCCGCAAAATCAACGTTAACGGCTTTTATTTGACTCGCCCGATAGAATGAACAACTAAGCAGACGGTTAGTCGACAGGTCAAAATTTCGGGTCGCCCTCTTGGTCTATATAGGCGAAGTCCTGAAAGTTTAGTTCTGTTACAGCGCTACTACTTTAATAGTATGTAAAAATCAATATAAATTACTAAAATTCCATTTTTTCAGCAGTTTTTGACTGTTCTCTCATCCGTCAATCCATCTCAGGACGAGTTTTGCCGTATAACGGCCCTTCAGGGAAAAGATAACAAAACTTGGAGTACTTATCGCAATGCTAGCGTAAAGAATAATTAAAATACAAATAATTTGCACCTCTGGCTGATGCAAGCATAGTTTTGAAGCCCTACCTACAAGTTGCTAACAATTACTGCTTGACAGGGCTACTCTAAGTACATAAAAATCTCTATAAGCTACTAAAATTAAACAAAATCCATTTTTCATCAGTTTTTGACTGCTCTCTCATTCGTCAGTCCATGTTAAGCTCTTCAGCTGAGTTAGAATCGCCGGGAAAAGAGAACAAAACTTAAAGTACTTACTACAGTACTAGCGTAACGAATAAGATGCAAATAATTTTCACCTCTGGCCGATGTAATCCTAGTTTTGAAGGCGTACCTGCCCTCTGTAGGGTAGAACCTTATAAAACGCTGTCAAACGATAACCGTTAGCAACTTGCGAACGCTTCCTCTATTGCTGTGACCTTGAACAGCCTCCGATAGAAGGCCGGTACGCCTTTTAAAACTAGACTTACATCAGTCCGAGTTGTAAATTATTTGCATCTGGTTTATTAATAGGATGTCTTTTATATGTATTTCGATATTATTATTTTATTAACAATTACACTAAATAAAATACTTACGTTTGAATATTTAAATATAAAGAATAACAAGATAATTGAATACAGTGGGTACATTATTTCGATAGCGAAAGATAAATTGTTAAAGCATTCTTCCACATCGATGTCTGTAGAATTAAGGATAATACCACGGAATGTTAAAATTAAAATACTGTGGATTAGATGCCCAAAACAAAAACCTAAAACCGAAAAATTAGTGTTAGTATGGCAAAACTGTTCGCAAACAGGTGCGGACAACTCTAATAATAATAATAACATAATTTGTACAATATAGAAATGTACATAATAATAAAAAAAATATTTTTACATATTATATATATATATATATATATATATATATATATATATATATATATATATATATATATATATATATGTATATATATATACATATATATATATATATATATATATATATATATATATATATATATATATATATATATATATATATGATTTTTTTTAAATAATCACTTTAGCCCAGATCTGGTTATGGCATCCATTTGTGCTTTAAATAAGATCAGAAATAAAGTATAGTAAGTCATTTTTACGCATGACGTCACCTGTCAAAAATGACATTTTCGTAAAATTTTTTAAAAAAAACGTATAATTTAGCCAAATTTTAAAAAAAGTGATTAGACAAAATGGTTTGTTTTGTGATTCTCGATTTGTTTGTCAAATTTCAACGGCCTATTACAATTTTGAATTTTTGGCAGTTTTTTGACATTTCGGCAATTGTTTTTCATCTTGATTTATTGCAACCCTATTTAAATCATTTAATTACATAAAAGTAGTTAAAGGATTAAAAAAGAAAGATGTCTTCTACTTAAAAGCGGATAAAGGAAATAAGGTTGTTATATTGGATAAGAAAGATTACTTTGAACGCGTAGATAATCTTATCGAATCTGGCCCTTATGAAAAGGTAATAAGAAATCCATTACCGAGAATAATATCAGAGGTTAAAAATTCTTTAAAAAAATGTAAGAACCTTATCTCCGATTCGCTAAAATTTAAATTAAATGTGAGTAATCCGACCATACCAAAATTGTATTGCTTACCCAAAATTCACAAACCTTTAAAAGCAATGCGACCCATTGTTTCATCGGTTGGATCACCCACATATTTAACATCCAAATGGTTATCAAAAGAACTTGAGAAGTTACCATTAAATACTTTCGCAGTAAAGAATTCGTTAGAATTCATTAATAAAACAAAAAATCTAGTTCTTAATGAAGGTGAAGTCTTAATTTCTTTTGATGTTAGTTCTTTGTTCCCAAGTGTGCCAATTCCACAAACTTCACAATATCTCGAAGAATTATTTAGAATGAATGATTTTGAAGACGAAATTATTCGTGAATACTTAACATTATCTAAACTTTGTATGGAACAAAATTATTTCCAATATAACAATCAATTTTATGTTCAGAAAGAAGAAACAGCTATGGGTAATTGCTTATCACCTTTCATAGCCAATTTATTCATGAGTAAGTTTGAAATCGAAGTCAGTCAAGAATTTGAATATTTCCCAAGGGTATGGTATAGGTATGTGGATGATATTTTCGCGATTTTTGATACAAAGAAAACAAACATTGATGATTTTGTTTCTAAATTAAATAGCCGGTATGATTCCATTAAATTCACTTACGAAGTTGAGAACAAAGGACAATTGCCTTTTCTAGATATTTTAATTATTAAAAATAATAATAGATTAGAATTTGATATCTATAGGAAGGACACAGTAACAGATAGATATATTCCTAATGATTCATTTCATTGCAAACAACATAAATTAGCCTCATTACATTTTTTAGTTCATCGTTTGGTCACTTTCCCTCTGAATAGAGTAAACTTTAATAAAGAAAGGAATCGTATTAGAAATATAACTAGAGATAATGGTTATGACGATGACTTAGTAAATAAGCTAATAAATAGACATAAGTTTAGGTTTAATATTCAGAATTCCACCTTTTTTACACTCTAAGAACCAACACCAAGTATGTCTCCATGCCATATAATCCGAAATATAGCAAGGGACTCAATAAGGTATTTAATAAAGTAGGCCCCACCTTAGTCTATAAGTCATCAGACAATCTGAGGAATATCTTAGAGTGTGAGAAAAGTGGAATTTATGAAATTAGTTGTAATGATTGTGACAAAAAGTATGTTGGGCAAACTAAAAGGTCAATTAAAACAAGATTTAAAGAACACTTAGCACACTTAAAATACAATAGAACAGAAAAGACTAGCATTGCCGAACATGCCTTTGAAGCTGATCATACATGGTTAGCGAAACGCGCGTCGAGTGCAAAAATAAAGTGTTTGGTGTAGTGGTGATATATACTGAGTAGTATCATTTAATTTGTCAAAAACTAAGCACCTATAATCTATTTAAGAACAAAATGAAGTCGTGTCCATAATTGTTTTATAGAATATTAAAATTCACACAATATCATGAATCATATTTGATGCAAAGTTCGATTAACTTTTGTTTTTAAATAGAAAAATATTTCTCGTTTACGTAGTTTGATAGTGAACACACTTGAACGTTTGTAAATTAACACAAATCTTTTTTTTAACACAGATCTTTTTAGTAATGTATTTAAAGTTTCAACAATGTAATGTTTCTTTCTATAAACGCTAAATTAACAATTGGCTATTTTAACCTATTTAATAAATACTTTGTATCAAATACACGCATATTGCAATATTCTACATTTTTTAAGTATATAAATTCTATAACTGTATTGTTGTGTGTAAGTGAGTGAACGTCAGTTTTGTTAGCGAATTATAGCTGGGAGAAAGGAGGGACGATTAAAGAGTAATACTAGCTAAAACTAATAATACCGTAGCACTGGCAATTGAATTCTAGCCTGGACCCTGAGTGACAATGTCTTCTTTTGGGCAGAGAAAATTTTTTTAAACTTTCCAAGGATCTGGAGAGATACTATCTAGCGTACACGAATTAATAATGTTCGTAAAGAAAGGAAGAATTCTGTTAATACATCATCATCACATTAATCATACCTATATTGATTCAATGTGCCCCGCGATTTTATTTCAATTAAATAATCCTTTATAATATTTTCCGAAATTGTATGAAAATGAAACGACTATGTTGGGAATGTGGAATCTCGCTCCTGATAAAGCTAACATGGTTAGCGAAACGCGCGTCGAGCGCAAAAATAAAGTGTTTGGTGTAGTGGTGATATATACTGAGTAGTAAAATGAAACGAATTTATTGTGTGAGCTTTTAAATTGTTATTATAAAAGCTAAGATGATCGGGATCTGCGAGTTGAGTATTAAGTATCATTTGTAAATAACCGGTCAAGTTGAACTTGCGCAATCAGTGTTCCGTACGTTGATTGCTTTTAAAATAAAAAATTTTGTTATGCAGGTATAAAATGATCAGTAAGTTCACAAAAAACACCCCAACTGAGTTTCCAGCAAAGTTTGTTTCCGATCTTTATTGAAAATTGATAACGTTGAATTTTGTTGTTCCGTATGGAACACTTATAAAATCACTTCGGTGTCTGTCCATTTGTCTGCCTGTCCGTCTTTGTCTGTCTGCTACACCCGATTTTCTTCGAAACTATTTGACATGGAAAGTTGAAATTTGGCATTATTATAGGAATTGATGGCCTCAGTAGAGCCGGGTAGTTTTGAAAGTCAAATTTTGACTTAAGGGGTTAGTTTTGGGGGGTGAAATCGGAAGTGAAAAGAATTTTTTTTTTTACCAGGTCATCGATCTAGTGAGGTGTCAAATGAAAGCTTGTAAAAAGATGAGCTCAAAAATATATATAATGTAATACTTACGCATAATTCTCTTTGTATTATTTTTAAAAAAGTGCAAACAATTGCTGTCGCCCTCCTTATCTCGAAAAATACTAATCAAAAAATTTTGAAAAAATTCTGGAATATTCTCTACAAGGTGTAGACTAAACGAAAATTATCAGGAGTGCATTACCTTTAATAATTTATCTGGTATATAAAAAAATACAAAAATTTCAAGGTCATCTGTTTTTCACTAAAAAATCGAAAAGAAAAAAACTCATTTGGGATGTATTTTGTAAAGTCACTTAACATTTTAGTGTGCGCAAGTATTACATTATATATATTTTTGAACTCGTATTTTTACAAGCTTTCATTTCACACCCCACTCTATGACCTAATAAAAAAAATTTTTTTTACTTCCAATTTCACCCCCCAAAACTAACTAACAAAATTTAACTTTCAAACCTACACGGCTCTGATGAGGCCATCAATTCCTATTCAGGTATTCTATTAGACGTTTGTTTAGAGTAAATATTGAGATTATTTAATTTATTCCAAAATTGTTTAGAATTATTTGTATCAGTGTTCATAGCGAGTTATGGAACCCCTACATACTAACAACAAAGGAAGACACCCAGATTGGTTACTCAACAGTTCCCAGCTATATTAATTACATAAGATAAAAACAAAGATTATAAATTGTAAAATGTACTTTTTCCAGACAGTTACGAGCTGTAATTCATTAGTTATAAGTTAATTTTAAGGATTAAGTTGTATTTTTGAATTTCTACATTTTTTAAAAAGTTAAACACATCCCTAGCGTATTGAAGATATTGTTGTATAATATTTCTTTGATTTCTGTATATGGCGAAAACGGATTAGAGGATTTAGAGATGGCCTTACAAACGTGTAAGGTGTAGGACGAAGTCGGTAACCATCCGTCATTAATGATGACCTAGTGCAGAAGAAAGTTGATGAAAAAGTTCTCGAAAACAGACGCTATAATATTTCATTATTATCTAATTTGTTATTGCTGTAGTGGGTAGCAAACCGGGCGGTATATTTCTAAGGGGATGGAACACAAAAGCTGGTCTTATGATACAAGTGTCTTAAGATAGGTGGAAATTATATTCAAAAGAAGATTAAAGTCCGGGCTTTCATGTAAAAATAAAATTGGTAAAAAAATGTCCTTGTGTTTTTTTTAATATTAAGAGGGTTGTTACTTTAAAAACGAGCCTCGTAAAAACTTGTTTTATGTAAAACGCTACTCCACCCTCTAGACTGCCTATTTCGTCTTATTAAATTACAAACAAATAATAAAGTGAATAAAGAAGTCGGCCCTCTTCTATTTTGTATTTCCTGTTAACTGGTTTTAGGATCAGAAAAAAAAAATCGTTTTTTTTTTTAATCGAGGGGCCATTTTACTTACCTGCTGCTCCAACTTTAAGATAAAAATTACTAGAATGTCTATCCATATTAAAACAATATCTGTGATCCAACTGCTTCCTCAAAGCCAAAGCTTTGTGGAGGTTGACGTCACATGCAATTCCCTCACTTGTTTCTCTCAATTCTATCTGTTCTGCGGTAATAGTTTCCATGAGTTTTTCAAATTTATCTTTTTTGTATTTGTATATAGAGATATCGATTATGAGATATAAGAGGTAAAGTAAGGCCATACCGAGTAACGTAAGACTGAAACCCTAAAAAATAAATATATTTTATAATTTCGGAAACCAATAAAAATCGGTAAAGTGATTATCTGTAGTGCTTTTCTTGCAAACATGCATTTTTAAAAGAAGCAGCGAATTTCACTATCTCAAGTGAAGAGAAAGTAAATTTCCGTAATAATGTAAAAACTATAAAAGATATCGTCACCTTCCGTTTACATCCCCTTGCCCTAAAGCCATATCCCTCAAAAACCGTAGGTTTCATTTTAATACTTCTTCTTCCATTCCTTTTGCCCATGACAGAGTCGGACTTTCCTTGTTCATTTTTCCACCTATCTCTTCAGTTTTTCCGGTTTCCGGTCAGCATCTTCATTTCATTTAGTGTTTTTCCCTTTCTCCTTCCTATTTCCCCCACCTGTTGTATCAATGTCTTTCTCGGTCTCCCTCTCCTCTTCCTCCCTCCCGACCTTGCTTCCAATGCTTTTTTCGCCAATCTGTTGTTGTCATTCTTATTACGTGTCCAAACCAGCTCAATATTTTCTTGTTTTTCTTCCCTTCTATGTCTTCTTGATTTAGTTGCTGTCTGAAGTCCTCATCTCTTATTCTATCCAACCTTGTTTTTCCTGCTAATGTCTGCTGCTGTCATCGCACTTTCGTGTTTGTTTACACTCACCCAGGACTCACATCCGTATAATAGCGTTGGTACTACTAATTTATTCTATATCTAGAGTTTTACTTTTGTTTCGATCTTTTTTTTCCCAAATATTGTATTATTCAGAGCATAGTATATTTTTGCGGTTTTCCTTACTCTATTTGCTATCTCTAGATCTTTATTCCCATCATCTGATATCAAAACTTCTAGGTATTCATATGCTGTTACTCGTTCTATTTGTTGTCCCTTGCATTTTATCCCTTCTGCATCAATTGCTGTTTTATGATTTATTATCATATATTTAGTTTTTCGCCTATTTTATCTTCCGCGAATTTTCTAATCCTTTCTTCTACTATTTTTGTGTATACTTTAATTGCTGAGGACGCCAGACAAATCGCTCTGTAATTTTCGCATTCGAATTCATTTCCTTTATTGTGTATGGGAAATATTAAGTTCTTCTTCCATTCTTTGAGGATTCTCTCGTTATTCCATGCTGTTCTGCACATCTCCCAGAACCACATTCTGCTCTCCTCTCCCATCATCCCATTTCTGGGTCTATTCTGTCTGATCCGCATTCTTTTCCTAATTTGATTTTTTGAATTCCCTCCTCCAGTTCTTCTATTTGGTCCTCCATCAGTTCCTCTACTTGTGGAAGCGTGGCTTCGTCTTCCTGTTTAAATTTTTCTTCATCGGAGTCTCTCCATATTTGTAGTATCTCTGTTGTTGCGGTCTTTATTTGTTGTGTTTTATCTTTCACGCCCCTCACTTCCTTTCTCTTATTTCCTCTCATTCTTCTTATTCTGCTCCAGAATACTCTATTATTGCTCTCGTGCTGCTGGTTTAGTTCTTTTCCAAATTTCTACCAGCTATTCCTTTTTGCTTTTCTTACTTGTATTTTTACTTTGTCTTTCGGTTTGATGTATTCCTTCCTATCCTTCTCTGTCCTCGTACTGCTGTATTTCCTCCATATATCTTTCTTTTGTCTTATCATTGCTTTCAATTCTTCATTCCACCAATCTGTTCTTTTCTGCTTTTGATTTGTTTTCGTGTTTCCGCAGATCTATTCTGCTTTCTTGCGTATTACTTGTTTAAATAATTCCCACTGATGTTCCAATATTTTATCCGGATATTTCTCCCTCATATGTCTAAAAACTTGGTTTTAGGCATATGAGGGAGACGTTTCTTCTTGATATCTCTTTCGATTATCTAAATTTCTTAATCTTTGAATTTTAATCTTCGTATGGTCGCTTTCCAGAGTTCCATCATTTTAATTTAAAGTATTATAATATCATTTTATTTGAGAATTATGGAGCCAACAGATCGACCTGCCGACAGTAAGATAGACACATCGACGGAAATAGAAAAATCTGTTTTTCATGACCTAAGAGCCCCAAAATGTAAAGAAGAGCAAAAATCGCGGAGGGTATTTTTTCACGAATACAATACTTCTCTTTAGCCAGGAAATTAAAAACAATAATTTACCTACTGTATCACAGTTAAGTTAGTTACGCCTAAGTTAACTGTTCGTATTTCTGAAACTTGTTCTATAATCAACTTAACATTTTTTTAGGTCACTCTATAACTAGATCTCAATCCCTTCTACAGACTATTTCTCACAAAATTTTAAATAATGAAGAAGCACACTGAAATATAAATGTATATATATATATATATATATATATATATATATATATATATATATATATATATATATATATATATATATATATATGCAACCACTCCAACTCTCTACCCCATTCCTTTCACCTCATATGTCTTTTACTATAAATAGGTAGCTAAAATTGTATAACATATCCCACCCAAAAACCATAAAAAATGTTCATAACAATATTCAAACTATATAATATTTAATTATCCTCACCCCTAGTACATAAATAATAATGCCTAAAATTTGTTCATTATCGCAGCTAAAAACGTGGAAAAATTCCCACAATACTATTAAACTATACCATATTTGACCACTCCACCTTTTTCATACCTTTCCTTTATTAAAATTGAAAATAATGTAAAAATATCTTAAATTCCAATTCCATAAACCCTGGAAAAAAAAACATAACATATAAGAACTAACCCTTTTTACTTCCTACTCTATTCCTTTAACCCTTTACATATTTTACTATAAATAATGCGCTTAAAATTTGTCTAAAAAATCTGTAAATATTTCAAAATGCTGTTTAGATTGTACAATATTAAATAACACCCATCCTTTTCAGCCCGTTCCTGGGATAAAATTGAAAGCAATGAAAAACAACTTAATTTTTGGCTACTTCAAAAACCCCAAAAAAGACATAAACCGCGATATGTACGAATTAACCCCTCTCATCTCCTCACTCACCACTGTCATTCTTTATGTGTTTTACTGTGAATAGTTAAGCAAAAATTAGTTTATTATTTTAACAAAAAAAATGGGAAGGGTTACCAGATTACTATCAAAAAATATAAAATTTACGGACCCTTACCCCTTTCAGTCCCTTAGCCTGAAGCTATATCGTTCAAAAATTATAGGCTTAATCCCCTTATTAGGTGGTATCTATGTGCCAAGTTTGAAATTAATATCCTATTTCGTCGGAGAGTTATCATATCAACAGGCTGAGAGATCGACAGACCGACAAACAAACAGACCGACGGAAGTAAGTGACTATGCTTTTTGTGATCTAGGAACCTTAAAACGTAAAGAAAAGCAAAAATCTCGAAGTGAAATATTGTCACGATTAAAATAATTTCCTCTATTAAGAAAAGTAAATATATTTATGAAATGTGTGTACGTGTTTGTGTAATCAAATTGCCAAAAAATTTTAATGATTTGAAATTCCTTCCGTAATTTCATCGTGTTTGATCCTCTTGCAGCTAAGAAGCGAGTATTTGGTGATAAAGATAAGAAAAAAAATTCTTCATGTTTAAGTGATTGTGTTTTCTATTGTTATCATTGATAAAGTGGTTCTCTATTTCTTGAGAATTGTTAATGTGTGAATATTACGTATATGCATATTTAGTTACGTTTCTTACCTCAGCGATAAGGAATATTCTATCATCTTCTATTTCCAAAAAGTCTATAACAAAAAGTGATATTCCTAAAGTAAGTACAAAAACAGCATAAATGGTACTTCCACTGGTGCTTAGTATATCCCTAAAAACCACAATAGCGAAAATATTAAAATTTGCGGAAAAGGTAAGTTACTGTTGAATGCTTGGCGTCATAAAATCCAACAGAACATTTGCATTATTAAGACCTAATTAAACTAATTCGTCGCTTATGGAAATCAAGATTCTTGTTACAATATGCTGCTAAGTTAAAATAGTTCATTAACAGAAGAAGAAATTTAAAAAAACTGTTGGTATGAGGGACATTCAAATTTATGATTATACTCATATGATGTGTGCATCCGAGAATATCGAATTTCGTGGATTTTACCGGACGTCATTTATAAAAACATGCGCATGCGTACGATTGCGTTACTTATGTTAACAACGCCAGGTGGAGGCCTCAAGATTTTCCTTTATACTTTGGTTAAACTTTTCCTTCTAGTATTTTTTTTTTTTTATCATTCACCTCCCTACTGTCCATTGTTTTTTCATATCGTAAAGACATCGGCGGGGTTGTCAGAATATTCGTCAACGTTGCCCAAGTGCCAAAACATACAAGGTGATAGTGCTGCCACAGGCGTTATTGTATTCTTGCAACAACTACTACTTGGGTGCGAGGGTGGTCTTGAAAAAAACAAGGTGAATAAGCCTCTTTTGCGAACACAAAAAAATTATTTATTAACATAATCTCCATGAGCTATGTTTGCATAATACTCGTTTACAGTCCAGATAATCTCTTCATTCGGCGAAAATTTCTTCCTCGCAAGCTAATTTTTGAGGTTAGGAAATACAAAAAAGTCACCTGGGACCAAATCTGGGGAATAGGGTGGGTGGAGAACTATTTCGAAGCCCAGCTTATACACTTATGCCGTTGCAACGGCCGGTGTACAAGCAGGTGCATTGTCCTGGTGAAGTAGCACTTTCTCCCGAGCTAATCTTGGCCGCCTCTGCTTCAACTCACTATACACACGAACCAATAACGTTGCATAATCAGAGCCAGTCACTGTTTTACCCTTGTCCGAACAGTCAATCATAATGGTACCATGTAAATCTCAAAAAATAGTTGCCATCACTTTTTTCGCCGCTAAAACTATTATCGTTTGTTTCGGTGCACTTTCACCTTCGCCAATCCATTGTTTTGTCTCCGGGGTGTAATGGTGGATCTACGTTTGTCTACAGCAGTGATTCCCAAAGTGGTTCAGATGGACGGGCGACTCGACCAAGAAAGATTGAACTTTTAGTACTTTTTATTATAAAATTATTTATTTACCCGACTGTGGTGATTCACTAAAGGAGAGATATATGATTGACCTGCATGTTTGTACATATTTCAGTGCCCTCGTAGTTGCTAATGCTAAATGGCTAAAAATATTTTCATAAATTGTGTCTTTATGTACCAGTCGTAACGTACATCAAAGTAATAAATAAATCATTAAAATCGCGGAGTTTTGGTGTCAAAATGTTCTTTAAAAGTATTTTCTCTCGAATTTACAGAAATGTCTCAAAATATAATTAATCAAAAAATATTTTATATTACATTAAAATAGGTTCAGCCGTTTTGTGAAAACCTCTATATGGGTCTTAGCAGTTTATTGCTTTTAATAATTAAAATCAGTTTTGCCGCCGGCATTTTGGTTTTTTCATTGCAATAGTTAATTAATCCTATTTTATTCTGTTAAAATAGTCATATCCTGTTAAAGTCGCCTTATGATTACTAAAACAAACATTTTTTCTTTACAGGTAGGTAACTGATACGAAACATGGCTAAATCTAAGAACAAATGTGGACAGTACAGTATTGATTATTTGAAATTTGGTTTTCTTCCATCAAAGGTACACAAACGATTGCCCATATGCCTTTTATGCAACAAAGTTTTGAGCAATGACTCTATGAAACCATCGAAGCTCGAAGATCCTCTAAGAAGGTGTCATCCTGATAAAATAGGTAAAGATTTAAAATATTTTCAAACATTGAAGGGAAAATATGAAAAGAGACCCACCGTGCACAGTATGTTCGCTTCAACGTCTCAATGTAACGATGATGGCTTGCGGGCATCTCACAATATCTCATCGCTTATAGCGAAATCTGGAAAACCGCACACCATCGGAGAACAGTTAATTTTACCCGCTGTTGAAGAGGTTTTAAAAACTGTTCTGCACAAACCTCCATTTGACGTACTCTAAAGAATTCCTTTGAGTAACAACACTGTACAAAGACGTATTGACGTATTGATGAGATGAGCTCTGATATTGAAAGCTTCTTGTGTAATTATTTGCAAACAACTCATTTTTCTATTCAACTGGACTAGTCAACTTTACCTGGCAAGCATTTTTATTGGCATATGTTCAATATGTTATGTACGAAGAAATCCATGAAGAGCTGCTATTCGCGAAAACTTTGGAGACGGACACTAAAGGCGAATCAATATTTAATGTCCTGAGTGATTTTTTTTTAAGGAAAAATCGATTCCATTTAGAAACATTATTTCGGTGGCAGCAGATGGAGCTCCTGCCATTTTCGGGCGATATCGTGGGTTTATAAGCCCTCTTAAAAGAATTATACCAGGAGTAACTGCAATTCACTGTGTCATCCACCGACAACACCTGGTAGCGAAAAATTTGAGTGATAGATTGCACCAATCGCTTCAATTTGTGATTAAAGCAGTTAACAAAATAAGAAGCAATGCGTTGAATACCCGTTTATTTGCACAATTGTGCGACGAAAATGATGAAGACTTCCAACGATTGCTCTTATATACTGAAGTACGCTGGTTGTCGAAAGGTGCATGTTTAACAAGATTTTACTCACTTTTTGAATCAGTTTTAGAGTTTCTAGAAAGTAAAGATCTAGATTTAAAAGAAAACCTGATCAAATTGAAAGCAGATATCGCGCATTTGACAGATTTGTTCAAAAAATTTAATGACATTAACTTGCAGTTACAAGGGGACAGCCTAAATTTAATAAAAACAAAGGGTGTAATTTCGGCTTTTCTTGGAAAATTGAAATTTATGAAGCAAAATATTAGTCGGTGCGAATTCTCCCAGTTTCCAAACTTGTCACAGGCAGAATGTCTTGTTGAGGATATTCAGACATATGTTCAACATTTAAATGCCCTGCACGATGACTTCAAAAATAGATTTGAAGATATTCTGACGATGGAAATACCACCATGGATTATAAATCCATTTGATGAAACGGAAGTGGCTACTCGAGCTTAGCACCAATGAGGAGCTGAAGGTGAAATTTGAAAAAGGCTATCAAACATTTTGGCTGTAGGCAGAAATACCCGAAAAATATCCTGGGCTGTGGGAAATTGCGAGAAAACTTTTGATAGCGTTTCCCTCGTCATACCTTGTCGAAAAAAGTTTTAGTGTCGTTATAAACCTATTAACAAAAAAAAGGAGCAGATCGAACATCACAGAACGGGGAGATTTGCGGTTATTCCTTACAAAACTGAAGCCAAATATTGATAATTTGCTGTCAATCCATCAAGTACATCCTTCCCATTAAAATTATGAGTATTTTTTTTTAATTGTTGATTTGCATTGTTGAAGTTACGGTACGTTATTAATGTTTAATTTTAATTCTATTAAGTCTGTAATCATATTATTTTAATAAATAGAACACAAGAAAATATATTATTTTTCTTTTTATTTTTACCACTCCGAATTTAGGGTTGGAATTCAGCCACGCAAATTTCCATCGTTAGATCTAATCTTCACATTTTTTGACGAGTTTTGGGAATATGGTAGAAATGTAGCAGCAGGGGGTCCACGGAAACCAGTAAAATTTTGAAAGTGGTCTACGAGAAAAAAAGTTTGGGAACCTCTGGTCTACAGTCACAAAACGACGTCAGAGTCCTTCGGATTATGCTGTAACTTTTCCAAACACTAATTTGAAATATCCTTTCTAGTGTGTTTTTGATCTGGAGTCAAGAAACGCGGCACCCAACGCACATTCAGCTTTTTCATTTTTAGAACCATATGCAGGATATTATATCCCCATTTATATGAGAAGCCTTCCATCTCAGCTTAATGTGACGATCTTTCATCACGATACCATCAATTTCTTCAGAAGAAACCTGAAACGGGCGTCCTGAACGTGCAGCATCTTCCTTGCTCGTACGGCCATGATTAAATTCATTTATCCATTAATATATAGTTGGGTTTCTATCTGGGCTACCGTCTACTTTTTTAAAAATAAAAATATTTTATGGTATTACCGCAGGATACTCGTAACGTATAGCTGCTAACAAACAAATGCGCGTTACGTTAGATAAGTATACCGACCTGTAAGGATTGAAACCTAAGACCTTCTGCATCGTAAGTAGATACTATACTATGAAGCTAGGGCCGCCACACGAGTAGTACATGCCCTACCAGACGTTGGAATATCTCCAATACTACAAATTTTTTAAATTTCTTCACAAGTTGACGCACTATTGGAAACATGGAAACAAGAATTCTGCTTGTACTTCTGAAAAACGGTCTTCCTTGGTGGAAGAACCTTTCAGCAAAAATTGGTCTAAAGAAAAATGCTGGATAACTTATGAACCATTTGACACCCGGATAAAATAAGAATTATGAATGTTAAGAACGGCAATCCATTTAGTAAACAAAATATTGCTTAACTTACGTAAACATTTTTTTCTTAGCTTCGGGACTAGTAGATATATGGTGACTTGAATTATCACCAACAGTGGATGGAATTTTAGGTTTATAGTGATCAAAATCACTATTCGAGACAATAAATCCTCCATTTTGGTAGCCGCCATTGTGGTAGCCGCCATTGTGGTAACCTCCCCCGTCTCCAGGAAAGTATGGAGCAAAACGTTCTTGAGGTGTACAGGGTCGTGTTAGGTTGGAGGTGCTATTAGAAAATTGATTTCCTAAAAACATAATTTTATGGTATAGTATGATTTGATAAATTAATACTTAATTAATAAATTATAATTAAATTATAAATAAAACATGTTTTTTTTTCTAAAATCTGTAGTTGATTTTGGAGGGTATGGATCGCAGATGAGAGACAAGCTCGAGGGGTCAACCAATCTTAAATTATTTCGATTTTGAAGACTCATAGAACATGTTTAATTTTTGTGTTATTTTCATTTCGTCACTTCAATATTTTTTATAAATAAAATATTTCTTCACTTCAAAACTTCTTACCCATTAAATTAAGTCCATCATATGATTGTGAATTTACATAAGGACTTCTTGGCCTATTATGTAGTGGAATAGGAAGAATCATACTTCTTTGATCCTAAAAAAATATAAATAAATACATGAGTTGAGGAATAAAAAATTTTTTAAAAATAAGTTAAGTCTATCTTAACCACAATAAACCCAGTACAGTAGCAAAAGTGAGCTCCAAGTTAGTGATGAGATGGCGCGTGCGTCGATGGGTCCCTCTTTCAAAATGACCGCTCAATGTTTAGATCTGATCTCGGAATGTGTCTTTTGAAATATATTTTCGATCGTTTCTTGATGTTACTGCAGTTTATGTGAATTTAAAGACAGAATAAAGAGAGAGACTTTGTATAAAAAGATAATTAAAGACGTTTGTAAGTGACGAAAAATGAAAAGGTTGACAAATAATTTATATAATCATGGGGAAAGGAGGCTATTGTTGTGCCGTTGACAACTGTAAAAATAATTCAAAAAGTAGGCCAGGAGTGAGTTTCTTCTTCTTCCCCAAAGATGTTGAAAGGTATGTACGAGGCTGGTTTGAAAAGTCCGTGCAAAGTCCGAGAGATGGCACCACCGGCGCGTATCGAGGTCATGTTTAGTTAGTAGCATCTCTTGAATGAACGCACACCAAGTTTCAGCCATATTGGTCTATTTCTTTGTGTTTGGCATTCGTGTGAATCAAGGAAGTCGAGTGATTTTCAAGAAATGGACGAAAAAGAATTTCGTGTGGTGATTAAACATTACTCTATGAAAGGCAAAACGCCTCAGGAGACTAAAGAGAAGCTTGATAAACATTATGGTGACTCTGCACCTTCGATTAGAACAATTTATAAGTGGTTTCAAAACTTTCGGACTGGCCATATGGGCACAAGTGACGCTGAACGTTCTGGACGGCCTGTGGAGGTTACGACTCCAGAAATCATTGATCAAATCCATGATATGGTGATGGATGACAGAAGAGTTAAGGTGCGTAAGATTGCTAGCGCTGTGAGCATCTCGACTGAACGGGTACATAATATTTTGCATAAACATTTGGACATGAGAAAGCTATTCGCAAGATGGGTGCCGCGATTGCTCACGCTTGACCAAAAACGGAATCGTGTGAAGTGTTGCAAGGGTGGTTTGCAGCTGTTCCAGAAGAATCCGGAGGACTTTAAGCGTCGTATCGTCACTGTGGATGAAACATGGATACATTACTATACTCCTGAGACCAAACAACAATCTAAACAATGGGTTACCAAGGGAGAATCTGCACCAAAAAAGGCGAAGACCGTTCCTTCGGCCGGAAAGGTTATGGCGACTGTCTTTTGGGATTCGCAAGGGATAATCCTCATCGACTATCTGGAAAAGGGTAAAACTATTACAGGTGAATATTATTCATCGTTATTGGACCGTTTGAAAACCGAGCTGCAAGAAAAAACGCCCGCGATTGGCCCACAAGAAAGTCCTTTTCCATCACGACAACGCACCAGCACACACCTCAGTAGTTGTGGTCGCAAAATTAATGGAAATAGGATTCCAACTCGTTTCACATCCCCCCTATTCTCCAGACTTGGCTCCCTCGGACTACTATTTGTTCCCCAATTTGAAGAAATGGCTGGCGGGACAAAGATTTTATTCAAACGAGGAGGCGATTACAGACACTAATGGATATTTTGCAGACTTGGACAAATCCTATTATTCGGAAGGGATCAACAAACTAGAACATCGTTGGACGAAGTGTATAAGCCTAAAAGGAGACTATGTCGAAAAATAAAAAAGGTTTACCCCAAACACATAAGTAGTTTTTATTTTTGCACGGACTTTTCAAACCAGCCTCGTAGTTGAATTAAAGAATATCAATTGCGTAAGAAATCGTACGCGGATAAATTGAATAATTCTGAGAATCTATTTTTCTTATGACATTTTCTTGGCTATACAGCAAAGATTTGGCTTACAGTAACCAAACGCGTCATCAGTTGTCCAATTGAAAATATTTGTTTTTGTATAAGCTAGGACTATTCAGTTACTTTTTATTTAAAATTATTTATATTTGGGTAAATTATAAATAAAACATGCTTTTTTTTTCTAAAATACGTACTCTCTTCTAGATTAGAGAGGGTATTTAAATTGCACTGATAAAGTCACATTTCAAATCATATTTACTAGAGTGGTTAAAAATTATTTTTTTTCAAATTCGTCGGGCTTAGCTTGAATATAATTCTACCTGTGAGAAAAGAATACCCCGTGTGTCAAAAGCTAATAGCACAGGTAAAGATGCTTATGAGTCGAATTTTATTGTAGTTACAGTGAGGCCCAATCAGGCTCAGAAACATTCAATTTGTATTCGGACGTAAAATTCCTTGCTGAATTCAAATATGTGTTTAAAAATGTGGGTTCCAGTTTCAGTTTTTACTTTTGGGCTTTATAGAGTTCCAACAAAGCTTTGGGCCCAAAATCTGAAAATACCTTCCTGTTAAGTTTTTAACTTGTATTCATCTCTTTTCTAACAAAGCTCTCCATTCTTTGTATTTTTTTTATATTACTCATGCTGCATTGACATTTTATTAAATTAAAAATTTTCAAACATTTGTATAATATCTATGATTTTGAATGAAAATCTCCCCTGCTGATCCTCATTTTAACATGGCGGAGTACCACGTGACCTCTTGAAAACTAATACCTGATTTATGTGTGATCTTAACCATAATTATTAATCTCTAGTTTATATCGCCATCTCTCTTACCCTTTAAGAGAAGCTATTGCATCCTCCCTATCCGGAAAATAACAAGCTTTTTTATTCTGCTCATTTAATGTGCGAGTAGTAACTTAACAAATGAAAACTCTTACTTCAATAGTGCGGGGTATAAAAATAATCCCAATGCTAATCCAATGTATCCATAATTGCACACATTGAAGGTCGTCAGCTGCATGTCAACACGGTAGCATTTAAGGCGTTAAAATACAAAACTTCCATAGAGAGATCAGTTTCAGCACCATAACATCTATTTTCGCAGTTTTGTAAATTTAAAAAAGGATTCTATTTACTATGGCACCAGGGGATGTGCAATACATGAGAAAAACGGTTTAGCAGACGATGATTGTCCATAATTTTTTCTATTAAATTGATATATACCAGTGAGTGTTCACTATCTCACTGGCAGTATGCTATGCCATTTGAGCTTATTGAAGCTCATCAGCAAAAAGATTGTAAACTGCCAACAAATATGAGCGTTTTTCGGGGGCAATAACCGGTATATGAAAAGTAGTGAACTTTCCCTAGACCTACAGTCTCTGGCCAAATTATTAGACGCACTGCAAGATTTCATGTAATATATTAATTACCGAGTGATATTGTACCGTTTTATTATTTTAAATTGATTTGTTTTTTATTTTTATATTATCCAATCAATTACCTATTTATTTGACATAAATAAAACAGCATTAATTTAGAAAAGCATAAGTTTATTAAGTTTTAAAGAAAAGTGAAATTAATGTTAGTAAAAGTCAATATTTAGTTGAGCCACCTTTAGCCGCTATCAAAGCTTTAATTCTGCGCGGCATGCTATCAATGCAAGATTGTACTGTCTCTTGCATTTGAGGATGATGATTCCACACATGAATAATCTTTTCTAGGAGCTGGGTTTTGTTGGTAATCACATCTTTAGCCACTTCTCTTTTCATCAGCTCCCACACATTTTCAATGGGGTTCATATCAGGGCCAATCCAACAGAGGGATATTTTTTTCTGCCAAAAAAGCTTTAACAGACCGAGCAGTGTGGCAGGGAGCTCCATCTTGCATGAAAGTGAATGGTTCCCCATTTGGAAACCATTCTCTGAGCTGCGGAATCAACCGATTTTGTAATACTTCTTTGTACTGATCTTGCCTCATTATTCCTTTGACGACGTACAGACGTCCAGTGCCCTTGCCGCTGATGACTGACCAAATCATCACTTTGGTGGGATGTTTAACCGTCGGGACGACACAATCAGGATGAAACTTTTCTCCATGACGACGACGCACATACTGAGCTTTATTCTGCAAAATTTCGAATGTGCTTTCGTCACTGAAGCAGACCTGTCAAAAATAGGAAAAATATATAAACTTCCATGTTTATTTGCTTTATTTAACTGAAAATGATAATAATGTATCAGTTATTGATTAAATTGCTGTATCCGATCTCCAGAAGTCCACATCTTTGTCTTGCCATTGTTTGGCCCACTTCAGGCGCTTTGCTTTCATTGCAGCTGTTAACTTGGGCTTCCTGGCGGGGCGACAGGCCTTAAAATCTAATTCTTTCAATTTTGTTCGAACAGTGCGCTCAGAAGCATTTACGCTAGTATCCTGGAGTTGTGATTTTATTACCTCTGTGGTAGCAAATCTGTTTTCTACACAAATTTTCTTCAAGCATCTCTCTGACCGTGGAGTGAAAATTGGTTTTCTACCGCATCTTTCTTTTCGGGCTTAATTCCTTCCCTGACTCAATTTTCTTTTTTATGCGTCGTACACTAGCTTCAGAAACCTCCAATCTTCGTGATATTTCTCGGTTTGTAAATGTTTTCGCAATCACAAGGGCCTTCACTTCAGCTTTTTTACGTGGTGAAAGATCGCCTTTTCTACCCATAATGAAAATAGTCCAATTACTTTTTTAAAACACTGCATACAAAATAAACTAATAACTGAGTAGTATAAAACTGTTAAACAAACAATCACAGTCCATAAAGCCACAGAAACACGTCCGTACCTGACTCGATTCCGATCGCGACTGATACAGGTTTGTACTTATTTACGTTCATGTATCACTTTGTCAACACAGTGTTGCCATATGTTAAAAATAAATACAAATATGTAGTCTACAACAATTCTTTTAAATAAAAATCAATAATATTGTAGTTTAAATATACCATTATTGCATAAAAACTCTTAAGAAACATAAAATTACTAAAAAAAATACAGTGCGTCTAATAATTTGGCCAGGGACTGTAAGTGAGATAATATAATTATATTAAAATTCTCTAAGATAAATGTGCTAAATTTGACCGATACTTTTGGTTAATCTCACAACAAAAGATACAAAAAAAAGGTATTCGAAAATTGAAAATATGATCACTTTCTCTATCACATATATACACGAAAAAGACAACAAAGAGGAAAGATTTTGATCTCTACGCTTTTCTTCTAAGAGTTTTAGCTCTAAGTGGTAGCAGGAGGTACAAGCTCTCAATACAACTCCTAGCGATATCCTGGCATTTATTTTTTTTACAATGTACTATTTTCCGAACTTGTCTCGTAAATAAATATAATTACCCATTTTTTGTATATTCGCTATGTTTTTTGCGAATTTGTGACATCAGCCTAAATATTAAAAAGGTTTGTTTTGGGAAATACTTTTACAATAGAATATATTGAGAAATAATTTTTATTTTATGTTGTTCTTAATGTGAAACGATTTAAATAAAAATTTTAATTCACTTACAGCTTGTTCGCTTCTATTGGAGATTACCGAGATCTGTTTCCCTAAGATTTTTACCATGACTAGCAATATTTAATTTTTAAAGTGTCGACACTTATAAACTATATAAAATAATAAACTGTAATTCTTTTATGTAGAGGATTTAAAATTGTTTTTACAACTTATCTCCTCATTATTATATCTTTTCAACTAAGCTCCTTTAATTCGGAAATGGACACTCAGACTACCACTTACGTTAACCTAATTATTACTAATCCCGAAATATCACTGTTACTGTTTATTTTCTCAATACCAATTATTGATGACGTAATTATTAGTCGAGGTGTAGTTTCTTTATTTTGGACGTTATTATCAAAGATACTTAAAGGACTCCGCACAAAAGTATAGGAAAAAGCCGTTCGGTCAAAATTTTTGAAATTTTGAGAAAAAGTTCTCCAAGTTATGCTGAACAAAAGTTCTTGTGTGCACAATGCTCAAAATTCAATAGCTCGGCAGCCAGTGGCCTTTGAAACCTGAAAAATATAGACCAATTAGATTCTTTTATGCTCTATTTTTTTGAATTATTTTTACTTTTAAAGAAAATATTTCAAAGAAAGGATTCCCGATTTTTCCCGGGCTATCACCTTTGACCATCGGCGGTGGGGGAACACCCCCTCCCGTGAGGGAACGGTGCCCCACTTCCATGCTGTGTTCAGTAGTGGGGTACCGTTCCTCCACGGGAGGAAGTGTTTTCCCGTCGCCGTTAGTTCTACGTGATAGCCCGAGAAAAATCGGGAACACTTTCTTCAAAAGTAAAAATAATTAAAAAAAAAAAATAGAGAATAAAAGAATCTAATTGGTCTATATTTTTAGGTTTCAAAGGCCACTAGCGACCGAACTATTGAATTTTGAGCATTGTACCCATGAAAATTTTTGTTCAGCATAATTTGGAGAACTTTTCCCAAAATTTGCTTTTTCCCATTCTTTTGTGTGGGGTCCTTTGACCTTCATATTCTAAGAGGGCTGCTGACGCAGTAATTTGGATATGCGGGGACTTTCAATATTTCCTTAAATAAGCCTCGATGAGCGACTAAGCAAATTTCTACAGATATGTTGACTAGAGTGTCCTAAAAATTCTCAACTATATTCAGGGAAATAACAATTATTGTTTTTAAAAATACCTTATCTTAAACGTGTAATTTCAGTATAAATATAGAAATGAAAAATAGGGCTAAATCCTTTTTTATCACTTTCTTTAGCCTTGATGTCAAATGTGATTTGACTACTTTTCATAAACCTGCAGTTTCACACTGACTTAATCTAACTATTTAAAACTATAGATGAGTAAAAAAATGCTTCAGAGACATTTACCACTGAAACCTAATATTTATCTCTAAATACTATTTCTGAACAAATATTAGAGAAGCAGGTATTGATATCAATTAACAATACTATACTAAGTTGGGAATGTGGAATCTTTGGCACAATGATACTACTCAGTATATATCACCACTACACCAAACACTTTATTTTTGCACTCGACGCGCGTTTCGCTAATCATGTTAGCTTCATCAGGGGCGTTGATTGACTAAAGCTAAACTACAAATCTACGCTATTTATACTTAGCCTAACCCTTGAATGACTCAAGCGGAACTAATGACATAGGCAAGGCCGTCAGTTCCGGTCAAGTAACCAGTAGAGAGGACTATAAGGAATAGGCCCTCTGTCTTTATTTAAACTACTTTTACATTTTATGATTTCCATACTTTCGTATGCGTTCAACAATCTCCTATCAGATACATTTTTTATTAATCTTAGATTATCTAATGTTACAGTATGATCAGCTTCAAGGGCATGTTCGGCAATGCTAGACTTTTCTGTTCTACTGTATTTTAAGTATGCTAAATGTTCTTTAAATCGTTTTTTAATCGACCTTTTAGTTTGCCCAACATACTTCTTGTCACAATCATTACAACTAATTTCATAAATTCCACTTTTCTCACAATTAGGAATCTTATCTTTGGGATTTCCTAAGACATTACTCAGATTGTCTGATGACTTATAGACTAAAGTGAGACCTACCTTATTAAATACTTTATTGTGTATTGTTGCTATATTTCTGATTATATGGTATGGAGATATACTTGAAGTTATTTTCTTCGCGTGTAAAAAAGGTGGAATTCTGAATATTAAACCTAAACTTATGTCTATTTATTAGCTTATTTACTAAGTCATCGTCATAACCATTAACTCTAGTTATATTTCTAATACGATTCCTTTCTTTATTAAAGTTTACTCTATTTAGAGGGAAAATGACCAAACGATGAACTAAAAAATGTAATGAGGCTAATTTATGTTGCTTGCAATGAAATGAATCATTAGGAATATATCTATCTGTTACTGTATCCTTCCTAACATGGTTAACAATACAAATTCTAATTCACGAAAAAACATAAAAGTAGTTAAAGGATTGAAAAAGAAAGATGTCTTCTACTTAAAAGCGGATAAAGGAAATAAGGTTGTTATATTGGATAAGAAAGATTACTTTGAACGCGTAGATAACCTTATCGAATCTGGCCCTTATGAAAAGGTAATAAGAAATCCATAACCGAGAATGATATCAGAGGTTAAAAATTCTTTAAAAAAATGTAAGAACCTTGTCTCCGATTCGCTAAAATTTAAATTAAATGTGAGTAATCCGACCATACCAAAATTGTATTGCTTACCCAAAATTCACAAACCTGGAAAAGCAATGCGACCTATTGTTTCATCGGTCGGATCACCCACATATTTAATATCCAAATGGTTGTCAAAAGAACTTGAGAATTTACCATTAAATACTTTCTCAGTGAAGAATTCGTTAGAATTCATTAATAAAACAAAAAATCTAGTTCTCAATGAAAGTGAAGTCTTAATTTCTTTTGATGTTAGTTCTTTGTTCCCAAGTGTGCCAATTCCACAAACTTTACAATATCTCGAAGAATTACTTAGAATGAATGACTTTGAAGACGAAATTATTCGTGAATATTTAACATTATCTAAACTTTGCATGGAACAAAATTATTTCCAATATAACAATCAATTTTATGTTCAGAAAGAAGGAACAGCTATGGGTAATTGCTTATCACCTTTCATAGCCAATTTATTCATGAGTAAGTTTGAAATTGAAGCCAGTCAAGAATTCGAATATTTCCCAAGGGTATAGTATAGGTATGTGGATGATATTTTCGCGATTTTTGATACAAAGAAAGCAAATATTGATGATTTTGTTTCTAAATTAAATAGCCGGTATGATTCCATTCAATTCATTTACGAAGTTGAGAACAAAGGACAATTGCCTTTTCTAGATATTTTAATTATTAAAAATAACAATAGATTAGAATTTGATATCTATAGGAAGGACACAGTAACAGACAGATATATTCCTAATGATTCATTTCATTGCAAACAACATAACTTAGCCTCATTATATTTTTTAGCTCATCGTTTGGTCACTTTCCCTCTGAATAGAGTAAACTTTAATAAAGAAAGGAATCGTATTAGAAATATAACTAGAGTTAATGGTTATGACGATGACTTAGTAAATAAGCTAATAAATAAACATAAGTTTAGGTTTAATATGCAGAATTCCACCTTTTTTACACGCGAAGAAAATAACACCAAGTATGCCTCCAAACCATATAATCCGAAATATAGCAAGGGACTCAATAAGGTATTTAATAAGGTAGGCCTCACTTTAGTCTATAAGTCATCAAACAATCTGAGAAATATCTTAGGAAATCCCAAAGATAAGATTCCTAATTGTGAGAAAAGTGGAATTTATGAAATTAGTTGTAATGATTGTGACAAAAAGTATGTTGGGCAAACTAAAAGTTCAATTAAAAAACGATTTAAAGAACATTTAGCACACTTAAAATGCGGTAGAATAGAAAAGTCTAGCATTGCCGAACATACCCTTGAAGCTGAACATACTGTAACATTAGATAATCTAAGATTAATAAAAAATGTATCTGATAGGAGATTGTTGAACGCATACGAAAGTATGAAAATCATAAAATGTAAAAGTAGTTTAAATAAAGACAGAGGGCATATTCCTTATAGTCCCCTCTACTGGTTACTTGACCGGAACTGACCGCCTTGCCTATGTCATTAGTTCCGCTTGAGTAATTCAAGGGTTAGGCTAAGTATAAATAAGGTAGATTTGTAGTTTAGCTTTAGTCAATCAACGCTCCTAATGAAGCTAGCATGGTTAGCGAAACGCGCGTCGAGAGCAAAAATAAAGTGTTTGGTGTAGTGGTGATATATACTGAGTAGTAACAATACTATAGATATAACAAAAAAAAATCAAAGAGCAATATGCAGAATATTTAAAAACCGGTCAAATTGGACATGGCAATTGGTGTTCCGTACAGTGATTGCCTTTAAAACAAAATAAAATTCTTACCTAGTTGAAGCTAATTAGGCCCCTGTCATGTATATATCTTAAGATCCAATATATATTTGCGTTTTTTCTTCGTCAATAATGTATAATAGTTTTAATATCTTAGCTACCTAATAGCCAATAAATCAGTTTAAAGTGTATTTGTTTGGCGTTGATAGCAAAATTCTCTCATTGTAGATGCAAATACATGTAGGGATGCGCCCAAAAAAAGAGATTTATTATGCATTTTACTGGATTTTGGTACCTGTTTTGAATTATTTTTAAGGGTTCACCCTATTTTAGGCACACAACCTCTGCTTTACAATAGGGCCATAAAATGTAAATGAGGGTTCATCGGTAGCATAGCCGTCCGAGCTTAATCTGCTTTCAGTGTTTAATAAATAAAATTATCTTAAAAATAAAGTTATAGAGAGGTTATAAGATTTATTACCAAAAATTTCATAATTCACGATATATATATATGTGTGTGTATATATATATATATATATATATATATATATATATATATATATATATATATATATATATATATATATATATATATATATATATTAATTACAATCAAAAACAATCATCATCTTCAAAATCTGAAGACTCGACTTCTCATAAATTGATAATTAAGGGTTCTATTTCCCCAGTTTCTTCGATATATTCGTTAAGTTTTCACTTTTTTTTTTTTCTTCTATAACATGTCGAATGGGATTTTTCCAATTATTCTCTTTGATCCTCTCTATTCCGACGAGTAGTAATTGTCTTACGTTATGAAGTTTAAACGTGGTGTTTTCCCTTGCAACGAAACCTTTTATTTGTGCCCAAATTAGCTCTATGGGATTTAATTCCCAATGATACGGAGGTAATCTAAGCACTGTGATATTCCGTTTCTTTGCCATCTCATCCACTGCGTATTTCTTGAACTGTGCCTTATTTTGTTTCGCAATTTTGAGAAGTTCCACTTTTAACATACCATCTTTATATTTGAGATTTTTGTCTCTTATCCATTGAAGAATATCCGCTTTCTTCCATGAATTTGTCGGGAGTTGTTCTAATAATCGAGAATCGTATGGGGCATTGTCTAATACTATAAATGATTCTGCTGATATACATTCAATCATTTATTGGAAGTAATCCTCAAAAACATCGGCCGTCATCTCCTCATGGTAATATTTAGTTGACTTTGATTCGAATTCCAACAAGCCACCGTCGAGAAATCCGTTTTCACTACCAATATGTGCCATAATTAGCCTGCGACCATTTCCTGAAGGGGGTTGTAATCCAGTGGACCAATCTTTTTTCATTGTGTGTCCCTCATTAACCCAAGTCTCATCTAAATAAAAAATATTTCTTTCTTCCGCTCGAAAATTTCTGATTGCTAGTAGATATTCTGTTTTATCGATAAGAACAGATTTTCTATTGTGTTTTTCCCAACGAAAAATCAGGTTATAAAGGATTTTTCATAATTTCTATTTTTTTAAATCTTGCTCTTGTCTGATTTCTTGCAAAAGTTTATGTAGTGTAGGTATTTCTTTCTTAATGAAAAGATGGTGTATTTTTCTTCTTATTGCGTTTTTAAAGTCTTCATCGACCTCTAAGGGCATCTTTCCTTTGTGATTCTGAGGTTCGTTGTAAGGACCGCCTTTTCTTTCTTTTAAAAATCTATAAATAGTTGCTGATCCAACTCCTGTTATGTTGGCACAGGTTACCACAATTTCACTGACTTGGTTTGTTTTCTGTTGATGTACTAGGGCATCGTGGACGTTAAGAATCATTGTTTTTTCTCGAAGGGAAAATGTAGATTTACAGACTCCACGAAGTTTAACCGGGGCAAAACTGAGAGTTGAAGCCACCGCTGTTCTGATTTGTACTAAGCATATTATAGGTTCTTGCTTTATTTTTTTTTATTTGTTTATTTTACACAGAATATTTTTATTGCATACTTAGGTACTTAGGCAGCTACCTACCGATAAGTACTTTGCTTAATTATTTTAACTGCTAAAATCTCAAATAATTTTATTGTATCTATTATCATAAAGCTTTATAACACTGTAGATTTCTAGGTCTTAAGAATTGTTAATTGTACTCCTTTAGGCCTTTATCATACGAATAAGATTTTTAGTTTCATCATTTACTCATTAAAATAAACTTTAAAATGCGCTGATTTATATATCTTATTGTAAAGTTTAGAAGGCATGTAATAAAATATTTTTTACAAAAAGGTCGCACTGTTGTATAGAAATAGAAAATAAAAGTGATTAAAATTAAAAATGCAAATAATTGGTAGTGAAATTTCGAATGCTTATGGTTTATGACATTTTAATGTTCATAACCCATGTTGTATGCTATCAACTCCAAACAAACGGACTTTAGCTCAATCTAGAATGTAGTAATAAAAATGTAAAACAAATATTTTCTATCTAGATATTTGTTTCATTATAAACAATTAAAAGAAAATTATTTTCTCTCGGTATCCATCCGTACGTATACTGGAAAGTAAATTAACAAAACTTCCACTATATTGCCACGAAACATAGTTTTCTTAGCTTTTTTTTATATCAGATAAATTATCAAACGTAAAGCACTCATGATAATTTTCGCTTAATCTGTACTTTATGAAAAATATTCCAGAATTTTTTCAAAATTTTTTGATCAGTACTTTTCGAGACGGGAGTTTTTCGCGATTTTTTTTTTTTTTAAATGGTACACAGAAAATTGTGCGCAATTATTACGTCATATATAGTTTTGAACTCGTGTTTTTACAAGCCTTCATTTGACACCCCGATAATCTGGTATTTTTTTTTTCATTCCTAAAACTAACTTTTAAAACTACACGGCTCTGACTGGGTCAACAATTTCTCTATTTGTGCCAAATTTCACCCTTCTGTATCAAATAGTTTTGGAGAATATTGGGTATGACAGACGGACGGACACCGAAGAAATCTCATGTGTTCTGTACGGAACATTAAAAAAGAAAGAGATATTATTTGTCAAGCAAATCAAAAACCGAGGACAGGACTTGAGTGAAATAATTGACAAAATTTTTAAAGGCAGAGAAAATTGTGTTCGCTTGTTTTAGCTTCCATTATTCTAAGATTACAATAAACCTTGTTTTCCTTATAAGCTAATAATAACAGCTGTGAAGCTAATACTTTCCAGACAGGTCATTCAGAAGCGCTACGAAATGACACTGAGACTCTACTGAATGGTATCACATTGCGTCTTGTGTGAACGAGTTGAGTGAAAATGACAACCGTTTTTAGAAACTTATTTAGTATCTAAGTAACATTAGAATCTGACATGGAAAACCTTCATAGATGATCGTTTATTGGTTTTAATTATACTATCACTAACTAGTAAAATCGAAAAGTCTACGGTATATAGTCGACGCTATATGGAGCGTATATGTGCTACTCCATGTGAAAGTTGCTTATTACTATCTTTCGCTCGAAACTCTTCACTCAGAAATCAGGATTTTAAATGGAAAAATATGCCTATGTGGTATTGCTCAGTGACGCGTTTGGATAGCTAGTCCGGAAAGCTTCTTTGCATCTTGATAAATTGATCCCGTTAGTTCAGGTTAAATTAATAAGAGTGTAAATAGTTACGGTAAATTTTTTAACTCTTGTAATTTGTTCAAAGGGTGATTGATTTACGTTTTTAAAAATTATTTTTAAAAGCATTCACAGATGTCATTTGATAACGCGTAATTTTCTTCCTTAACTTTTTAATGACGTCATGTGTTAGACTATTAGTAGCTGCAAGTCGTAAAAATTGAAACAATATGCTTTTATCTTTGATTGTGTTAGCCGATAGTTGTTGGAAATTCATAATAAAATTATATAAAAACAACACTATGTTTTAATTTCCAATATATTTAAAATGACTTAACAATTGTTTCATCATACAACGACTTCTTCAGAACTGAATTAGAAAGAAAAATGTTTGGCAATAATACTGGTTATATGGTGCTTAAAACTAACCTTAATCACATAAGATTATGTTAATCGTTTTATTATATTATTTATTGACAACGTTATTTTAAAGATAAAAATCTGTGGTACTATTTCAGAGAACTAATAAAGATTAAGTAAGGGTGAATGGTTTAAGTCTACCTGTTTGTTTAATAATAGACTGGAGTTTTTCCGTTTGTTAATTTCAAGATATTCAAGCATATTTAATTTTTTAGATTTATTTTCTACACGCAGGATTTTGAAACTATCATCAAAATTATGGGATTCGTTTATTATATGGGTTGTGTAATGTGAATTGCTCTTGTTTTTTAAATAACTATGCTTATGTTCTTTAATGCGAGTTTCAAAAGATCTTCCGGTTTGTCCTACGTAGGTTTTAGTACACGATCCACAATTTAATAAATAAATTCCTGATTTTTCGGATTTATTAGATTTGGTTTTGTTACTCAAAATTATATTCCCTATTATTATTACTAGTTTTAAAAGCTATTTTATTTTTCCTTTTTGTTAAATGTTTTGAAATTGTTCTAGTTATTTTCCCTGTGTACGTTAGTGTGCTAAATTTTCCCTTTTTGTCATTAATGGTGGGACGAATAGCAATTAATAATGGATATGACCCTAGCATTATAGATAATATCTTGAACAAAAAATCGTAATAACAACCAATCTTTCTAATTTATCCCACCATTAATGACAAAAAAGGAAAATTTAGTACACTCACGTACACAGAGAAAATAACTAGAACAATTTCAAAACATTTAACAAAAAAGAACAACAAAATAGCATTTAAAACCAGTAATACCTTAGGGAATATAATTTTGAATAACAAAACCATATCTAATAAATCCATAAAATCAGGAGTTTATTTATTAAATTGTGGATCTTGTACTAAAACCTACGTAGGACAAACTGGCAGATCTTTTGAAACTCGCATTAAAGAACATAAGCATAGTTATTTAAAAAACAAGAACAATTCACATTACGCAACCCATATAATAAACGAATCCCATAATTTAGATGATACATTCAAAATCCTACATGTAGAAAATAAATCTAAAAAATTAAATATGCTTGAGTGTCTTGAAATTAACAAACGGGAAAACTCCAATCTATTATTAAACGAACAGGTAGACTTAGACCATTCACCCTTACTTAATCTTTATTAGTTCTCTGAAATAGTACCACAGATTTGTATCTTTAAAATAACGTTGTCAGCAAATAATATAATAAGACGATTAACATAATCTTATGTAATTAAGGATAGTTTTAAGCATTATATAACCAGTATTATTACCAAACATTTTTCTTTGTAATTCACTTTTGAAGAAACCATTGCATGGTGAAACAATTGTCAAGTGATTTAAATATATTGGAAATTAAAACATAGTTTTTATATAATTTTAATATGCTTTTAATTTCGATTAAATTACACAATAGATTCGTAGTTTCGACAAATATCAAGAGACATCTAAAACTGCGAAAAGCAAATAAAAACAGATAAAACAACACAAGCATCTTGACATTTTGACTTTATTAAGTCGTGTAAATTTTCTTCTTGACTGGAAAACTCGAAGAAAATTGTGAAAATGCTGGAAAAACTCAATCGCCTTCGATCAAGTGACTGTTTAACTAGCAATTTTATACCGTCTTTTTTCAGAACGAGTTTATTTCAGAGGCGTAGATATTGGACATTGGCTCTATTTGGTGAAAAAATTAAGTTTCTATTATTAGTAAATATATTTTTTGAAAAATACATACAGAAAAACTACAGCAAAACTTTAAGACGATTCAAGGTAGATTAAATTTTCGATTTATCCTAAAGAAAAAGATTATTTTCTTTGTGCTGAAAAGACCCTCTAGGTTGGCCGAGATCTGAAAGAAATGCCAACCATGCCAAAAGGGTATCTATTAGCATCTTTTAAAATATCTGGAAGGATTTTGTCATAGGTGATCTCTTAAGATGGGTTTCAAATATCGGTTAATACACAAAAGAAAGACTGTAATGGAGTTTCAAATATTAAGAAAATTAAAATATGAATATTCTTCCAAAAGATGTAGAGCCGAAAATCAACTCATCATTTACCTGAACGAAACTTGGTTCGACACCCACGTCACTAAAAAAAGTGGACTAAATTAAGTGACAAATGATAGAATAATGCTTCTTTAAAATAAAAGGGAAAAGATCATAATAATATACGAGGCTGGTTTGAAAAGTCCGTGCAAAGTCCGAGAGATGGCACCACCGGCGCGTATCGAGGTCATGTTTAGTTAGTAGCATCTCTTGAATGAACGCACACCAAGTTTCAGCCATATTGGTCTATTTCTTTGTGTTTGGCATTCGTGTGAATCAAGGAAGTAGAGTGATTTTCAAGAAATGGACGAAAAAGAATTTCGTGTGGTGATTAAACATTACTTTATGAAAGGCAAAACGCCTCAGGAGACTAAAGAGAAGCTTAATAAACATTATGGTGACTCTGCACCTTCGATTAGAACAGTTTATAAGTGGTTTCAAAATTTTCGGACTGGCCATATGGGCACAAGTGACGCTGAACGTTCTGGACGGCCTGTGGAGGTTACGACTCCAGAAATCATTGATCAAATCCATGATATGGTGATGGATGACAGAAGAGTTAAGGTGCGTGAGATTGCTAGTGCCGTGGGCATCTGAACTGAACGGGTACATAATATTTTGCATAAATATTTGGACATGAGAAAGCTATCCACAAGATGGGTGCCGCGATTGCTCACGCTTGACCAAAAACGGAATCGTGTGAAGTGTTGCAAGGATGGTTTGCAGCTGTTCCACAAGAATCCGGAGGACTTTAAGCGTCGTTTCGTCACTGTGGATGAAACATGGATATATTACTATACTCCTGAGACCAAACAACAATCTAAACAATGGGTTACCAAGGGGGAATCTGCACCAAAAAAAAGCGAAGACCGTTCCTTCGGCCGGAAAGGTTATGGCGACTGTCTTTTGGGATTCGCAAGGGATAATCCTCATCGACTATCTGGAAAAGGGTTAAAACTATTACAGGTGAATATTATTCATCGTTATTGGACTGTTTGAAAACCGAGCTGCAAGAAAAACGCCCGCGATTGGCCCACAAGAAAGTCCTTTTCCATACGACAACGCACCAGCACACACCTCAGCAGTTGTGGTCGCAAAATTAATGGAAATAGGATTCCAACTCATTTCACATCCCCCCTATTCTCCAGACTTGGCTCCCTCGGACTACTATTTGTTCTCCAATTTGAAGAAATGGCTGGCGGGACAAAGATTTTATTCAAACGAAGAAGTGATTGCAGACACTAATGGATATTTTGCAGACTTGGACGAATCCTATTATTCGGAACAAACTAGAACATCGTTGGACGAAGTGTATAAGCCTAAAAGGAGACTATGTTGAAAAATAAAAAAGGTTTACCCCAAACACATAAGTAGTTTTTATTTTTGCACGGACTTTTCAAACCAGCCTCGTATACTGATTGGGAGAATTGATGGCCGCTGATCTTTTTTGAAAAAGGTGTCAAAACACAGTATTATCGTCTTTGATAATGCTAGTTATTACAGTCGACAAATAAAGAAAGTACCAAATTCAGCCGACACAAAATTTGAAATACGAGAATTTATGTTAGCAAATGGCATATATTTTGAGGAGACTTACGAAAACCTGATTTGGCGCAGATGCACAAAAACTTTAATATTAATAAAGAATATGTTTGCTACAATATGTCAACAAATGAGTCATACTGTTACACTGCATTTTTAGTGTTCCGTATCAAAATTTAAAGAAGGAACACTTATGGAATGATTTTGGTGTCTGTATATTTGTCTGTCACAGCTTATTTTCTCCTAAAATATTTGACATAGAATGTTGAAATGTGTCATAAATATAGAAATTGATAGTATAATCACAGCCGTGTAGTTTTAAAAGTCAAATTTTGACTTAAGGTTTTTGGGGGAAAATCGAAAGTGAAAAAAAATTTTAATGTCATCGAGTGGGGTGTCAAATGAAAGCTTGTGAAAACACGAGTTCAAAAAATATATGTGATGTAATACTCGTGCTAACTTCTCTTTACATTATTTTTACAAAATTGTCAAAAATCGCTGTCCCACCACCCTAGCTTGAAGAGTACTATTCAAAAAATCTCAAAAAAATTCTGGAATATTCTCCATAAAGTTGAGATTGAGGTTTTCTTATTAATCCTGTAGCACATATATGGAAAAGTTAAGAATAAGAACTGGAAATAAACGCTAACTTTAAGTCCAAATGTTATAGATTTAATAAAGAAGGTTGTAAATGAAATCCCAGTAGACAGATGAAAAAATTCTGTAAATCATATCATTAAAGCTAAAAATTCCTACATTTTGTACAGAATCATAATAAATTTAGATTATGATAGTAATAGTAAGAACAAATTAAATATAAATAAATGTCAGGTTGTATGTATTTTTCTTATTTTCCGGTTTATTATTAGTGCAGTAAAAAAAAAACATTTGAAATTGCACAGTTTAGATACAGCAATATTAAGATTTTGTTCTCTCTGGGGTATCATCAGGAGTATCGTGCGGAGTTTTGAACCTCGAAAAACTTGTGGTTTTTTGTTTATAAACAATTGAAGTTTTCAAAACGTGTTTTTTGAGCTTCCAATGCGAATAACTCCGGTTATATATGTCAGATCCAGACAAAAAAAAAAATAAACTCTTCATAATGAAATTTCCAAGAAATTCTCGTTAGTTTTAAATCGTTCAAGTTTGTACATAACCTACAAAATTTTAAAAAACCCACAAAAAACTTTTTATTTTTTATTTTATTGTACAGGCCAACGGCTTGAATCTTTCAGAAAATATGAATTTTCTTACAGCAAAAATACCCTAAAATTTTATTTCAAAAATATTGAACCCAGCGGGCACAATTAAATTTGTTATTTGAAATTTGAATTGCCCGTCATTTCATGCCATTGGATCCAAAATGGTTTTTTTTTTTCAAAATTTAGGTCTTGACGCCAGCTTTCCGATCATATTAAAAAAATTTTTTTTGTGGATTCATTTCAACCGTTTTGTTTAATAATCAAATAAAAACAAATGCGTTTTTCGCATTGAAAAAAAAAATTGAAAAATTTTTATCACATCTGGTAGAGAATCGCGAGACCTTTATTTAAAAAAAAAAGTTCATTTTCGTTAACAATTTTTTTTTTTCAAAATGTCAGTTGTTGTTATTTGGTTACTAAACAAATGTAAAAAACGGTTAAAATTACTTCAAAAAATTTTTTTTTATGGCATCGGAAAGCTGACGTCGGGACCTAAATTTTGGAAAAAAAAGATCCATTTTGTAGTAAATGGCAAAAATGGCGGGCAATTCAAATTTTAAATAACAAATTCAATTGTGTCCACTGAATTCAATATTTTTGTGCCAAAATTTCTGGGTATTTTTGCTATAATAAAAGGAATATTTTGTTTCAAGCCGATCGGTTTACTTAGTCGACCTGTACAACAATAAATCAAAAAGGAAAACAGATTTTTGAATGTTTGTTCAATTTTGTAGGTTACGTACACATTTGAGCGATTTAAAATCAACGAAAATTTGTTGCAAATTTCATTACGAGAAGTTTAGTTTTTTGTTTGTCTCGATCCGACTGAGATAACCGGAGTTATTCATATTTTAAGCTCAAAAAACGCGTTTTGAAAACTTCAATTGTCTATAATCGAAAGAGCACAAGTTTTTCAAGGTCCAAGACTCAGGATAATACTCCTGGTGATACCCCAGAGAGGATAAAATTATAATATTAATTTCTACTTATACAATTAGCCCAGAAGAATAGATAATTTTGCTGGACGTAACTAGTTCAAGGCATTTTTAGGAAGACTGTCAACAGAAATTAATTTTTAGTGTAACCTATTCTTTCTAGCATTATTTATGCTGAAAAAACGTTTCTACACTCTTTAAGTTAGTGATTATAGAGCAAAATCGTTGAGAACGAAGTGCTCTTTCTACTTGTCTCAGTGAGCACTAATACTTTAAATGAAATTGTTTTTATGCAAGAAAATATAGAGGTGAGGAGATGTGTCAAGTCAAATTAAGGTTATATTTTATATTTGCGGGGGAAGTACTACCTATTTTTACAAAGTATGAAGCAATCTTTTCACTAGTTGTTTTGTTTTTTGTGTCAATATCCTTTCTTTATTCCTTTAAGGTCATGTGGTTTGCTACCATTATATATAAATATTTATATATATATATATATATATATATATATATATATATATATACATATATATATATATATATATATATATATATATATATATATATATATATATATATATATATATGTTAAAATTATCTGAACTATGCCTATCTTATCATTATTTTGGCTTTTCTCACTGCACTATATACGAAACATTTCAAATAATATATTTTTGTAGCTACTTTCTGTTTTTACCTTTGTGCTTGATGATTAAATATATCTTTAACTACTACTTTTTTTTTATTATACGTCGAAACCTTCAACCACATTAAGTGCGACCCTGATTTACTTTTCTCCTATAATAATATGTACGAAGCAGAGTGGCTAGTTATGTGACATAAAATTTTCAAAAGCATTAAATTTAATGGATCTCAGGTATTTACAACCTTATTGAAAATATTTTAATTTAGAATCCTTGGACTTTGGATATTATTGCAGGCAATTAGCAAACAGTATATGTCTGAACGTGTGAACGAACGTTACTTATCATACAAAATATGGAATTAAAATGTCTGGATTAAGTTATCCTTTAGTGCAAATGAAATAGAGAATTTTCTTTCTTACTTGACAAAGATGTATCACTATCTATTTTTGTACTAATCGTCAGTAGTGGGACTTGGGTGAAATAGAACTTCCTGCTTTATACAATTGCCCTGCTTTATACAATTGCCAGCAGTAATTAAGTCTCTACCTAGGCTATTTATAATGTAAAACCAACAATAAAATACATGAAAAACCACTTGGCATTAGGGACTGAATAACTATTAAAAGAAATGGACATAATATCCAATACATATGATCCGAGGATATAAAACACAAATGATAACTACGCTTTCGACTTAGTAAACAAAAAGATCCTACTGTTCAAACCGGAAAGTGTGGGTATTATTGGAAAAGTAAAAATGTGTGTAAACTGTTTATGATTAACCGTTCACTTCTTGTAAAGTGTAACGGAATACAGTCAGAGAATTTGGGATAAGTTTGGGAATTTCTCAGGGCTCTGTTTTGGGGCTCCTATTATTCTTTGTATACTTCACTGATTTACTGGTTATATTGGGGATAGTGGCGTTTTGATGAATGTGGACGACACATCCATAACAGTATCTACTCTTACTCCACAGAATGTCAATGAAAAAGTAAGCTCATGGAGAGAATGAGCAGTTGCTTTAAGAGGAACTTTGATTCCTAGTGCAAAGCTTCTGAGTACTGATTTTCTCTTCAAAAAGTTACCCTTCAAGTGAAAAGAGTGCTTAATACAAATGCTTTACTGAATATTTTCTACGCATTGTCTTGCTTTGGGGAAAGTGTAGTTAAGTATCTTAAATTCTTATACTTCTAAAAAGAATCCTACTGCTGATTTTTAAATTGTGTGAGCATGAGTCATTTAAAAGTGTTTTCGACAATTTTAAGATTTTAACTGTAAAGTAAGTCCCAAGATATAAGAACCTGCCTTTTTGTTTTTTCAATGGGGCAATAAATGACCCTATTAAGGTTTTGTGCATAGTTGCCAAGTATTACTATAAACGTATTTTTATTTTACCTGCTTTGTATACCGCCCTCACTTGCACCTGCAATCATATTGGATCTATTTTTACCTATATATTTGCTACTTACCTGGCAAACCGGTTTGGAGCCCTTTAAGTATTTGATAATATAGGCCTAACGACCACAGGTCCCCATTAAGATTCGAAAGATACTTTTTATTATTTTTATTTTCAGTTTTACTTACAATTTACAATGTAACGGTTCTATTTTAATTATGTGGCGTCCATGGGAAAATTGGAATAGTGGTTATATCAAGAGAAAACATTTATCACTTGCTAAACAAATAAGGAAATATATTTACGACAGTTTGGTAAAAAGTAATTTAAATAAACAAAGTGCTTTGCAAGAAACCAGTGAACTAACAAAAACAATTTCTACGATTAAGGGTATTGTAGGAAAACCATCACTCAGAAACAGGAAAAAACGGAAAGATTTTCAAATGCATCATGTAAGAGTGATGCAGGACGAGACCAATATAATTTGTGGCCTATCAACCCTTCACAGAATTCTGTTAAGAATGGGATTCACGTTCCAAAAAATCAACAAAAGGCAAGTAGTGATGGAGTCACAAAGATTACGAATCTTGCGACATACTTATTTACAAGAAATTAAAAAGTATCGATTAAAGAATTGGACAGTAATTTAACTTGACGAAACATGGTTCGATACCCATAACACTGTGCAAAAAGGGTGGGTTGACAGCAGTACAAAATGTTAGACTAACGTGCTTTCAAATAAAGGTAAACGAATAAACATTTTGCATGCTGGATCTGAAAAGGGCTGGGTTTTAAATTGTCTACTATTATCTGAAAAAAACATAAAAGATTCTAATTTGGACTATCATGAAGACCCGACGGCAGAACTTTTTGAAATTTTGTTTCAAAATTCCCTTTTGCCAGATGTTTTCGAACAGAGTGTTATAGTTATAAACAAAGTTACCATAGTCGCCTACTAAATAAAATTCCTAATGCAGCCAACACCAAATCGGAAATACAGGAATATATGTTAGAACATGACATTTAATTTGACTTTAGTTTTAAAGAAGTGATCTTTTGGAAGTTTTGAAAAAGAAATATGTTTGTGATAGTATGGCTGAGAAAATGGGACACACGGTTTTGCGGCTTTCTCCCTATTGTTGTGTGTTTAATCCAATTGAACATATTTGGCATTAAGTTAAATCAAAAATAAGGGCATAAAATGTTTCTCCTACTTTAAGCGTGTCAGTGGTTGAATTAGTAAAAAAAGTTATAAATGATAAACCTTGTGAAAGCTGGAAGAATTCCATTCCGTTCTAAAGTTAAAGATTCATATATTTATGTAAATAATATAAAACCACTGATAATTACATCAGCTGATGACAGTGACAGTGAAACTGAATTAGGCTTAAGTTAAAATATATTTTTATTTATACAATATGTCCCCTCTTGTAAACCCAATTCAGTCAAAGTGTATATTTGTACTTCTTATCCATATGTTTTTACATGCATCTATAAATAAACATCTCCAAAAACACCTATAATTTTATTTATTTGCATAAATGAATAAAATTCTTAAGTCCATCTCTGCAACCTATCATAAACAAAAGGTCAGAATTTTTATATTTCTCACTTAAAACGGACCTTATATTTTGGGACAGGCAATAACGCCTATTTATATTTATAAGTGTCTAGTATACATTAAATCAAACGTTAGTAAATATATCATTTTAACTGCAAGTTATAACTGTTAAACCCGAAATGGCAGGGTTTTAATGATTCCGAGTCACAGTCACTATTTCCAAAAACTCATTGCACTATAATGTCATAATATTGTATCATAAGTTACCGATAAGTATCGAAAACTTTAGCGTGAACCAATTTAAGATCAAAATAAAATACCTCTGCGTAGGAAATGCATATTATTGCTTTAATGAATTCATAAAATAACTGAAAATACACGAATATATCAGAAGTAGGTTAAAAGGCAGACATATGAGGTAAATGTGGTTTACTCTTGATTTTACTTTGTACTGTGCAGTTTTTAAGGTTGGTTTTTATTTTGTCCTGTCTGTTTATTTACAATTTTTGTGTTTGTTTATACTTTTATATTACTGTTTGTTAATTATAAACTGTGTAATTAATTGACATGACGTGCAAAGAACTCTTTGTATAACTCGTTTTTTATTTTTTATTGTACTTTATGAATTTATTTTTTATTTTATTTTTATTTATTTTTTGTAATTTTATTTCAATATTATTATTTACTGTAACATTTCATTTTATCTTGTTTTAATATTACATTATATGTGCCAATTGCGTAATTTTATGGAAATTATGTGTAACAAGTGACAAAATAAAAAGTTTGAATTTGAGTTTGATACCCAGCTCTTCTGTACTGTAAGTAGCCATGATAAAATCTTCACATTTAAAATCACGAGTGTGTGGTGCTACTTAGTGGGACTGCAAACCCCGTCTAACAATTCTCTTAACGTCTAAACGTTATCGTTTTTTTAAAGCACGAAGTCTTATTTCATCCTAAACTCCCTACTGACAGCTTAGTATTTATAATTACGGCACGACTTCTTGTAATCTTTGTTTTTACCTAGTTTAATCACAAAAAAATAAATTTAATTAGCCATCTTAGGCAAAAAAACCACTAGTGTTTAATATTTATATATATATATATATATATATATATATATATATATATATATATATATATATATATATATATATATATATATATATATATATATATATATATATATATATATATATATATATATAATATATATATATATATATATATATATATATATATATATATATATATATATATATATATATATATTGTATTTTGTGTCAAATGTAACATTATTTACACCTCATTTACCTTTGAAACAGCTCGTCCATTTGGATGTTGATACTTGTACAAATCGGACGTAGAGTGTGAGTGCTTAATACTTGGCGGTCTACTTCTGCTTGATTCTCCGGTGGAAAGATATCGTCCCATTTGCTGTTGCGGACGTCTGAAGATGATTTCACTATTGGCGATTGAAACATTGTCAGCCGCTTCGTGAGGTCGAGGAGAAAAGGGACCCAAGAACGGTTTATTGTTCTTATCGCTTTCTAAAGTCTATGAAGAAAATAAAGTAAGTTTATCTGCAATAATCTCGTTGGGAAGGAAACGATAAAGTATATTGTTAGAAGGGCCTAATTTATTTTGATGAGGTCTTTAGACATTCAAAGGTAGTTTTTTCGTGATTTTTATAAATAATAATTTGTATTCCTGCGAAAATTTAGCAATGTGACAAAAAGAATTGACAAGTCAAAAAATCTTTATTGCATATCAATCTTAATAACATCAGTAACTGTAAAATTATTTTTTAAAAATAATAGCATCTAAATATGAACCGTTAGTTTCTCTCACTGTTCTAAGATTGTGAAATATTTTGTAATTTTCGGAAAAAGAGAAATTTCGACCAAAATGAGATTGAAAATATGAGCAGATGGCTTTAATTCTTGCACCAGTTGTATCTGGTTTCTTAATGTCCTTGGTAATTTGGTTTGAGAGTGCCTTAAAGTCAAACCCATTTCTTAGTCAGTTGAACACCCCGGGCTTCATTTATTCTATATAAATGATAACTAACGCCAAATTTATACGAAGCGACAGTAGCAGTAATTTTGTAAAGGTATTGCACACAGAAATAACGCTTTGCTCCAGTAACTAAATCTTCAAGAATCGGAGTTATACTCTGCGTTCTACCTTGCCAAGGGAAATTTTACCAAGGATAAGGAACCTCTCTATACACATTTATAGATAACAATTTTTCAAAATTCAAAAAGCTCATTACAATTCGTCTATTGCAGCTAAATCATATTAAAACGGCATTAAAGGTACATTTGTATTTTTTCATTATTTAATTTTTTTTTACCTGAACTGTTTCAAATGCATCGTCATCTTCCAACAAAGATTCAATAGCAAAAACAGGAGTTGGCCTCTTTCCAGATCCAACCAAAGAAATTCCTTGGCTCTTACCAGTTTCAACGTTTAAAGAAGGTGGAGGAGGTGGAGGAACTACGGAAGCAGTTTGGACCTTATTTGCTTCTTTTTTTTCTGCCATTTTAAAAATCGGCTGAAAGTTTTTTAAATAATATCGTTAATAGTAAAAATGAATTATCTTTTATTTAAATTAGACAACATGATATAATGCAGTGGCTAAATAATTTTGCAGATATTTAGCCTTGTTACATCTATAACGTCAGTAAGATACAATAATGTTGTGTTGATGTTATCCTAATATTGAAACCTCACCTTCCCTTCTCGGAAACACAGACCGGTAGAGGAATTCTTTGTTAAAAATCAAGATTAGTTTGTTTAGCTCGGTTGATGAGTACTGATATGGCGTCCCGAGATGTGTCGACAGATAAAAGAACAGTAACTAACTGCTGAAATGTAGTTTAATTTTGATATTTGATTTTGACTTTTCTTTTGACGATAAACATATTGGACATGGCTGCTGGATAATAATTGGATCCAACAGGCCGGATTCGACAGATTAGTTATTGTGACACAACATTTACGTTTCTTCTTTGGCTTATTTCAGTTTTAGTCAGAAAAATTCTCTCTCTGATTTTTGGTAAACTTTTATTTGCTTTAACTGATATATAGGAATTATTATAATATATACAAATTAATATTATCATAAAAAAAGTGGCTATTTTGCAACTTAACAAAGACCTGGAAGAAATTCTATCTTTGGGTGACAGTAACCAAGTGGAATTTAACGCTACAAGAACCCAGGTGGCAGTTTTTTTCTAAAAAAGTTAACGTTGCTGAAACCGACATAGTTATGTCGGGGCACTCCATTTCCCTAGCATCGTCACTCAATTTGTAGGGCGTTATTTTGGGAGCAAATATGTCCTGGCATGAACATGTTACAGGCATAACAATAAGAGTTTCTCAAAAGTTGAGAATATTATTTCGTACCAGAAAGCTTTACTCTTCACAACAACTGTTAATCCTTTACAAAGCTCAAATTCGACCAATTATGGAATACTGCTCCCATGTTTGGGGCTCCGCTCCCAAACATACACTACATTTATTGAATTCTGTCCAGAGAAGAGCTGTTCGTCTGATTGGAGACCCGGAACTGACCGGCGGCCTTGATTCGCTGGAACATCGAAGAACGGTTGGCGTCTTGAATTTGTTCTACAAGTATTTTCATGGAAAGTGTTCGAAGGATGTAGCCCGCTTAATTCCTTCCAGAGCGGTGCATGTTAGAAATACACGTCGCGCTAATACTTCACATCCGTATGAATTTCAGCTTGTTACTCCGCGTACAACGCTTTTCAAGCAGTCTTTTATATGGAGAACATCATCCCTTTGGAATAATTTACCCAGGGCTGTGTTTCCCACCGAGTACAATTTACAGCGATTCAAGAACAACGTGAATCGCTTTTTCCGCACACAAGCCGCTCCTGGAGCACTTTAGGGACTTCCCTGCAGCACGTGTGCGAGACCCATAAAAAAAGTAATGCAGTTTAAATGTTTATTTTTTGGTAATAATTTTGTATTAAAAATGTGGTTTGAACAAGAAAATATAGTTGTGATAAAAATTTACTTGTTTAGCAAAAAGATTGGCTTCACTGAAACAAAGCGATACTTATTTTAAACTAGACAGAAGCAACTTTATTTTTTAAGAAATTTAAAGAACTATAAACGTTGGGAGAAACAGGGTATTACGTTGCGGCTTTTAATTTGGTTATGTTACTCACTAAAATAAGTTACTTTGCTATATATAGCCGATATAAATGTGGAATAACAAAAGCAATATTGACTTTCGAAATTGTTTAGAATTTTATTTGGAATTCTGAAAAGAATTTTAATATGCTAGTTTAAGAGATTATGGAACTTTTAAAATATATTATAAAAAATCTATATAAAGTTACATAGAAAATCACGAAAAAAAATTACAATGAAATTTTACATTCACACATTACGTATCAAAACCCCGGGTAAAAATTTTAGGTTAATGGATCTTTTTATTATATTTAGATTCCCAAATGACAATTTTTAAAATATTTGTCTGGTTTTGACTTTCAAATGGATGAACAAATTTTAGCGGATTTGGTGCTAGATGGTAGATAATCATAAAATGTTGCTTTTTATGTATACAAGGTGGTTCAAGACAATAACATTTTTTGATAAGACAGCTAACGAATCTGAAGTATGTGTGAGCATATACAATGAAATTAAAACGTATTTATTTTTGTGCAGGTGAAACCGAGGACACAAGAGGAAAATATAACGAGGACATGTGTAGTGGCAGTTCAACTTACAGAATCGAAAAAAAAATCCTCAGATGATGAGTTGAAAGCCGCAATAGAGTTATTTCTTGGGACACAAACAAAAGAGTTTTTTGAAAATGGCATGAAACAACTCGGGAAAAGCTAGACTAAATTTATTAGTGTAGACGGTAATTACATTGAAAATATTGTTGTTTTAAGCTGTGCGAGTAATGCAGCAAATCTAGTTAGATAACTTTTAAGAAAATAGTCTGGTAATTAATAGCTTAGACATTCAACTTTAACCTTAACTTACCACAAACCACTTGAACTAAAATATATTACGTCTAAAATTTCCGTTTTAAACCAAATTTTTATTGAAAGTTACTTACGAAAATTACATTATTTACAAAATTCGAACATGCACTGAAACGAAAGGTTATTTGTGACAAACAATTTCCAGGGTTTTCTAGAATAACACATCAATTTTTTGCAGAAGGTACGTAAACCAGATAAAAAGATTAAAAATTTTGAAGTCAAAGACAAATTTATGGCTATAAGCTAGGGCTTCGAAAAATTGACAATGTTTTGTTTAGTTTGGTTTATTGTTTTATAAAACAATAAAATATTGGAAATATTTAAGGTTCTGTTTTTTTAAATATTTTGCTAAGATAAGGAAGGTATATTAGAGCAATCAAGCAAAATAAGTTTGTTTTTTAATCAGTTTTTTTTAAAACTAATTTGGGAATTATTAAAAATTACATCTAGGATTTTATTGTGAAATTAATTATTATTAATTAGAGTAATTCTGCTTATCTAATGACTCAAAAAAATAATAGAACTTCCTGTTCAAAAGTTTAATCTAAAGAGGATTACAATCAACAAGTGAAAGTATTTGTTTTAGCCTTATAAGATTGAGTTGTTTAGAAAATATATAATTTTAAGGATAGGGACTAGATCAATCCTTTTCACTTTCCTTGCTAAAGGAAAGTATTGCGTTTGTGAAAAAATCTTATTTTAAGATTTTTGCTTTTCTTCACATTTTGGGGTTCCTAGATCACGAAAAATATTGTTACTCATTTCAGTTGGTCTGTTGGCACGATACCTTTCGAACGAAATGAAATATCAATTTTAAATTAGCTATATATTTAGGCGCCAGAATTTCTAACAAGGGGAGCTGCGAAGAAGAAATTAAAAGAAGGATAGTGATGGCCAAAACTACAATGAAAAGCCTAAGCAAAGTATGGAAAGATCACAGAATAAATAAGATGACTAAAAAAAGACTTGTCAATTCAGTAATATTCTCTATAGTGACATACAGAGCCGAAACATGTACTATTAATTAATGCAGCCTTCTGCAAAAGATTAGAGGCTTTCGAAACTACATGCTACAGGCGGATGCTTAGAATTTCCTGGACAGCTTATAGGACAAATAAGTCTGTTCTGAGCGATCTTAACATCCAAAATAGTGACCGGCTATTACCATCAATTCAGAGAAAGATAGCATCATTTCTTGGTCACATAATAAGGAGGGATGGCATGAAAAAGTTCCTGATCCAAGGGAAAGTCGACAGTAGAAGAAAAAAAAGTAAATCTCGCAACAAATCATCAGTTCATGTCTACAATGCACTTGGAGTTACAGAAGATGATGAGAAGTGTCGAAAATAGAGAAGCCTGTTACAACGCTTGGAGCTGAACAACGAAGCGAGGAGATATATAGATATTATCTGACGAGGGGATGAAATCTATTGTTTTTGAATGATGTCGTTGCAGGCAAAAAAGGTGAAAAGGGTTTTATTAGTAATATGGTATCTTTTTACCTTTTTTTGTTCTGTTTTTGGGGTCACTCGTTAAACAGCATTCCGAAATATTTACAGGTTTTTTTTAGACAAATTTTAAGCATATTATTATTCGTAAAATATTTTGTTGGCTGAAGGGGTAGAATAGGGAGTAAAGGGGCCTACTTCTTATATCTTATATTATATGTGACAGAATTTTTGGAGTTAAAGAATTTGAAAATTCATTTATGTTTCCATTACTTTCAATTTTAATGGGTAAGGCTGTGAAAGAAGTGGAGTAGATAAATATGGTATAGTTTTAATAATATAATAATGACTGAAATGAAATTTTAAGCATAATTATTTATTTACTATAAATGATTATTTATTTACTATAAATGATTATTTATTTACTATAAATGATTATTTATTTACTATAAACAATTATGCAACGTAAAAGTGGTGGAGAAGGGAATTAGATGGGTGATTTAGTATTTATTTTGTTGTTGGTCTTTTTCAAGGGTTTTTTGAGTTAAGAGGTCGAAAAATTATAATATTTTTTTGTTATTTTCAATGTTAATAGGAGAAAAAGGTGAAAGGTATGGGGATCATTAAATATTGTATAGTTTCAATACTATTATCAGATTTTTTTCTTGTTTTTAGTTGGCATTTTATAAATTTTTAGCTAATTATATATTGTAACAAGTATATGAGGTGAAAGGATTGTGTTAGGGGGCTAGAAGGGTGGTTGCGTATATATCATATTAAAATTTTACAGGGTGCTGCGCTTAAATGTGGACAAATTAAACATTTTTTTGAAAGAAAATTTTATTCGTCAAAAAATTAAAATGAAAAAAAAATCCTTTTGCATATCATTTGTGTGATCTATCCAGAGTAAAATTGTTCGATGTAACCTTCCTCAGCCGCAATGACCACCTCCATGCTTGGCCTGAAGCGTTCGTACGCTCTCTTTAAAGCAGGGCCGTACACATTGGCAAATGTACATTAGGGTGTAAGTTATAAACATATGCCTTCGGTAACTTAGAGCGGGGGGGTATTGCTTGTACGCCTAGAGTGTTGAAAAGCAAATGCAGAAAAAATTGAAAATTATAGGTTTTGTTAAATAAAAACATTAATTGAGATTCTTGTATTTTGTCAAATAATAGCGAAACAAATTTTAAAATCTCTGTGACTTAATAAATTTTTGCTTGTAGAACTAATTAAGGTGTACAAGTATGAAATGCGGGTTTTTTTTTCTAAAAAAAACATATTAAATTCAGAAGAATGATAAAAAGTGCTTTATTCAAAGTATGCTCCATCGCTTGTTATACATTTTTCCCATCTTACGGGCAATTTGTGAATACCACACCAGTAAAAATCTTCCCCTTTTGCTGCGAACCATTCATCGAGCCATTTTTTCACATCCAACCAAAGCGCTGCTCAGCAAATGCGTGACCCATCGATGCAAACAAGTGGTAATCGGAAGGAGCCAAGTCTGGTGAGTAAGCCGCATAGGGTAGAACTTCCGAGCTGAGTGCTTCCAACGTGTCGCGAACTGGTTTTGCCGTATGTGATGGAGCATTGTCATGAAGAAAAAAATAACTTTGTGTTGCCTCTTTCGGGATTCTGGCCTTTTTTCAAGCAGCGAACGGTTCAAATCGGTCGATTTTTGTTGGTAAAGTTTAGTATTAATCGTTTCCCCAGGTTTTAACAGCTCATATTAGACCACGCCCCTCTTGTCCCACCAAACACAGAGCATCGTCTTTCTGCCAAAGCGATTCGGTCTTGCGGTCGATGTGGATGGTGCCCCTGGGTCTACCCATGAATTTTTGCACTTGGGATTCTCAAAATATATCCACTTTTCATCCCCTGTAACTATACGATGCAAAAACGACTTCCTTTTGTACCGAGCGAGCAAAATATCACACGTATTTTTGCGCTTTTTTTTCCATTTGCCTGTTGTTCAACTCATGTGGTACCCATCTGCTGGTCTTCTGAATCTTTCCCATCTCTCGTAGCCGATTGGAAACAGCTTGTTAACTAACGCCCAATTGCTCGATGAGTTGTTTTTGTCTTTGCGAATCATCTTCGTCCAACAATGCTTGCAATTCCACATCTTCGTATTTTTTTGGCGGTTTTCCACGTTCCTTGTCTGCAACATCGAAGTCACCACTTTTGAAAGGCCGAAACCATCGTTGACACGTATCTTGCGATGGAGCATATTCACCATAAGCTTTTCGAGGAATCGATATGATTCAACAGCAGTTTCAAATGAAAACAAAAAATTAATGCTGTCCGCGAATGTTCTTTGTTCGCTATAAATTTCGACATATTCAACACAACAGCACAACACTACGCACACACTTTTCCAATTTATCACTCGTGCGCGTCTGACACTTATTGATGATACAACAAAATGGTGCAGTGTCAAATCTTTATAGCACAAATTGCATTGGTACACCATCTGTGGTCTGAAATCCGCATTTCATACTTGTACACCGGTACTTTTTACTTTTTCCACTATCAGAAACATTCTGTCAGTGAAAAATTTACTCTCCTGTTTTCCTTAGGTCTGTTTGTTTGTCGGGGTGTCGGTATAGTGCGACAACTACTGAATGTAATAAAATATAGTACTTGAGCGATTCCGCTATACATATACGAGAAAAAAAGTTTTACTCTATGGTATTTCATTATTTCTATTCTGAAGAGAGATAGAAATAATTTCTAAAAGCAACCGGAAAGTGGTTAATAGGAGAGCCTCAAAGAAGTTATTAACACTATTGGGGTCTTTCTTTGTTTATTTTTTAAGAACATAACTAACATACTCTCGTGATTATTTTTAATCAAACTTGTAAACGATATAGATGGCTTGTTCATATAGCATATCATTTTCGATATTTGAATTGAAAAGCTTAACTTTTTTAGAGGGAGGGTCCTTATAGACGATCGAAAACCGAATAAGAAGGGCAAATTTTCTGGATGTAAAAAACTTTCTTACACTTGATCTCTCAAAGCTTAAATACTTTTCAAAACAGGAAACTAAACATCGATGACCGTGGAGTGGAGATTTTTTTAAAAAGATCCTTTCACATAGTGGCATCTGTCCCCCTGCCTCTCGGCTTTAGGTTATGCACATAATATATTTTTTAATCGAGAAATCTGCAAATTATTTTATTTTCTAATTACTTTGAATCATAGCGGAGACAGCATACCGAGGGAAATGTCGGTTTTCAGGTGTAAATATCTCTGAAACCCTTTCTTTGCTGAACATTTTCTTATAAATCATGTCCCACAATAAAGAATCTACTATGTATGATATTAAGTTGTAAAGTAAATCCCAAGGTATAAGATCCTGCCTATTTGCTTTTTCAATGGGACAATAAACGACCCTATTAGGGTTTTGTGCATAGTAGGTATTACGATAAACGTATTTTTATTTTACCTGCTTTGTATACTGCCTTCACTTGCACCTACAATCATATTGGATTTATTTTTACCTATATAATTACTACCTGGCAACCCGGTTTGGAGCTCTTTAAGTATTTGATAATATAGACCTAATGACCACAGGTTCCCATTAAGATTCGAAAGATACTTTTTATTATTTTTATTTGTTAGTTTTACTTACATCTTACAACGTAACGGTTCTATTTTAATTATGTGGCGTCCGTGGGGAACTTGCAATAGTGGCTATCGAAGAGAAAACATTTATCACTTGACGCTAAACAAATAGTGAAAAATGTTTACGACAGTTTGGTAAAAAGAAATTTGAATAAACAAAGTGCTTTGCAAGAAACCAGTGAACTAACAAAAACTCCAATTTCTACGATTAAGGGTATTTTAGGAAAACCATTACTCAGGAACAGGAAAAAACGGAAAGATTTTCAAATGCTTCATGTAGACGATTGTGAAAAAGACGTCATCAGGAGAAAAATATATTCTACGAGGCTGGTTTGAAAAGTCCGTGCAAAAATAAAAACTACTTATGTGTTTGGGGTAAACCTTTTTTATTTTTCGACATAGTCACCTTTTAGGCTTATACACTTCGTCCAACGATGTTCTAGTTTGTTGATCCCTTCCGAATAATAGGATTTGTCCAAGTCTGCAAAATATCCATTAGTGTCTGCAATCACCTCCTCGTTTGAATAAAATCTTTGACCCGCCAGCCATTTCTTCAAATTGGGGAACAAATAGTAGTCCGAGGGAGCCAAGTCTGGAGAATAGGTGGGATGTGAAACGAGTAGGAATCCTATTTCCATTAATTTTGCGACCACAACTGCTGAGGTGTGTGCTCGTGCGTTGTCGTGATGGAAAAGGACTTTCTTGTGGGCCAATCGCGGGCGTTTTTCTTGCAGCTCGGTTTTCAAACGGTCCAGTAACGATGAATAATATTCACCTGTAATAGTTTTACCCTTTTTCAGATAGTCGATGAGGATTATCCCTTGCGAATCCCAAAAGACAGTCGCCATAACCTTTCTGGCCAAAGGAACGGTCTTCGCCTTTTTTGGTGCAGATTCTCCCTTGGTAACCCATTGTTTAGATTGTTGTTTGGTCTCAGGAGTATAGTAATGTATCCATGTTTCCTCCACAGTGACGAAACGACGCTTAAAGTCCTCGGGATTCTTCTGGAACAGCTGCAAACCATCCTTGCAACACTTCACACGATTCCGTTTTTGGTCAAGCGTGAGCAATCGCGGCACCCATCTTGCGGATAGCTTTCTCATGTCCAAATGTTTATTCAAAATATTATGTACCCGTTCAGTCGAGATGCCTACAGCACTAGCAATCTCACGCACCTTAACTCTTTTGTTATCCATCACCATATCATGGATTTGATCAATGATTTCTGGAGTCGTAACCTCCACAGGCCGTCCAGAACGTTCAGCGTCACTTGTGCCCATATGGCCAGTCCGAAAATTTTGAAACCACTTATAAACTGTTCTAATCGAAGGTGCAGAGTCACCATAATGTATATCAAGCTTCTCTTTAGTCTCCTGAGGCGTTTTGCCTTTCATAAAGTAATGTTTAATTACCACACGAAATTCTTTTTCGTCCATTTCTTGAAAATCACTCGACTTCCTTGATTCACACGAATGCCAAACACAAAGAAATAGACCAATATGGCTGAAACTTGGTGTGCGTTCATTCAAGAGATGCTACTAACTAAACATTACCTCGATACGCGCCGGTGGTGCCATCTCTTGGACTTTGCACGGATTTTTCAAACCAGCCTCGTATGTATGAAGAGCAGTTGGTGCCGACCCTAGACAAAATAAAATTAAGACTGATGCAGGACTGGACCAATGTACATTGTGGCCGATCAACCCTTCACAGAATTCTCTTAAGAATGGGATTCACGTTCCGAAAAATCAACAAAAGGCAAGTAGTGATGGAGTTACAAAGATTACGAATTTTGCGACATACTTATTTACAAGAAATTAAAAAGTATCGATCAGAGAATTGACCAATAATTTACCTTGACGAAACATGGTTCGATACCCATGACACTGTGCAAAAAGGGTGGGTTGACAACAGTACAAAATGTCAGACTAACGCACCTTCAAATACAGATAAACGAATAACCATTTTGCATGCTGGATCTGAAAAGGGCTGGGAGACCGCAGAACTTTTTGAAAATTGGTTTCAAAATTCCCTTTTGCTAAATGTTCCCGAACAGAGTGTTATAGTTATAGACAATGCATGTTACCATAGTCGCCTACTAAATAAGGTTCCTAATGCAGCCAAGACCAAATCGAAAATACAGGAATATATATTAGAAAGTGATATTTATTTTGACTTTAGTTATAAAAAAGCGATCTTTTGGAAGTTTTGAAAGACTATAAATTGAAAAAGAAATATGTTTGTGATAGTATAGCTGAGAAAATGGAATACACTCTTTTGTGTCTTCCTCTGTATTATTGTGTGTTTAATCCAGTTGAACATATTTGGCATCAAGTTAAATCAAAAATAAGGGCACAAAATATTTCTCCTAGTTTAAGCGTGTCAGTGGTTGAATCAGTAAAAAAAGTTATAAATGATATACCTTATGAAAGCTGGAAGAATTCCATTCAGCACGTTGTTAAAGTTGAAGATTCACATATTTATGTAAATAATATAAAACCACTGATAATTACCTCAGCTGATGACAGTGATAGTGAAATCGAATTAGGCTTAAGTTAAAATATATTTTTATTTATACAATATGTCCCCTCTTGTAAACCCCATTCATTCAAACTGTATATTTGTACTTCTTATCAATTTGGTTTTACATGCATTTATAAATAAAGTCCATCTTTGCAACCGATCATAAACAAAAGGTAAGAATTTTTATATTGCCCACTTAAAACGGCAAAAATCAGGATCTTATATTTTGGGACAGGCTGTAATATAGTATGAAATACAATGGTTCGAGACTTCCTAGAATATTTAATTAGGTTATTCCAAACATTGGGTTAAGGAACTCTCCTGCTAATCTTTTCTTACGAAAGTCATGCTGGTGGTCGCTAATACTACTAAATCCTCTGGGATATTTTAAATAATACTTATTTACAAAAATTATAAATTATTTAAGTTTTTCTCTGAACATATCACTATTTTTTGAGTAATTTATAGAGAGATTTAATTTGTATGAGCGCCAAAGTAGATTCGTGTCAGTAGGATTGTTTTTTTGCGCTGTAATATATTTAAATTAAAAATGTTTTATGATCCACTTTGTAGTGATATATTTATAATTCTGTTTTGACGCCATTTTTTGTTAGTTCATTACTATGTCTGACGGAGTTGCGCATTCACCCTTTTATAGTTGGACTAATTATAAATAGGTTCCAGTATCGAAGAAAGTAATTCCCAAGCCGGTGAGTTTAGGCTAAAAAGTTAATAAATCACTAACTGACCCATCCCTGAGATCTATAAGATATAGTGTAGTTCTCACCTATATTTGATTTACCCTAACGAAACTACGGTTTGGACAAAACTGATTATTGAGTTGTAGTTGAACTCACCTAAAATTTACATGTTTGATGTTCTTTTTCCTTTTTTAGTGTTCCATACGGAACACTTAAAAGATGACTTCGGTGTCTGTCCGTCTGTCACACCCGTTTTTCTCCGAAACTATTTGTCATAGAAAGTTGAGATTTGGTAATAATGTAGGAATTGATGTCCTCATCAGAGCCATGTAGTTTTGAAACTTAAATTTTGACTTAAGGGGTTAGTTTTGGGGGGTGAAATAGGAAGTGAAAAAAAAAAATTTACTAGATCATCGAGTGTGGTGTCAAATGAGAGCTTGTGAAAACACGAGTAAATATATATATATATATATATATATATATATATATATATATATATATATATATATATATATATATATATATATATATGTATATATATATATATATACATATATATATATATATATATATATATATATATATATATATATATATATATATATATATATATATATATATATATATATATATATATATATATATATATATATATATATATATATATGTATATATATATATATATATATATATATATATATATATATATATATAATGTAATACTTCCTCACACTTTTCTTTGTACTATTTTTAAAAAATCACGAAAAATCGCTGCCCCACCTTATCTCGAAAAGTACTGATCAAAAAATTTTGAAAAAATTCTAAAATATTCTCTACGGGGTGTAGATTGAACGAAAATTATCACGAGTGCATTATCTTTAATAATTTATCTGGTACAGTACAATCCCGATTATCCGAATCGCGATTATCTGAAATCCGGCTTATCCGAAACAAACTGTTAAAAAGCAAATTGTATTCCCATTAAACGAAAAAATACCTATTATTCGAAACAGACGATGAGTGGTTTCCTTAACGCCTTGGGAACTCCCCGACGTTTAGAATTTTACCGCTGTCTATGTTTTGGTTAGCCGACGAGTGTTATATGTTACTTATTACGTCTGTTATTATCGCAGAGGTAATAGTTTCGTTTTAATAGATATTTTACAAAATGGAGCGTCATAATAATAAGCGTAAACGTGTTGTTATTACCTTAAAAGAGAAACTTGAAGCAATTCAACGTTTAGATAATGCTGAACTTCTTAAAAATATAGCGAAGGATTTAGGTGTAGCCGTGAGTACTGTTTCAGAGTGGAGACAAAATCGCGAAAAACTTGAAAATGGTGTAGTGTTTTGTCATCGCCCACACGGGCACGAAAAAGTATGAAAAGCGGTGAATACAAAAAAGTAGATAATTCTTTATTTTCACGGTTTACACAGAATCGAGAACGCGGAATACCAATTTCAGCAACAATTTTAAAACATAGGGCAGTGAGTTTAAGTGAAGAGTTGCCGGTTATTGAAGCGCCTGTAAATTTTTCTGCAAGTGATGGATGGCCAGACAGGTGGAAAAAAAGACATGGTGTACGTCAACTGAAAGTTTGTGGAGAAAGATTGTCGGCTGATGTATCTGCTGCAAAAAAATTTGCAGCTTATGAAAGAACATGGTTTAGAACCAGACCAAATCTATAATTGTGATGAACTACAAAATGTTGCCGTCAAATACCTTAGCTTCAAAAACGGAAGCTGGAGCACTTGGTTACAAACGTAGCAAAGAACGTATTACTGTTCTTGCATGCAGTAATGCTTCTGGAAGACACAAACTCCCATTATTATGTATTGGTAAGTCAGCAAATGCACGAACCTTTAAGAATATTCGTCGCAATGCTTTTCCTGTTTTGTATAAAAATCAAAACAATGCTTGGATAAACGCGACTCTATTTAAAGACTGTTTTTTTAGAGATTTTGATCCCAAAGTGAAACTTTTTTTAAAAGAACATGGATATCCTAAAAAATGTATTCTGTTACTAGATAACGCACCCAGTCACCCAATTGCGGAGCAACTTGAAAGTGGGGAAATAAAAGCAATGTTTTTACCTCCTGCTGTAAGTTCTCTCATTCAGCCTATGGATCAGGGTGTACTAGAAAATTTAAAACGCAATTACAGGCGTTTGTCATTGGAGCATATTTTAGAAGAAGTAGATGAAGGTGGCAATCTTACTGATTGTCTAAAAAGATAAATTTGAAAAATGTTATATGATGGATAGCTTCTGTTTGGAATCAAGTAAAGAGTAGTACTCTGGAAAAATCTTTGTCAAAATTGATTCCACAAGAGGAGAGACATTACTCAGAGGCAGAAGATAATGAAAGTTTACGTCAAATTATTACAAGAATATCAGGATGTGAAAGTGTTACGGAAACCGATGTTTGTGAATGGTGAAACAATGATAGTGTGGAAGATGAAATGGCTAACCAAGAATTAATTAAAAGTGTATGCAAAAATGCTAATAAAATAGACAGCGATGACGATGATGATAACGTAAGTAGAAGCCACTGACAATATTCCAGTAAAAATATCACATTCAGAAGAACTAGAGGCCCTAGAAAAAGCGTTAATTTATGTAGAAGAACAAGAAAATGCAACCGCCGCGGACATTTTGCTTATCAAACGTTGGAGAGACATTGCAGCCAAAAACAGGACTAACGCAAAACGAGTGCTGTTAAAAATTACCTCATTTTTAAGACATTAAAGTTAAGATTGAAACTGTTTTATTTTCGATTTTCCGTACAAATACATAAAATAAGTGAACTAATTGTTCTATTCTTTGTTTTAATAAATACTTAAAATTTTTATTTTGAAAGTAATCAACGAACGGAATACTAATTGCGCAAGTTCAACTTGCACCTAACTGGTTTTTTGATATTAGACACTCTGGAATTACGTGTCTTCTCTTAGTTCCTATCCGTTCCGGATGTTGGCAACCATATTAGCTATCATTACTTTATTGACTGCAGCTCTAAACAGCTGCGTTGTGGTCATTGAAAACCAAGTGCGAAGATTTTTGAGCCATGAAATTCTCCTTCTTCCAACACTCCTCCTTCCACAAACCTTGCCCTGAAGTATATTTTGTAATAGACAAAATCTGTCCTCATTCCTCATAATGTGGCCGAGATATTGTAGTTTACGTTGCTTGATGGTAACTAGAACTTCTTTTTCTTTATTCATTCTTTGAAGAATTCTTTCGTTTGTGACCCGATCCGTCCATGACACTCTCAACATCCTTCGATACAGCCACATTTCAAAGGCTTCCAGCCTTTTACTTACTGCCTCTGTCAGAGTCCATGCCTCCACTCCATAAAATAAAATGGAGAACACATAGCAGCGTAGAAACCTTACTTTTGTTTCCATTGTCAAGTTATGATTTCTAAATATAGAGCTCATTTTGGTGAATACTGCTCTAGCCTTTTCGATATTTCTTGCGAGTGGTCCCACTGGTCATTGATGTTGGTGCCCAAGTATGTGTACTTATTTACTCTTTCAATGTTTATCTGATTGACTTTTAGTTGGCAATTAGGTAACTTGTTCTTACTAATCACCATTAGTTTTGTTTTACTTATGTTAATATCAAGACCGTATCTCTGACTGCAGTTCGTTACTCTGTTCATTAGTAAATTTAGGTCGTCTAGGTTATCGGTGAATATGACAGTGTCATCAGCGTATCGAATATTATTCATTCTCTCACCATTCAGTAGAATTCCGACATCAAGATCTGCCAGAGCCTCTTCAAATATCTGTTGGGAATAAATATTAAATAATAGTGGAGATAATATGCATCCTTGTCTGACACCTCGACGGATTTTTATATCATCCGTACGGTCTTCTCCTATTCTCACATACGCCGATTGATTCCAATACAGGTTTTCAATGATTCTTATATCTTTATCATCCAGTCCTATGTTCTTCAGGATGTTTATCATCTTGTGGTGTTGTACTCTGTCAAACGCCTTTTGGTAATCCACAAAGCATGCATAGATGTCAACGTTCACGTCTCTACAGCGTTGAAATAATACTTGTACACTAAATAAAGCTTCACGTGTACCAACAGCGTTCCTAAAACCGAACTGTGTAGGAGATATCGGATCTTCACATAGTTTATATATTCTTCTATGAATTACTTTAAGGAACAGTTTCAAAAGGTGGCTCATCAAACTAATTGTCCTATACTCTCCACATGCTTTAGCCCCAGGTTTTTTTGGTAGAGTTATGAATTCGGCCTTTATCCATTGAGAGAGAATGATTCCAGAATTGTAGACACGGTTGAACACTGATGTCAGCCATTTCACGTTCTCGTCATTTAAAAGCTTAAGAAATTCTATTTCTGTGTTGTCTGGGCCTGGTGTCTTGCCCTCTTTCACTGTTCTTATTGCACTCTTGACCTCTTCTTCGATAATGATCGGACCCGTATTCCCATTTATCATGCTAGGTTCTGGTCGATTGTCATAGAAGAGTTGCTCAATGTATCTTTTCCACGCGTTCATAATTTCGTCCCTATCCACTATGATCGATCCTTCCTCATCTACCAGCTTATTTGTTCCATTAGCTTTATTTTGTCTTGTTACTTCTCTCACTTTACGATAAACATTCAGATGGTCGTGTGTTCTCTGAAGAGTTTCTATTTCAACGCACTGTTCTTTTAGTTTGTTCTCCTTTGCAATTCTGATCTTCCTGAGGATTTCTTTGTTAATCCTCCCATATTCTCCCGGATTACTTTTATAAAGCCGTCTTTTTTCCATCAGTTGGAGAATTTCATCTGTCATCCACGAGTTTTTCTTTATTGTTTCAGGTTTTAATAGATCATCCTTGATGTCTTGAACTGTTATATTTAATTTTTCGATCTGTTCTTCCACAGTGGAGGAGTCCGTCATTCTAGTTAATTCGTTATTGATACTCTGTTCTACTTGTTCTCTTATCGTTGATATTTTTAACTTCCCCAGGTCATATCTCTTTTTTGATTGCTTTCTGATTCTCTTTAGTTTTACTCTAAATGAGCCCACTAAGGGAACATGATCCGACTGCAAGTCAGCTCCTGGATATGTTTTTATGGCCGTACAGCTATTCCTGTATCTTTTATTTATAAGGATGTAGTCAATTTGATTCCTTACTATGTTATCAACAGAATCCATAGGCGACTTCCATGTATACAGCCTACGTGGAGGAAGAGTGAAGAATGTGTTCAGCACTACCAATCCTTGCTCGTTTGCAAAGGTGCTGAGTTGTTCACCTCTATCGTTTCTTTCGCCTAGTCCACAGGGACCGACAAAGTCATCTTCTCGTCCCCTTCCTATTTTCGCATTGAAATCTCCCATTACTATTGTTACGTCCTTTTTTGGTAGTTGTTTCTTTACTTCAATTACCTGGGCGTAGAATTCTTTAATTACGTTGCCATCATAATCCGTTGTTGGGGCGTAAATCTGTATGATGTTCAATCGAGCAGGACTAACATTAATCTGAAGAAGTAGAATTCTCTCTGAAACTGGTATGAAGTTGATAACTGATTCTGCGACAGATCTACACAGTATAATCCCCACACCATGCTTATGTTCGTTATTTGATGTTCCAGAGTAGTATGCACGATGTTCATTGATATCTACATAATTCGCTCCTGGCCAACGCATTTCGCTTATTCCCATAATCCTGATATTCAGACGCTTCATCTCTTGGATAACATTAAATATCTTTCCAGCCTGTGACATTGTTTTTGCATTCCATGTGCAAATCTTAATCTGAGATCTCATATCATTCTTTGTTTTCCTGGCGACAGTCACAACTGTCCCCCCCGGAGATCCAATCGGGGGAGTTACTCCGGAATTTTGTTTAGCAATGAACATAGCCATGATTGTACTAGAGCGCATCCATATGGATCTTTAATGCGGTGGTTGCTCTCAGCCTTCCACATCCTTATGCCGTTGACAATTGCTTGTTCATCCGCCTTCGGGGCCAGTTTCTTGACCTCAGGACAAAAGAGTGCCCCTTTACTCTAACTAGCTCATCCACCCGTAGCTGTTGGTTAATTAGAGGTACATCGCTTATTCCGACGGATATTCGGTCCCTACGTGTAGGAGCTTGAAAAAAGAGCATATATTTGAGTGAACCTTAAGGAACTTTTGGAAATAGTTTGATTTTTTTTTGTCAATAAAGTGTAATACAGTATAGTATTATCTTCATTTCAGAGTTTGCGGGTACAAAGATACAAAGTAGGAGAAAAGAGAGATTTACGGAAGACTAGTTTGGATTTAGCCGAAGAAGAATTAGGAAAATTGACGTACGCTTTCTAACTAATAAAATAGAAAAACGATTTATAGTGGGAAAATTCGCCGCCTTTGTAAATTATATTAGATAGTTATACAGAAGTTTTACCTTTACTCATCAACATGTTGTTATTTTTAATCATTATCTCTACGACCTAAACGTATTTGATATCCTGATTCTTTTATTACTCGCAGATCATAAAAGGGATATAGATAAATAGAAAAAATGCATCAGGGTTTCTGACGTCAAATTAGTAATACAATCTATCTTATTAGGATCTTTTTATCATAGCCCATAATACGTGACAAATATCGAATGATGAACGAATCGAAGTATTATATAAAAAAATATTGTGTTAAACAAATCTATGATTAAAAAAAAAGGAATTAATGTTCAAATCAAATATTTTCACGTAAAAAGAGTTTGTTGTTTAATGGACAACGCGTGACTTGATATATCTTATTTTGACATATCCAAGGCATTCGACCGTGTTTGGCACGATGAACTGTTGGCTAAGTTGCGCTCTTATGGTATGTCTGAAAGGTTCTGTTTGTGGCTCCCATGTTTCCTCAGAGAGCGTTCTTTACGAGTGGCGGTCGACGGATTTCTTTCTAACACCCTCACTATCAACGCCGGTGTACCCCAGGGCTCCATACTGTCTCCTACTCTCTTTCTCATTTACATTAACGATCTGCTGGAAAAGACCGGGAATCCAATCTATAGCTTTGCAGATGACAGTACGCTTGTCTCTTCATTCACCTTGAACGCTCGGACATCGGCTGCTCAGGCGAATATCCGCAGACAGCAGGAGGTCGTTCAACTTAACAAAGACCTGGAAGAAATTCTATCTTGGGGTGACAGTAACCAAGTGGAATTTAACGCTACAAAAACCCAAGCGGCAGTTTTTTCTAAAAAAGTTAACGTTGCTGAACCCGACATAGTTATGTCGGGGCACTCCATTCCCCTAGCATCGTCGCTCAATTTGTTGGGCGTTAGTTTGGGAGCAAATATGTCTTGGCATGAACATGTTGCAGGCATAGCAAGGAGAGCTTCTCAAAAGTTGAGAATATTATTTAGAACCAAAAAGCTTTACACCCCACAGAAACTGTTAATTCTTTACAAAGCCCAAATTCGACCAACTATGGAATACTGCTCCCACGTTTGGGGCTCCGCTCCCAAACATACACTGCATTTGTTGGATTCTGTTCAGAGAAGAGCAGTCCGTCTGATTGGGGACCCGGAATTGACCGGCGGCCTTGATTCGCTGGAACATCGAAGAACGGTTGGCGACTTGAGTCTGTTCTACAAATATTTTCATGGAAAGTGTTCGAAGGATGTAGCCCGCTTAATTCCTCCCAAAGCGGTGCATGTTAGAAATACACGTCGCGCTGGTGCTTCGCATCCGTATGAGGTTCAGCTTGTTACTCCGCGTACGACGCTTTTCAAGCAATCTTTTATATGGAGAACGTCATCCCTTTGGAATAATTTGCCCAGCGCTGTGTTTCCCACCGAGTACAATTTACAGCGATTCAAGAACAACGTGAATCGCTTTTTCCGCACTCGTGCCGCTCCTGGAGCGCTTTAGGAACTTCCCTGCAGCACGTGTGCTAGACCAATAAAAAAAAAATTTTGACCTCACAGCCATGTGGCAGACGAAGATCATAAACACTAGTTATCACAATACAAATTTCGATAGCATCAAGCTTTAATTGGATAAAAAGATATCAGTTAACAGATGGTTTATAAGAGCTGACGACCACTATATTCACCTACAGTTAGATAACTTGTAAAGGAAGCTATCAGGGCTTCTAGTAACGTAGGTAAAGGGGAGAGTTGAAAGGATTCACGTATACATGCTAGTTAAAAACTGAAGTAACCATACCATCTTGCGCTGACTCGGTATATTTTCTCAACTATCCTTGAGTTCCATTTTAACTTGCACTTTGCTAACTCTTTTTTGTTTCGCGGCACTTTTTGTTAAATACAGAAAAGTTAGAAGTTAGCTGGCGCGTAGTCCTATTAGTTCAAGTTAGTTCACACAAATTAAAAGTTAAGCCAGCTAATATTGGTTTATATATATATATATATATATATATATATATATATATATATATATATATATATATATATATATGTAGATATATATATATATATATATATATATATATATATATATATATATATATATATATATATATATATATATATATATATATACACACACACTCCTGGACAAAATTAACGCAACAGTATATTAAATCATACAAATCTCTATAATGAATTAATTTTAATAATTTTTTATGAACATTGGTTACACTAAAAGTTAGAAAAAACTTATTCGGATACTTTAAAAGTGAATTAGCTACCAAATTTCTCTATAAGATTCGAACTAAAATTATTTTTAAGACCTAATAACAAAATCGTTGAAATTATGTAATAATGAAAAAAATAAACTGGGACACTAGTAGCAAAATTAATGGTGTAACTGGGACACTAGTAGCGTGTGTTGTCTCCTCTACTTTGAATGACAGCGTTTATGCGCCTAGGCATGCTTCTAATTAAATTTTGGATAAAATCTTGAGGAATTTGCTCCCATTCTGTGATAACTGCATTTTCAAGTTCCCTCAGGTTTCTAGGTGCAGGTATATGACGTTTCACATTTTCCTTAAGGTGATCCCATACATGTTCTATCGGATTCAGATCCGGGCTTTTTGGTGGCCATTGCATAATCGCTATATCAACTTGATTAAGATAATCGAGTACCTCCCTAGCCACGTGAGGTCGAGCGTTGTCTTGCATAAACAGGAAATTGGGCCCCACAAAATGACCGAAAGGCATCACATGTTCTATTACAATATTCTCAAGATAGTAGTCAGCATTCATGGATCTCGTATGGACAGGAACTAACTCTATGCGAGCGTCAAAGCAGATGCCACTCTAGAACATAACAGAGCCACCGCCGAATGGAATCCTTGCAGAGATATTGCAAGGAGCAAACCTCTCTCCTGGTCTTCGCCATACTCGCTCACGACCATCTGGATGTTTTAGACTAACCCTAGTTTCATCTGTGAAGAAAACTTGTTTCCAATCATCCACAGACCAGTTTTCGTGATTTCGAGCAAAACGTAACCTGGCAACTCTGTTCTCTCTAGTAAGCAAGGGCGCAGTGGCTGGTCTCCTACTGTTTAATCCAGCTTCATTTAACCGTCTTCTAACTGTTTTAGAAGAAATTGTGACATTGCGAACAGCTTCGAGTTCGTTTCTTATTATAGAACTAGTGACAGTCCTGTTTCTGAAAGCATATTGTCTTATAAAACGTTCATCTAGGTCGCTAGTGCATCGTTCTCGCCCTTGCCCTAGCCTTCTAGAATAAGTTCCTACTGCATTCAAGCGTCTTACCATACGACTTATTGTGGAACGATGTTTGCCTAACAAATTGGCAACATAACTCTGACAATATCCCTCGTCCAATAAAACTGAGGCTCGCACCACCTCGTGTTCAGTTAAATTCCTTGTTCGATTCATTTTTCTAATTCTTCGGGGTCAAAATAAAACAGTCTACCACAAAAACGTATTACTTTGAAAAAGGGAACAATTTATAAGCTTACTTTTAAAGAAAATCTATCGCATTATTACAGAAAATTGTTTATCTTCTAAAAAATTCTTTAAAACTGTAAATCTAAACGATTGTTTTGATTTCTGTCATGAACAACGAAACAAAATATGCATAGTCTACTATTCAAATACTCGATAAACTTTAAAACTGACATAAGAAAAAGATAAATTAATTTTCAGATTGTTGCGTTAATTTTGTCCAGGAGTTTATATATATATATATATATATATATATATATATATATATATATATATATATATATATATATATATATATATATATTCTTCTTCCTCTAGCCATTCCATATGTCCCTGTTTTGAGCAATTGAGCCCAGCTGAATTTTTAATATCATCATACCAACGTTGTTGAGGTCTGCCAGTATCTTTTTTTTCCCCCCCATGGTTTCCATCTAGTCACTTTTCCTCTCCAGTTATAAATATTTCTGGCCACATGGCCAGCCCACTTCCACTTGACGGAAGATATCCTTTTAATTATGTCGTGGTCCCCTGTTTTTTCCTAATCCAATCGTTTCATTTACAGTCCCAAGTGATGTGGAGAATTTGCAATTTTCTAACAACTTTCCTTGGCAGAATCCAAATTTCACTATGTTGTTAAGAGTAGAATGCATTCGTTATATACTTTACTTTTAAGTTTTAAAGGCAGTTTGGACTGAAAGACTTGCTTCATTTTACCGTAAGCCGCTCATCCGTATCCTTCGATTGACTTCCATTTCTTTATTCACTTTTCCGATTGTAACTTCCTATCCCAAATATACATATGAATCAACCGTTTCCACTTGTTGCCCGTGTATGGATATTGCATTATTAATGGTTCGTTTGTCATGAATTTGGTTTTTGTGATATTCATCTCTAAACCGATCTTTTTTGCTTCAGTTTGCAATTCTTGGAGCATTTCTTTCAATTCGATTTCATTTTCTGCAAAAAGTGCGATGTCACCCGCAAATTTTAAGTTGTTAAGTCTCTCTTCTGATACATTAAGTCCCCTGTTTTCCTAGTGAACGCTCTTGAATATATTTTCTATTACCAGAGTGAATATTTTGGGTGATATGATATCAGTCTGTCTAACACCTCTCTTTATTTTTATTTCCTTGATATTCTCGTGTAATCTGACTTTCAGTTTTGATTGTTCATTGATTTTTGTCAGTATGTTAATATAAATTTAATCGACTCTTGCGTTTGTCATCGCTTTTTCAATTGCCCAGTATTCTACTGTATCGAAAGCTTTTGGAAAGTCGGTGGTGTGTAGATGTTCGATTGTGCCAAATCTTTTTCGGAAGCCTGCTTATTCTTTGGGTTGGTAATTTTCAAACTTCTTGTCTAATCGAATTCTGCTTATTCCTATGAATAGTTTGTATATTTGCGATAGAAGATATATCGGCCTATAGTTCTCCAAATTGCTAGGATCTCCTTTTTTGTATATCAATATAACTATGACAGTTTCCCAATCTTTTGATATCACTCCTTCGATTAGACATTTTTTGAAGAATTTTTTAAGCTCTTTGATTAATGACAGTCCTCCCTCTTTTAGCATTTCCGTAGGATGTCGTCTTCTCCTGCTGCTTTTCGATTTTTAATTTGTTTAATGGCTTTTTCAATTTCTTCAACTTCGATGCCTGATAGACCTTTGGAACCGATGTTAAGTAGGTATCGTTCTCTCTTGATCTTCTCAGAGTTTCCTCATTAGCTTTCGACCCGTATAGATCTGCATAGACTGTTTCTGTAACTTTAAGTATTTATGGTCTTTCTTCTATATTGTGTCCATTTTTGCGTTTCAGTTTGTTAATCTTCCTTCTCTGAGACTTCTTCTTTCCGAATATGTTCAAACCCCTATTCTGTTCTATTAGTTTTTCTATCCGTTTCTCTTGATTGTCTCTAATATCATGTTTTGCCATTATTCTTGGAGTTCTGTTGATTTCACCATATTACACCGTATTTGTTTAATTGGACCTCATAAATTCTCTCCGTTTCTCAAGTAGTTGTTTTTTTTGTCGATTTTTTTTTATGGGTCTAGCACACGTGCTGCAGGGAGGTCCCTAAAGCGCTACAGGAGCGACACGTGTACAGAAAAAACGATTCACGTTGTTCTTGAATCGCTGTAAATTGTACTCGCTGGGAAACACAGTCCTGGGCAAATTATTCCAAAGGAATGATGTTCTCCATATAAAAGACTGCTTGAAAAGCGTTGTACGAGGAGTAACAACCTGAACCTTATACAGATGTGAAGTAGCAACGCGACGTGTATTTCTAACATGCACCGCTCAGTCAATGATCGATGAAGCTAACATTGTTAGCGAAACGCGCGTCGAGTGCAAAAATAAAGTGTTTGGTGTAGTGGTGATATATACTGAGTAGCGCACTGGGAGGCATTAAACGGGCCACATCCTCCGAACACTTTCCATGAAAATACTTGTAGAATAGGCTCAAGTCGCCAACCGTTCTTCGACGTTCCAGCGAATCAAGGCCGCAGGTCAGTTCCGGGTCTCCAATCAGACGAACAGCTCTTCTCTGAATAGAATCCAACAAATGCAGTGTATGTTTGAGAGCGGAGCTCCAAACATGGGAGCAGTATTCCATAGTTGGTCGAATTTGAGCTTTGTAAAGAATTAACAGTTGTTGTGGAGTGTAAAGCTTTCTGGTTCGAAATAATATTCCCATCTTTTGAGAAGCTCTTTTTGCTATGCCTGCTACATACTCTTTCCTTGTTCTTAATGTCATGTGTTTTTGTTTGTTACTAAATCTCTTGGCTCTTTCTAGTTTTCCATTTATAAGGATTTTGTACCGTACTAGTCTGTGATCATTCTCAGTTGCAAAGGAACTAAGGACATCGACATCTTGGATTATGTGCCTGTGGTATGTTAGCACGTAGTCTACCTATGTTGGTTTTACCGTCTAGGCTCATCCAGGTTGGTTGTTTGGTCTTTTTTTTAAGAAGGTGTTCAGTGCATAGAGTTCTTCTTTTTCTAAGTAGTTAGTCAGCTTGTTACCTCTCTTGTTCCTGGTACCAAGTCCAAATAGGCCGATGTAATTTAATTCGCTGTTTGTACTTCCTATTTTTGCATTAAAATCTTCTATAACCGGGGTGTATTTCCTTCTATTTTCTGTCGGGCCCTGTGATATTTCTTGATACAATGTTTCGACCTGGTCCATTGTGGCTACTAGCCAGTACGTAAATTTGGATTATTTTTATCGTTATGTCGGAAGTAATTCTTATGCGTATATATTAGGAGTTAGGCATTTCTGAGTTAAGATTCCTATACCGCCGGTATTGTTTTGTTCATTTCCACTGTAAAACAGGACATGTCCTGAATTTAGCTTTAGGCAATATTCTCCTTTCCTTTTTACTTTCTATATTCCCAGGACGTCCTATTTTATCTTGTTGAGCTCGTACTCTAGTTCAATCAGCCTTTCCTCGTTTCCTAATGACCTAGCGTTGTAAGTAGTTATATGTAGTTGGCAGCCTTATCTAACCCAGGGCCGCTGCCTTGGTCAGGGTTAGTCGAATCGCTGAGGATTGGGTGCCTTTTGTGTTTTCTCGTATCCATCCATCTGAGAGGGGTTTGGCCGAAAAATACCACGTTGGCTAGAAGTCTTGGTGACTGTAGGATTCAGCTGCCTCTAACCCGAGGAGCTGTCGCTATTTGCAGCCGCTCACTCTGGGTCAGCAGCTGCAGTGTCTGTCTGGTCCGCGGCAGATATTTCATTTCCCTTTAACTACCTATATCTAGGAGGCTTTCCCCGATCCTTCACCTGGGGACTTACTCTCTAGGTGTTACAGGCTCCCCCGATATATATATATATATATATATATATATATATATATATATATATATATATATATATATATATACGAGGCTGGTTTGAAAAGTCCGTGCAAAAATAAAAACTACTTATGTGTTTGGGGTAAACCTTTTTTTATTTTTCGACATAGTCTCCTTTTAGGCTTATACACTTCGTCCAACGATGTTCTAGTTTGTTGATCCCTTCCGAATAATAGGATTTGTCCAAGTCTGCAAAATATCCATTAGTGTCTGCAATCACCTCCTCGTTTGAATAAAATCTTTGTCCCGCCAGCCATTTCTTCAAATTGGGGAACTAATAGTAGTCCGAGGGAGCCAAGTCTGGAGAAAAGGGGGGATGTGAAACGAGTTGGAATCCTATTTCCATTAATTTTGCGACCACAACTGCTGAGGTGTGTGCTGGTGCGTTGTCGTGGTGGAAAAGGACTTTCTTGTGGGCCAATCGCGGGCGTTTTTCTTGCAGCTCGGTTTTTAAACGGTCCAATAACGATGAATAACACAGGGGAACAGCTGTTTTGGTGTCGAGGTTTTTTGAGCTGATTCAATATCAATTTGATGTCCTGAATTCAAATAACGTATTCATTTGTACCTAGTAGCTCAAATTTTTAAGATATACAATTTTAGAGAAATATAAGTTACATTATTGTAACTCAAATCCGTAAGTGTAGTAAACAAAAGTAGATACGAAATTTTTATTTTAGTTATACAAAATACAAAATTATGTCGTACTTACAAACAAAAAAAAACATTGAAGAAATGAAATAGTCACTCAACACTTGGAAAGCTTCTTTTCCGCGACATTCTTGAATGTTTTTTTAAACAGTCCCTTTTTAAACTCCAGCAGTAATCTGCCATCATGTGCATGTCCCATCTTCCTTGGTAGCGGTCCTCCATAACTTTAATATCTTGGTGAAATCTTTCACCTTGTTCCTCACTCATGTCTCCTAAATTTTCTGGAAAACGGTCTAAGTGGCTGTGTAAATAGTGTATTTTAATACTCATATTGCACCCTAAGGATTTGAAACTATTAAGCATCTTGTTAACCATTTCAACATAGTTTTGAGCTTTATGTTTGCCTAGAAAATTTTCTACAACTGCAACAAATGATGTCCAAGCTTCTCGTTCAACTTGATTCATTGAATTTATGAAGGCAGGATCCTTAATTAATTGTCTTATTTGTGGGCCGTCAAATATCCCTGCTTTGAGTTTTTCTGTGCTCAACTGATGCATTTTTACCCCTATATATGCAAAACAAGACCCATTCTTATCAAGAGCCTTTACAAATTGCTTCATTAAGCCCAACTTTATATGTAACGGAGGAAGTATGATTTTTTCTCTTTCAACCAAAGCGTCGTTAATGACATTCTTTTCCCCAACGTCCATGTTTTCTCTCTGAGGCCAATCTTTTCTAACCCAGTGGTGTGTTTTGTCCCTACTATCCCAGAGGCACAAGAAACACGGATATTTCGTGTAACCACTTTGCTGCCCAAGAAGAAAGTTCACCATTTTTAAGTCTACACAAATCATCCATTGATGTTCGTAATACTTTATCTTCTGCGAGATCAAAGCTATGGTATTTATATTCTTCTTTCAGTTTCGTTGAGTGAGCTAGTGGTATTGAACCATATTTATTCCCATTATGTAGAAGGACACATTTTAAACTTCGCTTTGAACTGTCAATAAATAGGCGCCAATCATCTGGAATATATTCAGAAAGTCCCATTTCTTTCATGAGTCCCCTAATTTCGTGACAAAATACAAGATTGTCTTCTTGAGAAAAGAATGGTAGCCGATCTTTTTCTCTTGTACGGTAAAAGGTAATTTTGGTTCCTTGTTCCAGTAAATTTTTGTCGTTCAACCTAGAAGCCAGTACTTCAGAAGCTTTTTTCGATAAATTGAGATCCCTGGTGAGATCATTTAATTCATTTTGATTGAAGCGTTGAGGAACTGATGATGTCCCCTCATAGTCACTGTTAGTTTCATTAGCATCAGAACTTTTATTAGCATCAGAAGAGCGATCAGAGGGAAAATATTCGTCATCAGAGATATGTGGTAGCTGATGAAATGTTGGAATCGGTATTTCATCTGAGTGCGGGATAGGGCGTATTGCCGAGTCTAAATTGGGATAAGTCCACTTACTGCGGTTATTTCGATTGATTCCATTAGTATTTACTAAACAGAAATAACAATCTTGAAGTGGTTTTTTGGCTTTACAAAGTCAGTAATAGTTTGTCTGTTTTGTTGAAACATGTATTCTCCGCATATATAGCAAAACACATCAGGTTGATTTACACAACTTCTTCTTGAACTGGAACCTGAACTCATTTTAATTCTGTTCAATAACACAAAAAACACTCTTTTCTTAACATAAAATAACACGCCGAATTCGATCTACTCTCATTAGTAAGAACGCACAAACTGACGAGACTTACCCGAGTTAGGTGATTAAAAGGGTCAGTTCAGGTACCTGATAGGCAATGGTTCCACTATTTATAGATTTACCTGGAATTTACTCAATTACAGACTGACAATAAAACCATTGTACCTTCATTAATGAATATATAATAATTTTAGAACTCTCATAAATGAATATACTGAATAAAAACCACATTGGTAGATAAGTTGATGTATCTAAAAAAGTAGAGCTGATAGAGAAAAACGGATTGCATGTATAGATTTAGCGTCCCAAATATAGTTAAAATCAGCTCTAAAATCCCAAGCACCAAAACAAAAATATTTTTTGTTGCCCTGTGTAATATTCACCTGTAATAGTTTTACCCTTTTCCAGATAGTCGATGAGGATTATCCCTTGCGAATCCCAAAAGACAGTCGCCATAACCTTTCCGGCCGAAGGAACGGTCTTCGCCTTTTTTGGTGCAAATTCCCCCTGGTAACCCATTGTTTAGATTGTTGTTTGGTCTCAGGAGTGTAGTAATGTATCCATGTTTCATCCACAGTGACGAAACGACGCTTAAAGTCCTCCGGATTCTTCTGGAACAGCTGCAAACCATTCTTGCAACACTTCACACGATTCCGTTTTTGGTCAAGCGTGAGCAATCGCGGCACCCATCTTGCGGATAGCTTTCTCATGTCCAAATGTTTATGCAAAATATTATGTACCCGTTCAGTCGAGATGCCCACAGCACTAGCAATCTCACGCACCTTAACTCTTCTGTCATCCATCACCATATCATGGATGTGATTGATCAATGATTTCTGGAGTCGTAACCTCCACAGGCCGTCCAGAACGTTCAGCGTCACTTGTGCCCATATGGCCAGTCGGAAAATTTTGAAACCACTTATAAACTGTTCTAATCGAAGGTGCAGAGTCGCCATAATGTTTATCAAGCTTTTCTTTAATCTCCTGAGGCATTTTGCCTTTCATAAAGTAATGTTTAATCACCACACGAAATTCTTTTTCGTCCATTTCTTGAAAATCACTCGACTTCCTTGATTCACACGAATGCCAAACACAAAGAAATAGACCAATATGGCTGAAACTTGGTGTGCGTTCATTCAAGAGATGCTACTAACTAAACATGACCTCGATACGCGCCGGTGGTGCCATCTCTCGGACTTTGCACGGACTTTTCAAACCAGCCTCGTATATATATATATATATATATATATATATATATATATATATATATATATATATATACATACAGTGAAACCTCTCATAAGGAACACCTCCAATGAGCGAACAACACCATTAGGCGGACACTATTTGATAGTCCGGAATGAAGTATAGATAATTCAATAAGACATAATCTCTCTTGAGCGGACTCTTTCTTGGGCGGACTCGGACACAATATTTAAATACAAAACTTGTAAAATTCTCTCTTAAACGGACACAAAATTAAAAATGTTGCAACGCTGCACTATTGGCCAGCGCGGCGACAAAAATTTTGGAGACTTCCCCATTGTATGTATGTGATTCCCCGCGAGCATTAACGAATACATAACACCTCGTTTTTATGGTCAGTTAAGTTAGTTCGTTGATTTGTCTTGTATGTATTGTTTTTTTTAAATAGAGACAAACATGTCTGGAAGGCGTCGTGTATTAAGTCTTAAAGAGAAAATTGATATTTTGGAAATCTATAATAGAGAGAAACTTAGTGTTAGAGTTTTGACCAAACGTTTTAAAATAGGAAAGACACAGGCAGCTGGAATTATTAAAAATAAAGGCGTTAGTTAGTTAGTTATTAAAAAAATTTCACTCCAATGTTAATTCAAGTGTAAAACGAAGTTTTTTAAAGCCAGTGGGATTACAAATTGACGAAATTTGCTATGATTGGTTCACAAAGGCAAGAAATAAAGGAATTCCACTATCAGGTAAATAAAAAAAATTATAGAGGTATTGTAGTCATTCTAAATCGTATTTATTAAAACTCTAGGACCAATAATTCGAGCCAAAGCAAAGGATATCGCAGATAGTCTGGAATGCAACAATTTCAGTGCGTCCTCTGGGTGGCTGGAGAAATTTCGGAAAAGGCATAACATCGCTTTTAAAGCCATATCTGGAGAACCTGGAAGTGTTATTATGGAAGATGTGGACAACTTTAATCAAAAAATATCTTCATTGGTAAAAGGTTATTTGCCAAAAAATATTTTTAACGTGGACGAGACAGGTTTATTTTTTCTAGCTTTACCGTTAGCACTTAAACGTGAGAAATGTGTGGGCGGAAAATTATCCAAAGAAAGACTCACCATTATGCATTGCGTAAATCTGGCAGGAGATAAAGAAAAAATTATTGGTTATTGGTAGGTCAAAACATCTAAGGGCATTTAAAAACATTAGTGTGAATCAGCTGCCTGTTACGTGGAAAAGTAATAAGAAGGCTTGGATGACATCTGCGATAATGGAAGAATGGTTGCAAGATTTTGATTTAAGAATGGGTAAAGAAAACAGAAAAATTTTGCTATTTTTGGATAATGCTGCCTCTCATCCTAAAGACATTCAGTTAAAAAACATTCAACTTATTTTTCTACCGCCCAATTGCACATCAATTATTCAACCACTAGACCAAGGCATAATACAAAATTTTAAAACATTTTACAGGACCATTTTAATTAAGGATTTGTTATCAAAAATAGATTCTGTTGATAACCTTCAAGGTCTTACTAAAGCAGTTAATGTTCTAGATGCTATTTATTTTATAAATGCTGCATGGAAGAAAGTTACGAAAACAGCAATAAAAAATTGCTTTCAAAAGGCAGGAATTACATTAAATGATGATGATAACCATAATCTGGAAAATGATGACTTTTCAGGAGAAGATAACTTACCTTTGTCAGTTTTATCCGAAATATGGCGAAATACAGAAGCAATAGGCCTTAAAAAAATAATTTAAGTGAATTTATTACCATCGATAATAACTTATTAGTAGAAGATGATATAGACGACACCTCTCTTAACAAAATTGTAAAAAAGGCGACAACGTGACTTTGGTTGAGTCTGACGAATCCGATGAAGAAATAACCATAACCGATCAATCCAATATTATTATAAGTTATCAGCAGACCACTGATATGGTGAAAACGATTCAAGAATTTGCCAAAATTAAAGGAGATTCAACAGCAATGCAGATGTTATCTGACTTGGAATTACATTTTCAAGACAACATACTTAAAACTAACACGCGACAAACTACTATAATTGATTTTTTCAAGCCTACTTAAGTTATATTTTTTATGTGTTTAATTTTTTGAATTATAACTACATACTTATGTACTAATGTGTATGAGAAAACAATAAAAACCTACCCTATTACGAGTATGTATTATGTAAATAAAAAATACGTACTTTTTTTTCATTTTTTTTCCCATACGCGGACATATTTTAATAGGCCCGAAGGTGTCCGCTCAAGAGAGCTTTCACTGTATATATATATATATATATATATATATATATATATATATATATATATATATATATATATATATATATATATACTTGAATAGATTTACTAGATTTCGGGATGGAGACATATGTTAATCCGAGATTACATACATCTGTTTGTTACGTTCCGCGTGAAATTTTGCAGATGATTAGATAAGATCTCATTTGGCATTTTCAATGCTGATTCGTCAGTGTTGAGTGGCTTACTAAGACCTTACTTTTGCTGCTGAGCGTCTTTTATGTCTGCGACGGAATTATACCAACCCTGATTGATCGCAGGTAGCTTCCCCACCTTGACCGTCGCTTCAGTGCCTTAAATTCTTGACATTTATGTTTGGTCTATATTTTAATAGATTTCTTGGTTACTTATGGTTTTCCAAGTATTGCGCAAATTTGGTGTATTGTCTGTCATATTTAAGTGTCCCGCTTTTCGATTTCGATGACCTATCGATTTGTTCTTTGTTGGTATTAAAATCTATTGTGTGGAAATCTGGAGTTGGTGTTAAGAAAGGGCATAAGTGGTTTGTTTATTTATAGCCAATATATGCTCTTCCAATATGGTTGATATTCGCCTGTTACTTTGTGCAACCTATGTTCCACATGATACATCGTAAACACTCTGGTTTTTAAACTGCGTTTTGTCTCTGGGATCTCTTGCGCTGTCGTAATAGAAGGCATCTAGTGCTGTCGACAGCCTTTTAATGTATAGTAGAATGGCGTTTATATCGACGCAGTTTTAGGAACCTTCATAAAATCTACCTCCGAACATCTATCTATTAGTAACTGAATGATTCATACCGCTGATTCTACTATATGTTACATATCAAATTGACGTTTTATGATGGGTATTAAGACTTGTATTCCAAGGGATGATCGAGAGACGATGTGGATTGATACTTCCACAATACAAAAAAAACAAGTAAGGTGTAACAGGCTAAAATAAATAAGTGCAGCAGAGCATATAGTCTCGAAGAAGAGAGAAGGAGTTATTGTTTTTAGGTTTTTTTTACATCAATGAAGATTCTTGGTCTGAATAGTTTTACTATTAATATTATCCCATTGCATTCCGTTGTAAGATATACATATAAAATACAAATCAGCTAAACCTAATTCAACAAAAGTGGATACCTATTAAATTTATCAAAACATAAGCATTCTCGATTAAAACAAATGAACTGCTACCGACAATAACGTTTATTTATTTTACTAATCTCACGGATAAACGATATTATTTTATCGATAATATTGCCCAAAATTTAAAGAAAATGACTTAGCAGATGTATATATGTCGGCTTAAATAAGTGTTTACAATGTATACAGTATTATGGAGTATTGTACACGGTCAACGATAGAGAAAAGTTCATTATCTCATTTGTTTCAGGAATGGCGAAAATGTTAAATATAATAGTTTTAGGAAATGTTTAGGTGCACAGTTTAAAAATTATTTTTGAGTATACAGGGCATTTCAAAAAAGTGTGGCCGATATAACATATGTTTTTTTAAATGGAGCAGCCTATTTTCTAATTTATTTTTAAATTCTGCTTAAAATTTTGCAACTATTTTATTAATAATGTTATATACCTAAACCTACTAGTTTTTCTAATATTTAATTTTTTTTTTTAAAATACTAGTTTTTCAGTTTTGTAAAAAATTGCCAGTAGCGTCATTGTTTCTGAAGGTGGAATACTCATAATTGGTACGAGCATTCTATAGAGATGAAAAAAATATATATGTAAAGAAATTTGAGTTAGATGCTACAGGGTGTTTAAAATAAATTTATGCATTTTGACTATTTTAAATTGAAAAATCTCAAATTTTTTAAATCGCACACCTTGTATACTATTTTTTTTTGATAGATTTTACAAAACCCTCCAACTTTTATTAGGTATGTCATATACCTATTTCTAACAGTTTTCGATTTCTTTTGAATTTTTCAATTTTTACCTTTGTTTTTAATACACTATTCTATGTCTTGGCAGCTATAACATCATAGCTGCCATGACAAAACAAAAATTGTCAAATTTTGACATATCTATTAAGCAAGTAAAAATAATTTAATTTGTTGTAGTAAGTGACGTATAGAGGTAATAGTTATGGATTTTCCTAAAAATGAATTGGTTTATATACTGGGCGAGGCGAGAAAAATTGACTTTTGCCAGAAAGACTTTACGGAGCAAAATACCCTAATAGACGTATACCATCTAGAAAATCTTTTCAATGCTTAATGGAACGGTTTGATGGTAATGGTAGCGTCGAGTATACGAAACGGAAAGTAGTAAACCAGAATGCTACCAATGAGGAAAAAGAAATGGATATTTTACTTCATGTTGAAGATAATCCTCAGGTCAGCAGTCGTCAACTAGCTGACTTATCTGACACATCCCAATCTACGGCTGATTGCACCATGAGAAAATACAAGTACCATCCCTTTCATATGGAATTACACCAAGAACTTCAAGACCGTGATTTTGAACGACGAGTAAACTTTTGTACCACCATGAATGGAGCAATATAGGCCGATCCAAATTTTTTATCCAAAATAATGTTTTCTGATTAAGCTACTTTCGCAGTAATGGAGCAGTTAACAGCCATAACATGCAGGCCTAAATATCTAAATTTTTTGCAAAACGAATTACCCCAGCTTCTTGAAGAAGTTGATAACTTTGAAAGGGAATAAATGTGGATTCAACAAGACGGAACTCCTGCTCATTACCTCCGGGGAATTCGGGAATATTTAAACAATCGTTATCCACAAAAATGGATCGGTAGGGATGGATTCATTCAGTGGCCCCCTCGATCATGTGACTTAACACCTTGAGAGTTCTTTTTGTGGGGCTACATTAAAGATCGTGTTTATGTGAATCCCCCTACAACACCAGTAGATATGAAAAATAGGATACGGAATGCGTGCAGGACAATAACGTCCTTTATGCTAAGGACAGTGAAGGAAAATATAGTAAAACGACCAAACATGTGTATTCAAGTAGACGGGTATATTTTTGAACATTTATTACATCATAATAATTACTCATTAGATAAGTTAAACTATATTAAAATTATTATTAACTATTTGTTTAAGTTTTCACAATTCGGAAGTGTATTAAAAAATTAAAAAATTAAAAATAAATCGAAAACTATTAGAAATAGGTATATGACATACTTAATAATATATAGGGTGTGCCAAATAAAAAATTTGAGGTTTTTCAATTCAAAATAGTCGAGATGTATAAATTTATTTTGAACACCCTGTAGCATCTAACTCAAATTTCTTTACATATACCTTTGTTTTTTCACCTCTATGGAACGCTCGGCCAATTATGAGTTTTCCAACTTCAGAAACAATGGCGCTACTGGCAATTTTTTACAAAATTGAAAACTAGTATTTTTAAAAAAAAATTGAAATATTAGAAAAACTACTAGGTTTAGGTATATAACATTAGTAATATTTGCACAGAATTTAAAAATAAATTAGAAGACAGGATGTCTCCTTTAAAAAAACATATGTTTTATCGGCCACACTTTTTTGAAGTGCCCTGTATACTCAAAAATAATTTTAAACTATGCACCTTAACATTGCCTAAAACTATTGTATTTAACATTTTTTCGTCATTCCCGAAACAAATGAGATAATGAACTTTATTCTATCATTGACTCACCCTGTACATGCATGTCTGTGTGAATATATACACTAAGTGGTTAAAAAATTGTGATCAAATGGTAAACCCTATTTTATAATTTTCGAAACGCTTTTTTGACAAGATATGTTGTCTTGGACAAGACATCCTTTAACTAAATGTATACAGTGGTTACAATAAACATAAAAACGTAAAAGTAAATATATATATATATATATATATATATATATATATATATATATATATATATATATATCTATATATATATATATGTATATATACAGTGACTCACAGCTTAAATGATGCAGTCGCTATAAGAAGAGACTAACTGGTCTCAGTGCTTCTTTATTTATTTGAAAAAAACAACTTATTGAAATTAAATTAGTAGAGTCTTCTAAAAAAGTATGAATTACTTTTTGTCTTAAATATGCCTAACTTAATTAACAATAAATAATTAATCAAATCATATGCAATTTTAACGTCACAGCTTAAATGATGCAAAATAACAACAGGGGTCAAAACTTATCGCATTTTGAAATTTACGAAGGCGGCGTTGCTTTGATTTCTTAGTGCAATTATTTTTTGTTTAGATTGACATTTTTTCATTCAATAAAACGAAATTGTTTAAGAATGGGTCGTCGAACTACAATTTCTGAGAGAAATTTAATTATTACTTATTACAGGAATGGATACAGCCAAAGAGACATAGCCAAAATGGTAAATAAATGTCCGTCAACTGTTCAGCATATCATTGAACGTTACCGGAATGAAAATAGAGTCGAGAATAAGTCAAGGTTGGCTCCAAATAAGATCTTCAATGAACGTAAAGAAAGATGGATTTTAAGAGAGGTATCAAAAAATCCAAAAAAAAGTTCGCCAAAGTTGTGCGCCGAGGTGGAAAGACAGTTTGGAAAAAGGTGTAACCCCGAAACAGTTCGAGGGATTTTGCGAAATAATAATTTACATGGTTGAACTGCTAGAAATAAGCCTTTCATTAGCCAAAGAAATAGACGCGTGAGATTGGAATTTGCCAGACTTGAACTTCTGGAATTCAGTAATATTTGCTGATGAGACCAAAATAAACTTATTTGGGTCCGATGGAAAAATATCAGTGTGGAGAAAGCCTAACGAAAAATTAAAATTGAAAAATATGAAAGCTACGGTAAAGCATGGTGGAGGTGGAGTAATGTTATGGGGCTGTATGTCATCTGCAGGAGTAGGTAACACGCATTCCGTCGAAGGGAATATGAACCAATATGTGTACTTGGATATACTAAGGCAGCATCTCGTCGCTAGTGCCCAAAAATTAGATATTGAAAACAATTATCGGTTCTATCACGACAATGATCCAAAGCACACGTCATTTCGAGTCCGCAGTTGGTTGCTTTATAACTGTCCAAATGTTATTAAAACATCAGCCGTCACCAGACTTAAATGTAATATATATATATATATATATATATATATATATATATATATATATATATATATATATATATATATATATATATATATATATACTTACAAATAAAATCTTAGTTGGGGAACTCGGCAAAAAGGGGCATGATAAGAGATCACACAATTTTTATTAAACCAATATTTCGGTCCTAGATTGGAACCTTCTTCAGGGCAAGAACTGAAAAGGAGAACAAAACATATTCACTGATAGTGTTTGGGACAAATTTAAATTAATGATGTTGTAATTAAGTTGTTATAATTAATAAAATTAGTGTAGAACAAGAATAAAATAATAGTCATAATAAAGTCAAAAACTCACATGAGTAGTGTGAAGTTGAGTTAGCCTGAATGGCTGTAGGTAGCTTATACATAAAAACGTTGGTTAATCCAACAAAACCGTAATACCTCTTTAGAGAAGACTTTGTTCATCAAGACACACAAATTTCTCAAACAACATAGTGAGATCGTAATTGCACCTTCAGACAAAGGCTCGGTCACAGTAGCCTTAGAGAGACTACATTATGAAACTAAGATGTTGGAACTTATTGATGATGAACAAGTTTACAAGAAGCTCTCTCATGATCCCACCACTCAACATCAAAACAAGAGTAACAGTTTTATCAAGCAGTTGAAGACCAAAAAATGGATTGACGATATAACAGCCAAACAACTTTATAACTACAAGGCGATTCCACCAAGGATTTATGGTTTACCCAAGATACATAAAGAAGGGGTACCGCTCAGACCCATCGTCTCCACTACTTGCTCTCCCATATCAAAACTTAGTAAATTTTGTGTTAATCTTCTTGAAAAGTCCTTCCTCAATTATCATACATTTGCCATTAAAGAGTCTTTTGCATTTAGTGCAATAATCAATAATTTCCAATTACCAGAAAACCACGTTATTATATCACTTGATGTAGTCAGTCTTGTCATGAATATTTCATGGCAGTTAACCAGCCAAATAATTGACCCTGAATGGGCATTAATCTCACCCAGCATCAAAATCAGCAAATCCTTCTTCTTATCAATAATAGAATCTCTTTTCCATTCAACCTTCTTCAAATTTAAAGACTCTTTCTACTCTCAAATATTTGGATGTCATGTAGGCAGTAATCTCAGTCCTGTTTTTGCTTCAATTGTCACGTCGTATGTTTTAAAAAACTGCACTCAATGATTATCCTTTCGACTTCCCTTCTTATATCAATACGTAGACGATTTAATTCTATCCATACCAGCTGATGGCAAAGAAGAAGTTCTTCATGTTTTCAATTCTTTCGACCCACATTTACAATTCACTATGGAAGAAGAAACCAACAATGCTGTTCCATTTCTGGACACAAGAGTCGTTAGAGATTCCCATAACATCATCAAACTTGATTGGTATACAGTCCCTGGCCAAATTATTAGACGCACTGCAAGATTTCATGTAAAATATTAATTACCGAGTGATATTGTACCGTTTTATTATTTTAAATTGATTTGTTTTTTATTTTTATATTATCCAATCAATTACCTATTTATTTGATATAAATAAAACAGCATTAATTTAGAAAAGCATAAGTTTATTAAGTTTTAAAGAAAAGTGAAATTAATGTTAGTAAAAGTCAATATTTAGTTGAGCCACCTTTAGCCGCTATCAAAGCTTTAATTCTGCGCGGCATGCTATCAGTGCAAGATTGTACTGTCTCCTGCATTTGAGGATGATGATTCCACACATGAATAATCTTTTCTAGGAGCTGGGTTTTGTTGATAATCACATCTTTAGCCACTTCTCTTCATATCAGGGCTATTACCCGGCCAATCCAACAGAGGGATATTTTTTTCTGCCAAAAAAGCTTTAACAGACCGAGCAGTGTGGCAGGGAGCTCCATCTTGCATGAAAGTGAATGGTTCCCCATTTGGAAACCATTCTCCGAGCTGCGGAATCAACCGATTTTGTAATACTTCTTTGTACTGATCTTGACGACGTACAGACGTCCAGTGCCCTTGCCGCTGATGACTGACCAAATCATCACTTTGGTGGGATGTTTTAACCGTCGGGACGACACAATCAGGATGAAACTTTTCTCCATGACGACGACGCACATACTGAGCTTTATTCTGCAAAATTTTGAATGTGCTTTCGTCACTGAAGCAGACCTGTCAAAAATAGGAAAAATATATAAACTTCCATGTTTATTTGCTTTATTTAACTGAAAATGATAATAATCTGTCAATTATTGATTAAATTGCTGTATCTTACCGATCTCCAGAAGTCCACATCTTTGTCTTGCCATTGTTTGGCCCACTTCAGGCGCTTTGCTTTCATTGCAGCTGTTAACTTGGGCTTCCTGGCGGGGCGACAGGCCTTAAAATCTAATTCTTTCAATTTTCTTCGAACAGTGCGCTCAGAAGCATTTACGCTAGCATCCTGGAGTTGTGATTTTATTACCTTTGTGGTAGCAAATCTGTTTTCTACACAAATTTTCTTCAAACATCTCTCTGACCGTGGAGTGAAAATTGGTTTTCTACCGCATATTTTCTTTCTTTTCGGGCTTAATTCCTTCCCTGACTCAATTTTTTTTTTATGCGTCGTACACTAGCTTCAGAAACCTCCAATCTTCGTGATATTTCTCGGTTTGTAAATGTTTTTTCGCAATCACAAGGGCCTTCATTTCAGCTTTTTTACGTGGTGAAAAATCGCCTTTTCTACCCATAATGAAAATAGTCCAATTACTTTTTTAAAAACACTGCATACAAAATAAACTAATAACTGAGTAGTATAAAACTGTTAAACAAACAATCACAGTCCATAAAGCCACAGAAACACGTCCGTACCTGACTCGATTCCGATCGCGACTGATACAGGTTTGTACTTGTTTACGTTCATGTATCACTTTGTCAACACAGTGTTGCCATATGTTAAAAATAAATAAAAATATGTAGTCTATAACAATTCTTTTAAATAAAAATCAATAATATTGTAGTTTAAATATACCATTATTGCATAAAAACTCTTAAGAAACATAAAATTACTAAAAAAAATACAGTGCGTCTAATAATTTGGCCAGGGACTGTAGAAAACCTACTTCTTCTGGGAGATATATCCATGCAAACTCTGGCCATAATTGGAAGGTGAAAGTCAACGTCATCAAAGGCCTATATAGAAGACTGAAGACAATAGTCTATCCTGATTTCTTACACCAGTCACAAGAAACACTTACAAACCTTTTCATAGATAATGGATACAATCGTAAACTCTTGCTAAGAAGCAAAGACGAAGTCAACAAGCTTACTCATATCCACCAAATTCCTCCAGAACCCCCTCTCCTCCACCTACCGCAAATCCCCCCTCCCCCTCTAACTCCCCCAGTCGAAATAAATTTGTCGTTGCTTTCTTTACCGTTCATTCCTGGCCTTACCAACAAATTGGTCCATATTTTGCGTGTCATTCCTAACATTAAAATTGCTAAATATTACTTCTTCAAAAACAGACGTGTTTTCAGCAAGCTGAAGGCCCCGTTGCCAGTTCTTTCCATGTCAGACTTAGTGTACTCAATTTCCTGCCTGAATTGTCCATCAATCTATATTGGCCAGACTACTCAATCCTTGAATTGTCGTATTGCACTCCATAAAAGTGATACTAGATGCCATCCACACAGATGTGCTTTACCGACCCATTCTGTTGACAATGGTCATTCCTTTAATTTCAGGGAACCCAAAATTCTTCATTTCTGTAAAAATCTTTCCAAGAGAGAATTCCTTGAAATGTGTTACATCCAGGGGAATCACCGTAATATCAATAAAAGAACCGACCTAGATGGTCTCAGTAACATATATAGTTTCCTCCTCTCTTGTGATAAATCAACACCACACGATAATTCCCTGTCTTCAAGTGTTTTATGATCAATCTGAATTGAAATAGTACTCATCTCTCTCTTAGCTGTGTAACTTCCAGGGTTTTCTTTCCTCCTCCCTTTCTTTGTTTATGGGTCTCTGTGATCCTGGGTTCCACAGATTCCTTCCACTTTATCTGGGCCATCTTGTGCACTTATCGATTACTGTCCTCCTTCCATTGACAGTGTTTAGCGTCACCCCTTCATTACCTCCTGTTACTTTCAATCTTCATTTATTTCTGCAAACAATCTCTTCCTCCAATCATATTTCGACAAGAAATTAATAAATTAATAATTAATATATTAGACGATCTTCCTCTTTGTTGCTCCCATTATTCTCTCTCTCTCTCTACCTCGCTCACCCTTTACCTAAAATTAGGTTATGATTTATCCTTCCTCGGTTCCATACCGGTTCTTGGTCGCTCAATTGGCTATCTCTTTCTTGCTTAAAGGTCCATGCATGCACTTCCCAATTTTGATCGATTCCTTCCGGGTGTCGACCCCGTTTTCTGGTTAATTGAGTTTTCTTAATAAGCCCCTTATCTCTGTCGGTCAGCTGTCTCCTGTCGTCTTTGTCATTTTTCCCATATGGCGGTGGCCATGGGTGGTTGTCTCAGGTGAAATAATTAACAATGTTTTCAACATCCAAGGTTCTCAATCACATCCATGTTTTAAATCTGTTTTTTGTAATTTTATCTACAGTGTTATAGTGTGTATTTTATGGACTAACCAACGTTTTTATGTATAAGCTACCTACGGCCATTCAGGCTAACTCAACTTCCCACTACTCATGTGAGTTTTTGACTTTATTATGACTAATATCTTATTCTTGTTCTACACTAATTTTATTAATTATAACATCTTAATTACAACATCATTAATTTAAATTTGTTCCAAACACTATCAGTGAATATGTTTTGTTCTCCTTTTCAGTTCTTGCCCTGAAGAAGATCCCAATCTATGACCGAAATATTGGCTTAATGAAAATTGTGTGATCTCTTATCACGCCCCTTTTTGCCGAGTTCCCCAACTAAGATTTTATTTTTAAGAATTTTGGTAGATACAGCAATCTTTTGCTTTCTTTCTTTATTCTATATATATATATATATATATATATATATATATATATATATATATATATATATATATATATATATATATATAGATAGATATATATATATATCATCATCATCATCATCATCATTAGCTTATTCAATCTATAGTCGGATGTAAACCTCCCCAAGTTGTCTCCAATGGGCTTTGTTGTTTGCTTTTTGCATTCAATCATGTCCTGCTAATCTTTTTATGTCGTCCGTCCATCTTATTTCTGGTCTACCTCTGCATCTTTTGTGTTCTCTAGGCCTCTATTCAACTCTACGATGTTAGGAATACGATCTTGGAGTCTAATATTTAGCATTCTTCTCTCCATTACTTTTTAGTTACCTGTGCCGTGCCATATGTTAATGCCGGCAGTACATATTGATCGAATACTCTGGCTTTTATTGTATTTGGGATGTTTAATTTAAATGTAGATTGTAAACTTCGGAACGCAGACCGAGCTAACGAGGCTCTTCTATCCAAGTCAGTCTTTAAATTATTTTTTGATATTTCGAATGAATGTTTGTACCTTTCCTATTCTTTCACCTTCTATTAACAATTCCTGGCAGGTATCTTCACTTTTATCGTTTAAATATGTATACGGTTTTGGTGAAGTTTATTTTTAGACCTATTTCTCGAGACTTGACTCCATCAGCATTTCTTGCAATTCTTCGTTTGTATTGGCGATCAGAGTGACATCATCTGCGGACCGTAAGTAAATTAACCGTTCACCGTCCACTAGTATTCCTTCTAGAGTCAACGGGAACAACTTTGGGGATATCGAATCGCCTTGTCTAGTTCCTCTTTTAATTTTGATTTTATTTGTGTTTTCTTCAAGCATTATTTTTAATGTTGCATTTTTATATATGTATTCAAGAAGGGTTGTGTATCTTTCATCGACTCTGCTGTTATTTAAGTAGTTAAGGAATGCCCATATGTCTACGGAATCAAATGCTTTTTCGTAGTCAACCATTGCTATCCACTAGGTGACCTTATCTTCATTTGCTTTTTCCACTAGTAATCTTTGGAGCATCTTCAAACAATTAGAAGATGTTCCAAAGTGCTGTATCCCCATCTAAATCCCGCTTGTTCAAATGATTGATTGTTCGTTAATCTATATGTTATGATTCTAGTGAGGATTTTGTATAGTACCGATAACAGGCTGATGGGTCTGTAATTCTCCAATTTAAAATTGTTCCCCTTTTTAAAAATAAGCACAATCAAGGCGTTTACCCAAGATGTTGGTATTTTACTTTGTATTAGGCACCTGTTAAATAGAACTTGAAGAGATGGTATTATCGATGCCCCTCCATACTTTATCATATCTACAGTTATTTCATCGTCCCCTGGTTCTTTGTTGTTGTGCATATGTTGTAGGATGTTCATTATTTGATCCGTTGATACATCGGGAATTTCTTCAGATCCTATATTTCTTACTATCACTCTATTTCCTTCTTCTTTTCCGGGTGGTGACAATATTTTCGTGTCATATAGTGTTTGATCATATTTCTCTGTAGCTTTCTTTATCTCTTTGATTTCTGCGATCTCTTTATCGTTATTATATACATATACATACATACATATATATATATATATATATATATATATATATATATATATATATATATATATATAATAATAAAAAAAAATATATTTATTCCTGCCAACAAATCATAGTTGTTACACATTAAACTTAATACTACGAGAACCAATACAGGAAAAGACAATTTCCCTAGCAGTAAAAACCAAATTAGAAGGCAATAATACATTTTAAGCGATGCACAATTTTCTTAAAGAAGAATGTGCGTGCATCGCCATTTCATAATCTACTATTAGTGCTTATTACAAATGTACTAGAACCATCTTATTTTAAATACATACTTTATTTATTTTCTCAATAATGATCTATTTTTTTTATCAAGCAACCAGTTAGTCAATTTATTTTTTACCAACCACTTTCAGTTCGTGAGGAATTAGAAAAAGATAGGGACCTTTGAGTAGCACTAAAGCCGGTAGATGGTACATACACATTTTTCGGGGAATTAGTCTAGTATGAATAGAGTGATCAACTCTGTTTACTTTATGTTTGTTATTCAGTAAAATTCTTACCACCGATTTTATATATAATTACTTCAGCGACAAAACCCTAGCCCCATCGTATAGTTGGTCCGTAGGAAATCTTCGCGGTTTGAACAGTATTATTTTTAGAACCCTTTTCTGGGCTATTACTAAAGACGAAGATACCGAATCACGCACGGACCCCCAAACTACCAAGCCATAGCCTATCACTGACTCCACAAGTGCTTTATATACATATAATAAATATTTCTTGGGTAACCACTGCCTAATCTGATAAAACCTAAAATACATTTTCCGAATTTTACTTGTTATATAATTTATGTGAGAATCCCATCTTAAATGCGAATCTAGGTATACACCCAAATATTTAATGTTATCCGTGGAGTAGATCTTCAGATTGCAATCACAAGCAGCAAAGTTATTACAGCCAGGTTCATAAATTTTTATAAAATTCTTTTCGGGATAATTCCTTTTATTAAACGTAAAGGCTATAAATTTTGATTTATCAATATTTAAGGTTAATAAGTTCAAATCCATCCACAACTTTACCTTACTCATAGCCAATTCTGCCTTCTCAAAGACTCGGCCCCCTATTTTATCCTGTAACATTATGACAGTATCGTCGGTGTAACAAACCATAGATCCTTGAGATAAAATACGCAAAAGGGTATCTATGTATATTGTAAATAACAATGGCCCAAGCACTGTACCCTGCGGCACACCGTACTCAATTGGAAGTGATGAGCTCATTGATTCTCCTATTTTTACTTGTTACGTACGTCCGATCAGATATGATTTTATTAGATCATACGGGATACCTCTAATTCCGATGTGCTCAACTTTCTCCAACAACATGCGGTGAGACACAGTGTCAAAAGCCTTTGTCAGGTCCAAGAATATCAAAAGTGATTTATTGCCATTGTCGAGGTTCTCAGAAATATGGTTTACTACCCTTATAAGAGCATCTTCAGTGCCCAACTTCTGTCTAAAACCATACTGCATCGGATATTAATTTATTTTTATTTAAGTAATCATCCAGGCGCAACTTAATACATTTCTCAATAATTTTAATCAGGTTGCTGATAATTGCAATGGGACGATAATTCGTAATTTCGTTACGCGAACCACCCTTATGTATAGGCGTTATGGTACATTTCTTTAAACTGTCAGGAAATAATCCAGCTTTACTATATGGGATATGGGAATAAATCTGTGGTATCGTTTTAGAAAATCTACTTTAAGGTTGTCGTCGTCAGCACTTGAAGCGTTTTTAAGTGAATTTATAATTTGAATTATTTCAAAATCCATTATCGGGGTCAAAAAAAGTGATCCAGGTACTCTAGGGACACTATCAGGAATGGCTTCTGTATTAGGAACAGTTATACTATAAATACAGGTATGTATATATATGTATGTATTTATATTAGGGACGTTAATCCGGAAATATCTCAATTCGTTTGTTACATTTCGGATGGAATTTTGTAGGCGTTTCGTCAAGGTATTACTTGACATTTCCAATACTGATTTCTCGAAGTTACGTAACTTTCGGAGATGTTAGATTGCTGCCGGATGTATTTTATATCTGCGCGGAAAGTTGTTATGGCACTAATTGGTCGTAGATGGTTGCGACATCTGGATCGTTGTTTCAGCGGTTTCAGTTATTATTATTTGTATTCTGTCTATAGATTGATACATATGCTTTTTATTTATCGTTTTCCTTATATTGGATAAGTTTAGTAAACCGTCTATCTTGTTTAAATGTCTTGCTTTTTTGATTTCGATGTCCTCTGGGATTGTTCTTGTCTTACAGTTTTCTATGGTGGCTACCTGTTTGCAGCTATTAAAATCTATTCTATAGTATGTGTGGAGCTGGTGTTAAAAAAAGCAGATTAAGTTAGTGTGTTTTCGATATCTAATTTTTGCTTTTCCAGTCTGGCAGATATTCTTCTGTTGATTTGTCCAACGTACTCTATAGTGCACATCATTTCCACATGATTCGCTGTAAAACCCATGGTTTGCAAATGAATTTTTCCTGGAGGATTTGTTATAATAAACCTTATGATTTGTATAGATTTTGAAGAATGAAACATGTATTTATTAATATATAATAAAAGATGTTTTTAGTCAATTTCCACTGGTTTATTTAAATTGCGATGACGCGTTTCGCTGTCGATGCAGGTTCTTCAAATCTACATTTTACACTGTCAAGTTAGGTTTAATGTTCACACCTAATTAAATTACATTGATAGTATTGGGAGACCCACACAGATTTGGAATTAGGAAAATAAATTCAATAATGGTGAATTGCTTAAATTTACCTGGTCGTTGAGTAAAGTACCTGTAGTCCTTAATCGAATTATTTGCATTGTCTCTAAAAGGTTTAGTTTTAAACCTTTTTGTTGGGTGTGTAAAATTTTGAAATTCTTGTTAAATGTGTGATTTTCTGTTAAAAGATGATTAGCATATGTTGAATTCTGAATTCTAATTCAACAGATGCTAATCATCTTTTAACAGAAAATCACATATTTAACAAGAATTTCAAAATTTTACACACCCAACAAAAAGGTTTAAAACTAAACCTTTTAGAGCCAATGCATATAAATCGATTAAGGACTACAATTACTTTACTCAACGACCAGGTAGATTTAAGCAATTCACCATTATTGAATTTATTTTCCTAATTCCAGATCTGTGTGGGTTTTCCAATACTATCAATGTAATTTAATTAGGTGTAATATTATAATTAAGAAATTATATAAAATTGTGAACATTAAACCTAACTTGACAGTGTAAAATGTAGATCTATATAAACCAGTAGAAATTGATTAAAAACAGTCTTTTATTATATATTTATAATGAATTTCCATCAAGTAGAAGCTACAACAATCCAAAATATATTTATTAGTTCTGCTGACCATTTTGCGGGTAAAATAGCAAAAGATTTATTGAAATGTATGAAATTAGTGTACCGTACTCTATTACATTGCTAAGAAGTAGTAATGATGTAAAGTTAAGTAACTTTAATTATGGTAAAACTAGTAAAATGTTATATTAGTAACGACATTAGATAAGTTAATCGCCTTTTGCAAAGTAATATTTATGATGAAGTTTGTTAATGCATAGAAACAAGCAGATCGTTTTAACATAATATTAACATCAATCATAAGAGACTAACGAACCGCCAATAACATAATTAATAAATAAACCTAAATTTGTTCATAAAGCATGATGATCAATTATTATCAATGACATAAAAAATTATAAAAGTCAATTATTTTCTAATAACTGTTATCAATATTATTTGTTAATCTTGTAAGTAAAAAAAAGATAAAGGATGTATATACGGAATTCGAACAAATGTTTATTTACTAAGAACAAAAATTTCAACAACTGTTTAAGATCATCACTTATGTTTATTATATTATTGCTGACAATTGTTTCGACACACTGTGTCTTCTTCTGGAGCACGATGTAAATTAACTAACAAAGTATGTTAGAGAAAATATAATTTACCCAGTTACAAGTACTAAATTCATTATCAATATTTACCTTAATACCTAGAACAAGTTCAATAAAGGAGACCCTCCCCCATCTAATTGATCATTGAGTAATAAACCTGAGGATTTTTTCTGGTTAATTTCTACCTGGTCTAAACAATTCAGAAATTTTCCTTTCTTCTTTTTTGCTAGCTCTCTCGCTTCCCCTCCCTTCTCATCCCCCCTGTTTTACCCAACTTTGCTGGTGTGTTTTAATCCGAATTTCCATATTGGTATTTTCTTCCGCTACCAATTCTATAAATTTTGACCATTTATACATACCAGTTCTTCTTCCGGTTGTTTATAATATTCGGTATTACGTTTCAACAAATCCCTTATCTCTGTCAGGTAGCTGTCTTCTGTCAGCTGTATGTCAATTATTTCGTGCATGGTGCCGGCCACAGGTGGTTGTTTGGGGTGAATTAATTAAAAATGTTTTCAGCATCCAGGGTTTTCAATGACATCCCTCTTATAAATGTAACCTTTTGAATTTTATGTATTAGTTTATAGTGTTTATTTTGATGGATTGTTAGTCTCTTTTATGTTATAAGCTGATTATGGCCATTCATGTTAACTCAACGTCGCACTCTTCATTCTCGTTTTCAGTTTTTTTGCCCTGAAGAAGGTCCCAACCTGGGACCGAAATATTGGCTAAATGAACATTGTGTGAACATTTATCACGCCTCTTGCCGAGTTCCCCAACTAATTTTATATTTAAGAATTTTGTTATATAAACTTTTGCTTTCTTTCTTTATTATATGTATGTGTATATACGTATATATATATATATATATATATATATATATATATATATATATATATATATATATATATATATATTTCTAATTTGGCGGATTTTTCTTCACAGCTAGGTAGATAACTCAACACCCTCGCATTATTGATCTCATCAATAATAAAGATATTATGAAAACGATCTGGTAAAAATAATAATAAATAAATATTAATATTCAAATTTCGTAGTCTATAACGATTGATTTTTAAAGAATAACCTAAGATAGAATTCACAAAAGTAACGCTTCAATAATGATAAAAATATTTTATTGACCTGTTAGGAAGGGAAGAAATATCATATTATCAGGTAAGGTTTAAATGACCATTATACATGCGGTGTATGAAATCACATTTGGGTTCCAACAGTGTCTGAACTTCCATTTTCGATTTTGATTTCAGAGATTATTCATAATCATCGTGTCTATTATTGCGAATTGTTAAAGATATTATTCATAGTGTCCCTTGAGGCGCTTTTAAATCAGAAGCGTGTGCCTTCTCCCCCTGGCTAGACAACAGACAAGAATTTGACAAAGTTTTAAAATATCGAATGTAGAATGAAAATTTTGAAATTTGCAAGAATTTCGGAAAATAACTTTTAAGTGATATAAGGGTCACCTATTACAGAAAATGTCATAAAACAATTAATCACATAAGGTTTAAGGTATAATAGGGGAAGGTAAAATGTTGATTGCGCTATGCAAATTTCTTAGCTAGTATTTACGAATATATGCATTAGAAGAAAAAAAAATCATCTACCTCTAATTTCTTAGACTTAACGATAAAAAATATTAACGATAAACATGACTTCTCGATCTTCCATAAACCATCACACAATACATAATAGCTCTAATCATCCTCATTCACACATAATGGCTGCTTTTAACTCGTTTATTCATACTTCACATACCAATGATAAGAGAGAATTATATTAAAGTACTAAATATAATAAAACAGATAGCGGTTTACACTGGATATCGACCAGATATAATAGATAAAATCGTCAACAAAAAATCTTATAGACAAGCTATTAATATGGTATACCCAACAATTAAAACTCATAAACATAATTTTAAAATACTCACTAATACAGAAAGATAACTTTGTATCTAAACAATTGTCTAAAAGAGGCTTAAACATCGCGTTTAAAATTAATGATAAACTTTCAAATCTAATAAAAAATAACAAAAATAAAAGTGATAAAATGACAAAATCGGGAGTATACCAACTTAAGTGCTGTTCTTGCTCAAAATTCATTTCAAAAAAGAATTAACGAACATAAAAGAAGTTTCATAAAACAAAATAACACCTCTAATTATGCCGACCATTTAATCTCAGAAAACCATAATTTTGACGAAAATTTTTAAATTCTTCATAATGAATCTAAATCTAAAAAATTGAATTTCTTAGAAAGCATGGAGATTAACAAATATAAGAATAGGATCAGTTTACAGAATCAACAACTTGAAACCAACAACCCTCCGTTATTAAACCTCCATAAAAATTATAAATTAACCCAAACAGATTTACCTAGAACAATAAGCAGGATTAAATATTTAGGTTTTTCCAATTTTATATAGTGTATTTATGGTTTTATATTATTGTACCCAATTATATAGTTAGAATTATCTAAGTGCATGGAGGATTTTTAGACAGGTAGAACGAAAATACTATATTTAAGGATATGTATTCAATATTTCATTTAGTTTAAAATTCTTATTCGTTCGAGGAAGACACCGTGTGCCTAAACAATTGTCACAAAAAATAGGAATATAGCGGAAATTAAAAAACATTATTAGTGTTTTATTTGTGTTAAGTAACTTTAATTATCATAAAACTAGTAGAATGTTATGTTAGTAACGACATCAGATAAGTTAATCGCCTTTTGCAAAGTAATAATTATGATGAAGTTTGTTAATGCATAGAAACAAGCAGATCGTTTTAACATAATATTAACATCAATCATAAGAGACTAACGAACCGCCAATAACATAATTAATAAATAAACCTAAATTTGTTCATAAAGCATGATGATCAATTATTATCAATGACATAAAAAAATTATAAAAGTCAATTATTTTCTAATAACTGTTATCAATATTATTTGTTAATCTTGTAAGTAAAAAAAGATAAAGGATGTATATACGGAATTCGAACAAATGTTTATTTACTAAGAACAAAAATTTCAACAACTGTTTAAGATCATCACTTATGTTTATTATATTATTGCTGACAATTGTTTCGACACACTGTGTCTTCTTCTGGAGCACGATGTAAATTAACTAACAAAGTATGTTAGAGAAAATATAATTTACCCAGTTACAAGTACTAAATTCATTATCAATATTTACCTTAATACTAGAACAAGTTCAATAAAGGAGACCCTCCCCCATCTAATTGGTCATTGCGTAATAAACCTGAGGATTTTTTCTGGTTAATTTCTACCTGTTCTAAACAATTCGGTAATTTCCCTTTCTTCTGAATTGTTTAGAACAGGTAGAAATTAACCAGAAAAAATCCTCAGGTTTATTACTCAACGATCAATTAGATAAGGAGGGTCTTCTTTGTTGAACTAGGTATTAAGGTGTATATTTTGGTAATAAATTTAGTACTTGTAACTGGGTAAATTATATATTCTGTAACATACTTTGTAGTTAATTTACATCTTGCTCCAGAAGAAGACACAGTGTGTCGAAACAATTTTCAGCAATAATATAATAAACATACGTGGTGATCTTAAACACTTGTTTAAATTTTTATTCCTAGTTATTATGGATCTCCATCAAGTAACGGCTAAGTCAGTGCAATAAATGTTTATTTGCCCTTAAATCGTTTTTAATTCCAGAACCTCTCAAGATCGTTGAAAATCAAAGTGTATAAAACTGTACTTAGACCGGTTCTCCTACACGGATCAGAAAGCTGGACGATGACGAAACAAAATGAAAGAAAACTAAAGAGATTCGAGGGGGAAGATACTCAAAAAAATATTCGGACCAGTACGAGACAATCAGTCAAGATAATGTAGGAGGAGGAAAAATGAGGAACTAATGGAAGTATACAAAGACCCAAACGTGGTACAAGAAATTAAATCCCATAGGTTAAGATGCCTGAGACACATAGAAAGACAGCCGGATAACAAATACACCAAGCTAGTGTGGAATGAGTACCAGGTCGGGAGAAGACCATGCTTACGATGGAGGGACAATATAAGATCGAATATGCGTGCCATGGGTTTTGAGTATGAGCCGCAAATGACTCAAGATGGAGACGGATTGTAAACGCAGCCAAGACCCACGTAGGATTGTAGTGCTACCAGATAGATAGATAGATAGTAATATTTAAAATTTTAGAGGGTAATCTCATTTAATTTTTTTGTATTCAATTTGAAAAACGATACAACTTATTTTTCTAATATCGATTTTAGGAAATATCATTACTGGTCGATTTTGAGACAATAGTTTCCTCTATTTGTTATCCAAAACCTCTAAAACAAGATAAATAAATTTTTTTGCAAAAATAAAATTTGAGTAATACTCGTTTACAGTACAGTTTACCTCTTCATTTGACAAACACTTTTTCTCCAAAGGCAATTTTTAACATTACGGAACAAAAAAAGTCACTTGGGGCCAAATCTGGGAAATAGAATGGAACTTCGAAGCTCAGATTGTGCACTTTTGTCATTTCGACAGCCGATGTGTGAAGAGGCGCATTGATCTGGTAAAGGAGTACATCTTTACGTACTAATCTTGGTTGCTTCTGCTTCCACTCACTATGCAAGCCATCCAATAACGTTACGAATTAAGAGTCACTCACTGTTTAATGCTTTTCCAAAGAGACAATCATCATGATACTTTGTGAGTTCCAAAAACCAGTTGCCATCACTGTTTTCTCTGCACTGTCACCTTCGCCAACCCATTATTTGGACTACCGCTTTGTTTCTTGGATATAATGGTGGATCTACATTTCATCTACAATCACAAAACATCCCCAGAAATCAGTTTACGCCGGTTTGGAGTCAACAAACGCGGCATCCACCGCGCACTCAGCGTTTTCACTTTTGGAACCACAGGCAGGATATTATGTACCCATTCTAATGAGCAATCTCACGAAACTTAATGCGACGATCTTCCATCACGATAAAATGAATTTTATCGACCATTTATTCAGAAGAAATCTCAATCGGACGTCCTAAATGTGCAACATCTGTAGTACTCGTACAGCTACGTTTAAATTAATTTATTCAGTAATGAAGGGTCTCGAGTGCTGATGCAGAGTTCCCATGAACGTCCCTCAATTCAGTTACTATCTGGACCGCGAGATTAAGAAAACCAGCTGATACAAGAACTGAGGAAATCATGAAGCTTGTTCAGGATTGAAGATCCCATTGTTTAGTAACGAAGCTAAAGTATCCAAAATTTCAGTTTTCAAGGATGAGACCAAGATCAAAAAATGTTTCGGCACTATCGATCTCCCTATACCAGAGCAGAAACTTTAGAAAACGATGAGTGTTTTTTTTTCCCGAATTGTCACCGATGACGAGACTTGGGTGCTCTGTTAGGATCCCTTCATGATGCAGCAGTCAGTATAATGGATTTATAGGGATCTTCCACGTTCAAACAATGTAAACACTCATCTTCTGGAAAGTTCATGGTGAACGTTTTTAGGACCGCGATTCCATTTTTACGGAAACCATGCATTCAAAACCTGTAGCAGATGATTAAAGGACTATGTCTGAAGCAAAACTCTGTTATCGCAGACAACTGCAGAGTATATAAGGCTAGCCCAATTCAAACCACTACCGAAAGCTGTGGATTCACCGCTACTTAATAGAATTAGCCCCCTGTGACTTCCACAGAAAAATCTCGAGGCAGAAAGTTTTTCTCAGGTGTTAAGTTGAAAGCCTTTGTAACGTTATTTTTTTGAGATATATACAAAGGAATATGGAATGAAACCATTCGAGATTCGCTGAGATAAGTGTGTTAGTATTGACGCTAGTCATGTAAATATATATATATATATATATATATATATATATATATATATATATATATATATATATATATTTATATATACACACATATATATATATATATATATATATATATATATATATATATATATATATATATATATATATATATATATATATATATATATATATACATATATATATATATATATATATATATATATATATATATATATATATATATATATATATATATATATATATATATATATATATATTTCTAATTCGGCGAATTTTTCTTCGCAGCTAAGTAGATAACTCAACAAGACACCCTCGCATTATTGATCCTGTCAGTAATAGAGATATTATGATAACGATCTGGTAAAAATAATAAATAAATATTAATATTCAAATTTCGTAGCCTATATCGATTGATTTTTAAAGAATAACCTAAGATAGAATTCAAAAAACTAATAATATAAATATAGAAATGTTTCAATAATGATAAAAATATTTTGTTGACTTGTTAGGAAGGGAAGAAATATCATATTATCAGGTAAGGTTTAAATGACCATTATAGTTGCCGTGTTTGAAATCACATTTGGGATGCAACAGTGTCTGAACTTCCATTTTCGATTTTGATTTCAGAGATTATTCATAATCATCGTGTTTATTATTGCGAATTGCTAAAGATATTATTCATAGTGTCCCTTGAGGTGCTTCTAAATCAGAAGCGTGTGCTTTCTCCCCAGGCTAGACAGCAGATAGGAATTTGACAAAGTTTTAAATTACCGAATGTAGAATGAAAATTTTGAAATTTACAACAATTTCGGAAAATAACTTTTAAGTGACATAAGGGTCACCTAATACAAAAAAAATGTCATAAAAAAACTAATCACATAAGGTTTAAGCTATAATAGGGGAAGGTAAAATGTTGATTACACTATGCAAATTTCTTAGCTAGTATTTACGAATAAATGCATTAGAAGAAAAAAAAAATCTATCTACCTCTAATTTCTTAGACTTAACGATAAAAAATATTAACGATAAACATGACTTCTCGATCTTCCATAAACCATCACATACAGACTCGACAATACATAATAGCTCTAATCATCCTCACTCACACAAGATGGCTGCTTTTAACTCGTTTATTCATAGACTTCTTCACATACCAATGATAATAGAGAATTATATTAAAGAACTAAATATAATAAAACAGATAGCGGTTACCACTGGATATCGACCCGATATAATAGATAAAATCGTCAACAAAAAATCTTATAGACAAGCTATTAATATAGTATACCCGACAATTAAAACTCATAAATATAATTTTAAAACACCCACTTATACAGGAAAGATAACCAACTTTGTATCTAAACGATTGTCTAAAAGAGGCTTAACATCGCGTTTAAAACTAATAATAAACTTTCAAATCTAATAAAAAATAACAAAAATAAAAGTGATAAAACGACAAAATCGGGAGTATACCAACTTAAGTGCGGTTCTTGCTCAAAATTCTACGTTGGTCAGACAGGTAGATCATTTCAGAAAAGAATTAACGAACATAAAAGAAGTTTCATAAAACAAAATAACACCTCTAATTATGCCGACCATTTAATCTTAGAAAACCACAATTTTGACGAAAATTTTAAAATTCTTCATAATGAATCTAAATCTAAAAAGTTGAATTTCTTATATAGCATGGAGATTAACAAATACAAAAATAGGAACATTTTACTGAATCAACAACTTGAAACCAATAACTCTCCGTTATTAAACCTTTATAAAAATTAGAAATTAACCAATCAGATTTACCTAGAACAATAAGTAGGATTAAATATTTAGGTTTTTCCAATTGTATATTGTGTATTTATGGTTTTATATTATTCTACCCAATTATATAGTTAGAATTATCTAAGTACACTGAGGATTTTTAAACAGGTAGAACGAAAATACTATATTTAAGGATATGTATTCAATATTACATTTAGTTTAAAATTCTTATTCGTCCGAAGAAGGCACCGTGTACTGAAACAATTGTCAGGACAAATAATAATATAGTGGAAATTAAAAAAACATTATTAGTATTTTCTACTTATTGATTATTTAGTTCAGGTTACTTCAGGCTAGCAAAAACGGCCTCCCCCCCCAATTTCTTCTTGTAAATCTTTCAAAATTAGGTCATTTTAGGCCTATTCCAAAAAAAAAACTTCCCTCTTTCTGAAAAGCTCGCGTACCAAACTTTTACCAAATTTTTTTCAGTTATAATCTAATCTTATCACAAAATTATTTTGTCATTTTTTTTGGTAAAATTTCGGTACGGTGGCTTTTCAGAAAAAGGAAGATTTTTTTTTAAATAGGCTTAAAATTTATAAGAAAAAATCGGGAGTTAACCTAAACTAATTGAAACTAACCTGAATTAAATAATCAACAATTACAAAATACATTAAAAAAAATTGTGATTTGTTATTTTCGTGTTGTTTTCCGCAAAGAAAATTTCACAGCAAAGTTCCTTGTTGACTGGAATTTTACTATGACTGTAAATGGAGTATAATCATCTCGGTGCACGAGCACGAACTGAGTTCTCCCGAGCAGTTTCGATCAGTGGTTATCAATAGCACAGTAGACTTCAGTACACTTACGTTCAATGTTTATATGCAAAAAAAGTGCAAAAACGGCATCCCACCGATATTTTTTCGTAAGTCTTTCAAAATTAGACCGTTTTAAGCATATTCCAAAAAAAACACTCTTTTACTGAGAAGTCCGAGTAACGAAGTTTTACCCAAGTTTGGCTCATTAATTTTCATTTTAATAGGTATTATCATCACCATAACAAGGGTTGAAGACTTATTGTGTTGTATGTAGGATTAATGTAATAAAAAAATTGTGTAAATGTTTTGAATGGTCTGGTTTCGAAGAAAACTCAATTCGAACTACGTCTGATATTTTAGTCCATTTAAAAACCTAAATTATTTTGTATATACATATTACAGTTTATTTTTAGATTAAAAAGTAAGAATCTTGAAACCAAGATGAATATAATGTACGTATTTAATCTCATTGCTAATTTAATTAAATAAATTAATTAATATTTTTAAATAAAGAACTATTTATGTTTTAGAAAGTCTTGATGTTAATCGAACAAATAGATGTGAAGATAAAGAGTTTCAAACACTCGCTTCTCAAGTATTTCTATATTTTTTGAATACGATAAAAATAATACACTTTTCGGATTTCGCGCGATTGAATAACACTGAGAGGTAAAATTCAATATCTACGAATCAACCCCTCTAAAAACGCTCCCCAACTCATTATATATTTGACCATCAATAATTAAAAATAATGAAAAAAATAACAAATTTGTATATCCCTTCTTCACGAACCCCGAAAAGGACATGTAACACTATATTTACGCAATATCCCCCTAATCCCCCCCTTCTTATTATCCTATTATATGTTTAATCTTAAATGAGTGCAAATACTTTGAGGAAAACACAATTTTGAGACTCTCTAGTGTATTTGTTTGGAGTTGAGAGCAGAATTCCCTCATTGTAGATGCAAATACATGTTGAGGTGCGCCCAAAAAAAGAGATTTTTTTATGCATTTTACTGGATTTTGCTACCTGTTTTGAATTATTTTTAAGGGTTGACCCTATTTTAGGCAGAAAACTTCTGCTATACAATAGAGTCATAAAATGTAAATGAGGGTTCATCGGTAGCATAGCCGTCCGAGCGTAACCTGCTTTTAGTGTTTAATAAATGAAATTATAAGTAATAGAAATATAAGATTTATTATCAAAAATTTTTTAATCTATGGATCTATGTATATATACAAATTTACAATTCACGATATATAAGTACTTCAAAATCTGAAGCCTCGACTTCTCTTAAATTGATAATTAAGGGTTCCACATTTTATTTTCTTCTTCTAAAACATGTCGAATAGAATTTTTCCAATTATCCTCTTTGATCCTCTCCATTCTGGCGAGTAATAATTGCCTTACGTCTTGAAGTTTGATCGTGGTGTTTTCCCTTGCAACTACATCTTTTATTTGTGCCCAAATTAGCTCTACAGGATTCAATTCACAATGATATGAAGGTAATCTAAGCACTGTGATATTCCGTTCCTTTACCATCTCATCGACTGCGTATTTCTAGAATTGTGCCTTATTTTGTTTCACGACTTTGAGAAGTTCCGTTCTTAACATACCATCTTTATATTTGAGATTTTTGTTTCCTATCCATTGAAGAATATCCGCTTTCTTCCATGAATGGGATATTGTCTGATACTATAACTTATTCTGCTGATATTCATTCATTCATTTGTTGGAAGTACTCCTCAAAAAATAAAACATCGGCTGTCATTTCCTCATGGTAATCTTGAGTTGACTTTGATTCGAATTCCAACAAGCTATCAATCACATCTTCTAAAATATCTTGAAGGATTCACACTTTATTAGTGATCACCAATATGGCTTGCCGTAAAAATAGATCAACAGGAGATCTTCTGACTTATGTAACACATGTTTGGAACAACGCAATTGAACACGTTGGAGAATCTGCGAGCGGTTGCGTCTTGACATATCCAAGGCATTTGACCGTGTTTGGCACGATGGGCTGTTGGCTAAGCTACGTTCTTATGGGATGTCGGAAAAGTTCTGTTTGTGTGCTCTCATGTTTCCTCAGTAGAGCGTTCTTTACGAGTGCAGTCGACGGTTTCTTTCTAACACCTTCACTATCAACGCCGGTGTGCCCCAATTACTGTCTCCTACTCTGCTTCCTCATCTATATTAACGATCTGCTGAAAAGACCGATAATCCAGTCTACAGCTTTGCAGATGACAGTACACTTATCTCTTCATTCACTATTGAACGCTCGGTACATCGACTTACTCAGACGAATATCCGCAGACAGCAGGAAGTCATTCAACTTAACAAAGACCTGGAAGAAATTCTATCTTGGGGTGACAGTAACCAAGTGGAATTAAACGACTAGGCGAGCAGTTTAACGTTTGTTTCCATCCCTATAACATCGTCACCCATTGAAGCAAATATCCGCTTTCGAACCAGGAAAGCTTTACACTCCACAACAACTGTTAATTCTTTACAAAGCTTCCATGAATGCATTTTTTGGGATATTGGACACCGAACTGACCGAACGGCCTTCTTCGCTGGAACATCTGAAGAGACGGTGGGGCGACTTGAGCCTATTCTACAAGTACTTTCATGGTGATACTATACAACTTATTCTGCTGATATTCATTAGCATTCATATTGTTGGAAGTACTCCTCAAAAACATTGCAACAGAGTGCGCTGTCATTAACGGACGGACAGACAGAGAGAAGTTCCTCATGGTAATCTTGAGTTGACTTTGAGACATCTTTATTTCTATAATTCGAATTCACAACAAGCTAAGTAATTTTAAACACCGTCGAGAAATAAAGATTTATATAAGTTTACAGCTTCTTATCTCTCATTCCGAGGTTGACCCTCTTTTTTTGGCTTAAGTGACTGTACAGTTTAGAAAACGGGACTGAAATTTCGGGATGTTTCAGTTCTTCCTTCCTTTATAGTCTAAACACTAACTAAATTTAAAATTTGCGTGTCTGCTAGAAGTACCTTAGAATTTTGATGATCGGTGAGTATGTCAGTGACAAAATTAAAGAACTTCGATCGGCGATAGTTCATAAACTATAAGGTATAAATAGTATAAATAGTAGGTAATTTAGGAATATATGTTAGCTAGTATAGTATGTCCTCTTGGTCACTGAAAATTCAGGTTTCTAGCTTTATCCACAACGAAGTTACAGGGGGGTCGAAAGTGCTGTGAGTGGCTTCGAGAAAAGGATGGTACGGCTGTGCTTTCTGCTCGACTTACCGTGCCCCCAGATATGTAGGAATAAAAAACACGTAAATCAGATAAGTGGTTTTCGAGTGATAAGCGCACTAACGGACAGGCGGAGCGACAGAGAGACGTTCCATTTTATTTATGTTATATTTCTTGCTACATGATACTGTGCTATATTTAATAGTTTAGGCAGTGTATTACAAAAAAATGCGCTAGCGGCAACCTTTTTTCCCACTTAATTCACTATTATCGTCACTGCTTATTCCTTATGTTATCTAACGTAATAAAATATATCCTATAACCTGGCTAGAGAATATATGTATGTTTAAAAAAAAAGTACGTAAATCGGATAAGTGGTTCTCGAGTGATAAGCGCACTAACAGACGGTCAGACAGACAGATAGACCGACAGACAGACAGACAGACAGACGGAGAGTCGTTGCATTTTATAAATTGTTTTTAAATTGCTAAAAATAATTCTTTAAAGTTTTAATTTTTACGTTTCTTGCTATAAAGGAAGGTATTGAATTCGTGAAAAAATTATATTTCAAGGTGAAAAGTATCGGGATAGCTGTCTATGTCGTAAAATTATTCTTTTGATGTTTAAAACTCTATATTTCGCCAATCCTTTTCGGCTTCCTCAGGAGTATTACCAAAATTAAAACTGTCATGCATACATAGGTCGCTAAAAACATGCAACATGAACTTACCAACTAGAATAAAATAGATACAAAAGGAAAACAAAACATCACACAACTGGACCAACTATACACACTTCGTTCTAAGGTGTTTATTTAGAACTGATAGACTGATGAGTAAATATTTTTTTCTTTTATTTTTTGTTTATTATCGGTGTGTGTACAGTGGTCAGGTGTAGTGATTAATATAATTATTTAGAATATCACAGTATATATTGCTTAAATTATTAGTGTCCATTTTGTAATTGATGGAGCTTTTCTTTTTTATGGCTTTTCAAGGAATAAGCGTTTTTTATGGTTATTTTCATATTCTAGAATCATAACATTATCAAAGTCAAATTTGTGTCCTGTTCTCAAGGGATGATCGCAATTACACGACTAAATAAATTCCTATTACTTAATTGTATTATTGCAATTATGTAATAGGAATTTATTTAGTCGTGTAAAACAAAAGACGCCACTTATATGTAACAACAACGTAATATATAAAATGTCTTGCTTGGACTGTGAGGGCAGTTGTTTTGGGTAAACATCACAATGGCTTAAACAAAGATTAACTCAACATAAAAGTGATTGCGATCATCACTTGAGAACAGGACACAAATTTGACTTTGATAATGTTATGATCTTAGAATCTGAAAATAACTATAAAAAACGCTTATTCCTTGAAACTAGCGGCTCCGCTAGCGTGGACTTGATTCATTATCGTCACTGCTTATTCTTTATGTTACCTAACGTAATAAAATATATTCTATAACCTGGCCAGAGAACATATGTATTTTATAAAAAAAAAAAACACGTAAATCGGGTAAGTGGTTCTCGAGTGCTAAACGCACTAACGGACAGACAGACAGATAGAGAGACGTTGTGTTTTATATATTAGAGATTTTGTTTTGATAAATTCTAAGTTAAGAATTAAAAAAAAAAAACGGTAAATCGGATAAGTGGTTCTCGAATGATAACCACACTAACGGACATACAGACAGACAGAGAAGCGTTGCGTTTTATATATATTATATAGGTCATTATGATTATTTTATAACCGGGCCAGAGAGCATATGTATGAATTAAAAAAAAAAAACACGTAAATTGGATAAGTGGTTCTCGAGTGATAAGCGCACTAACGGATAAATAGACAGACAGACAGACACAGAGGCGTTGCATTATATAAATATATATATATATATATATTATATATATATATATATATATATATATATATATCTTGGATATATATATATATATACATATATATATATATATATATATATATATATATATATATATATATATATATATATATATATATTATAAAAAATTGTAGATACCTTGTCCGTAGAACAAATGTATGAATTAAAAAAAAAACCGGTCAAGTGCAAGTTGAACTTGCACAATTAGTGTTCCGTACGTTGATTGTTTTTAAAATAAAAAATTTTGTTAGGGTGGTATAAAATGATCAGTGACTTCACAAAACACACCTCAAAAGGAGTTTTCAACAAAGGTAGTTTCCAATCTTTACTGAAAACTGGTGACCTTGAAATTTTTTTTTTTTTTTTATATACCAAATAAATTATTAAAGGTAATGCACTCGTGATAATTTTCGTTCAATCTACACCCCGTGGAGAATATTCCAGAAGTTTTTTTCCAAAATTTTTTGATCAGTACTTTTCGAGATAAGGTAGGGGACAGCGATTTTTTAAAAGTAATACGAAGAAAAGTGTGCGCAAGTATTACATTATATACGAGTTATATATATATATATATATATATATATATATATATATATATATATATATATATATATATATATGTATATTATATGTATATATATATATATATATATATATATATATATATTTACTCGTGTTTTCACAAGCTTTCATTGGACATCACACTCGATGACCTAGTAAAAAAAAATTTTTTTCACTTCCGATTTCACCCCTCAAAACGAACCCCTTAAGTCGAAATTTATGTTACGGTGGTATAAAATGATCAGTGACTTCACAAAACACACCCCAAATGAGTTTTTCAACAAAGTTTGTTTCCAATCTTTACTGAAATCTGATGACCTTGAAATTTTTGTTTTTTTATATACCATAAATTATTAAAGGTAATGCACTCGTGATAATTTTCGTTCAATCTACACCCCGTGGAGAATATTCCAGAATTTTTTTTCGAAATTTTTTGATAAGTACTTTTCGAGATAAGGCCCGGGACAGCGATTTTTCGCGAATTTTTAAAAATAATACAAAGAAAAGTGCGCGCAAGTATAATATTATGTATATTTTTTTACTCGTGTTTTCACAAGCTTTCATTTGACACCACACTCGATGACCTAGTAAAAAAATTTTTTTTTCGCTTCCGACTTCACCCCCCAAAACTAACCCTTAAGTCAAAATTTAATTCTCAAAACTACATGGCTCTGATGAGGCCATCAAATTCCTATATTATTACCAAATTTCACCTTTCTATGTCAAATAGTTTCGGAGAGAAAATCGGGTGTGACAGACAGACAGACAGACAGACAGACAGACAGACAGACAGACAGACACCGAAGTGATCTTATAAGTGTTCCGTACGGAACACTAAAAACATATAAGTCGGATAATGATATTGTTCCATATTTAATGGTTTGAGCAGTGTATTGCAACAGAACGTGCTAGCGGCAAACTTATTTTGGACTTGATTCACGATTATCGACATGTTACCTAACGTAATAAAATATATCCTATAACCTGACCAGAGAAGATATTTATGTTTAAAAAAAGAATCATATAAATCGGGTAAGTGGTTCTCGAGTGAGCAGCACACTAACGGATAGACACACAGACAGAGAGACCTTTTATTTTATATATTTTATAGATAGAAGATTATCGATAACCTGGCCAGAGAACAAATGTATGAATTAAAAAAAAAAAAAAGTAAATTAGATAAGTGGTTCTCCAGTGGTAAGCGCACTAACGGAAAGACAGACAGACAGAGAGACGTCGCATTTTATATATATTATATTCTTTACACATGGTGTTTCATATTTAATGGTTTAGACAGTGTATTGCAAGAGAACGTGCTAGCGGCAAACTTTTTTCAGATTTGATTACCTAACGTATATATATCCTATAACCTGGCCAGAGAACATATGTATGTTTTTTTTAAAAAAAGCACGTTAAACGGATAAGTGGTTCTCGAGTGATAGGCGCACTAACGGACAAACAGACAGGCAGAGAGACATTGCATTTTATATATAATATAGATATTCTTTGCTACATGATATGGTTCCATATTTAATGTTTAGGCAGTGTATTGCAAGAGAACGCCCTATTAGTGTCACTGCTTATTCCTTATGTTAGCTAACGTAATAAAATATAGCCTATAACCTGGCCAGAGAGCATGTTTATTTTAAAAAAGAAAGCACGTAAATCGGATAAGTGGTTCTCCAGTGATAAGCGCACAAACGAACAGACATACAGAGAGAGAGATGTTGCATTTTATATATATTATAGAAGAAAAAAGCTCCATCAATTACAAAATGAACACTAATAATTTAAGTAATATATACCGTGATGTTCTGAATAATTATATTAATCGCTACACTTGACCACTGTACACACACCGATAATAAACAAAAAAAAAACCGGTCAAGTGCAAGTTGAACTTGCACAATTAGTGTTCCGTACGTTGATTGTTTTCAAAATAAAAATTTTTGTTAGGGTGGTATAAAATGATCAGTGACTTCACAAAACACACCCCAAATGAGTTTTCAATAAAGTTTGTTTCCAATCTTTACTGAAAACTGGTGACCTTGAAATTCTTCTGAAATTACTTTTTTTTTTTATATACCAAATAAATTATTAAAGGTAAATGCACTCGTGATAATTTTCGTTCAAATCTATACCCCATGGAGAATATTTCAGAATTTTTTTTTTCAAAATTTTTTGATTAGTACTTTTCGAGATAAGGTAGGGGACAGCGATTTTTTAAAAGTAATACGAAGAAAAGTGTGCGCAAGTATTACATTATATACGAGTATATATATATATATATATATATATATATATATATATATATATATATATATATATATATATATACATATTTTTACTCGTGTTTTCACAAGCTTTCATTTGACACCACACTCGATGACCTAGTAAAAAAAAAATTTTTTCACTTCCGATTTCACCCCTCAAAACGAACCCCTTAAGTCAAAATTTATGTTACGGGTGGTATAAAATGATCAGTGACTTCACAAAACACACCCTAAATGAGTTTTCAACAAAGTTTGTTTCCAATCTTTACTGAAATCTGATGACCTTGAAATTTTTTGTTTTTTTTATATACCATATAAATTATTAAAGGTAATGCACTCGTGATAATTTTTCGTTCAATCTACACCCCGTGGAGAATTATTCCAGAATTTTTTTGAAATTTTTGGATAAGTACTTTTCGAGATAAGGCCCGGGACAGCGATATTTCGCGAATTTTTTAAAAATAACACAACGAAAAGTGCGCGCAAGTATAATATTATATATATATTTTTTTACTCGTGTTTTTCACAAGCTTTCATTTGACACCACACTCGATGACCTAGTAAAAAAATTTTTTTTTCGCTTCCGACTTCACCCCCAAAACTAACCCCTTAAGTCAAAATTTAATTCTCAAAACTACATGGCTCTGATGAGGCCATCAATTCCTATATTATTACCAAATTTCACCTTTCTATGTCAAATAGTTTCGGAGAAAAAAATCGGGGTGTGACAGACAGACAGACAGACAGACAGACAGACAGACAGACAGACAGACAGACAGACAGACAGACAGACAGACAGACAGACAGACAGACAGACACCGAAGTGATCTTATAAGTGTTCCGTACGGAACACTAATAAAGGAAAATAATATTGGCTATCAATCTATCAGTTCTAATAAACACCTTAGAACGAATTGTGTGTGTGTGTTGTTTTGTTTTCCTTTTGTATCTATTTTATTCTAGTTGGTAAGTTTATGTTGTATGTTTTTAGCGACCCATGTGCGTATGACGGTTTTAATTTTAGTAATACTCCTGAGGAAGCCGGGAAGGATGGGCGAAATATAGAGTTTTAAACATACGAGCAAAACAAAAAAATAATTTTACTACATAGACCGCTATATATATATATATATATATATAATATATATATATATATATATATATATATATATGTAATACCTAATGAGAGAACAAAGTCTATTGTTTTTGACGATATCGCTTAAGTCGACGGGGGTAAAAGAGGTAGCATCGATACATTTTGTATGGTTTAAACAGTAATATGGTCGTTTTTCCTGTTTTTTTTGATGAAATAATTACCAAATATTTTGTATAAAATTTATAAAGTAACATAAAAGGGGTAAAGTGAGGAGAAGATTAAAGGGTTTGTTTCGTATATATAGCGTTCTGTGTCCTTTTCAGGGTTTTTAGAGTCGAGGCTTTCAAACATTAGATTATTTTTTCATCATTTTAATTTTAATTCAAGAATAGGGTAAAACGAGTGGGGATCATTAAATATTGGACAGTTTTAATAGTATTTTGGGAATTTTTCCACGTTTTTTGATTGATGTAATTGACAAACTTTAAGAATATTATTTATAGTAAAATATATAAGGAGAGTTGTAAGGATTGCTTCATGTATATCATGCTATGTGTCCTTTTCAATGTTCCTGGACTGTGGGGACACATTAAAATTAATTTATTTTTCCAGTATTAATACTTTTAATAAGGGAAGAGGGTGAAAGGGGTGGAGAATCTTGTATAGTTTCTATAGTATTATCAGAATTTTTCCAGGTTTTTTGAATGGGAAAATTGTAAAAATAAACATTATATTATATCATATAAGGCACTAACGAGGGGGAGAAGGGAGTGACTTCATATTGATTTTATTATAGGTTTTTTTGGGGTTCTTTCAATCAAAGAATTAAAACATAACTTTCATTAAAATTATTTTCAGCGAGAAATCAGGGGTATATCTGTATCGTTTCAGTAGTATTATAGGAATTTTTCCTGGATTTTAATCGGGATATTAGATATTTATTATAAAATAATTTTCCTATAGTAAAATATATACAGAGTGAAAGGGATGAGGTACTGGGCTAAAAGGGTGATTGCATGTATGACTTAATATACATCCATCTCAGTGATTTGTTTTTCCATTATTTTCAATTTTAAAAGAAATAATGTATGGAAGGGATTGCAATCTGATTTTTTCTTCTTCTTTAAGTGCCGTCTCCGCTGCGAAGTTTGGCAATCATCATAGCAATTTTTATCTTGGAGATGGCAGATCTAAATAACTCGCGGCTGCTATAACCGAACCACTCTCGAAGGTTCTTCAGCCACGAGTTCCGTCTCCTTCCTATGGATCTTCTTCCTACGATCTTTCCCTGCTTGATAGTCTGGAGCAACCGATACTTCTCCCCCTCTCAAGATGTGACCCATATATAACAGTTTTCCTGTCTTAATCGTTTAGAATTACTTCCCTTTCTTTTTGCATACGTCTCATCACTTCCACGTTAGCCACTTTCTCCACCCATGAAATCTTTAGCATTTCTCCGGTATATCCATAGCTCAAATGCCTCCAGTCTCCTCACATCAATCGCCTTCATCGTCCTGGCTTCCATCCCATAATATAGTACGGACATTACATAACATCTCATCATTCGTATTTTTAATTCAAGGTTTAGATCTCGGCAACAGAAAAGCCTCTTCATTCTTATAAATGTACTACTGCCTGTTCAATTCTGATTTTATTTCTTTAGAGCTCTCGTTGTTTTCATTGATGGTTGTGCCTAGTTATTTGTATTCTTTTACTCTTTCGATAGGTTGATTATTTATGTATATATATATACACGGTCACCGTAAATCCACCGTTAGGTTCTTCCGACCATAAACTGCTTTCGACATCGAGTATCCTGCCAATCAGTGACAGAGAGGCGCCTAGGCCGCGCAAGATTTGGCACTACAAATCTGCTAAATGGGAAGATCTCATGGAATACTTTCGAACTTTTCCTTGGATGGACGTTTGTTTTCGATCCGATAACCCATCTGACTGCGCCAGGGAGGTCTCCGATGTTATTTTGGCTGGTATGGAAGCTTACATCCCTTTTTCGAAGAAATGCTCCTCCAACGGCAAGCCTTGGTTCGACCGAAAATGCAAAGAAGCTGTTGCTTCTAAACATATTGCCTACCGACAATGGCGTGAAAATCCTAACACCTTAAATCGAAACATCTTTGTTCATGCCCGGAACAGATGCAAGGGAATTATCGACGAAACCAAGGAGGCACACAATCAACGAATTAGAAACAAACTTCTCGCTTGTCCCAACAATTCCAGGTCCTTTTGGGCAGTCGCTAAGGCAGTTGGTCAAAATTTTACCAAAATCCACCATACCACCACTCACACGGCCAGATAATTCCATTGCAACCACACCTGTTGAGAGAGCGAACTTGTTGGCTGAACTCTTTGCTTCACATTCTACTGTCGATTTCCAAGGAAAAACACCACCTACTATTCCTATATTGCAGTCAAGGATGCCCGATGTTGTCTTCAGACAGCGCATCATAAAGCGTATTTTAATGAAGCTAGACACCAAAAAGGCTTCTGGCGCTGACGGAATACCTGCCATAGTTCTCAAAAACTGTGCAAGGGAACTAACACCAGTTTTCTGTAGACTTTTTAACCTATCCTACAGAAAGGGAATATTTCCGTCCTGCTGGAAATGTGCCACGGTTCAGCCGATACCTAAAAAAGGTAAGAAGACCTTGCCAAATAACTACCGACCAGTTGCACTGCTTTCAATAATATCGAAAGTCATGGAAAAGGTTATCAATGAGCATCTTCTAAAATATCTTGAACGATTCAATATTATTAGCGATCACCAATATGGTTTTCGTAAACATAGATCAACAGGAGATCTTCTGACTTATGTAACACATGTTTGGAACAACGCAATTGAACACTTTGGAGAATCTCGAGCGGTTGCTCTTGACATATCCAAGGCATTCGAACCGTGTTTGGCACGATGGACTGTTGGCTAAGTTGCGCTCTTATGGTATGTCTGAAAGGTTCTGTTTGTGGCTCTCATGTTTCCTCAGAGAGCGTTCTTTACGAGTGGCGGTCGACGGATTTCTTTCTAACAACCCTCACTATCAACGCCGGTGTGCCCCAGGGCTCCATACTGTCTCTTACTCTCTTTCTCATTACATTAACGATCTGCTGGAAAAGACCGGGAATCCAATCTATAGCTTTGCAGATGACAGTACGCTTGTCTCTTCATTCACCTTGAACGCTCGGACATCGGCTGCTCAGGCGAATATCCGCAGACAGCAGGAGGTCGTTCAGCTTAACAAAGACCCTGGAAGAAATTCTATCTTGGGGTGACAGTAACCAAGTGGAATTTAACGCTACAAAAACCCAAGCGGCAGTTTTTTCTAAAAAAGTTAACGTTGCTGAACCCGACATAGTTATGTCGGGGCACTCCATTCCCCTAGCATCGTCGCTCAATTTGTTGGGCGTTAGTTTGGGAGCAAATATGTCTTGGCATGAACATGTTGCAGGCATAGCAAGGAGAGCTTCTCAAAAGTTGGGAATATTATTTAGAACCAGAAAGCTTACACACCCCACAGCATTCTTTACAAAGCCCAAATTCGACCAACTATGGAATACTGCTCCCACGTTTGGGGCTCCGCTCCCAAACATACACTGCATTTGCTGGATTCTGTTCAGAGAAGAGCGGTCCGTCTGATTGGGGATCCGGAATTGACCGGCGGCCTTGATTCGCTGGAACATCGAAGAACGGTTGGCGACTTGAGTCTGTTCTACAAGTATTTTCATGGAAAGTGTTCGAAGGATGTAGCCCGCTTAATTCCTCTCAAAGCGGTGCATGTTAGAAATACACGTCGCGCTGGTGCTTCGCATCCGTATGAGGTTCAGCTTGTTACTCCGCGTACGACGCTTTTCAAGCAATCTTTTATATGGAGAACGTCATCCCTTTGGAATAATTTGCCCAGCGCTGTGTTTCCCACCGAGTACAATTTACAGCGATTCAAGAACAACGTGAATCGCTTTTTTTTTTTTTTCCGCACTCGTGCCGCTCCTGGAGCGCTTTAGGGACTTCCCTGCAGCACGTGTGCTAGACCAATAAAAAAAAAAAAAAAAAAAAAAAAAAAAAAAATATCCTACGATCTTCCTGAGTTGTTTTTGTTATTAGCATATATTTTGTTTTGCTTATGTTCAGTGATAGTCCATACTCTTCACGCGGTGTGACAATTTTATTAGTTAACGTCTGTAGGTCTTCATGTGTTTCAGCTAAGAGAACTGTATTATAATAATCTGATTACAAAATAACCTAAAAATATGCTGAGTGAATATAGAACAAGTGTTAGAAATATAAAAGGTTAATTTGACGGAAATGTACTCATGGAACAGAAGGTAAATTATTGTATTTACTTTTCTTGCTAATGAGATGTAATCCATTAGTAAAAATTAATCTCCGAAATTTTTCTTTTCTTAAGATCTTAGGGTTTTTAAACCAAAAAAATTATAAATAATTTCCAACTTCATTATAAATATTATAAATTTAATAATCTAGCCACACATCACAGAAAAAGTTTATTTTTATTTACAGGTCGAGAGTTGGTTTTCGTCATACAAATTTTATCTGTATCGTCCACATTTGAATTTTATTCTTAAGCGTACCGACGTATTTTGTGATTTTAAGACAGGACTGTAGTTCTTAGTATGGAATACTTGTAAGATCACTCCAGTGTCTGTCTGTCCGTCATAACCCTTTTTCTCCGAAACTACTTGACACAGAAAGTTGAAATTTGGCACTAACATAGGAATTGATGGCCTCATAAGAACCGTGTAGTTTTGAAAGTTAATTTTTAACTTAAGGGGTTTGTTTTGGGGCGTAAAAATCGGAAGTAAAAAAAAATTCCCAGGTAACTAAATGGAGTGTCAAATGAAAGCTTCCAAAAACACGAATTCAAAAATATATATAATGTAATACTTGTGCATACTATTCTTTAACCTTATTTTAACAAATTGCGAAAAATCGCTGCCCCCCTTATCCCGAAAAGCACTGATCAAAAAATTTTGACTATTATCCACAGGGTTTAGATTAAACGAAAATTATCACGAGTGCTTTAATAATTTATCTGGTTCATAAAAAAATCATCAGGTCTTCAGTTTTCAGTCAAGATTGGAAAAAAACTTTGTTGAAAACTCATTTGGGGTATGTTTTGTGAAGTCATTGACTATTTTATACCTCCGTAACAAAAATTTTTATTTTAAAAGCAATCAACGTACGCACCAATTGGACAAATCCGACTTGCACTTGGCAGATTATATAGTCATAAAATACATTTTCTGATTATTTAAATAAGGTAAGTTTCTAATTTGGTACTATTTCTGGTATACATTACATAACGTACTACAATAGCTATTTTTTGTGTTTTGAAGTTTATGTTTTCAACATTTATCAATATTTTTTTAACGCATTATTCATTTGAAAGTAAAAGGTGACTTCTCAAATGGTAAAATATTTAATAATCAGTGTAAATTAGTAAACTAGTTAATAATGATGGTATCAATAATTTGCTCTAAATGACGCAACGGGATAAGCATAAATGGTAGGCCCAATATGAATAAAGTCCATATAACTATATATATATATATATATATATATATATATATATATATATATATATATATATATATATATACTAGCCGTGCCCGCGGCTCCGCTCGCGTGGACTTGATTCACTACTATCGTCACTGTTTATTCCTTATGTTACCTAACGTAATAAAATATCTGCCATTATTTCCCCTTATCTCCCATTATTTCTCCTTATCTCCCATTATCTCTACATAATTTCTATTATCTAGACTTATCTCTGCTCATCTCCGATTATTTCTCCTTATCTCCCATTATCTGTACATAATTTCCATTATCTAGACTTATCTCTGCTCATCTCCCATTATTTCTCCCTATCTTCCATTATTTCTCCTTATCTCCAATTATCTAACCATAACTCCCATTACCTAGACTTATCTCTGCTTATCTCCCATTATTTCTCCTTATCTCCCATTATTTATACTTATCTCCCATTATCTTACCTTATCTCCCATTATCTAGGCTTATCTCTGCTTATCTCCCATTATTTCTCCTTATCTCCCATTATTTATACTTATCTCCCATTATCTCCCATTATCTAGGCTTATTTCGAATTATATAGAACATATCATATGTATAAATTTATAAAAACACGTAAATCCGATAAGTGGTTCTCAAGTGATAAGCGCACTAACGGACAGACAGACAGACAGAAAGACGTTGCATTTTATATATATTATATTCTTTGCAACATGATATTGTTCCATATTTAATGGTTTAGGCAGTGTATTGCAAGAGAACGCGCTAACGGTAACCTTTTTCCCGACTTGATTTACTATTATCGTCACTGTTTATTCTTTATGTTACCTAACGCAATAAAATATATCCTATAACCTGGTCAGAGAACATATGTATGTTTTAAAAAAAAAGTACGTAACGCACTAACGGACAGACAGACAGAGAGACGTTGCATTTTATATATATTATAGATAAAATAACCTGGCTGGAGAACATATGTACTCGCATGTTTTAAAAAAAAGCACGTAAATCGGATAAGTGGTTCTCCAGTGATAAGCGTATTAACGGACAGACAGACAGACAGAGGACAGACAGAGATACGTTGCATTTTATATATATTATAAATGTAATAAAATATAATATCTATAACCTGGTCAGAAAATATATGTATGAATTTAAAAAATCACGTAAATCGGATAAGTGGTTCTCAAGGGATAAGCGCACTAACGGACAGACAGACAGACAGAGAGACGTTGCATTTTATATATATTATAGATGTAGATTATTATTATTATTATATAACCTGGCCAAAAAACATATGTATGAATTTAAAAAAAGACACGTAAATTGCATAAGTGGTTCACGCGTGATAAACGCACTAATGGACAGACAGATAGACAGAGAGACATTGCATTTTATATATATTATAGATTATAGATTATAGTTATTCTCTACTACAAAATATTGTTCCATATTTAATGGTTTAGGCTTTTTTTCCGACTTCATTCACTATTATCGTCACTGCTCATTCCTTATGCTACCTATCGTAATAAAATATAGCCTATAACCTGGCCAGAGAACATATGTATGTTTTAAAAAAAAAAGTATGTAAATCGGATAAGTGGTTCTCCAGTGATAAGCGCACTAACGGACAGACAGACAGAGAGACGTTGCATTTTATATATATTATAGATATATATATATATATATATATATATATATATATATATATATATATATATATATATATATATATATATATATATAACATGTAGGCTGAAAAGTTTTTGGTCTAGCTACTTAAAACACATTTTTTTTGCAAAATTCGACTTTATTCATCAATATAGTCTCCCTCAAGAGCGATACAACTTTTCTAACATTTCTATACCTTTCTTGTAGAAGGACTTGTCTTTGCCTTCAAAATAGACCTCAGTTTTGGCAATAACTTCTTCATTGAAGCCAAAGCTCCCTCCCACGAGCATTTTTTTTTGAGGTCTGATAGTCGCTGGGGACCAAATCACAACCGTTGATTTGTGACACGGTGACACGGTCTTGATGAAAGAACACTTTTTTCTTGTTCATTTGGGGCCGTTTCTTTGCGACTTCTGCCTTCTGCCGCACCAATAACTTTATATAATATTCGCTATTGATGGTTTTTCCTTTCTCAGCATAATCGATGAAAATTATTCCATGCGTATCCCAAAATACAGAGGCCAAAACCTTCCCAGCCGACTGTTGTGTCTTTGGTCGCTTCGGTCGGCTTTCGCCGGCTGCTGTGCACTGAGCTGACTACCGATTTGATTCTGGTGTGTAGTGGTGGACCCACGTTTCATCCATTGTCAGATATCTCATGAAAAAATCCTTTTTATTGCGCTTAAACAGGTCCAAACAGCGCTCAGAAGCATCAACATGTTGTTTGTGGTCCACTGTGAGCAAACGCGGTACCCATTTCGAAGAGAGCTGCCCAAATGTTCATTCAAAATATGACCAACACGTTCTTTTTTTATATCTTTAGGGTGTCAGCTATCTCACGCAATTTCACTTTACGGTCATCCAAAACAATTTTGTGGATGTTTTTGATGTTTTCCGGTGTAACCACCTCATTTAGGCGTCCAAGCGTCCCACCATCATTTGTATCTGTACGACCGAGTTTTAAATTCAGCATATCAGTAAATGATGAGTGATTTTTCAGGAGCAGAGTCCCCGTAACATTTATCAAGCCATTAGTTTGCTTGAACGGTATTTTTTTCCATCAAAAAACAGTGTTTAATCAACACCCGAAATTCGATTTTTTCTATTATTTTAAAAATATCAAAAATAGCGTCACTAAAACCACTGTAATTTGTAAACTAATCGTTGAAATATCATGAAATTTTGTTACGTATCGTTTGAAGGTTGGTACTTCCTAAAAGCCATATGGATTTTTTGAAAGGGGTGACATCTATGTATCAACCCAAAAACTTTTATGTATTTTTTCTGTATCCATCAGTTTCCATTAAAACTAAAATTCGGTAAAATCGTAAATAACAAAGGTGGTTTGAGATTATCCAAAAAAAAAAAAAAATTCAAAAAACGTCTTATAAAAGTTCACTTTCTTACTTATAGGATCTCAAGGGCAACAAAACATCTTAAATTTTTCGCTGTTAACGTACAAACTATTTCATAAGATATACAAAGTATACCCAAGGAATGTAAATATTTTACAAGAAGAAATGGTCCACCTACCAAAAATTTGCCTTATTTACTTCCCACAAAACTCCTCTCTCCCACATAATGATATTTTTATATATATTATATATATTTATTAATATTATATATGTTATATATATCTTTATATATATATATATATATATATATATATACACACGAGGCTGGTTTAAAAATCCGTGAAAAAGTCCGAGAGATGGCACCACCGGCGCGTATCGAGGTCATGTAGTTAGTAGCATCTCTTGAATGAACGCACACCAAGTGTCAGCCATATTGGTCTATTTCTTTGTGTTTGGCATTCGTGTGAATCAAGGAAGTCGAGTGATTTTCAAGAAATGGACGAAAAAGAATTTCGTGTGGTGATTAAACATTACTTTATGAAAGGCAAAACGCCTCACGAGACTAAAGAGAAGCTTGATAAACATTATGGTGACGCTGCACCAGTTTATAAGTGGTTTCAAAATTTTCGGACTGGCCATATGGGCACAAGTGACGCTGAACGTTCTGGACGGCCTGTGGAGGTTACGACTCCAGAAATCATTGATCAAATCCATGATATGGTGATGGATGACAGAAGAGTTAAGGTGCGTGAGATTGCTAGTGCTGTGGGCATCTCGACTGAACGGGTACATAATATTTTGCATAAACATTTGGACATGAGAAAGCTATCCGCAAGATGGGTGCCGCGATTGCTTACGCTTGACCAAAAACGGAATCGTGTGAAGTGTTGCAAGGATGGTTTGCAGCTGTTCCAGAAGAATCCGGAGGACTTTAAGCTTCGTTTCGTCACTGTGGATGAAACATGGATACATTACTATACTCCTGAGACCAAACAACAATCTAAACAATGGGTTACCAAGGGGGAATCTGCACCAAAAAAGGCGAAGACCGTTCCTTCGGCCGGAAAGGTTATGGCGACTGTCTTTTGGGATTCGCAAAGGATAATCCTCATCGACTATCTGGAAAAGGGTAAAACTATTACAGGTGAATATTATTCATCGTTATTGGACCGTTTGAAAACCGAGCTGCAAGAAAAAACGCCCGCGATTGGCCCACAAGAAAGTCCTTTTCCATCACGACAACGCACCAGCACACACCTCAGCAGTTGTGGTCGCAAAATTAATGGAAATAGGATTCCAACTCGTTTCACATCCCCCCTATTCTCCAGACTTGGCTCCTTCTGACTACTATTTGTTCCCCAATTTGAAGAAATGGCTGGGGGGACAAAGATTTTATTCAAACGAGGAGGTGATTGCAGACACTAATGGATATTTTGCAGACTTGGACAAATCCTATTATTCGGAAGGGATCAACAAACTAGAATATCGTTGGACGAAGTGTATAAGTCTAAAAGGAGACTATGTCGAAAAATAAAAAAGGTTTACCCCAAAGACATAAGTAGTTTTTATTTTTGCACGGACTTTTCAAACCAGCCTCGTTATATATATATATATATATATATATATATATATATATATATATATATATATATATATATATATATATATATATATATATATATATATGTATATATATATTTATTTATTTATTTATTTATTTTTCAATTTTCTTGGGTTTGGAGGTTAATTATACAATGAAACCTTCTAAAATTGATTGTGATCTTTTCCTTTTATTATCGACGTTTCGGCACAGTTTGCCTTTCTCAGAATTTTTGTTTAGTTTGGCTTGGACATGGATGTTTAGGTTAATATTTATCATAGTTCATTTCAATTAATCACAACGTACTCTTTTTTTCATTTTTTCATTACAGGAACCACATGTTAATTAGTTGTCTGTGTCATTTATTTTTATTTTAAAAATTGGGACGAACACAACACGAAGACTACATTTATAGTACTGTAACGAAAAAATGAAAAAAGAGTACGTTGTGGTTCATTGAAATGGGCTATGATAAATATTAACCTAAACATCCACGTCCAAGCAAACTAAACAAAAATTTTGAGAAAGGCAAATTGTGCCGAAACGTTAGTAATAAAAGGAAAGGTTCACAATAAATTTTAGGAATTTTCATTCTATAATTGACCTACAAAATGGAGCGTCATAATAATAAGCATAAACACGTTGTTATTACCTTAAAAGAAAAACTTGAAGTAACTCAACGTTTAGATAATGGTGAACTTCTTAAAAATATAGCGAAGGATTTAGGTGTAGCCGTGAGTACTGTTTCAGAGTGGAGAGAAAAACGCGAAAAACTTGGAAAATGGTGTAGTGTTTTGTCATCGCCCACACACGCACGAAAAAGTATGGGAAACGATGAATACCAAAAAGTGGATGATTCTTTTTTTTTTGGTTTGTACAGAATCGAGAACGTGGAATACCAATTTCAGGAACAATTTTAAAATAATAGGCAGTGAGTTTAAGCGAAGAGTTGCCGGTTATTGAAGCGCCTGTAAATTTTTCTGCAAGTGATGGATGGCTAGACAGGTGGAAAAAAAGACATGGTGTACGTCAACTGAAAGTTTTTGGAGAAAGATTGTCGGCAGCTGCAAAAAAATTTGCAGATTTTGAGCAGCTTATGAAAGAAAATGGTTTACAACCAGAGCAAATCTATAATTGTGATGAAACAGGCTCGAACTGCAAAATGTTGCCGTCAAATACCTTAACTTCAAAAACGGAAGCTGAAGCACCTGGTTACAAACGTAGCAAAGAACGTATGACGTTTTTGCGTGCAGTAATGGTTCTCGAAGACACAAACTCCCATTATTATGTATCGGTAAGTCAGCAAATCCACGAACCTTTGAGAATACTAGTCGCTTTTCCTGTTTTGTATAAAAATCAAAACAATGCCTGGATAAACGCGACCCTATTTAAAGACTGGATTTTTTGGAGATTTTGTTCCCAAAGTGGAACTTTTTTTAAAAGAACATGGATATCCTAAAAAATGTCTTCTGTTACTAGATAACGCCCCCACTCACCCAAGTGCGTAGCAACTTGAAAGTGGGGAAATAAAAGCAATGTTTTTGCCTCCTGCTGTAACTTCTCTCATTCAGCCTATGGATCAGGGTGTAATGGAAAATTTAAAACGCAATTACAGGCGTTTGTTACTGGAGCATATTTTAGAAGAAGTAGATGAAGGTGGCAATCTTACTGATTGTCTAAAAAAGATAAATTTGAGAAATGTTATATAAGTAAAGAGTAGTACTCTGGAAAAATCTTGGTCAAAATTGATTCCACAAGAGGAGAGACATTACGCAGAGGCAGAAACAGAAGATAATGAAAGTTTACATCAAATTATTACAAGAATACCAGGATGTGAAAGTGTTACGGAAGCCGATGTTTGTGAATAGTTAAACAGTGATAGTGTGGAAGATGAAATGACTGACCAAGAATTAATTAAAAGTGTATGCAAAAATGCTAATCAAATAGACAGGGATGACGATGATGATAACGAAGTAGAAGCCACTGACAAAATTCCAGTAAAAATGTCACATTCAGAAGGATTAGAGTCCCTAGAAAAAGCGTTAACTTATATAGAACAACAAGAAAAATGCAACCGCTGCGGACGTTTTGCTTATCAAACGTTGGAGAGACATTGCAGCCAAAAACAGAACTAACGCAAAACGAGTGCAATGAAAAATTACCTCATTTTTAAGACATTAAAGTTAAGAATGAAACTGTTTTATTTTTGATTTTCCGTACATATATGGTACATAAAATAAGTAAATTAATTGTTCTATTCTTTGTTTTAATAAATATCTATGTACGTAATAGCATATTGTATAAATGCTTTTAAGTCAGTGTGCAATATTGTATTCATTCTAAACTTCTATTTTATAAAAAAAATTCGGATTTACCGAAATTTCGATTATCTGAAATCACTTTGGTCCTCATTATTTCGGATAATCGAGATTCTAATGTATATATATACATATATATATATATATATATATATATATATATATATATATATATATATATATATATATATATATATATATATATACGGGTTTGCAAGAATAGTAAGAATTTTATTTACTTAGCTTATAAACCCACCAATTGTCAGGATTTTGTAATTTCTGTAACAATAATGAAAATATAATTTTTAATTATTTTACTATTGAATACTACGTAATTGTTACAGTTCTTATTATTAGTATGATTATTACTGAGGCTAGTACCCCCCCAAAAAAAAACCACAAATCCGCCTTAAGCATACAGATTTTAATTCCTATGTATTTTACATAAAAAAAATTAAAATAACATTACTTACAATGATATTCCTTAACGAGTGAAAATCATCATCAGATTTGATAATTTTTAAGTCCGAAAGCCCTAAATAATATTTTCTCTTTTTCCTGTGTAACTCGCGTAAGTTTTTAAACATCTTGTACGAACTTAAAACTATTATCCATGCTAATAACAAGGCAAAAATTATTATAAAAACCGAGTTACACACTTCAAACATATTTAGGAGTAATTTTGTTATCAAGTAGATCTCAGTTAGGAATTTTATTATATGTTAATAATCTAATGTATACATATATTTCATCCTCTGCAATGAACGTAACATCTCTTTGAAAATGAGAAAAACTATTCATCCAACTAGAATATAACTCGATAAGCATATATTTTCAAAATTGAAGAGTGTCGCGGTCAATCGATTCACTATTATTTATTTGTAAAGGTCAAAAGATGGCGTTTTACAACTCGTCCGTAAAGGAAAACCCTTTTACTGAAGGATGTCGGGAAATAGCATATTACTTTTTAAATTAGTAGATGGCACTATGGGGTAATATCACAGCTAAAGAATAGAGGATTCTATATAACAAAAATTTCTATAGGCTCGATATTTCATCGTCTATGCTGCCATATAGATTTATCATTAATTTTCCTTGATATTGGAAAGCAAGTATTACTTTTTAAATTGGTAGATGGCTCTCAGGGCAACATCACAGTATTTGGAGAGTTTTAAGGTATGAAAATTTCTATAACCCATTTTACTAATTTTTGGTTTAATTTCTATTTAATTTTTAGATGGTACATCCAGTTGATTGTAGAACTTTTTGACATTACACCATGGATTCATTTTCCTGTGGAAATATGCGTTTTAGGAAATGATATTTGCACACTCTTCTCTTATTTGTCAATCCGTCCGGAGACACACGGATCGTCAGTCGAACTAGGATCAACAAACAAGAGAACAAAATTTCTGGTACTTATGCTATATAAATATATATATAATATATATATATATATATATATATATATATATATATATATATATATATATATATATATACATATATATATATATATATATATATATATATATATATATATATATACATATATATATATATATATATATATATATATATATATATATACATATATATATATATATATATATATATATATATATATATATATATATATATATATGTACATATATATATATATATATATATATATATATATATATATATATATATATATATATGTACATATATATATATATATATATATATATATATATATATATATATATATATATATATACACACTTATATATCTATAATCTATAATATATATAAAAAAGCAACGTCTGTCTGTCTGTCCGTTAGTGCGCTTATCACTGGATAACCACTTATCTGATTTACGTACTTTTTTTTTTTTAAAACATACATATGTTCTCTGGCCAGGTTATAGGCTATATTTTATTACGATAGGTAGTATAAGGAATGAGCAGTGACAATAATAGTAAATGAAGTCGGAAAAAAGTTTGCCGCTATCGCGTTCCCTTGCAATTCACAGCCTAAACCATTAAATATCGAACAATATTATGTAGCTGAGACTATCTTTAATCTATGATATACATAAAATGCAATGTCTCTCTGTCTGTCTGTCCATTAGTGCGTATATAACGCGAGAACCACTTACCGATTTACGTGTCTTTTCTTAAATTCATACATATATTCTTTGGCCAGGTTATATAATAATAATAATAATCTATATCTATAATATATATAAAATGCAACGTCTCTCTGTCTGTCTGTCTCTCCGTTAATGCGCTTATCGCTCGAGAACCACTTATCCAATTTACGTGATTTTTTAAATTCATACATATGTTCTCTATCCAGGTTATAGATATATATTTTATTACATCTATAATATATATAAAATGAAACGTATCTCTGTCTGTCTGTCCGTTAGTGCGCTTATCACTGGAGAACCACTTACCCGATTTACGTACTTTTTTTTTAAAAAACATACATATATTCTTTGGCCAGGTTATAGGATATATTTTATTGCGTTAGGTAACATAAAGAATAAGCAATGACGATAATAGTGATTCAAGTCGGAAAAAAAAGGTTACCGTTAGCGCGTTCTCTTGCAGTACACTACCTAAACCATTAAATATGGAACAATATCATTTTGCAAAGAATATAATATATATAAAATGCATCGTCTCTCTGTCTGCCTGTTTATCCGTTAGTGCGCTTATCACTTGAAAACCACTTATCCGATTTACGTATTTTTATAAACTTATACATATGTTCTATATAATTCGATATAACCCTAGATAATGGGAGATAAGGTGAGATAATGGGAGATAAGTATAAATAATGGGAGATAAGGAGAACTAATGGGAAATAAGCAGAGACAAGTCTAGATAATGGAAGTTATGGTGAGATAATGGGATATAAGGAGAAATATTGCGAGATAAGTCGAGATAAGCCTAGATAATGTGAGATAAGGTGAGATAATGGGAGATAAGGAGAAATAATGGGAGATAAGGAGAAATAATGGGAGATGAGCAGAGATAAGCCTAGATAATGGAAATTATGTAGAGATAATGGGAGATAAGAAGAAATAATGGGAGATAAAGGGAAATAATGGCAGATATTTTATTACGTTAGGTAACATAAGGAATAAGCAGTGACGAAGGTAGTGAATCAAGTCCACGCGAGCGGAGCCGCGGGCACAGCTAGTATATATACATATATATATATATATATATATATATATATATATATATATATATATATATATATATATATATATATATATACATACAGTCTGTGAAATAAGAACGTGATTGCTCATATTCTTGAAAAAATATACTTCGAGAAAATTTTTTTGCAATCAGTGTATTCTTTGGTGTGCTAACAACGGCACAATTACCTTATAAGCTATCTAATCGCCTCCTGCATCAATAATCACCTGGCATCTTTGAGGCATGCTGCTCTTTTTTTTATGGGTCTAGCACGTGTGCTACAGGGAAGTCCTTAAAGCGCTCCAGAAGCGACACGTGAGCGGAAAAGGCGATTCACGTTGTTCTTGAATCGCTGTAAATTGTACTCGGTGGAAAACACAGCCCTGGGCAAATTTCTGTCGACGTGTGTGTGTTCTGTTTGCGGTAGCCGAGATTACCTCCAAATTTGTCGAAGCTGGCGAGACAACTGAGTCAAAGTCCTCAGAGCTTTCTCTTTATAAGGTACCAAACGTTTTCAATAGGGTTGGCGTCCGGCAATTGTGAGGGTAACTCACATCGTGAGTGACTCGCTTCCCGACGTCAATTTTGTCCAGCAAGTGTTTCTTCAACATGGTTCGGAATTTGACATCATGAGTACGAAGATGTTGTCAAATGGTCTCATGGGACATATTCAAATCCGATTTTCTTAATTTTTACCCCTTCTTGATGCAGTGTCATTTTCGGGTCCCTTGAAAACAGACACGATTCGTTTTTCGATTTTCGAAGTGACTTTACTACCGAGCCACGTTCTGGCAATTCGTTGATATTTTTCGTCTTGTTAAAATGATTTACCCACTTCTTCACACAAACGAAACCGCAGAATGTGTCATATTAGGCCCCTTTCGATGGGAACAAAGAAATACTGCCTCGAACGGATGCACAAACAAGTGACTCATTTTGGATTTTACGTGATTTCGACGAAAGTTCGGAATCGACTGAGACTTTTACTAAAATGCGTCGTAGACAAAGGTTCCCTCTAACGGTTTTTTTGTTGAATCGCTAAAATCGCATCTACCAAAAATGAGGGTTCTTTATTATTTTGCACTGGTCATTGATTTTTTGTTTATTATGTGGGGAAGGGTCCAAGCTCTTAAAGTTTCAATGGAAGATGTTTTTCCGCCATATACAGGATGCTATCTCTGTAGCAAAAATATTGATAAATAGCGCCCCTCGATAATAACACGTAAAACGAACTTAAAGCGGTCTCAAAGTTTTAATTGCCTCCCCTGTCTGTTTAATGGGGAATTAAAAACTACTTGAAGGTTTTTTACTATTGTAATTAGTTGGCTATTTTATTGCATGGTTCTAAATAACTTGTTCCTTCTTAACAAATAAAAATTTACTAGTAAACAATGCGTTAAACATAACACGTATAGGTTAAAATTTCAACACACTATATTTTTCTTAATTAAGCCAACTAAATCTAATTATATCACTAATATTCAGCAACATTAATGAATCATTCAGGGTACTTTTGGCATTACCTACTTGTAATATTTCACAAAGAAAAAAAAATTTAGTTTTGCAAAATATTTCCATACGTAAATATGTAAGACGTCTTTGACATTTCACCGATGGGTAAAACATATGTAAATTTGATAAAAAAATAAGCATTAGATCCAGTTTCTCTTATTTCAATATATTAAACGATTTTTACAACACTCTCACTCTCTCTCTCTCTCTCTCTCTCTATATATATATATATATATATACAGTAATACCCCGCTTAGCGCGACCCCGTTACGCGCGGTTTCACTATAACGCGAATTTCAAATTTCGCGCTCATGTAGTCATTAACTTCTCTATGGTCGCGGGGGGATCCCCGCTTTCTCTGAATATTCTCTTTGAAGAATTGGGAATTCCCTGTCCTTCGACTTTGTTCTATGGGGATTTCCTCGTTCGTTTCGTGTGTTCATTTGTTCCGTAATGTTAGTTCGGTCGGCTGGCAGTTTTGTTTTAATATTTATTGGAGATACATACATACATAATTTAACCCTACGTTAAAAATGCCGCCTGTAAAGAAAAAAAGAGCGTAAAAGCGTCACTTTGGAATTGAAGATGAAAGTGTTAAGAAGAATGGAAAATGGAGGCAAAGCAACAATTGTTGGGAGAGATTTTGGACTCTCAGAATCGACTGTGAGAACGATTTATAAAAATCGGGAAAAAATTAAAATCTCCAGCGAAGGTTCAACACCTATAAGTGCAACAAAACTTTCTCGTTCGAGATCATCTATCTTAGAAAGAATGGAGAAATTACTGTCAGTCTGGATCGAAGATTTGAATAAGAAGAACACACCACTAAGTCAAGATCTCATATGCACAAAAGCAAAATCTTTGTATGAGATGCTGAAAACAAAAGAAGGAGAAGGGAGTGCCACTCCGACTTTTGCTGCCAGCAGAGGCTGGTTCCATCGGTTCAAGCAGCGTTCCAATCTTCACAATATCCACATAACAGGCGAGGCGGCCAGCGCGGACATTCAAGCTGCAGCTGAGTTTCCAGACAAGTTTCAAGACTTCGTTAGACGAGAGAAAATTCCTGCTTGTCTCATCTTCAATGTTGATGAGACCGCACTTTACTGGAAAAAAAATGCTTCTCGAACATTCATTTCTAAGGAAGAACGTCAAGCCAGTGGTTTCAAAGCTGCGAAAGATCGACTAACACTTCTGCTGGGTGGTAATGCCACTGGTGATTTCAAACTGAAACCTTTACTAGTGTACCATTCAGAAACACCCCGTGCAATGCGAGGCACAGACAAGACAAGTCTACCAGTTGTGTGGCGATCAAACAGAAAGGCGTGGGTTACACGGGAAATTTTTCAAGAATGGTATTCTAATAGTTTTTTTGCCCATCAGTCAAATCATACTGTGACAGAAATGGGCTTGAACCTAAAGTTATATTACTCTTAGACAATGCCCCAGGACATCCAACCTCACTTGATACGCCCAGAGACTTAAAAGTGTACGTAAAGTTCCTTCCACCAAACACTACGTCAATATTACAACCTATGGACCAGGGAGCAATAGCAAACTTCAAAGCTTATTACCATCGCCGCACTTTTAGCCAACTAATTCATGAAACTGACGGGGAAGGAAGACAGTCTATGCGAGAGTGGTGGAAGTCATACAACATTATGAAGTCTATTCACAACATAGAAGAGGCTTGGAAGGAAGTTTAAAATGAGTTGTATGAATGGGGTGTGGCGTAATCTTTGGCCAGATGTAGTGGAAGCACCTAGAAGAATTGTCCAGATGCAGAGACAAGTGCTTGAAGACATTGCTGCAATGATTGAGGGGTCTGAACTTGAAGATGTCACGGTAGAAGATCTCGTAGAACTTGTAGCAACGCACGACGATCCTATTAGCAATGAAGATCTGATCGAGTTACAGAATAATCCTATCTACGATGAGGAAGAACAAGTAGAAGAGAAAGTTTTATCTTCAGGGGAAATACAAAATGCACTTTCAAAAATTTATTCAGGTTTGGACATATTGCAGAGTATAGACAATAATGATGACCGTGTCTTGACCGTGTGTCAAACAATTAAAAACAGTGTTGGGTGTTATGAACGTATTTTACAAGAACGTAAACAAAACGTTACCCAAAAGACAATAGATGTATTTTTCCGTAAAAAATAAGAGTATGTATTGCATAAAGTGTTCTTAGAATTAAAGTGATTGATTAAAATGATTTGTATTTTTTTGTATTAAATTTTGACTATGTTTAATCATAAACCTCGATATACGCGAATTTCAGTTAACGCGATTTTTTTCGGAACGTATCCCTCGCGTAAAGCGGGGTATTACTGATATATATATATATATATACATAATATAATAATATACAAACATAAACTATGAAAAATTAGGAAAACACATCAAAATAAACACACTTAAGAATTACAAAAGTTCCTGGGTACTGGTCTCAGGGTGGTCGCCAATACACTCCACCAGAGTACCCCAGCCGGCCAGCTAGAGTTGTCTTCCTCAAACCCAGTCGAGATCCTTTGACGTCCCGTGCCTTGGGATCATTAGAAAATAAACCCAACCTTAGAGCCACCATTTTTACTACTTGGTCCGTTCGTGAGTTTTATAATAGACACTAATGAGTACGTAAAACCTATAAATAATCTTTAATGAAAGAAAAGATTTAAGGTGAAGACGCCACCACAAGAGAATGAAGCAGATTGCAGGGGCGTAAACCCAGAGATCGTGAGTTCGAACCCGATAGGCACCAAGAAACTTGTTCAATTCTTTTGTGGTTGTGTCTTTACCTTTAAGTATTTTCTTGATTGTTTATGGTTTCAACTTTTTATTTTCTGGCCATTCTTTATAATTGTATCATCTATCCTTAATTCCACATATTTACAGACGTATAGTGATCAAATTACCATGGATATCATGACTCCAACCCCATTATAACGATCCCGATGGTGTTCTGCTACTTTAATCGATTGTCTCTTTCACGTGAGAATGCAAAGGGCTCTCCACGGTATCTATCCAGTGCATGGGAGATCTGCCTCTTCTTCTCCTGCCGTTAGGCTTTCCCTGGATGGTCAATTTGTCCATGTGCTCGCTTCTAGTCAAATGATCAAAGAACTGCAATATTCAGCAAGCAATGTTGTTAGTAGCCATTGTGTGGGCTTAATTTCGTTCAGAATGAACATGTTGGTTCGATGTTCCGTCCAGGAGATATTCAATATTTTCTGTCAGCAGACCATTTCAAACGCGTCTATTCGTTTTCAGTCTTCAGTGTATATCATCAACTCCACCACTCTACCTAGATAGGCAATTTTCCTTGATGAAATTCTATGCATCCTCACTCCAGAAATCCCATACAAAAAGTACAATTAACTTTACAAATTCTCATCGCCCCAACATAATAGCTCCTAAAGATTCAATCCATAACAGAATAAACAAATTCATGTTACTTCACAACCTCTCTTCGTCAAAATTTGACTACTCATTCTGGAAAAACTTCCCACTTTCGAAGTCACCAACCCTAAAGGTAGACTTTCATCTCCATTCCAACAATGTAAAAGACAAAAACTTATTAGAAATTAATTCAGAATTTCTCGAAAGAATACATTCTAAATACCCTGATCACTCCATATTATTTACTGATGGTTCTCAAGTGGATCAAGGAGTGGGAGCCGCTTATGTTCACGACAGAGTCATCAAGCGTTTTAAACTTCACCCCTATAACTCCATTTTCACAGCAGAACTGCTTGCCATCAAGGAAGCACTTAAGTCTGCCATTGCCTCAACCCAAGGGATAAATAAATTTCTCATAGCTTCCGATTCCTTGACTTCGCTAAAACTCATTATCTCCAATAAAGCCAATAGTATTTACTTAAGTCAAATCAGCGATCTCCTATATATGGCTAAATTGAGAGATATTGAAATTTCATTCCTGTGGATCCCTAGACACATGAACATTAGAGGTAATGACACAGCTGATAGAGAGGCTAAACGGGCAGTAACTAGCGGAACTCTTTTCACGGGAGAAAACAACAGTTATGTTTTTATAAAGGTGCTTTACTCAATAAAAAGAGTTTTATTCTAACTAGAGTGGGACTTGGAGTATAATGAAAACAAATTATGGCCTATAAAGCCTCAACTATTCCCATCTCTTCATAACCCTAACGATAAAAGATCAGATAATGTATTGCTGAGAAGATTGGCTATAGGTCACACTTACCACACATACTCATATCAACATAATCAACAAAACCGGTCAAGTGCAAGTTGAATTTGCGCAATTAATGTTCCGTACGTTGATTGCTTCTGAAATAAAAATTTTTGTTACAGAGGTATAAAAGGATCAGTGACTTCACAAAACACACCCCAAATGAGTTTTCAACAAAGGTTGTTTCCGATCTTTACTGAAAACTGATGACCTTGAAATTTTTGTGTTTTTTATATATCAGATAAATTATTAAAGGTAATGCTCTCGTGGTAATTTTCGTTCAATCTACACCCCGTAGAGAATATTCCAGAACTTTTTCAAAATTTTTGGATAAGGACTTTTCGAGATAGAGGAGGGACAGCAATTTTTCGCGATTTTTTCTAAATAATACAAAGAGAAGTGTGCGCATGTAAGACATTACATATATTTTTGAACTCGTGTTTTTATAAGCTTTCATTTGACACCCCACTCGATGTCCCAGTAAAACATTTTTCTTCTTTTTTTTTTTTATATACCAGATAAATTATTAAAGGTAATGCACCCGTGATAATTTTCGTTCAATCTACACCGCGTGGAGCATATTCCAGAATTTTTTCAAAATTTTTGCAGCAGTATTTTTCGAGATAGAGGGGTGGGACAGCGATTTTTCGCCATTTTTTTTTTTTCAAAATAATACAAAGAAAAGTGTGCGCATGTAAGACATTATATATATTTTTTTGAACTCGTGTTTTTACAAGCTTTCTTTTGACACCCCACTCGATGAACTACTAAACAATTTTTCTTCTTTTTTGTTCTTTTTTTTATATACCAGATAAATTATTAAAGGTACTGCACTCGTGATAATTATCGTTCAATCTACACCCCGTGGAGAATATTCCTGTAAACATTTTTTTTTTTTCACTTCCGATTTCACCCCCCAAAACTAACCCCTTAAATCAAAAATTAACTTTCAAAACTACACGGCTTTGATGAGCCCATCAGTTTGAACTTTCTACGTCAAATAGTTTCGGAGAAAAATCGGGTGTGACAGACGAACAGACAGACGAAACAGACAGACGGTCGTACGGAACCCTAAAAAAGAACCAGTATCAAAGTGCGATGTATGCAATTCCTTCCACCCTGAAGGTCAAGCACATCCTTGAGGCAAACCACTCCTCTCATCTGAGAAACAAATAAAACATCCCACATTCAATTAAACAGAACATTGTTCAATTCTTATCAATCAATGAAAATATTCATAAATACCTATATATATATATATATATATATATATATATATATTATATATATATATATATATATATATATATATATATATATATATATATATATATTATATATATATATATATATATATATATATATATATATATATATATATATATATATATATATATATATATATATGAAGGATTTTCTACAGCTAACGCTGTCTTCCTTCCTTCAGCCTTTGATTCCATCCGTTTCTATCTTCCCAGTCTCCATCTGTTAGACCTCTGTCCTCTATAGGCTCGTCCACATCGTCTCTCCATGATCGTCTGGGTCTTCCTCTTTTTCTTCTCCCTATTGGGCTCCACTCCCGTTATTTTCTTTATCCACCTATTATCTTCGCTCCGTCTTATGTGTCCATACCATTTTAATCGTTTTTTTCTTCAATGGTGTTTATTGCGTTCTCTTTGATGTTCATTCTGATTCTTATTTCTTCATTTGTTATTCTCTCCGTACGTGTCACTCTACAACATATTCTCCAATACTCCATCCCTACCGCGTTAATTTTAGATTTACTTCTTTTGTTGATCGTCCATGTTTGTGACCCGTATGTCATTATGCTTTGTATTATTGATTTGTATATGCCGTGTTTTCTTTCTCTTTGTAATGTGCTTGTCCCATAGGATCGAATTTAATTGTCTTATGCATATCCGCGTTTGTCCTAATCTAGCTTTAATCTCTTCTTCTGATGTTGCGTTTCTTGAAATGATGGTTCCTAAATATTTAAATTTATCGGTTCCTTTGATTATTGTTTCGTCATCAACTTCTAGATTCTCCACATTTCCCTCCTTTGTTGTTAGATATTCCGTTTTATCAAAGTTTGTTGCTAATCTTGCTTTAGTGTATTCTTCTTTCCGTTTTCTTATCATATAACTGAGGTCTTCCTCATCTTGCGCTATGATTACTTGGTCGTCTGCGAAACTTAGAGTATATAAGTAATCTTATTGGGACTTCCATTCCACTACATTTTTGCTTGCATTATTTTAATGTTTGTTCGAGGTATATTTTTGAATAGTGTGGGGGATGTAGAGCATCCTTTTAATAGGCCTTTTGATGTTTGGAGTCTCATCCCTATTTTATGTCCTATTTTTTATGTTCACTGTGTTGTTTTTCGTAGAGAGCTTTTACTGCGGATATTAGTTCTTTGTCAATGCCTATTTCTTTCATTGCGTTCCATAATCTTTGTCTTGGTACTGAGTCATAGGCCTTTCTTATGTCTATGAAGGCTAAATGAACTTCTCTATTCTTTGGCAGTTTTTTTTCCATTGTTTGTTTTATAGTGTATATGTGGTCTATACATGATTTTCCGGCCGTAAAAGCCTGCTTGGTCTTTTCCAATTTTTCCTTTTATATTTTCCTCTATGATATTTTTTATAATTTTTTCATACAAACGTCCCATACTCGATATTATGCTTAGGCCTCTATAGTTTGTGCATTTTTGCGGTCTCCCTTTTTAAATATAGATACTATATAGGCTTTTGACCATTCCTCTGGTATTTTTTCTCCATTTATCGCTCTGTGGGAACATGTTTCTCAGCATTCGATGTAATTTATTAGACCCGTACTTATTCATAAATACCTATCTATATAACAGTTACCTAAACACATCTAATGTGGGGCGCTAAATGACCTTAGCTGTCGATGTGCTCTGACCAATTAAAAACAACAACAACAACGTTTTCAGTCTGCTGTTCGAATTGCCCAACTGTCAGACGCATATTTAAATATAGACAACACCAGGGTTTGGACTAGATTGACAATTCTATATTTGACGGTAATAGCCTTTACAGTAGGTGGCTTTGGTAAGATATATTTTAAAAGTTTATTTCTTCGGTTTATATGTTCTTTAAACGTCACTCTAGTATTAAATTATATAAGACAACTATTAATAATTTATGATTGTTGTTTAGGATGTAATTAAATGTATTGCCAACGCTGGGGAATATTTTCACCTTATAACCACATTATATATTTTATATGCTGGTTAAAGTCTAGAAATATTTCAGATTTGTTTTATTAGGATATATATTACTTCACATCTCTATCGAAAGCTAGTAACGATGTATAAGGATGTTTTAAATCAGTTATTAACTGTTAACCGTAAAACCGGTCACCGTAAATCCGCCGTTAGGTTCTTCCGACTATAAACTGCTTTTGACATCGAGTATTCTACCAATCAGAGAGGCGCCTAAACCGCGCAAGATTTGGCACTACAGATCTGCTAAATGGGAAGATTTCATGGAATATTTTCGAACTTGCCCTTGGTTGGTTGGTTAGACATTTGTTTTCGATCTGACAAACCATCTGACAGAGCCAGGTAGGTTTTCCGATGTTATTTTGGCTAGTATGGAAGCTTACATTCCTTTTTCGAAAAAATGCCCTTCCATATATATATATATAATATATATATATATATATATATATATATATATATATATATATATATATATATATATACTAGCTGTGCCCGCGGCTCCGCTCGCGTGGACTTGATTCACTACTATTGTCACTGCTTATTCCTTATGTTACCTAACGTAATAAAATATCTGCCATTATTTCCCCTTATCTCCCATTATTTTTCCTTATCTCCCATTATCTCTCCATAATTTCCATTATCTAGGCTTATCCTCTGCTCATCTCCCATTATTTCTTCTTATCTCCCATTATTTCTCCATATCTCCCATTATCTCACCTTATCTCCCATTATCTAAGCTTATCGCGACTTATCTCGCAATATTTCTTCTTATCTCCCATTATTTCTCCTTATCTCCCATTATCTCACCATAAGTCCCATTATCTAGACTTATCTCTGCTTATCTCCAATTATTTCTCATTATCTCCCATTATTTATACTTATCTCCCATTATCTCACCTTATCTCCCATTATCTAGGCTTATATCGAATTATAAAGAACATGTGTATAAATTTATAAAAACACGTAAATCGGTTCTCGAGTGATAAGCGCACTAACGGAAAGACAGATAGAAAAACGTTACATTTTATATATATTATATTCTTTGCTACATAATATTGTTCCATATTTAATGCTTTAGGCAGTTTTGTTGCAAGAGAACGCGCTAGCGGCAAAGTTTCCGACTTGATTCACTATTATCGTCACTGCTTATTCCTTATGTCACCTAACGTAATAAAATATGTCCTATAACCTGGCCAGAGAACATATGTATATTTAAAAAAAGAAGCTCGTAAATCGGATAAGTGGTTCTCCAGTGATAAGCGCACTAACGGACAGACAGACAGAGAAACGTTGTATTTTATATATATTATAGATATTCTTTGCTACATCATATTGTTCCATATTTAATGGTTTATCATGTTTAAAAAAAAAGCACGTAAATCGGATAAGTGGAGAACGCGCTACCAACAAACTTTTTTCCGACTTCATTCACTATTATCGTCACTGCTCATTCCTTATGCTACCTATCGTAATAAAATATAGCTTGTAACCTGGCCAGAGAACATATGTATGTTTAAAAAAAAAAAGTACGTAAAATCAGATAAGTGGTTTCTCCAGTGATAAGCGCTCTAACGGACAGATAGACAGACAGACAGAGATAAGTTGCATTTTATATATATTATAGATGTAATAAAATATTTATCTATAACCTGGTCAGAGAACATATGTATGAAGTTTCAAATCGGATGAGTGTTCTCGAATGATAAGCACACTAACGGACAGACAGACAGAGAGACGTTGCGTTTTATATATATTATATAGATTATTATTATTATATAACCTGGTCAGAGAACATATGTATGATTTTAAAAAAAACACGTAAATCGGATAAGTGATTCTCGAGGGATAAGCGCATTGACGGACAGACAGACAGACAGAGAGACGTTGCATTTTATATATATTATAGATATAGATTATTATTATTATTATATAACCTGGCCAAAGAATATATGTATGAATTTAAAAAAAATACACGTAAATCGGATAAGTGATTCTCGCGTGATAAACGCACTAATGGACAGACAGACAGATAGAGAGACATTGCATTTTATATATATTATAGATTATAGATTATAGATATTCTCTGCTACATAATATTGTTCCATATTTAATGGTTTAGGCTGTATATTTCAAGGGAACGCGCTAGCGGCAAACATTTTTTTCCGACTTCATTCACTATTATCGTCACTGCTCATTTTTATGATACCTATCGTAATAAAATATAGCCTATAACCTGACCAGAGAACATATGTATGTTTAAAAAAAAAAAGTACGTAAATCGGATAAGTGGTTCTCCAGTGATAAGCGCACTAACGGACAGACAGACAGAGAGACGTTGCATTTTATATATATTATAGATATATATATATATATATATATATATATATATATAATATATATTATATATATATATACATAAATATATATATATATATATATATATATATATATATATATATATATATATATATACATAAATATATATATATATATATATATATATATATATATATATATATATATAATATATATAATATATATATATATATATATATTATACTAGCCGGGCCCGCGGCTCCGCTCGCGTGGACTTGATTCATTACTATCGTCACTGCTTATTCCTTATGTCATCCAACGTAATAAAATATCTCCCATTATTTCCCCTTATCTCCCCAATATTTCTCCTTATCTCCCATTATCCCTACATAATTTCCATTTATCTAGGCTTATCTCCGCTCATCTCCCATTATTTCTCCTTATCTCCCATTATTTCTCCTTAGCTCCCATTATTTCACCTTATCTCCCATTATCTAGGTTTATCCCGACTAATCTAGGCTTATCAAGACTTATCTCGCAATATTTCTCCTTATCTCCCATTATTTCTCCTTATCTCCCATTATCTCGCCATAACTCCCATTATCTAGACTTATCTCTGCTCATCTCCCATTATTTCTCCTTATCTCCCATTATTTATGCTTATCTCCAATTATCTCACCTTATCTCCCATTATCGAGGCTTATCTCGACTTATCTCCCATTATTTCCCCTTATCTCCCATTATCTCATCTTATCTCCCATTATCTAGGCTTATATTGAATTATATAGAACATATGTATAAATTTATAAAAACACGTAAATCGGATAAGTGGTTCTCTAGTGATAAGCTCACTAACGGACGGACGGACAGACGGACAGGCAGACAGACAGAGAGATGTTGCATTTTTATGTATATTCTAGATAGGAGATTATAGATAACCTGGCCAGAGAACAAATGTATGAATTAACAAAAAACACGTAAATCGGATAAGTGGTTTCTCGAGTGATAAGCGCACTAACGGACAGACAGACAGACAGAGAGACGTTGCATTTATATATATTATATTCTTTGCTACATGATATTGTTCCATATTTAATGCTTTCGGCAGTGTATTGCAAAAGAACGCGCTAGCAGCAAACTTTCCTCCGACTTGATTCACTATTATCGTCACTGCTTATTCCTTATATCACCCAACGTAATAAAATATGTCCTATAACCTCGCCAGAGAACATATGTATATTTTAAAAAAAAAAAAGTACTTAAATCGGATAAGTGGTTCTCGAGCGATAAGCGCACTAACGGACAGACAGACAGACAGAGAGACGTTGCATTTTATATATATTATATTCTTTGCTACATGATATTGTTCCATATTTAATGCTTTAGGCAGTGTATTGCAAGAGAACGCGCTAGTAGCAAACTTTTCCCCGACTTGATTCACTATTATCGTCACTGCTTATTCCTTATGTCACCTAACGTAATAAAATTTTTCCTATAACCTGGCCAGAGAATATATAATGTTTAAAAAAAAAGCACGAAAATCGGATAAGTGGTTCTCCAGTGATAAACGCACTAACGGACAGACAGACAGACAGCATTTTATATATATTATAGATATTTTTTGCTACATGATAATTATTCCATATTTAATGTTTAGCATGTTTAAAAAAAAAGCACGTAAATCGGATAAGTGGTTCTCCAGTGATAAGCTCACTAACGGACAGACAGACAGAAATACGTTGCATTTTATATATATTCTAGATGTAATAAAATATATATCTATAACCTGGTCAGAGAACATAGGTATGAATTTAAAAAAATCACGTAAATCGGATAAGTGGTTCTCGAGGGATAAGCGCACTAACGGACAGACAGACAGACAGACAGAGATACGTTGCATTTTATACATAATATAGATATAGATTATTATTATTATTATATAACCTGGCCAAAGAATATATGTATGAATTTAAAAAAAGACACGTAAATCGGATAAGAGGTTCTCGCGTGATAAACGCACTAATGGACAGACAGACAGACAGAGAGACATTCCATTATATATATTATAGATTATAGATATTCTATGCTACATAATATTGTTCCATATTTAATGGTTTAGGCTGTGCTTGCAATGGAACGCGTTAGCGGCAAACTTTTTTTCCGACTTCATTCACTATTTTACGTCATTGCTCATTCCTTATGCTACCTATCGTAATAAAATATAGCCTATAACCTGGGCAGAGAACATATGTATGTTAAAAAAAAAAGTACGTAAATCGGATAAGTGGTTCTCCAGTGATAAGCACACTAACGGACAGACAGCAGCATTTTATATATTATATATATATATATATATATATATATATATATATATATATATATATATATATATATATATATATATATATCTGGTATATATATATATATATATATATATATATATATATATATATATATATATATATATATATATATATATATAATACTTCTTCTTCCAGTGCCTATCCGTTACCGAATGTTGGCAATCATTCTAGCAATGATAATTTTGTTTGTTGCTGCTCTGAATAATCCCGTGGTGGATGTTTTGAACCAGGTTCTTAAGTTCTTTAGAGCCAGGATATTCGTCTTCTGCCGATACTTCTTTTACCTTGAACCTTTCCTTGCAGAATGCATTTCAGTAATTTATATTTTGTTTCATTCCTCATAATGTGCCCCAGATATTCCAATTTTCTACGTTTCACTGTGCACATAATCTCTTTTTCCTTATTGCGTCTTTGTAGTACTTGAGTGTTTGATACTTTGTCCATCCATGATATTTTGAGGATTCTTCTATAAGTCCACATCTCGAATGCTTCTAATTTTTTTGTTGTCGCCTCAGTCAGCGTCCAAGATTCCACTCCGTATAACAAGCAGCTGTTGCTTCTAAACATCTTGCCTAGCGACAATAGCGAGAAAATCCTAACACCATAAATCGTAACACCTTTGTTCGTGCCCGGCCGATATCTATAAAGGCAAGAAGACCTTGTCAAATAACTACCGACCAGTCGCACTGCTTTCAATAATATCGAAAGTCATGGAAAAGGCTATCTATCAGCATCTTCTAAGATATCTTAAAGGATTCAACATTATTAGCGGTCACTACTATGGCTTTCGTAAACGTAGATCAACAGGAGATCTTTTGACTTATGTAACACATGTTTGGAACAACGCAATTCAACACTTTGGAGAATCTCGAGCGGTTGCTCTTGACATATCCAAGGCATTCCACCGTGTTTGGCACGATGGACTGTTGGCTAAGCTACGCTCTTATGGTATGTCTGAAAAGTTCTGTTTGTGGCTCTCATGTTCCTTCAGAGAGCGTTCTTTACGAGTGGCAGTCGAGAGATTTCTTCACACACCTTCACTATCAACGCCGGTGTGCCCCAAGGCTCCATACTATCTCCTACCTACTTTCTCATTTACATTAATGATCTGCTGGAAAAGACCGGAAACCCAATCTACAGCTTTGCAGATGACAGTACGCTTATCTCTTCATCAAGGCCAGCTGGAGTCTTAAACTCTTAAAAACTTGTATGCCTCATCAAAAATAAAAATATGCAAGACATACGGGTTTTTTGTATCACCTTCACTCTTTCAGATATATGTTGGAACATGGAAACTAAAATACAAGAGAGTGGACATTTACCTAGGAGAACTGTCTTTGATTGTTATTCACTTGAGGCCAACATGAAGAGCTTCGTGGAATGGTGTTAAAATTAATCGCCTTAGCCTTAATATTGATAAGTGTCAAGTAATGTCATTTTATAGAGGCTAAAAGAAAACAAACTTTTTATATTGTCTGAATGGTTAGTCTTGCCTCAGTTGATAAGGTTAAAGATTTGGGTGTAAGGCTGGATCCCAAACTAGATTTTCATTTTCACTTTGATTGTATAATTAATAGATCATTAAAATTATTGAGTGTCCTTTGCAGAGTGGGTAGAAACTTTTCAAATATTTTTACACTTAAATTATTACGTCAGTCTATTATTAGATCTATTATAGAATACTCTTCACCTGTATATCACATATTTCATCTCTGGAAATGTTTAAAATAAGTTTTTAAAATTTGTGACAATGGATTGCCGCACGGGACTACTCTGCAACGGATATGAGGTCTGTTGTAGGTTTGCCTAGACTTGTGGGCCGAACAAAGAGTGCGGACCTGTTATTCTTGTATAAAATAGTGAACTCTATAGTCAACTGTCCCATGTTATTGACTCAGATTGGCATTTTAGTTCTGCAGAGGAACTCTAGGGTTGATATAGTTTTTCATAGATGTAACTATGGACTGCACTTTCCTATTGTGAGACTTCTTTCAGCGGGTAATGGGACGGACTTTGATATATTCAACCTGTCTCTGACTGGCTGGAAAATTAATGTTGCGAAGGGCTGACGTTGTAAATAGTAATTCCTGTTCATTCTGGTTTTCTAACCTCTGTCTTGTCTGTTAATTTTTGTTGTTTAGATTAAGAAAATTATATACGAGCATGGATTGAAAAGTTCGCGGCCTAGTCAAGAAAAAAAAAAAAATATGTACAAAAATATTTTTAGTTTTCGACGTAATTTCCACTTAGCTGTATGCACTTCTTTCACCTGCTTTCCGAAGGTTCCACAACTGTTTCAAAAAAAGATTCCTCAAGGTCTTCAAAATACTGGTTAATTACAGCTTCGACTTCTTCATTTGATGAAAATTTCAGGCCACCGATTTTTTGAGGTTTGGAAACAGATGAAAGTCCGAAGGTGCCAAATCAGGATAATAAGCCGGGTGAGGCAGCAATTCGCAACCATAATCACGAATTTGAGCCATAGACTTAACAGACGTGTGAACGCGAGCGTTCTCCTGATGGAACAAAATTTTCTTTCTCAGTAATCCTGGGCGTTTCTCTTTTATTTTCTTGATTTAAACGACGCAGAAGGGTGCATTAGTAAGTCGATTTTATTGTTTTTCCCTTTCGGGAAGGTAGTCCACTATAATAATACCTTTAGCATCCCAAAAAACTGACGCTATCACTTTTCCAGCCGACAGAATTGCCTTCGCTTTCTTTGGGGTCGCTTCACCAGATTTTTTTCACTGCTTGGATTGTTGTTTTGACTTTGGAGTATAGTGGTGAACCCAGGTTTTGTCCATTAACATAAACCTGTTAAGAAAATCTTGCGGATTTGCCTCAAATATCTCCAAACAGTGGCGAAAAATCGTGAGTCGAATTCGTTTTTGTTCAACTGAAAGCAATCTGGGGACCCACCTAGCGGAAACCTTAGAAAATCCGAATTCGTTGGCGATGATGTTTTGAGTTTGTTTATACGAGATGCCTATAGTGTCTGCAATATCCCTGATAGTTAATCTACGGTCTTTCAATATGAGATCACACACTTTGCCGATGTTTTCTTCAGTCGTAGGCCGGCCGCAGCGAGGGTCATCTTCGATGCTCTCTCGTCCACTTTTGTTGTTGTGTTTTGCAACCTATTTTTTCACTGTGGTATATGACGGAGCAGAGTCCCCTAGTGTTGTTTTCATATCATCGTGGATCTCCTTTGGTGATAATCTTTTTTTAAACAGGTACTTGATGACCGCACATTGTTCAATTTTTTCCATTTTTCCAAAAACACTGCACTTGGTCTCACTAAACTCGTTCTAACCTAAAAACCACTAATTCTACAGTAACAAAATTTGACACTGTGACAACCAAAAAAAGTATGAACTTATTGAGAGTACTATAATAAAAATATTATAATTATTTTTTGGTGAGGCCGCGAACTTTTCAATCCATCCTCGTATATTTCGTTATTATAAAAGTTTGTAAAAATAAGTTACCCGTTAATTAATAAAAATAAATAAACAATCTCTTTCTAGCTTCACAAAAAGGTAAATCATCGAGTTGAAAATAGACTTTAAGCTGGATAGAGTAAATATTGTTTTCCGTTGTGGGCAGTCAAGAAATTTCGTTAGTGCATTAAATTATCATATATTTAGAATTTCAAAAAATTTCATTCGTGTAAAACATGAAGCTTCTGGTTTACATAATGGGTAAAATAATGAGACACACGACGTAATTTTACAGTAAGTTCTATATTAACGTAAGGTAATATAGTAAAATTACTATTCATGAAGAAACTATTAACTTTAATCGGTTACCAATAGTTTTTCACCAGTAAAATATGCAGGTTTCACTGTAAGAAATGGCTTTTCAAATGGAACAAATTACCTATTGAAATAAAAGTGCAACTGTCTCTTTGTTTATTTAAGATTAGCTATTAGTGTGCCACCATTTCAAATAAAATTTTCACACAAAGTTAGTATACCTTTGACACTAATTATTTCATTGGTTAAACGTCAGAAGCATTGATAAATAAATTCAAGATCATACAAAAAATAAGGCTTAACATCAACACAACAATCAAAAATATAAAAGTCCCCTCTCTACTATTTAATAATCTAATATGTTTTAATAATTGATAAACTATAAATGAATAATTTTATATTTATGCAACGCAGATTTAATATTGATGAGAAGAATAGAATTTTCCTCTATAACCGACAACTGTAAACTAATAAAATATTCATATATCATAGTTCTGTATTGACGGCCTAACTAGAAAGGAAACCAAACAAGTTACATATCGAATTGAGAGTTAAATTACTCTGCTTTATTGGCTTGATAGTATAACATCTTAATCTTGTGTGTTATACCTACGATAATTTAAAGAACAATAGTGTTAGTTTAGTTAGTTTAAGCTGTTGAGTGACGCCAGATAATAATATTTGATGGTATTATAGAGTACGTTAGCAAACAATATAGATTTAAAATTGCTTTAATACTTGGGCAATTGTTAAGATAATTTAGGACATAAAATATTTTGCTCAGTTAGATACAAATATCATTATTGGCCTCTGTTCAAAGTATGTTAGAGTGTAAAGTATTTCCTGAATATTTTTTATAAATTAATAAATAATATATAAAGTCTTGAAAAATACAAAAACTAGAATCAGTAATTTTTATATTTATTGTTACAGACACTCATTCCAGAACAGGTGAATAAATTTGGGATTCCTGCTTTTTTTCTTCTAAATCGCATTAAAATTATATGTTATTGAAAATCATGAAAGTCGCAATAGAGTAATGTACGATACACCTTGCTTCGCACATATTCACAATTGATAAAACAATGAAGCATGAGAGATTTTAAAGAAATTCTGTATTTATATAATATACTGTTATAAATACAGAATTTATATTATTATAAAATTAAAATAAATACAATATGAACAACGGGCAGCCAGATAGTGGCATATACAGACGATGTAGTAATTATTGCAAAGAACCAGAAAATAATGAAGGAACTGGTGAGAGAAATAAGCGGAGAAGGAGCAAAAATGGGGTTGAAAATAAACGAGGAGAAAACCAAAATAATGAAAAATGGAAAACAAAATGACCAGGAAATGGAAAGGATTGGAATAAACGAATATACCTTTGAAAGAGTAGAGAAGATTAAATATTTGTGAGTGACGCTGTATTGGGACGGGAACAAGGAAATGGAAGTAAGGAAAAGATTCATAATAGCAAACAAGTTGTTTCATAGCAATAAGAAATTGTTAAGTAGTAAGATAATAGGAAGGCACTGTAAGATGAGGATATACAAGACAATAATACTCCCAAAACTAATTTATGCTACCGAAGTGACAGGCATGACAAAGAAACAGGAGGAAGACATGAGAGGAATTGAACGAAAGATTGAGAGCGATCCTAGAGCTAATAAGAATATGTAAAGGAATCTACAGAAGAAGGGCTAATCAAGAAATCTTGGAAGAATTAAAGGAAGACAAAAAATAAAACAGAAGAGATTTAATTGGTTAGGGCACACATGGAGAGCAGGCCCAGGAGCACCAATATATAAAACACTTCAATTGGAACCAGGATGTAGAAGGAGAGGTAGACCAAGAATAGGATATCTGCAGCAGATCAAGGAAGACATAGAGGCAGCAGGTATTACAAACTGGAACGCGAAGACTTCCAACAGAAACTAAGCAGAGAAATATAACAACAAAGAAAGATGGGACTGATCAACCCATAAACTAGATCTAGAGAATTTTCCTCTGTTACCAATAGCTTTTTGCCAATAAAACACACATATTTCATTCCGCTTCTCACATTACTTATCGATATTAGAGTTAAATTCTTTCGCTTTATTTAAGGCTCGGTATTAGTTATGTATTTTTTTAATATTACACTTTACGCTGTGAATAACTATTCTGCAAATTTCATATGTCAATTATTTCGAGAATACTCCCTCTGATTGAAATTTATTTTTATTCGAATTCCCTCCGAACTCTGTGATGTGACGCATTACCACTTTAACAGCCACATCTACAAACATAATTTTCATTATTAGAATTCTGAGAGCCAATAACTAAAAAAGTAAAAACCATTACATTCTCCTGAAATGACGTGGGCGAGTGCCGAAATATCGACACGTGGAATTATTAAATCGGCCCGTACTTCTTTGAGAATAACAGAGACTGCACAACAACAGGCTTAATCGAAATAATATATGAAGATGATTGAAAACAGTTTTTACACTCGTTTTATAAAACTATGATGGCTGTAACTAGACAACCTGGCTTCAACTATATGAGGCAACATGACACAATTTTCACTAAACAATGGGATTACATAGACTTACTACATCTTAAGAACGCGAAAAATGGTTAATTCTCTGAAAACAAGATACGCCCATTTTCTTGGGACTGTTAGGGAGTTTTGCTTATTGAATATATAGAAAAATGGTCCAAAATTGTTGGTACAGTTTACAAAAGGACGATTAAAAACTCGAAACAAGCCATTAGAGAAAAGCGTCCGTATTCACGGAATGACAAAACTTTTCTGTTACACAACTTCAGGTTTTACAGTTCAAGTCTTTATGGAAAGCTGTGGATTCACAGAGTTACATCTGTCCTAAAGCTCCTATTTGCTATCGTGTGACAAACATTTGACGAAAGTCTTCGAGGGCTGAAAATATTGCCCAGGTTATGAATTACAAGCTGGGTATCATAGTTTTTTTCAAGGTATAAACAAAAGATTTTTTTTGAATGGAATGAGACAACGCGAAAAACACTGGACCAAGTGTGTTGGTGTAGAAGGTAATAATGCAAAAAATAATATTTTTAAAACCCTGCGAGTATTCCTTCATAGTTAGGTACAATCTGTCAAATAAGAACGTGTCCGCGATAATTTATTTTTGGTAGAAGCGATTCTAGCAATTGAACAAAAAATTGGTACAGGAAACCTTTGCCAATAGCCAAAAAAAGTAATAAAAAATATATATGAAGGAAAAAATAGGTGTTTTAGTTCTCAGAACTGAATTTTTACTGCATTTTGAGGTGTTTTATATATATTCTTAGGAAAAATTGGTGTAAAAGAAAATGGAAAGATAAAATAGAGATACTAATTGCTAAATTTATGTATTTGCTAATAAAAAGAACTATTCTTTTATATAAATTCAAAATCAGAATCTTCCGATTCGCTCGGAGAATCCTTCTCCACATCGCTATGCGGCTCAACCTCTTCCACAGAATCCGTGAGTAATTCCTTTGCATCAGGACTCAGCTCCTTTAACGGGACTATCTGGAACGTTCTAAGGCCAGTAATAATAAGATCCGATGAAATTAGAAGCATATGAACTAAGTCTTCATAGGTTTTAATATATGAGGACTTTCTAGTATGATGGGCTTTGAATCGCTTCAAGTCTTTATTCCTTGCCTCCTGTGCCCCTCTGAAAGCTGCTCTATTTGAACAAGGGCATGTTTGATGGCTAAAGAGCTATGTAAAAGGATTTTGTGTACGCTGGGAGGCTCCCTGTACCAGCCTTATAGCTCTACAAAGTTTGGCAGTATCATAGGCAAATATGTTAAATTTGTCTTCCTTGATTGGATTCCCGCTTGAAATAACCTACAACGATAAAAACAAGTCATTATTATAGTGAAGAATTCGAGAAAGTTTTTAGAAATACCTGAAGAATAGTTCCAAATCGAGATATTAATCGTTTATCAACTCCTGCAGCTCTTGTAATTCGGTTGTCACGCTTTCCTTCAAACCAGCCGCTTGAGATTCTCACGGTTAATCTCATAACGGACAGTTATTCTCAACACAAACAAAAAATCCAGTAAAACCCAAAGCTAGACCAGAAAAAATTGCAAAAAATTAATAATGGAAAATAATAAGGTGAAAAACAATTTTTTTACATAAAAAGCATGTAAAAATCAATGTTGCAATAAATTGTTATAAACAAATTTTTACATATTGATCGTAAAACACTGATTACACCAATCGATCTACGGAAAAAACTACGAAAGAAACACACGTAAATTTTTGTACTCTGTTGATGTAAAAATATTTTAATTTTATAACAATTTATTGCAATGTTGATTTTTGCAATGTGCTTTTTATGTCAAAATTATTTTTACCTCCCGGTCCTATTTCCTATTAATGATTGTTGCTAATTTCTCTGGTCTACAGAGTCATGAATTGGAGCAAGTTTCATATACCATATTTATTTTTTTTGCATAAACAAAGAAAGATATGACATAAAGTTATATATTTTTTTTTCATAGTTTTTTCCGTAGAATCTGTTCTCTGTCTGTCTGTCCGTTAGTGCGCTTATCACTGGAGAACCACTTATCCGATTTACGTACTTTTTTTTTTAAACATACATTTGTTCTCTGGCCAGGTTATAGGCTATATTTTATTACGATAGGTAGCATAAGGAATGAACAGTGACGTAAAATAGTAAATGAAGTCGGAAAAAAGTTTGCCGCTAGCGCGTTCGTTTGCAATACACTGCCTAAACTATTAAATATGGAACAATATTATGTAGCAGAGAATATCTATAATCTATAATATATATAAAAAGCAATGTCTCTCTGTCTGTTATGTCTGTCCATTAGTGCGTTTATCACGCGAGAACCATTTTATCCGATTTACCTGTCTTTTTTTAAATTCATACATATATTCTTTGGCCAGGTTATATAATAATAATAATCTATATCTATAATATATATAAAATGCAACGTCTCTCTGGCTGTCTGTCTGTCCGTTAATGCGCTTATCCCTCGAGAACCACTTATCCGATTTACGTGATTTTTTAAATTCATACATTTGTTCTCTGACCAGGTTATAGATATATGTTTTATTACATTTATAATATATATAAAATGCAACGTATCTCTGTATGTCTGGCTGTCCGTTAGTGCGCTTATCATTGGAGAACCACTTATCCGATTTTCGTACTTTTTTTTAAAAAACATACATATGTTCTCCGGCCAGATTATAGGCTATATTTTATTACGATAGATAGCATAAGGAATGAGCAGTGACGATAATAGTGAATGAAACCGGGAAAAAGTTTGCCGCTAGCGCGTTCTCTTGGAATACACTGCCACCGCTAAATATGGAACAATATCATGTAGCAAAGGATATCTATAATATATATAAAATGCAACGTCTCTCTGTCTGTCCGTTTGTGCGCTTATCACTGGAGAACCACTTATCCGATTTACGTGCTTTTTTTTTAAACATGCTAAACCATTAAATATGGAATAATACCATGGAGCAAAGAATATCTATAATATATATAAAATGAAACGTCTCTCTGGCTGTTTGTCTGTCCGTTAGTGCGCTTATCACTGGAGAACCACTTATCCGACTTACATGTTTTTTTTAAACAAACGTATGTTCTCTGGCCAGGTTATAGGATATATTTTATTACGCTAAGTGACATAAGGAATAAGCAGTGACGATAATAGTGAATCAAGTTGGAGAGAAGTTTGCCGCTAGTGCGTTCTCTTGCAATACACTGCCTAAAGCATTAAATATGGAACAATATCATGTAGCAAAGAATATAATAGATATAAAATGTAACGTCTCTCTGTTTGTCTGTCTGTCCGTTAGTGTGCTTATCACTCGAGAACCACTTATCCGATTTACGTGTTTTTATAAATTTATACTTATGTTCTATATAATTCGATATAAGCCTAGATAATGGGAGATAAGGTGGGATAATGGGAGATAAGGAGAAATAATAGGAGATAAGTCGAGATAAGCCTCGATAGTGGAAGATAAGGTGAGATAATGGGAAATAAGTATAACGGGAGATAAGGAGAAATAATGAGAGATAAGCAGAGATAAGTCTAGATAATGGAAGTTATGGTGAGATAATGGGAGATAAAGAGAAATAATGGGAGATAAGGAAAAATATTGCGAGATAAGCCTAGATAATGGGAAATAAGGTGAGATAATGGGAGATAAGGAGAAATAATGGGAGATAAGGAGAAATAATGGGAGATAAGCGGAGATAAGCCTAGATAATGGAAATTATGTAGAGATAATGGGAGATAAGGAGAAATATTGGGAGATAAGGGGAAATAATGGGAGATATTTTATTACGTTAGGTAACATAAGGAATAAGCAGTGACGATAGTGGTGAACCAAGTCCACGCGAGCGGAGCCGCGGGCCCGGCTAGTAATAAATAAATTCTGAAAATTAGAAGCCGGACGGAAGCGGACTTTAAAAGTTGCGCATTAAAATATAAAAGATTTTTCACTTTCCGCGAAGCAAAATCACACTCACTTACATTGTAATGTTATGAACTTACCTTCTTTAATCGGATGTTTCCAGTGCTTGAAGCTTCTTCTCAGAATGTATCTAAACCAGAAAAATGTATACTCAAACGAAAATAAACAATCCTGTCACTGTACAAATAATATAAAGGAAGATCACATAAATGTACCGTGAGAGCGTCTCACGCTTTACTCGCATTCAACTGTTTATACAGTAACTTTTTACACACTATTATTTGCTATAATAATAAAGTGAGGTTGGAATTGAGTTTACTAAACTTTTAAGAAACATTTTTTTTATTTGCAAACCCTACATTTTGACATTGATTTTTAAATTTTGTCCAGCTAGAATCGAGATTCAGCCCATTGTGCGACGCATTTTAGTAAAAATATCAGTCGATTCGGAACTTTCGTCGAAATTACGTAAAATCCAAATCCACTTGTTTGGACGTCGGTTCGAGGCTCTTTGTTCCCATCCAAAGGGGCTTAAAATGACACATTCCGCGGCCGATAAATGTATTAAAAAGTCGGTGTCGGTTATAGAGAAGTGAGTAAAACATTTTAACGAGACGAAAAATGTCGACAACTTGTCAAAACGTGGCTCGGTAGGCAAGGTCACTTCGAAAGTTTTCACGGGAACCGAAATTGACGCTGCGTCAAGGAGCAGCCTAATTGAGAAAATCGGATTTGAATGTGTCCCATGAGACTATTCGACAACATCTTTTTGCTGATAATGTCAAATGCTGAAGCACGTTGAAGACACCTTTGTTGAGCGAAAATCATGTCGCGAAGCGGCTCGTTTAGGCCTACGATAAGATACTAGAATGGCCCACACAATCGCCTGACGCCAACCCTATTAAAAACGTTTGGTCCCTTGTAAAGAGAAAGCTCAGAGGAAAGACTCTGAGAACTTTGACTCAGTTGTCTCGTGCGATTTGAAAAATTTGCAGAATAGGCAGAAAATCTCGTCGACAGTATGCCTAGAACAGAGGTGTCAAACTCAATTTTGATGAGGGCCATATATTAAATTTAGAATGTGTAGGCGGGCCAGATTCAAATAAAAAAAATGTACTGAATTATTATAACATTTTATTTATTTAATTATATAGTATATAATATACGGTTGTTAAAAATTATATCAAAGTTATAAAAGAGGGTAATTACGAGGCATGTTTTTTAAGTAAGTACCGTTTTGGAATTAAAAAAAGACGTGCAAAGATATCGCTATAATTTTATTTTTACATGAAAGCCTGTACCTTAATCTACTTTTCTACATAATTTCCGTGAATATTGAGGCACTTGTCATAACGTGGCACCAGTTTTTGAATACCCTCCTCATAAAATTTTGCCGCCTGACTTGTTAACCACTGTATCACAAATGTTTTGACTTCGTTATCGTCTTGAAGACGCTGACCACCCAGGTGCTTCTTCAAGTGCAGGAACAAATGGTAGTCGCTGGGCGCCAGATCAGGGCTGTATGGAGGATGATCTAGAGTTTCCCATTTAAAAAAGATTTGATGAGATCTTTGGTCCGATTAGCCACATGTGGACGGGCATTGTCATGCAACAAAACGATACCCTTACTCAACTTGCCACGTCTTTTGTTCTGGATTGCACGACGCAGATTGTTCAATGTCTCACAATAAGACGCTGCATTGATTGTCTCATTACGAGGCAGAAACTCCACTAGCAATACTCCTTTTCTGTCCCAAAAAACTGTGCACATGATTTTGCGGGCAGAAATTGTTTGCTTAAACTTCACTTTTTTGGGTGATGATGAATGTCGCCATTCCATGGATTGTTGTTTCGATTCTGGTGTGACGTAGGCCACCCATGTTTCGTCACCAGTAACAATTTGGTCTAAAAAAATGTTCACCTTCATTGTGGTACCGCTCAAGGAAAGTCAATGCACTGCCTAAACGTTGGGTTTTGTGCAAATCCGTCAACATTTTTGGAACCCAACGTGAACACAATTTCCGGTAATTCAAGTTCTCGGTCACAATGCGATACAAAACACTACGAGAATATTGAGGAAAGCAGTCGCACAATGATGAAATTGTAAAGCGTCTGTTTTCTCTCACCTTTTCGTCCACTTTCTGCACCAAATCTTCATTAACGACCGAAGGACGCCCACTCCGTTCTTCATCATGCACATTTGTGCGGCCATCTTTAAATGCTCTCACCCATTTCCTTACCATTCCATCACTCATAATGTTTTGTCCGTAAACTTCACAGATCTCACGATGAATATCGATCGATTTTACGCCTTTAGCACTAAGAAATCCTATAACAGCCCGTACTTCACAATCGGCGGGACCCACGATTGTCGGAGGCATCTTAAACACTCAGTAAACAACGTATCCAATGAAGAATCAGACTGTAATGGCGTCAGTGCGTAGACATGAGATGTAGGTTACCAGCGCGCATGCGCGGAACGCCGACCGTATCGCTGCGGCGGCGGAATCGCAAAACGGTACTTACTTAAAAAACATGCCTCGTATTTTGAGCTCGAGGATCCAGATACCTGACTTCTCTGTTTTTGACAAGCTCATTGATGTCAGGTATCATATTCGTTGTAGTTATTTTAAGAATTGATTGGAGATGTTTATTCGAAAGTCTTGTGCGATGTTTTGTTCTTATTTATTTTCATGACGGAAAACATCTGCTCACATAAATAGGTGCTACCAAACATGCAGAGAATGCGTGCTGCATGCTTTTTTAATTCCGGGTAGTTATCCAAACTCTTGAAATATTGTGTATAAAATGTAAGAGCGTTAATCTCTTTAAATTTTTCTTTCAAAATACTGTCCGATTGAAGATCTATCAACTCCATTTGCAAATGAACTGGTGCCTGTGAAGCTTCAAAATTGAATGGATTGTTGAAAATTGGGAATTCCATTTTATTCATTTTGTGAGAGTCTTCAAAACGATTGTTGAATTTCGTGATCAAATTTTGCAGAAGTTGAGAATATTGATCCAATTTTTTTTGGTTCACTGTGCCAAATGATTTTAAATGAGGGAAATGATCCAAAGTTTGATTTTTTTACCTGATTTTCCCACAACTTCCCTCAACTTTGTTTCAAAGGCTTGAATACATGAATACATTTGAGTGACAATCATCACAATCAATTGGGTTGCCTTTTTCATGAAAAACATGAAAGCTTGAATAGGGTCACGTAATGCAAAAAATTTTTCTAAAAACTACTCCTCGACTGAGCCAACGAACTTCGGTGAAGTAAGGAACATCAGAAAACTTTTCGTCCAAATCTTGTAAAAACTGCCTGAACTGTCGGTGATTTAGTCCTCTGCTCCTTATAAAATTTACTATTTTAATTATAGGTTGCATGACATGGTCCATTTTTAAATGTTTGGATGCCAATGATTCCTGATGAATTATACAGTGAAATCCCACAAAATTCCCTGATGTTTTCTGTTTTAATTTAGTTACAACGCCCGAATGTTTGCCAGCCATGGCAGGAGCGCCATCCGTAGTTGTGCTGCTAAGTATATTCCAGTCGAGTTCATATTCTGCTATCAAATGCTCAATTGCAGAATAAATATCATTTGCTGTTGTAGTACCTGTCAATGGAACGCACTTTAATAGTTCTTCAGTTATTTCAAAGTTACCGTTAATACCTCGTATAAAAACAGCAAGTTGAGCTGTATCAACAGTATCAGTGCTCTCGTCAACAGCCAGTGAAAAGTTTGTAAATTCCTTAATTTTCTCCTTCAGTTGAAGAACCAAATTTTGAGATAAATCATTTATTCTTGAAGCAACAGTGTTTTTTTTGACAGCGAAATATTTTGAATTATTGACTTTTGAAATGGAAATGAAACATCGGCAACTTTCAACATACAGTCTTTAATAAAATCACCATCAGCGAAAGGTTTTGATCTCTTCGCGATTTCTAATGCAATAATAAAACTTGATTTCAGGGCATCTTCGCTCTCAGTATTAGCTTTAGTAAACATCGATTGTTGACCTTGAAGTTTAGATTTTAAAGATGACAATGTGTCCATTCTTATTTTTTCAGTGTAACAATCGAATTTTGATTTATGATTCGTATCATAGTGTCTCTTCAAGTTAAACTCCTTACAAACAGCAACTGTTTGATTGCAAATCAAACACAGTGGTTTACCTTTCCATTCTATGAAAAAATATGCAATTTCCCATTTAGACTGAAAAACTCTGCACTCACTATCAACTTTACGTTTTTGTGACATTATGCCAAAATCGTAACAATTATGGAACTGGACACAACAATTATGGATATCGCACGCGCATGACACAAACAAATGCACAATACCTTCACAATCACTACTTCTCAGTACAACTAAAATCCTTCTCCGACCGTATTGCTTCGATTACTCGACTCACACTCAACTGACTCACGTCGCGCCGACGCACTCCTTTTATAATATCGATAAGGAAGGTTCTAGTCTAGACTCGAAGCGCGTGGAAGATTCTATTGTTCTCAACAAAAATAATAGGGTATTTCCGCTTGTTGCTAAGAGATGGCGTTACTGTCTATCTCTCTCGCTTGTCAAGGCACGCGCTGCCCTTGAAATTACTTATAAATGTAGTGTGCGCATTTTAAAACTTCCGTAGAGGAATCGAGTGAAGTCTAAAAGCTCTAAAAAACATGATTCTTCTTTCTGTGACACATTGCGATCGCGGCCCGGATGCGGCCCGCAGGCCGTATCTTTGACATCCCTGGCCTAGAAGATGCCAGGCGGTTATTGATGCAGGAGGCGATTGGACAACTTACTAAGGTAATTTCGCCGTTGTTAACACACCAGAGAATAAATTGATAGCAAAAAATGTTCTCGAAACACATTTTTTCAAGAATACGAGCCGTTACTTTCTTACTTGGCAGACTGTAGATATTTAAAAAAATACCCACATAATAAAACTTTAAAATTAAACTTTCTAGCTTTCAATCTATTATCAAAATAATAAGATAATGACACAACAGCTATTGTGCAATGTAAAATTATTATTCATAGAGAGAATGCGAAGTTTCCTCTGTTACCGATAACCTTTAAACAGTAAAATATTCATATTTCATTCTCTCGTAATTCTGAATTGACTGCCCAACTAGAAAGGAATAACTTTTCAAACGAAACAAATTGCATATCGAATTGAGAGTTAAATTGTTCCGCTTTACTTAGGACTGGGTATTAGAGCTCCATCTTTTTGATATATTTTAAAAGACTTCAAGAGTTATTTGATATGCCAGGAAGACTGATACGCTATGTCTATTTTCTATAATTTCATTTTGGATTGTGCGGTTAGAGGTATTTTTGCTTAGAAAACATTTTTATTCGAGTGAACACCTGATACATTTTCGAAGAAAGCTTGCATTGAGGTAATATTCGAGTAGAAATATGTATATGTACAAGGATAAAGGAAATCATGGATAATTGTCAGTTTTAGTTGTTGTATTTTGAGAAATCGTGGTTTTTAGGATTTAAGAGACTTCT
>CM032449.1:193852805-193996343 GCA_019049505.1 Pachyrhynchus sulphureomaculatus
TTGCACGACGTTTCCGCATCTAGCGGAAACCTTAGAAAATCCGAATTCGTTGGCAATGATCTTTTGTGTTCGTTTATACGAGATATCTATAGGGTCTGTAATCTATATATGTATATATATATATATATATATATATATATATATATATATATATATATATATATATATATATACATATATATATATATATATATATATATATATATATATATATATATATATATATATATATATATATATATATATGTTATATGTATATGTATATGTATATGTATATATATATATATATATATATATATATATATATATTACAATAGGGGTTTTCACGGATGGTGTAATATAATACATTAAAATTTCTGGTTTCAACCCCTTTGTCTAACAATGAATTTGCACGACGTTCCGCCAAAATCTGATTTGGCATTTTCAAGTGCTCTCGCTGCTGCTGCTACTCGATACTGTGCCGCTCGAAGCTAACTCAACTTGGCTTTGAGCGGCAGCAACAGAAAGATCACAGTATCGAGTAGCAGCAGCAGCGGGAGCACCTGAAAATGCCAAATGAGATTTTGGCGAAACGTCGTGCAAATTTTTAGACGTTCTGATGGAAACCCGGAATTTTAATGTATTATATATATATATATATATATATATATATATATATATATATATATATATATATATATATATATACATATTTATATATATATATATATATATATATATATATATATATATATATATATATATATATATATATATATATATACATTATTAACTTTTTTTGGTTTTATTTTTTTATTTATTAGGAATATTAATATGGCAGCGCAGCCACGCGTTTATTTTGTTTTATTATGTGCTAATGTAGCATCATGTAATTTTGTTTTAAATTAATATTGTTAGGTGATATATTATATTTTACACGAGCCTTTGATATATTTTTTATCATTTATGGCATTTTTGTTATTCACATTTATGTTGGCTTGGTTCCGTTTTTGTTAAAACTTTTGTCTGCAACATGCCTTCCTGTCAAGTTTTTCACTTGTATTCATTTCTTTTCTAACAAAGCGCTCCATCCTTTGTGTTTTTTTTATATTACCCATGCTGCATTAATTTGACATTTTTATTAAATTAAAAATTTTCAAACATATGTATAATATCTATAATTTTGAATGATATAACTTTGCATAGTAACATTATTTATGTTTAAAGTCTCCCGCTGGTCCCCTTTTTAACATGGCGGGCTGCCACGTCACCTCTTGAAATCTGAGGCCTGATTTTCCTATACGGTTACCCCTGAGTTTCGCTACTGTATTGGACTTACTGTGATTGGAATGTCGTTAGATTAAATGTATTGATTTGAAAGTTATGACTATGTAGAAAAAAATTCCTTTTCATCTTACGTTTTCTTTGTTAGGTCGAGAACTTTTGGAACTACTCCACTCCACTAACTTTTCCACGGTTTTTACCTTAAAAAGGTTCACTGAACCGTAACTCAGTGTAATGATCTTTTTTCACGTGTGGGGCAATCCTTGAGCCAAGTCTCTGTTGTTAGAGTATTCGACTCATTTACCTACGCTTATGGAAATTAGAAACAGAAGCAAGAACTTTGGTTTCTTTTAGATTGATGGTATGACTTGTACAGAGTTGATGTTCAGTTACAGCTGACTGAACAATTTGTTTCTTTTTAATATATCTTTTGTATTCCTTAATTTTAGTTGCTATTGATCTCTCAGTTTCTCCAGTATACTCCGGAGCATATGAAAAGGGATTTTTATAGACAGCTTTTGTTTGTGGACGAATTGTGTATTTTGATGATTTAAAGCATTGTCCAATTTTCTTACGTGTTGAAGATTGTTCAAATGTTAGACCTTTGAAGTATTTCTGCTATTTTATATGTAATACTCTGTATGTAAGGTAAAACTGCCTTATCTACTAATGTATCCTTATTACTATCTTGTCTGGAAGCCGGATTTTTAACGTGATAACTAAGTAATAGTCCACTAAATGTGAGAAGTTACAAAAAGAAGCTCCTAGAAATCCAATCAAATAATTTTTCGATAAGGTTCAAGCCTGGTAAGATAACTGGTATCAGTAAGATTTTCGAAATATCTTTTACTACAGCACTTTTATAGATATATGATTCTTTGATGGGGTAATAAAGGATATGTCCGCTCCTCCATAAACTTACTCTTATATTTACACTTTTCACCTCTTAAATTGTCCGGTCAAAATCGTAAAGCGCTGCCTCATAAGTGATAAAAGTAGATTTTCTTCGGGATTAGAAATGTTGTAATTTTTCTTAAATGGTTATTATTAAACTATAAAAAATTTTATAGAAAATGTTATCCTCAAAATATATATATATATATATATATATATATATATATATAATATATATATATATATATATATATACATACATACATACATATATATATATATATATATATATATATATATATATATATATATAGATATATATATATATATATATATATATATATATATATATATATATTATATATATATATATATATATATATACATATACATATATATATATATATATATATATATATATATATATATATATATATATATACATATATATAAAATCTTAGTTGGGGAAATCGGCAAAAAGGGTGTGATAAGAGATCACACAATTTTCATTAAGCCAATATTTCGGCCCTAGATTGGGACCTTCTTCAGGACAAGAAATGAGAAGTGCGAAGTTGGGTTAACTTGAATGGCCGTAGGTAGCTTATACATAGAAAAGTTGGTTAATACATAAAATATATAAAATACACACTATAACACTATAGATAAAATTATAAAAACCAAATTTAAAATATGGATGTGATTGAGAACCTTGGATGTTTCACCTGTGACAATCACACATGGCCACCGCCATATAGGAAAGATGACAAGGACGACAGGAGAGAGCTGACCGTCTCATTTCTTGCCCTGAAGAAGGTCCAAGTCTAGGACCGAAATATTGGCTTAATGAAAATTGTGTGATCTCTTATCACCCCCTTTTTGCCGAGTTCCCCAACTAAGATTTTATTTTTATGAATTTTGGTAGATACGGCAATCTTTTGCTTTCTTTCTTTATTATATATATATATATATATATATATATATATATATATATATATAGATATACATACATATATATATATATATATATATATATATATATATATATATACTACTGTGATCAAAAAATATTAAGACTTTTGAAATAAAACGCAAACGGGTTATTTATTTTTCCAAATTTATTTCGTCCGAGTCAAAGTAATCCCCCTTGGATACGATGCATATGTGCCAACGTTTTTTTTCCAGTCCTCGAAACAATTGTTGAATTCCATTTCTGGAATGGCTTTTAAAGTCTTTTTGGATTCGGTTTTAATCTCCTCAATCGACTCAGAACGATATCCTTGAAGCGTTGTTTTTTAAGTTTAGGGAATAACCAGGAATAGCCAGAAGTCCGACAGAGCTAAATCAGGCGAATAGGGCGATTTCGGAATGATATGAGTTGAATTTTTGGATGAAAAAGTCGCGAGGAACCAGTGCTGTGTGAGAAGGCGCATTATCGTGATGCAAAAACCAAGAGTTATCGGTCCATAATTCTGGCTTCATGAGACAAATTCGAACGTTTGGGAAGCCGAAAAACCATTTTTAAAACAAAATTTCTGAATTTTTTCATTCATGTTAAAAATCGAGATAGGCACTTTTGTTGTTGAACGAATGTAACCGAATCTTATTAACTACTGACGCTATGGTCTTAAAATTTGACATAGATGGCAGTCAAGGTCCTACCAACGTAACGAAAAAAAATTAATCCGATTTGGAAATGCCCGGGCGATTTAAATTTAAAAGTCTCTATTTTTTTATTACAGTAATATATATATATATATATATATATATATATATATATATATATATATATATATATATATATATATGTATGTACGTATACAGAATAGAAAATACAAATCGGCTTAAGCCAATAAAAACTGTGTTCTTTGCTCTTCCATTATATATATTATATATAAATATATATAATATATATAAATATATATATATATATATATATATATATATATATATATATATATATATATATTATATATATATATATATATATATATATATATATATATATATATATATATATATATATATATATATATATATATATATACAACCGATAGCGCTGAAGTTTGTTGACTATAAACACTTTTTAGGTGTTTGTTTTTTAAATTTTCTGCTGACATTGAGTATTTCCGATTTGCTGCTTCATCTAAGTTGGCCGACGAACTCTGATATAAAGCGAAACGTGCATGTTCTAATTTGCTGATTAACAGATGGTACGCCAGTGTAGCCCATACTTTTGTATACTCGTACTTTTAATGGAAGAACAAAGAACACAGTTTTTATTCGCTTAAGCCGTTATGTATTTTCTATTCTGTATATGTACATACATATATATATATATATATATATATATATATATATATATATATATATATATATATATATATAATATATATATATAAAATGCAACGTATCTCTCTCTGTCTGTCTGCCCGTTAGTGCGCTTATCACTGGAGAACCACTTATCCGATTTTCGTACTTTTTTTTTAAACATACATATGTTTCTCCGGCCAGGTTATAGGCTATACTTTATTACGATAGGTAGCATAAGGAATGAGCAGTGACAATAATAGTAAATGAAGTCGAACAAAGTTTTCCGCTAGCGCGTTCTCTTGCAATACACAGTCCAAACCATTAAATATGGAACAATATTATGTAGCAGAGAATATCTAAAATATATATAAAATGCAATGTCTCTCTGTCCGTCTGTCTGTCTGTCTGTCCGTCCGTTAGTGTGCTTATCACTGGAGAACCACTTATCCGATTTACGTGCTTTTTTTTTAAACATACGTATGTTCTCTTGCCAGGTTATAGGATATATTTTATTAGGTGACATAAGGAATAAGCAGTGACGATAATAGTGAATCAAGTCGGAGAAAAGTGTGCCGCTAGCGCGTTCTCTTGCAATACACTCCCTAAAGCATTAAATGTGGAACAATATCATGTAGCAAAGAATACAATATATATATAAAATGCAACGTCTCTCTGTCTGTCTGTCTGTCCGTTAGTGCGCTTATCACTCGAGAACCACTTATCCGATTTACGTGTTTTTATAAATTTATTGATATGTTCTATATAATTCGATGTAAGCCTAGATAATGGGAGATAAGGTGAGAGAATGTGAGATAAGGAGAAATAATGGAAGATAAGCCTCGATAATGGGAGATAAGGTGAGATAATGGGAGATAAGTATAAATAATGGGAGATAAGGAGAGATAATGGGAGATAAGCAGAGATAAGTCTAGATAATGGGAGTTATGGTGAGATAATGGGAGATAAGGAGAAATAATGGGAGATAAGAAGAAATAATGGGAATAAGCAGTGACGATAGTAGCGAATCAAGTCCACGCGAGCGGAGCCGCGGGCCCGGCTAATATATATATATATATATATATATGTATATATATATATATATATATATATATATATATATATATATATATATATATATATATATATATATTACTGTGATTAAAAAATAGTAAGACTTTTAAATTTAAATCGCCCGGGTATTTCCAAATCGGATTAATTTTTTTTCGTTACGTTGGTAGGACCTTGACTGCCATCTATGTCAAATTTTAAGACCATAGCGTCAGTAGTTAATAAGATTCGCTTACATTCGTTCAACAACAAAAGTGCCTTTTTCGATTTTTAACATGAATGAAAAAATTCAGCAATTTTGTTTTAAAATATATATATATATATATTATATATATATATATATATATATATTATATATATATATATATATATATATGTATATATATATATATATATATATATATATATATATATATATATATATATATATATATATATATACAATAGAGGTTTTTACAGATGGTGGAACGTAATACATTAAAATTCCGGGTTTCAAGCCGTTCATTATGTAAACAATTTCATTGTTATTATTTTTTATAAATAAACAACTAAAAAATTTCACGGCTATACTTTGCGAAAGCCAACAGCAAGTTTATATGATAGATAGAACCGGAGATATTGCTTTTTTAATGTGCCGCCGATTAATAGACAACGATAATTTATACCATACATATTTAGCAAAATATACATTTGGAAAAAACATCCCAATTCACGTATCAACTAATTTCACGTATAAAAGCCATAAAAAAATCGGGCAAATCGAAAATATGGAGACTTTTTTTCCTCAAATCTGTACGATTTGTAAAAGAATGACCCATATACAGTCCAAAAAGTCGCCATAACACCACCTGTTTTCTATACTATTTTTCTGTTATGTTTAACCAATTAATTGGAACTATCAGAAAACATGTTTAAATTAATATTTGAAATTTAACCAAGGACGATTAGTATTAAAAACAACTACGGAACATTTTATTTAGAAGTTACATCATTGTTATAAAAACGTAAACAAAATTAATGTAAAAAAAGTTCGTTTAAATTAATATCTAGTGCGACCGCCGTTAGATTCGATAATCTCCTGTAAACTTTTTGTCATGCTTGCAACGAGCTTTCTAGTAACTTCTGCCGGCATGTTCTCCCATTCGTTCAATATTCTCTATTTGAAACATTATGTTTGCGAACATAATGTTTAAACTTAACTTAAACGTTTGTTTAAGTTTCTCCCATAAATGCTCGATGGGGTTAACATCGGGTGATTGTGGAGGTGTATGAAGCTGCTGTCGCACATTTTGAATCATCAATTCTCGCACCAAGTTTGCAGTGTGTTTCGGATCATTGTTCTGTTGGAAAATGTATCTTTTTTCGAGTGCTAATTTTTGGACACTTTTTCTTAAATTGTCTCTCAAAATGTTCCATGGTACCATTAATAAAATGTAAATTTCCAACCCCTCCAGCGGACATGCATCCTCAAAGCAGAACCCTGCCTCCCCTCTGTTTCACCGTGGAACAAATGTTTTTAATATCGAATGTGGTATTCTTCTTTCTCCAAACTTTAGTTCTGCCATCAGACCCAAAAAAGTTAATTTTAGTTTCATCACTAAAGATTACGGATTCTCAAAATTCACGTTTTTGGGATTCGCTTCCGAAATTAACGGCTTCTTCCTGACTGCACACCTCTTATAGTCTGCCTTGTGTAAACAATTTCTCACTATTTGTGAACGAACATTTTTCGAAAATAGTTCCCGTACTTCTTCTTTTACTTTTGGTGCATTTTTCTTGGGATCTATAATTATTTGTCTAACAATACTGCCCTCTTCACGTGGAGTCAGTTTCTTGGGACGACCGACCGGAGGGTGGTCAAATTTTATAGGAACCCGTTGATTTATACTGGTTTACAATGTACTGAACAGTAGCATGCGACTTTTTAACAATTTTTCCTATATTTCTGTATGATTTTCCATCTTTCCACAAATCAGTTGTAATCTTTCGAACTTGAAATGGAATTTCACAATATCTCTCGCTCATTTTTAATACTACTTTGCAACTGCAAAATTACTAGCAACAAGTGACAGATTACACAGGGGAACAGCTGTTTTGGTGTCGAGGTTTTTTGAGCTGATTCTATATCAATTTGATGTCCTGAATTCAAATAACGTATTCATTTGTACCTAGGAGCTCAAATTTTTAAGATATACAATTTTAGAGAAATATAAGTTACATTATTGTAACTCAAATCCGTAAGTGTAGTAAACAAAAGTAGATACGAAATTTTTATTTTAGTTTATACAAAATACAATATTATGTCGTACTTACAAACAAAAAAAAAACATTGAAGAAATGAAATAGTCACTCAACACTTGGAAAGCTTCTTTTCCGCGACATTCTTGAATGTTTTTTTAAACAGTCCCTTTTTAAACTCCAGCAGTAATCTGCCATCATGTGCATGTCCCATCTTCCTTGGTAGCGGTCCTCCATAACTTTAATATCTTGGTGAAATCTTTCACCTTGTTCCTCACTCATGTCTCCTAAATTTTCTGGAAAACGGTCTAAGTGGCTGTGTAAATAGTGTATTTTAATACTCATATTGCACCCTAAGGATTTGAAACTATTAAGCATCTTGTTAACCATTTCAACATAGTTTTGAGCTTTATGTTTGCCTAGAAAATTTTCTACAACTGCAACAAATGATGTCCAAGCTTCTCATTCAACTTGATTCATTGAATTTATGAAGGCAGGATCCTTAATTAATTGTCTTATTTGTGGGCCGTCAAATATCCCTGCTTTGAGTTTTTCTGTGCTCAACTGATGCATTTTTACCCCTATATATGCAAAACAAGACCCATTCTTATCAAGAGCCTTTACAAATTGCTTCATTAAGCCCAACTTTATATGTAACGGAGGAAGTATGATTTTTTCTCTTTCAACCAAAGCGTCGTTAATGACATTCTTTTCCCCAACGTCCATGTTTTCTCTCTGAGGCCAATCTTTTCTAACCCAGTGGTGTGTTTTGTCCCTACTATCCCAGAGGCACAAGAAACACGGATATTTCGTGTAACCACTTTGCTGCCCAAGAAGAAAGTTTACCATTTTTAAGTCTACACAAATCATCCATTGATGTTCGTAATACTTTATCTTCTGCAAGACCAAAGCTATGGTATTATATTCTTCTTTCAGTTTCGTTGAGTGAGCTAATGGTATTGAACCATATTTATTCCCATTATGTAGAAGGACACATTTTAAACTTCGCTTTGAACTGTCAATAAATAGGCGCCAATCATCTGGAATATATTCAGAAAGTCCCATTTCTTTCATGAGTCCCCTAATTTCGTGACAAAATACAAGATTGTCTTCTTGAGAAAAGAATGGTAGCAGATCTTTTTCTCTTGTACGGTAAAAGGTAATTTTGGTTCCTTGTTCCAGTAAATTTTTGTCGTTCAACCTAGAAGCCAGTACTTCAGAAGCTTTTTTTCGATAAATTGAGATCCCTGGTGAGATCATTTAATTCATTTTGATTGAAGCGTTGAGGAACTGATGACGTCCCCTCATAGTCACTGTTAGTTTCATTAGCATCAGAACTTTTATTAGCATCAGAAGAGCGATCAGAGGGAAAATATTCGTCATCAGAGATATGTGGTAGCTGATGAAATGTTGGAATCGGTATTTCATCTGAGTGCGGGATAGGGCATATTGCCGAGTCTAAATTGGGATAAGTCCACTTACTGCGGTTATTTCGATTGATTCCATTAGTATTTACTAAACAGAAATAACAATCATTGAAGTGGTTTTTTGGTTCTCTCCAAACCATTGGTACGCCGAATTTTAGACATTTTCTTTTCCCGGTAGTCCACTGCCGTAAATGCTCTGTACAAGTTTTACATACGAGATGCGGGGCCCACGTTTTGTCCTGATCACCAAGCTTAACTCCAAAGTATCCAAGATACGCTCGCTTTACAAAGTCAGTAATAGTTTGTCTGTTTTGTTGAAACATGTATTCTCCGCATATAAAGCAAAACACATCAGGTTGATTTACACAACTTCTTCTTGAACTGGACCTGAACTCATTTAAATTCTGTTCAATAACACAAAAACACTCTTTTCTTAACATAAAATAACACGCCGAATTCGATCTACTCTCACAAACTGACGAGACTTATCCGAGTTAGGTGATTAAAAGGGTCAGTTCAGGTACCTGATAGGCAATGGTTCCACTATTTATAGATTTACCTGGAATTTACTCAATTACAGACTGACAATAAAACCATTGTACCTACATTAATGAATATATAATAATTTTAGAACTCTCATAAATGAATATACTGAATAAAAACCACATTGGTAGATAAGTTGATGTATCTAAAAAAGTAGAGCTGATAGAGAAAAACGGATTGCATGTATAGATTTAGCGTCCCAAATATAGTTAAAATCAGCTCTAAAATCCCAGGCACCAAAACAAAACTATTTTTTGTTGCCCTGTGGCCGAAATTATTTATTTGTTTTCAGTTTAGCGAGCAATAGATAGCTTTATAAAATGCGGCTGATTATAACGTGTTTTTTTCAATGCAGTTCTTGAGTGTATGGAGACTTTTTTGACATTAATTTTGTTTACATTTTTATAACAATGATGTAACTTCTAAATAAAGTATTCAGTAGTTGTTTTTAATATTAATCCTTGTTGGTTAAATTTCAAATATTGATTTAAATGTTTTCTCATAGTTCCAATTAATTAGCTAAACATAATAGAAAAATAATATAGAAAGCAGGTGGTGTATGGAGACTTTTTGGACTGACTGTATATTATTGTGATACGCCTAAAAAATTAATAAATAGTTTTTTTAATAATTATTTTTTGTGAATATTATGGTAAACTGTTTTTATATCTATGAGTATTAATAAAATTAGATAATCAACGCATAGTTTTCTAGATTTTATAGTGTTTCTTCTAAGTCGAGTATCCCATGTTCCAAGGTAAAGAATATGCAATCAAAAAAATTGGGTGTGAGGTCTAAGGGTTAATGATACACTGACCCTACCCTTTAGGGGTTAAAATTTGGTAAGTAAAGCAAAATATTTACGTAACCTGTCGTTTCCCGACACTTCAAGAAAATACCCACCAATAAATTAGACAAACATTATCTGAGATGGCAGCGGTGGATTTAAAGTACGCAGGGCAACGGTACAGTGTTGTAATTTTTATGGCCAAAGTAAAAGACAAATAGACCATTTTGAGTTTTTAGAAGTCTAACAGATTTTTTTTATGGGTCTAGCACACGTTGTTCTTGAATCGCTTTAAATTGTACTCGTTGGGAAACACAGTCCTGGGCAAATTATTCCAAAGGGATGATGTTCTCCATATAAAAGACTGCTTAAAAAGCGTTGTACGAGGAGTAACAAGCTGAACCTGTGCTTCTAACATGCACCGCTCTGGGAGGAATTAAGCGGCTACATCCTTCGAACACTTTCCATGAAAATACTTATAGAATAGGCTCAAGTCGCCAACCGTTCTTCGATGTTCCAGCAAATCAAGGCCGCCGGCGAGTTCTGGGTCTCCAATCAGACGAATAACTCTCCTCTGAACAGAATCCAACAAATGCAGTGTATGTTTGGGAGCGGAGCCCCAAACATGGGATTTGTATTCCATAGTTCGTGAGCTTTGTAAAGAATTAACAGTTGTTGTGGAGTGTAAAGCTTTTTAGTTCTAAATAATATTCCCAACCTTTGAAAGCTCTCCTTGCTATGCCTGCAACATGTTCATGCCAGGACATATTTTCTCCCAAATTGACGCCCAATAAATTGAGTGACGATGCTAGGGGAATGGAGTGCCCCGACATGACTATGTCGGGTTCAGCAACGTTAACTTTTTTAGAAAAAAACTGCCGCCTGAGTTTTTGTAGCGTTAAATTCCATTTGGTTACTGTCACCTCAAGATAGAATTTCTTCCAGGTCTCTGTTAAGTTGAATGACATCCTGCTGTCTGCGGATATTCGTCTGAGCAGCCGAAGTCCGAGCATTCAAAGTGAATGAAGAGATAAGCGTACTGTCATCTGCAAAACAGTAAATTGGATTCCCGGTCTTTTCCAGCAAAGCTTTAATGTAAATATGAAAGAGAGTAGGGGACAGTATGACGCCTTGGGGCACACCAACGTTGATAGTGAAGGTGTTAGAAAGAAATATGTCGACTGCTACTCGTAAAGACCGCTCTGGGAAGAAACATGAGAGCCACAAACAGAACTTTTCAGACATACCATAAGAGCGTAGCTTGTCGAATGCCTTGGATATGTCGAGAGCAACCGCTGGAGATTCTCGAAAGTACTCAAAATAGATGGCTAGAGTTTTAACTATGGTGGTGTTTTTTTTTTTTAAATTACCAGTTATTTATGAAAGAATGTCTAAGGAATACGGCAATGATGGCCCATTTTATTTTGAGGTAAAATTTTGTTTTAAACTGAATTTACAGGAGGTCCATCTCTTAAGAAGACGAAAACGCAGCCATCCTCCAGTTGATGGCGACAGTTTTTTTAACACTACGAAATAATTTTGCTCAACAAATATATGGAATAAGGGTCCATGATTAGCAGACCCTTAGAGAAACGTCTGAATTTATGGAAACCGAAACCTTACTGTTGCACGATAGCTACAGGGTTTATAAAGGTCACACAGTTCAAGCCATTACCGAAACCTCTAGATTCACCTAGTTACAACATCCACCATATAGCTCTGACTTAGAGCTGTGCAATTTCTTTTTGTTCAAACATCTGGACAAAGACCTCAGAGGCCGAAAACCAACGTAGCGTCGTTTTTTCGATGCACAAACCAAATTTTTTTTTGTTTAGAGCTGTTTGAAACGATGTTAGGAAAATTCTTCGCAAATATGTTATTATAATTGAAATATAAGTTCGTTATTACATTCCTGAATCCAAACAGCAATCAAAACGATGGAAAAGATTAAGATTTCTCATTTCAAGGGAGCGAAAAAGTAAGGTTGTCGGTTTTGTGGGAATCCAAGGGAGTTATAGTGGCTTACTTTGATAAGAACAAACTATCAATCGAAAATAGTATTGTAAACTATTACGTCGTTCCTGCGAAGAGAGTAAAATGAACCCCTGCCTAAATTGTTGTCGAAAAATATGTTATTTAACCAAGATAATATCCGTTATCATGTCAGAGTGGAATCCATGACGGATACTCAAAATTTGGTCTCCACACGCTCTTTTCTTCTTATCCGACACCTTCGCATTTAAAGAATAAATAAACAAGTAAGTATTTATCATCTTAGTCAGACCATGAACTGTATGATCCACTCAATTAGTACAAAGATCCGATTTTGTCCATCATAATAGATTTCGTCCCACAGGACATCCGTTTCTCGGAGGTTTATTTTACACTCGCATCCACTAAATTTACACAAAACTTAATTTGGACTTACAATAGACACATCTGGTTTCGATATGTCGAATAATACCAACCACGAGTTTCTAATTTCGCTACATGTACGACTCTCAGTATTTATGGGCCTTCGTTTCATTTGTCCGTCTCCTTAAAATGAACAAAGGGTTAGGAATAGTAATTTTATTAGGTTCTTGATATAAACTATACCTAAATACTTTTTTTATAGGCCACAGGAAATTTTTAAAGCATCCTAAAATTGGTGAGCATCATGAAATTGATAATCTTTTTTTCCAGGCATTATCAGACATATTCACTACGTTACTCCAGATAATTTTAATCCTTTTCTACTATGTCGTAATACCATCTAAATAATTTTCAAGTAAAAGCCTCGAAATGTGGCGTTTTGGGGACGTCAAATGTACACTAACGACAATCAGAGGATATGAGAATCCGGCATTCTCACGAAATACTTCTTCTGAATACTGGGATTGTACACAAAAAAATAATTTTCAACAATAACTTTGCAATGGCAAAACAGTAATACTAATAACTTAAGCGCCGCCCTCGGTAGCGAAGTTGGCTGAAATTCTGGCAAGTGACCCGAAGGTCGCTGGTTCGAATCCGGTGCTAGAGGATGGATGTTGTGACGTCCCGAATTTCAGATCAATATAAGCTGGTGGCCTATATACTAAGTTCAAATATACAAAAACTGAAGCCTTAAACATCCAGGTAAGGATATATATAATATATATATATATATATATATATATATATATATATATATATATATATATATATATATATATATATATATACTCCTGGACAAAATTAACGCAACAATCTAAAAATTAATTTATCTTTTTCTTATGTCAGTTTTAAAGTTTATCGAGTATTTGAATAGTAGGCTATGTATATTTTGTTTCGTTGTTCATGACCGAAATCAAAACAATTCGTTTAGATTTCCAGTTTTAAAGAATTTTTTAGAAGATAAACAATTTTCTGTAATAATGTGATATAGATTTTCTTTAAAAGTAAGCTTATAAATTGTTCCCTTTTTCAAAGTAATACGTTTTTGTGGTCGAATGTTTTATTTTTGACCCCAAAGAATTAGAAAAATGAATCGAACAAGGAATTTAACTGAACACGAGGTAGTGCCAGCCTCAGTTTTATTGGACTAGGGATATTGTCAGAGTTATGTTGCCAATTTGTTAGGTAAATATCGTTCCACAATAAGTCGTATGGTAAGACTCTTGAATGATGTAGGAACTTATTCTAGAAGGCTACGGCAAGGGTAAAAACGATGCACTAGCGACCTAGATGAACGTTTTATAAGACAATATGCTTTAAGATACAGGACTGTCACTCGTTCTATAATAAGAAACGAACTCGAAGCTGTTCGCAATGTCACAATTTCTTCTAAAACAGTTAGAAGACGGTTAAATGAAGCTAGATTAAACAGTAGGAGACCAGCTACTGCGCCCTTGCTTACTAGAGAGAACAGAGTTGCCAGGTTACGTTTTGTTCGAAATCACGAAAACTGGTCTGTGGATGATTGGAAACAAGTTTTCTTCACAGATGAAACTAGGGTTAGTCTAAAACATCTAGATGGTCGTGAGCGAGTATGGCGAAGACCAGGAGAGAGGTTTGCTCCTTGCAATATCTCTGCAAGGATTCCATTCGGCGGTGGCTCTGTTATGTCTTGGGGTGGCATCTGCTTTGATGCTCGCACAGAGTTAGTTCCTGTCCGTACGAGATCCATGAATGCTGACTACTATCTTGAGAATATTGTAATAGAATATGTGATGCCTTTCGGTCATTTTGTGGGGTCCAATTTCCTGTTTATGCAAGACAAAGCTCGACCTCACGTGTTGATATACCGATTATGCAATGGCCACCAAAAAGCCCGCATCTGAATCCGATAGAACATGTATGGGATCACCTTAAGAAAAATGTGAAATGTCATATACCGGCACCTAGAAACCTGAGGGAACTTGAAAATGCAGTTATCACAGAATGAGAGTAAATTCCTCAAAATTTTATCCAAAATTTAATTAGAAGCATACCTAGGCGCATAAACGCTACTAGTGTCCCAGTTACACCATTAATTTTGCTACTAGTGTCCCAGTTTATTTTTTTCATTATTACATAATTTCAACGATTTTGTTATTAGGTCTTAAGAATAATTTTAATTCGAATCTTGTAGAGAAATTTGGTAGCTAATTCACTTCTAAAGTATCCGAATAAGTTTTTTCTAACTTTTAGTGTAACCAATGTTCATAAAAAATTATTAAAATTAATTCATTATAGAGATTTGTATGATTTAATATATTGTTGCGTTAATTTTGTCCAGGAGTGTATATATATATATATATATATATATATATATATATATATATATAATATATATATATACATATATATATATATATATATATATATATATATATATATATATATATATATAATAATAATTATGAAACCTCAGTGTATCGACCATCAATGTACACATGAGGAAAATTCAAATGAAGTTACTGGCTAAGGCGTCCCCAACACCCCAACCTAATTGTCAGGAATCCACCCTTAAACCCACCACCAATACCCGAGATCCACAGCCCCCTCTCTGATGAAGACAATGACCCTCCCCACCCACCATGACAAGCAAAGAATATTGTAAAGTAGGCCATAGGTTAAGTGGGGTAAAGACTCATCATTAATGTTGTTTTTGTAACATATTTCCTAGGTTAAGTTTAGTGTAGGACTACATTGTAAATACCTAGCGTACATATATATATATATTATATATATATATATATATATATATATATATATATATATATATATATATATATATATACCGGGTGGCTATGCGATCACTGGCTAAACTCTAAACAAAAAAAGGATATTTGGTTCAAATTTTAGAGATTTATGTGGTTCAAATAAGTGCATAATTTAACTAAAAAAACAGGAAACTTTCACTTCTGTTTTAATTAAAAACAAAATCAATTTCGTTATTTCTTAAGAAATACCCTATATACTGTATCATTCTTAAATTCTATGAAATAGCTAATCCTAAAGCATGTATTGTTCTTTTGACGGTTTTTGAAAAAAAAAAGGCTACTTTTGATAGAAATATTTGATTAGATCTTAGATTTTTGTCATAAAATTATTACTTACAGTTCAACCAAAGGAGTATCGGAAATCAATTTTTAAGGTCTTGTTGTACCCTGCCTTTTATCGAATCCATCTTGACAATACTTTAATTCTCTGTTTGAATCTAAGGTGGCTATGTCTATTGACGGGCGGGTCATTCCATTTCAATGATTTAATTTTTTTTTGGCGCCATTATTATTGCGTAACTTAAGCTGTTCTTTTGACAGTCGTGGGTTGCCATTACGAGTAAACTTATTTCTTTACAAAATATTCTAATTACAAGTTTTGTTGCTTTATCGAAGAGAGGTACTAGCATTGTGTTTTCAACCCTTTTCAGAGCAGGATCCACCATGTGGAAATTATTTTCCTTGGTAGAAGATCGGTTAAAACAATTAAGATCATAAATCAAAATGATTTCATAGTGTGTGTGTAAACGACAAATTGCTGTTGATTTTGCTGGTGATTTAGGGATAGATCGCGAAACTTTGAGAAAGATTTTGCATAAACGTGACTTCAGATCTCATATGAGGGCGACTATCTACGAACATTGATATTTACAAGCTGATATCTTCAAGAGGAGCGTAAATATCCTAATTTTTGATGTTAAACGAAAATAAAATTAAGTATTAGTAAATAGAAAATCTTCATTTGGTAAGGGACGTTGTCTTCCAGGAAAGTTTTTCAATTGATATTTACTTTGGTGTGGGTGTTAACCTACCTTATTCTAAAATCATTAAAAAAATTTTTAAAAATACATAGTCAGACTTAACATTATTCCATGTTAACTCTGATGTAGTGTAACTAGTGGTTATACAACTTCGTGCCTTGAGTTATTTATAAGATTGTAAACTAACCTCATTAAAAACTTTTCTATTTTCAGAGGTATCACATATATCAAACTCAAGGTCAAGGTGAGAGAAATTCTCTGTATATATTTTTAAATTTTGCTTTTTGAGTGTCTTACCTCCTGATCAAGAGTTAACAAAAATTCTCAACTAAATTTCCTAAATCAACACCCTTCTGCTGGTAAAATTTGAATCAAATAGAAACTTATTGGCATATCGAATCATTTCGCTGCTAACTTCAACACGCAAAGTTTTATCTATCCAATTTTAGTTAGCTGGTTTTGTCAGTTATTGTTTACGAGTATTACTGGTATAAAAATATTTATAATTAAAAAGTAAGTTATTAAAATACCAGTATTAAATTATTATGTGTTAAGTACGATGTCTCTGTTGATCTCAGACTGCCACTTTAATTATTTTACAATAAACAAATAAAGGCAATGGTTTGCATGTTGTGGGTGAAACTTTTAACACTACTCGTTTAGGTAGTACCTTTTTTACTGATTTATTTTCAACTGTTTATAGTGTTATACAGTTATTTTCAAAATGCGAAATTTTCAGTTTAGTGCATTCTATGTCAACATTTCATCTTTGGGTAGAATTTTAAGTTATTATAGTTTTTAAACGAGAGTGTAAATAATCTTGGAAAGCATTTTTTTTTATATTACAAACGTAATAATTTTGATTTTTTAATAAATTTGTTATGAGTATTCTAGTTAAACCACGGCAGCATTGTATATTCAATTTGTTTTGTTTACCACTGACAGAGTAAAAATGATCTTTTTATTTTATTCGTTTCATCATTTCTTTAGGGTCGAATTTTTCCGTTACAAAATATAACTGCTATTTATTAGAATTTTTATGCAGTCAATTTTGCTATTGGAATTCACCAGTTTCAGTATGTTAAACGATTTTGATAACACCCTATATATATATATATATATATATATATATATATATATATATATATATATATATATATATATATATATATATATATATATATATATATATATATATATATATATATATATATATATATGTATATATATATATATATATATATATATATATATATATATATATGTATATATGTATATATATATATATATATATATATATATATATATATATATATGTATGTATATATATATATATATATATATATATATATATATATATATATATATATATGTATATATATATATATATATATATATATATATATATATATATATATATATATATATATATATATATATATATATATATATATATATATATATATATATATATATATATATATATATATATATATATATATATATATATCTTCTAAGTGCCCATTCGGTTCGAATGTTGCAATCATTCTAGCTATTATTACTTTATCCACTGCAACTCTGAAAAGACCTGTAGTATTTGTTGAGAACCAATTTCGCAGATTGTTTAGCCAGGAAATACGTCTGCGTCCTGGTCCCCTTTTTTCAGATATCTTTCCTTGAAGCTATAGTAATCCATATCTGTGGGGATTTCTCATTATGTGTCCTAAATACTTCAATTTTCCTACTTTAACAGTTTCCATAATTTCCAGTTTCTTGTTCATGCGATGTAAGACACCTTCGTTGGTAATATGGTCAGTATAGCAAATTTTCAAAATTCGGCAATATAGCCATAATTCAAATGCCTTAAGTTTCTTAGAAGTGGCTTCCGTCAGCGTCCACACCACAAAGAAGGACACTGAAGACATAACATCTTAGGAGTCACATTTTCGTGTTGAATTTTATTGCTGAGCTTTTGAAAAGTGATGTCATTTTGACGAACACTGCTCTAACTTTTTAGATACGACAATGAATTCCTGCGGATGATCCCATTGTTCGTTTATCATGGTACCTAGATATGAATATTGTGGAGTTCTTTGTACTAGTTCATTGTTAACCATCAACAAGGTAGCAGGAACCGGAGACTTGCTGGTTACCATGTACTTAGTTTTACTGATATTAAGTTCAAGGCCGTATCGTATTTTTGTCATTACATGTTGTAAACCTTTTAAGGTATCAGCTGTAACTGCCGTATCGTCAGCATAACGAATGTTATTCATTCGCTCCCCATTAAGCAACATTCCTTCATCAGCGTTTTTCAGTGCCTCTCTGAAGATTTGCTCAGAGTATATATTCAACAATAGTGGAGACAAATCGCAACCCTGCCTTTCTCCACGCTCAATTATATATATATATATATATATATATATATATATATATATATATATATATATATATATATAATTATGAAATCTCGGTGTATCGACCATCAAGGTACACATTGTAAATACCTAGCTTATATTCGAGATTATGGGAGATAAGGCGAAATAATTGAAGATAATGCGGAATAATGATAGATAAAGCAATATAAGCATTTATAATATGGGAAAGTTGGAGATTCTGGGAGATAAGGCGAAATATTTGGAGAATAGGCGGAATAATGATAGATAAAGAGATATAAGCCTCTGTAATATGGGAGAATTCGAGAATATGGGAGATAAGACGAAATAATTGGAGATAATGCTGAATAATGATAGATAAAGCAATATAAGCATTTATAATATGGGAAAGTTAAAGATTCTGGGAGATAAGGAGAAAAATTTGGAGAATAGGCGGAACAATGATAGATAAAGGGATATAAGCCTCTGTAATACGGGAGAACTCGAGATTATGGGAGATCAGGCGAAACAATTGGAGATAATGCGGAATAATGATAGATAAAGCAATATAAGCCTTTATAATATGGGAAAGTTGGAGATTCTGAGAGATAAGGCGAAATATTTGGAGAATAGCGGGAATAATGATAGATAAAGAGATATAAGCCTCTGTAATATGGGAGAATTCGAGAATATGGGAGATAAGACGAAATAATTGGAGATAATGCGGAATAATGATAGATAAAGCAATATAAGCATTTATAATATGGGAAAGTTGAAGATTCTGGGAGATAAGGAGAAATATTTGGCGGAATAATGATAGATAAAGGGATATAAGCCTCTGTAATATGGGAGAACTCGAGATTATGGGAGATCAGGCGAAATAATTGGAGATAATGCGGAATAATGATAGATAAAGCAATATAAGCATTTATAATATGGAAAGTTGGAGATTCTGGGAGATTCTGGGAGATACGGCAAAATATTTGGAGAATAGGCGGAATAATGATAGATACAGAGATATAAGCCTCTGTAATATGGGAGAATTCGAGATTATGGGAGATAAGGCGAAATAACTGGAGATAATGCGGAATAATGAAAGATAAAGCAATATAAGCATTTATAATAAGGAAGAGTTGGAGATTCTGGGAGCTAAGGCGAGATATTTGGAGAATAGGCGGAATAATGATAGATAAAGGGATATAAGCCTCTGTAATATGGGAGAATTCGAGATTATGGGAGATAAGGCGAAATAATTGGAGATAATGCCGAATAATGATAGATAAAGCAATATAAGCCTTTATAATATGCGAAAGTTGGAGATTCTGGGAGATAAGGCGAGATATTTAGAGAATACGCGGAATAATGATAGATAAAGGGAGATAAGCCTCTGTAATATGGGAGAATTCGAGATTATGGGAGATAAGGCGAAATAATTGGAGATAATGCCGAATAATGATAGATAAAGCAATATAAGCATTTATAAGGGAAAGTTGAAGATTCTGGGAGATAAGGCGAAATAATTGGAGAATAGGCGGAATAATGATAGATACAGAGATATAAGCCTCTATAATATGGGAGAATTCGAGATTATTGGAGATAAGGCGAAATAACTGGAGATAATGCGGAATAATGATAGATAAAGCAATATAAGCATTTATAATAAGGGAAAGTTGGAGATTCTGGGAGATAAGGCGAGATATTTGGAGAATAGGCGGAATAATGATAGATAAAGGGATATAAGCCTCTGTAATATGGGAGAATTCGAGATTATGGGAGATAACGCGAAATAATTGGAGATAATGCGGAATAATGATAGATAAAGCAATATAAGCATTTATAAGGGAAAGTTGAAGATTCTGGGAGATAAGGCGAAATAATTGGAGAAAATGCGGGATAATGATAGATAAAGCAATATAAGCATTTATAATATAGGAAAGTTGGAGATTCTGGGAGATAAGGCGAAATATTTGGAAAATAGGCGGAATAATGATAGATAAAGGGATATAAGCCTCTGTAATATGGGAGAATTCAGATTATAGGAGATAAGGCGAAATAATTGGAGATAATACGGAATAATGATAGATAAAGCAATATAAGCCTTTATAATATGGGAAAGTTGGAGAATCTGGGAGATAAGTCGAAATATTTATGTAATAGCCGGAATAATGATAGATAACGAGATATAAGCCTAGCATAAACTGCAAACTAAACAATCGTTTAGTGTAATAGTAGTAGGACTTTGCCTTACTAAAAATCAATAAATACATTGACATATAGTAATGGAGTCAACACATCAGTAATTTTAGGTAGTTTGAAAGGTTATTTGAATAGAAAAATTAACCATTAACCTTAACGTACCGTAGATAATTTAAAAATGTCTTGACGCAAGAATTATTAAAAAAATATTAGGAATAGTAAACTTGATTAATGTAATGAAAGACTGATTTTGTCAAATTTCCACTTTATTTAGTTTCACTGAAACTGTATGACGCGTTTCGCTATACTATAGCTTCTTCTGATACAAAATGATATTTGAATATTAGTGTTGTTACATTTATATAAATACCCTAAGGTAGATAGGTAATAAAATTAATACTATATGCTAATGAATATTGCTGGAAAGTCCATTCTGAATATTAATTGCATAAATTGAGTAAAGGGGAGTTACCATGGGTCAGACAGGTATCTTTTTGTTCGTTTAAGATGATGTCTGAATTTTTAATTTTATTTATTTCTAAATTTTCTAATAGGTTTAATTTTACGCCTCTGTTTTGTATATGTAGAATTTTAAATTTATCGTCAAAAAGATGATTTGATTCTGTTAAATGATTACTGTACGCTAAGTCAGTTTTGTTTTTTAAATAGCTTCTTTTATGTTCTGAAATCCGAGTTTCGGATGAGCGACCTGTCTGACCTATGTAACTTTTATGACAAGAACCACAATTCAACTGATACACTCCCGATTTTTTTTGATCTATTTTGTTTTCCCTTTGCGTTTTTAATGAATTTTCCTAACGAGTTTTTTTGTTCTAAAAGCTATGTTGATATTATATTTGTTTAAGTGGTTTTTAATTTTCTCTGACGTGTTACCAAAATAGGTTAAAACATTATATTTTTTCCCTGTGTTTTCTTTCTTGGGGTATACTAAAGAAATAGCTTTATTTTTTAATTTTTTGTTTAGAATTGAGTCTATGGTGTTAGGAGAATATCCGTCGTTAACAGCAATTTGTTTTATTAGATTTAATTCTTTATTAAAATCATCTATAGATAAGGGGACACTTACAAGTCTATGCAACATACTGTGGTGGGCTGCCAATTTGTGTTGTAGAGGGTGTGCTGATTTTATGTTTATTCTACTTTCTGTATGTGAGGGTTTGTGAAAAATAGAGAATTTGTGTTTGTTGTAATGTCTGGTTATCGTTAAGACAAGAAAATTAATTTTATTGTCGACTTCTAGTTCCATAGTGAATTTAATATTTTTATGTATTGAGTTTATATAGTTAAAAACATTGTCAATCTGTACCATTAAAACAAGCAAAGATGTCGTCTACATATCGGTACCAATACAAAAATTATTTGCTAAATTCTTGTCGATGTATTTGTTTTTCTAGGTTATCCATGAATATTTCTGCTAAAAGCGGGCATTATGAGACCTCAGAACTATTATAAAACGTATTATTAAAGTAAAAATAATTTTGATTGAGGCTCGTGTTTGATAAATTTAGTACGTCTTGTATAACGATATTAATTTTATTTTTGATTAGGAATGTTTTTATTATTTTTACTGTTTCATCCGAGGGTATGCTAGGGAAAAGGTTTTGAACGTCAAATGATACTAGTTTTGAATTATCTGGTAGAAACATGTTGGAAATTTTTTCCGTTAATTCTAACGAATTTTTTATTGTGTAAGTTGGGGTGAAGTTAATGTTCGTTTTAATGATATCTATATGATATCTATCTTTAGTATACCCCAAGAAAGAAAACACAGGGCAAAAATATAATGTTTTAACCTATTTTGGTAACACGTCAGAGAAAATTAAAAACCACTTAAACAAATATAATATCAACATAGCTTTTAGAACAAACAACTCGTTAGGAAAATTCATTAAAAACGCAAAGGGAAAACAAAATAGATCAAAAAAAAATCTGGAGTGTATCAGTTGAATTGTGGTTCTTGTCATAAAAATTACATATTTCAGACAGGTCACTCATTCGAAACTCGGATTTCAGAACATAAAAGAAGCTATTTAAAACACAAAACTGACTCAGCGTACAGTAATCATTTAACAGAATAAAATCATCTTTTTGACGATAAATTTAAAATTCTACACATACAAAACAAAGGCGTAAAAATTAAACCTATTAGAAAATTTAGAAATAGAATTAAAAATTCCGACATCATCTTAAACGAATAAAAAGATACCTGTCTGGCCCATGGTAACTCCCTCTTACTCAATTTATATAATTAATATTCAGAATGGATTTCCCAGCAATATTCATTAGCATACGAGGCTGGTTTGAAAAGTCCGTGCAAAAATAAAAACTACTTATGTGTTTGGGGTAAACCTTTTTTATTTTTCGACATAGTATCCTTTTAGGCTTATACACTTCGTCGTTTTTGGTCAAGCGTGAGCAATCGCGGCACCCATCTTGCGGATAGCTTTCTCATGTCCAAATGTTTAAGCAAAATATTATGTACCCGTTCAGTCGAGATGCCCACAGCACTAGCAATCTCACGCACCTTAACTCTTCTGTCATCCATTACCATATCATGTATTTGATCAATGATTTCTGAAGTCGTAACCTCCACAGGCCGTCCAGAACGTTCAGCGTCACTTGTGCCCATATGGCCAGTCCGAAAATGTTGAAACCACTTATAAACTGTTCTAATCGAAGGTGCACCATAATGTTTATCAAGCTTCTCTTTAGTCTTCTGAGGCGTTTTGCCTTTCATAAAGTAATGTTTAATCACCACACGAAATTCTTTTTCGTCCATTTCTTGAAAATCACAAGACTTCCTTGATTCACACGAATGCCAAACACAAAGAAATAGACCAATATAGCTGAAACTTCGTGTGCGTTCATTCAAGAGATGCTACTAACTAAACATGACCTCGATACGCGCCGGTGGTGCCATCTCTCGGACTTTGCACGGACTTTTTAAACCAGCCTCGTATAGTATTAATTTTATTACCTATCTACCTTAGGGTATTTGTATAAATGTAACAACACTAATATTCAAATATCAGTTTGTATCAGAAGAAGCTATAGTATAGCGAAACGCGTCATACAGTTTCAGTGAAACTAAATAAAGTGGAAATTTGACAAAATCAGTCATTCATTACATTCGTTATGAATTTCCATCTAGTAACAGCCACAACAATTCAAAACTTGATTAAGACCTTTTAAGTCAAGTTTTATATGTTCTTGATATTCGATTGGAAGTGCTAAAATTACTTTAGCCCCCCGCTATCGCCATGATAATAACTTAAAGTTTAACTATACGAAGAACTTTTAAAATTTATCAACAAAGTTACCTTTAAAGCTTGACTTATAAGAAACGGGTGCTGAATTGTAAGTATCATAATGACTCATAAGTAAATTTACCAAGCATCAGTTAGCTTCCTTGAATTGCATTGTCTCTCTAACTTAGTAATTCTTCAAACTTTACCCTAACTATATCCCGGAACTTTGCTCTATATTACAATGCTCTATGTTTTGCGAAAACGCGACTTCATAAAGGTGTATTTCAGCATTTAGAATAAAAGAGGCCGCAGTAGGCCTTAGTAGTTCGAGACGGGGTGAGGAGCCGGGAGAAGGAATAAACATCCGAGCATGGAAACAGTCGAGTCGTCTTAATTCCTATTCAAAAACGACGCCTACTGAATTGCGATTGAGGAGATTTGCACGAAGAAAGATACGGGAATCGGTCAACTGGACGTATTTTGCATAATTTTAAGTAGTTGTCTGTGAAACAGGAATTGTGTTTTAGTGAAATTGAGTGACAATTCACTGTCATATAATTCAAACACGAAACTTTCAATATAAGAACTTATAATGTTTGTAATTAAGAAAAACAGGCCAAGTGCTAGTCGGACTTGCGCAATTAGTGTTCCGTACGTTGATTTTTTATGGGTCTAGCACACGTGCTACAGGGAAGTCCCTAAAGCGCTACAGGAGCGACACGTGTGCGGAGAAAGCGATTCACGTTGTTCTTAAATCGCTGTAAATTGTACTCGGTGGGAAACACAGTCCTGGGCAAATTATTCTAAAGGGATGATGTTCTCCATATAAAAGACTGCCTGAAAAGCGTTGTACGAGGGGTAACAAGCTGAACCTCATACGGATGTGAAGTATTAGCGCGACGTGTACTTCTAACATGCACTGCTCTGGAAGGAATTAAGCGGGCCACATCCTTCGAACACTTTCCATGAAAATACTTGTAGAATAGGCTCAAATCGCCTACCGTTATTCGATGTTTCAGCGAATCAAGGCCGCCGGTTAGTTCCTGGTCGCCAATTAGACGAACAGCTCTTCTCTGAATAGAATCCAACAAATGCAGTGTATGTTTGGGAGCGGAGCTCCAAACATGGGAGCAGTATTCCATAGTTGGTCGAATTTGAGCTTTGTAAAGAATTAACAGTTGTTGTGGAGTGCAAAGTTTCTGGTTCGAAATACTATTCCCAACTTTTGAGAAGCTCTCTTTGATGTACCTGCAACATGTTCATGCCAGGACATATTTGCTCCCAAATTAACGCCCAACAAATTGAGTGACGATGTTAGAGGGATGGAGTGCCCCGACATAACTATGTCGGGTTCAGCAACGTTAACTTTTTTAGAGAGAACTGCCGCTTGGGTTTTTGTAGCGTTAAATTCCACTTGGTAACTGTCACCCCAAGATAGAATTTCTTCCAAGTCTTTGTTAAGTTGAATGACTTCCTGCTGTCTGCGGATATTCGTCTGAGTAGCCGATGTCCGAGCGTTCAAAGTGAATGAAGAGATAAGTGTACTGTCATCTACAAAGCTTTAGATTGGATTCTTGGTCTTTTCCAGCAGATCGTTAATATAAATGAGAAAGAGAGTAGGAGACAGTATGGAGCCGGCGTTGATAGTGAAGGTGTTAGAAAGAAATCCGTCGACTGCCACTCGTAAAGAAACGCTCTCTGAGGAAACATGAGAGCCACAAACAGAACTTTTCAGACATACCATAAGAACGTAGCTTAGCCAACAGCCCATCGTGCCAAACACGGTCGAATGCCTTGGATATGTCAAGAGCAACCGCTCGAGATTCTCCAAAGTGTGCAGTAGATATTTTAGAAGATGCTGATTGATAGCCTTTTCCATGACTTTCGATGTTATTGAAAGCAGTGCGATTGATCGGTAGTTATTTGGCAAGGTCTTCTTGCCTTTTTTAGGTATCGGTTGAACTGTGGCACATTTCCAGCAGGAGGGAAATATTCCTTTTCTGTAGGATAGGTTGAAAAGTCTACAGAAAACTGGTGTTAGTTCCCTCGCACAGTTCTTGAGAACTATGGCAGGTATTCCGTCAGCGCCAGAAGCCTTTTTGGTGTTTAGCTTGTTCTGTCTGAAGACAATATCGGGCATCCTTGAACAGCGATTTTTCGCAATTTTTTAAAAACAATACAAGGACAAGTATGCGCAAGTATTACATTATATATATTCTTGAACTCGCATTTTTACAAGCTTTCATTTGATACCCTACTCGATGATTTGGTATATTTTTTATTTCACTCACGATTTCACCCTCAAAATTAAGCTCTTAAGTCAAAATTTAACTTTCAAAATTACACGACTCTAATAAGACCAACAATTCCTATATTTGTGTGAGATTTCAACTTTCTATGTCAAATAGTTTCAGAGAATATCGGATGGGACAGACGAACAGACAGACAGATGGACAGATAGACGGACAGACACCGAAGTGATCTTATAAGTGTTCCCTAAAATAGCGCGGGGAAGATGTTTATAGCAATGGGAAGTTGGCCGGATTAACAATACAAAACAGACAATATAATTTGGCGGGATTATTGTTTGTTTTGCTTTTGTTCTCGTTACTATAAACATCTTCCCCGCGCTCCTTTGTTTACGGTGTTGTAAAATGATGTTTTTCCTTAATTACAAACGCCCATAGGTTACGTAATATATTCAAAAGGTTGTTAGGGGCTTAAAACTGTAAGAAAGAGTCTAGGTGGAATGAACACTTTAATTGAAAACCATCAAGTCGTTTTCATATATGTTTAAAATTGTTGTCTTTCGAAGATCAATAAAATTGTTTTACAATTTTATGTTTTAAGCATAGCAAGCATAGCAACATGAAATTCCAAACCACTACGAAAGAGAGCCTGGCAGCGGTTGTCATCGGCTGGTTAAGTGAGAATTGATTTTATCAATTTTTTTTCATGTTTTTGTTTCTTTCTATTTTGTTTGTCCTACCATTTACAGTCTGTCAAGTAAAAATGTTTTGAGAAGATTTTTTGCCAACAATGTATTCTTTGGTGGGCTAATAACGGCGCAATTACCTTAGTAAGTTGTCCAATCGCCTTCTGCATCAATAATCGCCTGACATTTTCGAGTCATGATCTCCAAGTTTTTCGAATCTCGCGAGACATCTGAGTCAAAGTTCTCAGAGTCTTTCTTCTGAGCTTTCTCTTTACAATGGACTAAACGTTTTCAGTAGGGTTAACGTCTGGCGATTGTGAGGACCACTCTAGTATCTTATCGTGCTTCGGAAGTTGATATCATGACCACGAAAATGTTGTCGAATGGTCTCATGAGACACATACAAACCCCGATTTTCTTAGTTTTACCGATTCTTGACGCAGCGTCAATTTAGGGTCCCATGAAAACAAAGACACGATTCGTTGTTCGACATTCGGAGGTTTTTGCGTCCCAAACCACGTTTTGCCAAGTCGTCGACATTTTTCGTTTCGTTAAAATCATTTATCCACTTCTTCATACGCGACACCGACTTTTTAATATATTTAGCGGCCGCGGAATAAAGAAAGACCGCCTCGAACCGACGTGCAAACAAGTGACTCATTTTAGATTTTACGTGATTTCGACGAAAGTTCGGAATCGACTGATACTTTTAGTAAAATGCGTCGTAGACAAAGGTTTCCTCTACCGAATTTTTGTTAAATCGCTAGAATCGCATCTGCCAAAAATGAAATATCGCGGACACGTTCTTACTTGACAGACTGTACTTAAAATTAACAAGTAACTCTGAAATTTTAATTCATGTTTGTATGTTTTTGAACATATATCTTATTAAATAATTATTACAACTAGTTCATGACATTGTTAAATTTAAAAAGTTTAAAAACATATATTTCGTTTATGTATGCAAATAATATTGTAAACCATAATATTAAGACCTACATTGCCGGTTTTATTTATTTCACTATAGTATACCATGGTACCAGTAGGGTTAATAACACTAAATATATTGGTAGCGCATTTACTTAGAGTGTTGCTTAACATTGGCCAGTTAGTTTGCTGTATGTACGTGCCGTTACAGAGTGACGATCAATGAACCACAAGAGGACAAAAGTATAAGTGTGAAGATATACCTACATAGGATGAAAATTCTCGAGACTTTCCGAGAGATGGCGCCATAAAAGAAACACATAAATTTCTAAATGAAATGAAATGAATTACTTTATTATTTGTCACTTATTTTTTTATTTATCTGCTACTCCAGTTTCGTAGGTTTTCTACATTGTCAAGCGTAATACTATAAACTAAGGTGGTTTATTTATGATTTATAACAAATTTCCAGATACAAATTGGAATTACCCATCATTAAATTAACATGAACTTAAATTAAATTGTTTTATTACAAAGGGTTAAATGACATTATTTTTTCAAATTTGAAGAAATACATTTCAATATTTTCTTAAAACTTTTTACAAAAATTTCTTCTTCAAAGATATATCTAAAAAACTTCTAAAATACGCCAACCAGGGTTGAATTCTGAACATCTGTTTGATTATTTAATAGGATTGTATCTTTATTTTTATTGTGCTTGTAGATCTCTATAGCTTCTAAAATATTTAATTTTCTTCCTTTTTGTGTTTTAGTAATATTCGTAGATTATTTATGTCTGGAAAAATTTGATTTGTTTGATGAAAGTGGTTAGCAAAGTTGGAGTTTTCTTTGTTTAATCTAAAAGATGTTTGGTGTTCTTTAAATCTAGTATAGAAATCTCTCACTGTTTGGTCTATATAACAGCTATTACATTCATTACATGACAGTTTATAAACTCCAGAGTCTTTCTATTCATGAGCTTTGTCTTTTATATTGAAAAAGAGGGAGGAAAATTTTTGGGGCGATTTAAAAGCGATATTTATGTTGTCTTTTGGGAGTATATATGCAATTTTATTAGAAATATGTCAATAAGGAAAAAGTTTGTTTTTCTTCGTTTTTAACGTGTGGATAAATATGTCTTAAATTTAGTTGTTTGGAATTTTTGATGCTGTATTTGGGTTCAAACTTAGTGATGGTTTTGAAAATCGTGTTAAGTTTTATGGCAAGTTGTCGCAAGGGACTGTTTGTATATTATACGACTGGTCTAACTGGTGAATTTTTTTTATGTATTTTTATGAGACCGTATAATTTGGGTGGAGATGTTTAATAAATTGAACTTTTCTTTTTCGGATAAAATACCATTGACCTCTTTAAGGGTAGATTTAACTTTGTTTTGTATAAAATTGGTAGGATCCTTTTTTAATTTTGTTGGTTTTTTTTTGTTGTAAAAATTGATTTATTTTTTCCTTATAATCTTTTTGTTTTAATATTACAATAGAGTTGCCTTTATCCGCTTTAGTCATTACTAGGTTATTTTTTGATTGAATTGATTTTATTTCTTGTTTATGGTTTTGAATGTAGTTGGTATTTTGGTTTTGTTCTTGGAGGAGTTTTTTAATTTTTTCTTTAGGCAAATTGGAACTTGTAGATTTACTTAGAGATAATTCTACTTATGACATTAAAATTTCTGTTTGGTTTCTTATATTTTTTCAGACATAAATAATCTACAAATATTACATAAAGCATAAAAAGGAAGAAAATTAAATATTTTAGAAGCTATAGAGATCTACAAGCACAATAAAAATAAAGATACAATCCTATTAAATAATCAAACAGATGTTCAGACTTCAACCCTGTTTGGCGTATTTTAGAAGTTTTTTAGATATATCTTTGAAGAAGGAATTTTTGTTAAAAGTTTTAAGAAAATATTGAAAAGTATTTCTTTAAATTTTGAAACAATAATGTCATTTAACCCTTTGTAATAAAATAATTTTAATTTCCGTTCATGGTAATTTAATAATAGATAATTCCAAATTGTACCTGGAAATTTGTTATAAATCATAAATAAACTACCTTAGTTTGTAGTATTACTCTTGACAATGTAGAAAATCCTATGAAACTGCTGTAGCAGATAAACAAAAGAAAAAAAAATAAGTAGCAAATAACAAAGTAATTCGTTGCTTTTTTTATGGGTCTACAGGGAAGTCCCTAGGGCACTACAGGAGCGACATGTGTGCGGAAAAAGCGATTCACGTTGTGCTTGAATGCTGTAATCGTTCATTTCATTTAGAAATTTAAGATGTACTGTCATAAAGTAACGGAGACCTCGGTTATACAGTTAAAAGAAACATATTATTTCCAGTTAGTGTCAACTCTCAGAAAATTTGTGTAAAATTTTGGCATTTTGTCTATTAGTTTACGAGTTATAGTTGTTGGAGTGATGCTACTTCTGATTTCTGCAAAACGATGGGAAAAAAATTCGTGTGTTGATTAAACATTGCTTTTTGATGGGAAAAATACGGACAGAATCCAAGAATGACTTGAGAAGTCTTACGCACATCTGCTGCGTTGAAAACAACTATATGTCGATGGTTTAATGAACTTAAATGCGGTGGTACAAGCACCTACGATGCACCATGTTCCGAACTCATTCACTCCAAAAAACAAATAAATCCACCAGATTATCCTGAATGATTGCAAAGTAAAAGTAAGAGAGAAAGATGATATGATGAAAGTGAACACACACAACGCGTGAGAAATATTTTGCATAAATATTTGCATGTAAAAAAGCGATTGCGATTGACCAAGAACAGCAACGTGTCGAAGATTCAGAACGCTGTTTAGTACTTTTTAGGCGTAATCCACTTAGCAGAATGCTGAATTTGTCCTTGTATGGTACTACCAAAAATTATAGAAATACATCTTTAAATACTCGTCTATTTTGTAGCACTGAGTTTTCATCGGCAATAGATCTAGTAGTTTGTAAAATAAATTTATAGTATCTTTTGTCAATAATTCTTTTCCGTTCATTCTTAATCTTCTTATTTTATCTCATTTCTTTGTGGATACTAGCCTTCCTTTAGATTTTCAATATTCACTGCAGTAGATATTGCATCAATAAAAACTGTTAATATGGCAAGTGTTACCATATCGACCGACTATAAAGAACTTTAAAAATGCTATTTGTGCAAATTTTTACGGAAGCTCACATGCCGAAATACAAAAAAAAAATCTGATAATAATGTTAAAAAGCTTTCACAAACTGAATAACTAAGTTTGAGGTTATGTCAAAGCCATCTAGGTGTCTTTCAGGACGTACTGTGATTTTCTGAGGGATCTGATGACGTTTTCTCGAGTAGATGATCACAATATCTTTAGACTGTTCCTGTATTTACCGTTACCCCATTCCTGAATATTACCATTTGTATCAAAGATTTCTTGACAAATGACGTACAGTAGATTTAAACCACCTTACTTGTAATGCTGCAGTGCTGGTCAGGTAAAACAATAGTGGGGCTTCAAATGGGCTTTCTAAGTATTGCAGTATAATGGGCTAAAATTGATTATTTATCCTCTTTCTTTGCTCTTCAGCAATCAGTAGAAAACACGTTAAATGGGCCCACTGGATTTGTTCATATCTTCTTGTAGACGGTTTTTTCATGGTATCCACCACTTAATCCGTTATTTTTACTTGCATTATCACCAAAATCATAAGAGGGTACAAACACCTCGAATTTTCAAAAAATTCGATTTGTTTTTTTTACGGATATTTATACCTTTAAAACTTAGTAAAAAAAAATTAAGAACATTCAATTCCATTACAAAGTTATAGCATTAAATGTGACCTGGCATCAGATTGGAACCGCTACCTGTTTTCAGATACTGTGCAATATTTCTCAGTAAATTTTTAATATTTTTTTAATTTTCATTTAAATAAAATATTTCATTAAATAAAATATTTTAGGTGCTTATTTTTTTGTATTCCCTTTCCCTTTTCTCTGTGAAGTTTCTTGTATAACTTTTTCTCCAATGTGATGCATTTTGTTGTTCTCTATGAAGTGACCAACAGTAATCACCCATCATGTTGATATTCTATCGTCCCTGGTAACGTTTCTCCACCTTCCTTATGTCCTGATGGAACCGTTCCCCCTGCTCTTCACTCACATCGCAGATGGTTGTGCAAGAAGTAGACTTTAAGGCTCATCAGACAACCATGATTTTTGAACTTGTCTATCATATTAGTTACGATAAGTTCATAGTTAGCGTCTTTCACATTGCCCTAAAACTTAGTCACAATTTCTTTAAATAATATCCAAGTCTCCTTTTCCTTTGTAATCATCCTTCCTTCAAAGTTGGAATCGAACATCATTTTACGAATATCAAATCCAACGAAAACCCCTTCTTTCTGGTTGGCTTCTGATAAATGAGGAAATCTTTTACACAAATATTTAAAACATTCACCATCTTTAGGCAAGCCTTTCACAAATTGTTTCATTAAGCCTAACTTGATGTGTAGTGGTGGTAGAAGAATCTTTTTTGGATCTACTAAAGTTTTATTTAAAACGTGTTAAAGTTTTTCTTACGGGTCATTGTTTTTTGGATCAATGTTCGATCCCTTGCTCTGCTGTCCCACTCACATATAAAACATGGAAACTTTGTAAATCCCTTTTGTTGACCAAGGATTTTGGAGACAACTTTTAAATCTCCACATAGCATCCAATCGTGAGCAGGATAGTTAATTTTCTGTAAAATAATGTTAGGATTTTCGTAAGTTTCCTTCATATAGACTGAATGAGCAACAGGCAGTGAAGCATAAATATATCCGTTGTGTAACAGAACACCTTTTAAACTAGTTTTTGATGAGTCTATAAAAAGCCGCTAATCTTCCTTCTTATACTCAATGCCAAATTCGTTAATTAGACTGCCAATATCATGCCAGTAAACCACATCCTCTTCCTGCTTGAAAAACTGAGCAAACTGTTGATCTCTTGTTCTATAATGGTAAATAGATGTTCCAGATTCCAATAAATCTTTTACTTTTAGCCTAGAACCAAGCAATTCTGCTTTTTCCTTAGTCAAACCCAAATCTCTCATAAATCATTTAACTCAGCTTGTGTAAAGGACTGTGGTTTTAAATTTGCTAGAGAACATTAAATTCGGGACTGAACTGTAAAACGTCATCAATAGACTGAGATGGCTCAGGGACAGAAAGTCCCGGTCCATGTCCTACCGGCCGATTAGCTGAAGTAAAGTTAGGATAGACAATTACTCTCTTATTTTTGGAGTTATATCCAGAAACATCAACGCTAAAAAAATAACAATCATTTGATTGAAAGTATACTTTTTTTACAAGGTCAGTAATGTTTCTTTGATGTTTTTTAACTACAAACTCACCACATATATAATAAAAAGTTTTGGGAGAGTTTTTACAACCACGATTAGCCATACTTTGAGTGTGAATTAAAGCACATGCGTTAAACACTGCAATGCGAGGTTATATTAACTGGAAGAAAAGAAACAGCTGTGATATTTATCGGAACTACCAACCTAATAACATTTGATTTTACTGCCAATCTTATAAAATTCTGATTTTATTGCCAATTTTTATTATTGCCGAATGATAAAAAATAAACTTTTCACATTTTGAACATTAAAATGTGAAAAATTGGTGGGGGATACGACTTTTTTATTATTATTTTCGGACTCAGCACACCAAAAAACATAGGAATCAGGTAAAATTATCATAAAGTTTTTTAATCGTTAATTTACAAGAGCAATTTTAATTTTTGCAAATTGGATTACTTTTTGTGAAGTTATCCTGCAGACAAGAAGGCTCCATTGTTTTCATCAGTGGTCCATTTAATCCGATAAAAAATAATGTTAATATTCAAAATATATATATTTTTTTAAATTCTTATAATTTAAAATACATTAAAAATATTAGTCGCCTTTTTTGTATTATTCACTTAACAACTTTTAATTTTTTTTTAAAATATATATACTTTTTGCAGCGCACAGTGGATCAGGAGTCTGATTTTTCGTTCAGAACTGTCTAGAGACAAACGTAAGGAAGCCAATTTGTAAAATATAACCTCAAAATATTTTAAAATTGCAAAAAGTAGTAAGGAACCAGGAGGTGAAATTTCGAAGGTCACGTGATTTTAACTTTAGACGTTCAAAACTGGTTCATTGGAGATTCCTGGGGTCGCTGAATCTATTTTAAGGATCATTTTGAAAATATGCACCCTTTCAAGGGGTGAAAATGGGGGTTGGAGAGGAAGAAATCACGATAATCCCCTGAATTAGAGTTTCGCGTATAAAACTGGTTACTCGGTGGTTTCTGGGGTTGCTGAATTTGTTTTCCAACCTCTATTTTCACCCCTCAAAAGGGTGCATATGACCAAAATGCCCGAAAATAAATTCAGCAACCCCAGAAACCTTCGCAGAATCAGTTTCGAACGCGAAACTCTAATTCAGGTGAATATCGTAATTTCTCCCCCTCCAACACCCATTTCACACTTCAAAAAGGTGCATATAATAAAAGTAACCCCGAAAATAGATTTAGCGACCCCAGAAACCTCCGATGGACCAATTTTGAACGCGTAAACTGGAAATCACGTGAATTTTGAAATTTCACCCTCCGGTTCTGTGCTGCTTTTTGCAATTTTAAAAAATTTTGAGATTATATTTTGCAAATCGGCTTTCTTACGTTTGTCCGGAATTCGCTTGCGAGTATTTGAAAAAAAAAATGTCTGATTTCGTTAATAATTGAGTGCTCTCAATTGAGGGGGAATTTTGAACGACAAATCAGAGTCCTGGCCTACAATGCAGCACCCAGATGTATGTATTCCCCAACATGATGCAAAAGCATAAAAGAAACACCCAAAAAACCACAATGTACGGACGGATGTGTTCAGTGCTAAGCTAGTACAGACTGTGCACAAAAAAGAGTTAGTTTATATGCAAACTGGAAGGGGATAACGAGTGGAAGATTTACTCTTTAACGTTTTTTTTTTTTGGGCGCCGACCTGTAACCAAACATTAGCCTTTCTCGCTATTCCAATACATGTAGACGTTCTACTTCACATGAGTTACAAGATGATAACGCTAACCTATTTCCAATAAAAATTGAAAGCTTTTAATTGTTTATGCAATTCTTATTTCAAATTTGTGTATATTTAAGAACTAAGAGGTTAGTGTGTGTTAGTAGTAGATAGAGACGCCTGTGTCTTTTTTTAAAGTCAAATGGAGCCGACGCTTTGTTATATTAGAGCCAATATCATCGACCGTTAACATCAAACCTTTTATTTAAACATTTCGTTATTTTTTTCCTGTTAGTTTAATTTGTAAGTTAAACTGATAATAATAAATTTAATTACATTAATACTTTCCGTATTTAATTAATCTAAACGAGTTGACTGCTACCCTTCCGTCGAAGTGTACAGCGATGCCAAACCGGAGCTTTGATGTTTTTTGATTAAGTTGCACCCGAGTAATTGAAACCATGCTTCGGTTGGTTAATACCTCGTCTCCATGCAAAATCCTAAGCTATTGTTAAATGACAATTTATACAGGGTTTATTCAAATTATCAATGTGAGATAGTTTAAATATTAATTTTAATTAGTCTAATAAATGTTTTTACTAAATATGATAAATCGGCCAAGTGCAAGTCGGACTTGCGCAATTAGTGTTCCGTACGTTGATTGTTTTTGAAATAAAAATTTTTGTTACGGAGGCACAAAATGATCAGTGGCTTTAAAAACACCCTAAAAATGAGTTTTCAATAACGATTTTTTCCAATTTTACTGAAAACTACATAATGATCTTGAATTTTTTTTTTTTTTTTTATATACAATATAAAAATTATTAAAGGTGATAATTTTCGTTTAATCTAAACTCTGTGGAGAATATTCCAAAATTTTTTCAAAATTTTTTGATCGGTACTTTTCGAGATAAAGGGGGGGGGACAGCGATTTTTCGCAATATTTTTATAAATAATACAAAGAAAAGTATACGAAAGTAATACATTATATATATTTTTGAACTCGTGTTTTTACACGCTTTCACTGAACCCCACTTGACCTGCTAAAAAAAGTTTTTTTCACTTCCGATTTCAAAACTAAGGCCTTAAGTCAAAATTTAAGTTTCAGAACTACACGGCTCTGATGAGGCCAACAATTCCTATATTGTAAAATTTTAACTTTCTATATGAAATAGTTTCGGAGAAAATCGGGTATGATAGACGGATACACACGACACGGAATTGATCTTATAAGTGTTCCGTACCGAACATTAAAAACCGAACACTTATGGAATCATACACGGTATCTGTCTGTGACAGTCGGTTTTCTTCGAGACGATTTAACATAGAAAGTTGAAATTTGTCACAAATATAGGAATTGATGGCCTAATAACAGCCGTGTGGTTTTGAAAGTTAAATTTTTACTTAAGGGGCTGGTTTTAGGGGGTGAAATCAGGAATTGAGGACATTGAGTAGGGTGTCAAATGAAAGCTTGTGAAAGCGAGTTCAAAAAATGTAATTCTGTAATAGCGCAAACATTTCTGCACATAAAATTTATGGAATTTGCAGTCGGTTCTAGGTCATACATCTTAATATTTACACTTTTTACATAAAATACAATATAACTGTTTCACTGAATTTATTCAGATCACTCTGACACGTGTTTCGGCCTCGTAACCATTTTCGAAGGGGTTTACAAAAATAAAAGATTTGGATGGTTAATTGCTTTTAAAAAGGTAATAAAAATGTTTTTTGTTACGGTCGGGTATTAAAAAAAAAATGTCAATCAAGTTGACTTGCACAAAAGTTTTCCCCAAATGAGTTTTTGGTATAAAAGATCAATTTGTTTCCAATCAAATTTACAAAGTTTGTTAAAATCTTTACTGATGACCTTGAAATTTTTGTTTTTTTTTATATACTAGATAAATTATTAAAGGTAATGTACTCGTGATAATTTTCGTTCAATCTACACCCCCTGGAGAATATTCCAGAATTTTTTCAAAATTTTTTGATCAGTACTTTTCGAGATAAGGTGGGGGGACTGCGATTTTTCGCGAATTTTTAAAAATAATACAAAGAAAAGTTTGCGCAAGTATTACATTATATATATATATATATATATATATATATATATATATATATACATATATATATATATATATATATATATATATATATATATATATATATATATATATATATATATTACTTGTGGTTTCACAAGCTTTCATTTGACACCACAATCGATGACTTACTAATAAATTTTTTTTTTTTTCACTTCCGATTTCACCCCCCAAAACTAACCCCCTTAAGTCAAAATTTGACTCTTAAAACTACACGGCTTTGATAAAGCCATCAATTCCTATATTATTACCAATTTCAACTTTCTATGACAAATAGTTTCGGAGAAAATCGGGTGTAACAGACAGACGGACAGACAGACAGACACCGAAGTCATCTTATAAGTGTTCCGTACGGAACACTAATAAAGGGAGATCTAACAAATATGGAAAATCGGGTATATATGAACTTAATTGTGATGACTGTGACGCTGTCTATGTGGGGCAAACGGGGTGAAGCCTACAACAAAGAATAAAAGAACACAGATACTCTGTTTTAAGTAAACAAAAATTAACAGGCTTCACTGAACACTGCATAGATAATAATCACCTTTTTAATAACAAGAGGGCGAAGTTGCTATAAAATGCTCAAAAATGAAAATATATGGATTATTTAGAGATTTTTAGCATAAAAAAGTCATTAAAATAACGAACACCCAAACAGAATTTGGAAATACTTCCATATTAGACGCCGTGTTAAAACAGACTGTGTAATTAACCCAATTTTATTACCTTTTAATTTAAATTTAGTTCCAATTAACCATTCAAATCTTTTAAAACTTAAGTTTAGTCTTATTATAAACCTCTTTGGAAATGGTCACGAGACCAAAACACGTCTCATAGTGATCTGAATAAATTCAGTGAAACAGTTATACTGTATTTTCTTTCGAAAATGTAAAAATTTTCTGTTTATTATTTTTTAAAAAATTGCCAAAAATCGCTATACCTCACCCTATTTCTATGGGATCAAAAAATTTCGAAAAAATTTTGAGATTTTCTTCATAAGGCCAACGATGAAAAAACTTTTTTAATAATTTTACCTGATTCCTATGTTTTTTTTGGTGTGCTGAGTCCGAAAATAATAATAAAAAGGTCGTATCGCCCACCAATTTTTCACATTTTAATATTCAAAATGTGAAAAGTTTATTTTTTATCACTCAAATGTTATTAGGTTGGCATTAAAATCAGAATTTTATAAGGTTGGCAGTAAAATCAAATGTTAATAGGTTAGCAGTTCTGATAAATGTCACAGCTGTTTGTTTTCTTCCAGTTAATATAACCTCGCATTGCAATGTTTAACCCATGTGCTTTAATTTACACTCAAAGTATGGCTAATCGTGGTTCTAAAAACTGTCCCAACACTTTTTGTTATATATGTGGTGAGCTTGTAGTTAAAAAACATCAAAGAAACATTACTGACTTTGTAAAAAAGTATACTTTGCATATTATGGTATGGAAACCGGTAAATCGATAATCAAGAAAAATGTTGGGCTTACAAAGTATGTTATGTTTGTGTCGAGGATCTTAGGAAATGGTATAAGGAAGGAAAGAAAGCTTTTAGATTTGCAGTACCCAAGGTATGGAGAGAGCAAGAAAATCATTCAAATAATTGTTATTTTTGCAGCGTTGCTGTCTCTGGATATAACTCCAAAATAAGAAAGTAATTGTCTATCCTAACTTTACTTCAAATTTTTTGATCGGTACTCTTCGAGATAAGGGAGGGACAGCGAATTTCGCAATTTTTTACAAATGAGACAAAGAAAAGTGTGTCTAAGTAATACATTAAACATATTTTTGAACTTGTGTTTTTATAAGCTTTCATTTGACACCCCACTCGATGACCTGGTAAAAAAAAAAATTTTGCTTCCGATTTCACCGCCCAAACCTAACTCCTTAAGTCAAAATTTAACTTTCAAAACTACACGGCTCTGATGAGGCAATCAATTCCTATATTAGTGCCAAATTTCAACGGCAGACAGACTGTCAGACAGATAGACAGACGAAGAGACACCGAAGTGATCTTATAGGTGTTCCGTACGAAACTCTAAAAATGTAGGAACATATACCAAATCTACCTTTGTGGAACTAGTTCAAGCTAGTACAATTAATCAGTCCCAGTGTTATTCAGCTTATCGATGAACCAACATGGATCCCTGATCGAGACGGAGAGTTTGTCAATCTTCCTAACCTGTTTTTAACCACCAGTCCAGAGATTTACACTGTCATCATAATGCCACCGTTAGGTTCCTCCAACTATAAACTGTTCGATGTCGAGTATCCTTTTGATCAGTGACAGAGAGGTGCGTAAACTGCGCAAAATTTCTCACTACAAATCTGCTAAATGAGAAGCACTCACGGAATATTTCTGAATTTTCCCTACATTAGACGTTTGTTTTAGTTCCTACAACCTATTTGACTGCACTAATTTAGGCTGGTACGAAAGTTTACGTCTCTTTTTCGAAAAAAATGGCCTTGGTGCCATTGAAAATGCAAACAAACTGTTTTTTCGTAGACGGCACAAATGCAAAGAAATTATCGACGAAATCAAGGACACACACTATCGAATAAGTAAAAACAAACTTCTTGTCTTCCTTAACAATTCAAGATCCTTTTGGTCAGTCGCTAAGGCGTCAAATTTTACTAAATTCATTATACCACCACTCACATGGCCAAATAATACTCTTTACTTCACATTGTAATACCGATTTCCCAGGAACAATACCACCAACTTTCTCATAATATAGTCAGGATGCCCAATATTGTCTTCAGATAGCTTAACATAAGACGTATTTTAATGAAGCTAGACACCAAAACAGCTTCTGGCGCTGATGAAATACCTTCCACGGTACTCAAAAAAAACTCAAGTTTTCTGTAGACTTTTCAACCTATCCTACAGAAAAGAATAATAATACTAAAAAAAATATTTACTTCCTGCTGAAAATGTCAAGAAGAAGGAAAAGCTATCAATCAACATCTTCCAAAATATCTAGAAAAGTTCAATATTATAAGCGACCATGAATATTTATTTCGTAAGCAAATATCAACAGGAGATCTTCTGTTATGTAACACATGTTTGAAACAACGCAATTGAACACAATCTCGAGTGGTTGCACTTGATATATCGGAGGCAGTCGACCATGTTTGGCATGACGGATTTTTGGCTCATATGGTTTGTTTGAAAAGTATTGTTTATGGCTCTCGTGTTTCTTCAGAGAGCGTTCTTTATAAGGGGCAGTCGGCGAATTTCTTGCCTTCACTATCAACGCCGGTGTGCCTTAAGGCTCCGTACTCCCTCCTTTCTTTTCCTTTACCTTAACGATCCGCTGGAAAGCACCAGGAATCTAATCTAGACCTTTGCAAGTGTCTTTGTCTTTATTCACTTTAAGTGCTCGAACATGCAAACATCCGCGGACATCATGAGGTCGTTCAACTTAACAAAATTATTTATTTATTTTTGGTTTGTTTTTACGACTAACCCTTAAAAACTACCCTCAAAGTAAGGCCATTTTGACATCTTAAAAATCACCCTACATAGGGTTGGATAATGCCTTTTTGTAACGTAATACAACTATCCTATATTAAGCGAAAACTTGTTCAAGGTAATTAAAGCCGTTGTGGTTTATAACTACCAGACTATGATGATATTGTTGATCACTTCTTCGGCTAACTACCTAAACCACACCCTCACAGATGTCATCCTATAAATATATACACAGGTAAATTAAGGCATTTTTGATGACAACTACTGGTCTTTTACATCATTATCGCCCACTGCTTGTAGAAAGTACGTCACTTCTTTAGTTTTTTCAGAAATCTTTCAGTACTTCTTGTGTTCAGCTTACGGAAGAGTGATCTCTTTTGATGGACATACGCCATCCTCAACTGTGGTGCAGTATGATCCCACGGTTACTACTGATCTTGGTCATATAAAGTCTCCGCCAACGTAGACTTAAACTTTTACTACAATTGAAGCTGTTGCCACGTACTATGTATTGACATTCTTACATACCCCGAATATTCTCATAATAATTATTTTCAAAGTAATTTTTATAAATACAGTATTTATCATCTTTGACCTAGTTATTTCTTTTTAGTCCAGTTGCTAGGGCTTTGGAGATCTCATTAAATACTAACAGGCTGCATTTTGGCACACAGGTAGTTTTTTTATACGTAGAATATGATTTTGATGCACGCTAAGCCTTCAAATCCAAAATATTTCATTAGCGTGAGAATTTATTAAAAATTCGGATAGGTGATTCAAAAAGTGTAACGCACCAAACACGTTAAATTGAAAGTCTACGCGCATCGCTCGAAGGTTAAACGATATTACTTGTTTTCCGAGTGTAAAAAAAATTGAAAGACAGCTTTTTGAAGAGAAGACTTTCAGTTTTTCGATAATACTAATAGTTTTTATTTTTGTTGCTTTATAAGTTGTAAAACTTAAAACGACATTTTTGTTTGCATGATTTTAACGGGTATGAAGTAAGTTGCAAATATTTAATAAAATATAGTAATGAAAAAAAAATCTTTGTGCATATATGATTATTATATCTTAGGTTTCAATATAAGAATAATTAAAAATACCCACATTGTCTATGTTATTTAAAAATTGAATTTTTAAATATAAAAATTTGTTTGCTGTAGTAAGCCGCCGGCAATTTTACGTTCAAGGGAGTACGAAATGGTCGAAAAAATTCGAACAATTTTTTTTTTTAAGTTACAATTAAAAATATAGTTGATATTAGAAAATCATTAAAAACTTAAGAAAACTTTCTCTTTTTTTGTAATTTTGCTTTTAAAAAAGTGTTCATGATAAAAGTATTTTTTGCTTATTGCTAATCATACAACTTGAACTTAAAATATAAAAAATATTTCAAAGGTGGGAAATGAAAGATAAAAGTATAAATTTTAAGTATAAAATATTTATATTTCATTTAAACATCTAGGTACAAAGAAAACAGTTATTGGAAACACAAAAATTCGAAATTACTCGAAGGAATTTTGTTAATGGCGATCGGAAAAGAAACGGACGCGCAGCGCCACCAACGTGATCTGTTTTCTGTCATCTGTGCGACATTTACGTAGTTTGTATACTCTATATTGTTAAATAAAATTTTAAATGAAATATAGTTAACTTTAAGTGTAAATTCCGTGTTGGTTGCTGTTTAGTGAAGTAAACTATTTTTAACCGTTGTTTTTAAGTGTGCTACATTTTACGCCTCTACATTTTAAAAATTATCAATGAAATAATAATAACGCTGCAAAACATCATTTGTACTGAATGTATTCGCAAGTACAACAACGGTTGTCTAATTAACTCTTGCCAAACAATTGTGGTTGGAAAACGGAAAACTCAAAAATATTAACTGTAGAAATGTCGAAAATGCCAGCCCCTGCACCCCTATTAGAGCAATGATGTGTTGCAATTGTAAGAAAGGTTGTGAAAAAAATTGTAGCTGCAAAAAGAGCAGGACTGCTATGCTCTTCAGTCTGTGGCTTCTGCTTTTCTTCAGAAGATTTCACAAATTTACCTATTCTTCCATCATTATAAGAGGATAGTGGTAATAAAAATTTTGAACAAATTGAAAAAGAAGAAAACGACTAGAAAATAATGTTTATTATATTGTAAATATTTCTGTTATACTTTTTTTGTAATTTATTCTTTATTTTGTTGTATGGTTTTTATAAAATTATTATTAAATATTTTTTATATAAATAAATATATTGAATTTATTATTTTGGATCATCCATTTTGAATTTTTCAAATCTGCCCTAAGATTCTTAGTCAGCACCCCAAAAAAACCCTTAGCAGACACTTTAAAAAGAATATTCGAAATGTAAATGAATTACCTACTTTCTGGCCGCCATTTTGGATCCGCCATTTTGAATTTTTCAAATCTGTCATTGGATTCTTAATCAGGACTCCGAGAAATCCTTTAATAGCCAATTTCAAAATATTTAGCGGTGGACAGAAACGTTAATTTAATCATAAATGACGTTGGAAGCATGATTCCCATTACAACTGATGGGATTAAAACAGCTATTTTATTTTAAATAATTTTTTGAAATTACCTTTCTAATCTATATACCTTTTTGTTGTAAAATTTCCCGTGGTGCTGTTAATTTTTCGATATCTTTTACATTTTTCGACATATTTGCCAAATACCGAATTTTATTTTCGATTTTGTAGGCTTAACGTACACTTTAGAGTAGTAAAGTTTTTTGTCGTATTCTACATCCAAAAAACTACTTGTATGCCAAAATGCAGCAGGTTAACATTTAATAAGGGCTTTTCGTCAAAATTTGCTTCTGGCGACTAGGCTATTTTAATTTCCTTGCTAAAAGAAAGTACTGTATTAGTGAAAAAATTATACTTCGAGATGTTTGCTTTTATTCACGTTTTAGAGTTTCTAGATCAAAAACACATTTCCGTTGGTCTGTTTGTCTGGTGGTCCACCGGTCCGTTGGTCTGTCGGTCCGAAGGTCATGATAACTCTCGAACGAATAAAATTAGTGCATGAAGAATTATCTAATGAGGGGATAAAGCCTATCGTTTTTGAATGATATCGCTTCAGGCCAAGGAGTGGGAGTCGATAAATTTAATATATTTTAATAGTAATATGATCACTTTTCCTGTTTTTTGTTGAAATATAAATACATTCTGTGCCTAAAAATTTATAGTACAATATATAAGGGATAAAAGGAGTGGGGGGAAGATTAGAGGAGTTGATTCGTATATATAGTATTATATATCCTTTTTAGGATTTTCGAAGTCGAGAAATCCAAAAATTAGGCTGTTTTTTATAGTTTTCAATTTAAAACCAGGTAGGGGCTAAAGGAGTGGGGTTTGTTTGTAATCTTTAATATATAATTTACCAGTATTTTGAAATATCTATAATTTTTTTAAACAAATTTTAAGCATATTACTTATAGTAAAATATATAAAGTATGGAGGGTATAGGTGCAAAAGTGAATTTAATTTACTTTACTCAGTCAATTTTTTAAATTACTTCAACTTTGCATCAAAATTAACAGAATTTTAAAGTATTATTTTGGTTTCATGCAAAAAAGCAACATATAAGTTTCTGAATTAATTTTAAGTATATTACATTACAGTAAAATAAGTAAGGAGTAGAGTACAGGATGAAAAAAAAATTTGCTTCTGATATACAGTCCCTGGCCAAATTATTAGACGCACTGCAAGATTTCATGTAAAATATTAATTACCGAGTGATATTCTACCGTTTTATTATTTTAAATTGATTTGTTTTTTATTTTTATATTATCCAATCAATTACCTATTTATTTGACACAAATAAAACAGCATTAATTTAGAAAAGCATAAGTTTATTAAGTTTTAAAGAAAAGTGAAATTAATGTTAGTAAAAGTCAATATTTAGTTGAGCCACCTTTAGCCGCTATCAAAGCTTTAATTCTGCGCGGCATGCTATCAATGCAAGATTGTACTGTCTCCTGCATTTGAGGATGATGATTCCACACATGAATAATCTTTTCTAGGAGCTGGGTTTTGTTGGTAATCACATCTTTAGCCACTTCTCTTTTCATCAGCTCCCACACATTTTCAATGGGGTTCATATCAGGGCCAATACAACAGAGGGATATTTTTTTCTGCAAAAAAGCTTTAACAGACCGAGCAGTGTGGCAGGGAGCTCCATCTTGCATGAAAGTGAATGGTTCCCCATTTGGAAACCATTCTCTGAGCTGCGGAATCAACCGATTTTGTAATACTTCTTTGTACTGATCTTGCCTCATTATTCCTTTGACGACGTACAGACGTCCAGTGCCCTTGCCGCTGATGACTGACCAAATCATCACTTTGGTGGGATGTTTAACCGTCGGGACGACACAATCAGGATGAAACTTTTCTCCATGACGACGACGCACATACTGAGCTTTATTCTGCAAAATTTCGAATGTGCTTTCGTCACTGAAGCAGACCTGTCAAAAATAGGAAAAATATATAAACTTCCATGTTTATTTGCTTTATTTAACTGAAAATGATAATAATGTATCAATTATTGATTAAATTGCTGTATCTTACCGATCTCCAGAAGTCCACATCTTTGTCTTGCCATTGTTTGGCCCACTTCAGGCGCTTTGCTTTCATTGCAGCTGTTAACCTAGGCTTCCTGGCGGGGCGACAGGCCTTAAAATCTAATTCTTTCAATTTTCTTCGAACAGTGCGCTCAGAAGCATTTACGCTAGCATCCTGGAGTTGTGATTTTATTACCTTTGTGGTAGCAAATCTGTTTTCTACACAAATTTTCTTCAAACATCTCTCTGACCGTGGAGTGAAAATTGGTTTTTCTACCGCATCTTTTCTTTCTTTTCGGGCTTAATTCCTTCCCTGACTCAATTTTCTTCTTTATGCGTCGTACACTAGCTTCAGAAACCTCCAATCTTCGTGACATTTCTCGGTTTATAAATGTTTTCGCAATCACAAAGGCCTTCACTTCAGCTTTTTTACGTGGTGAAAGATCGCCTTTTCTACCCATAATGAAAATAGTCCAATTACTTTTTTAAAACACTGCATACAAAATAAACTAATAACTGAGTAGTATAAAACTGTTAAACAAACAATCATAGTCCATAAAGCCACAGAAACACGTCCGTACCTGACTCGATTCCGATCGCGACTGATACAGGTTTGTACTTATTTACATTCATGTATCACTTTGTCAACACAGTGTTGCCATATGTTAAGAATAAATACAAATATGTAGTCTACAACAATTCTTTTAAATAAAAATCAATAATATTGTAGTGTAAATATACCATTATTGCATAAAAACTCTTAAGAAACATAAAATTACTAAAAAAAATACAGTGCGTCTAATAATTTGGCCAGGGACTGTATGGTGTTATAGTTTTTCAGGGTTTTTGGAATCGAGGAATCTGAAAATTAAGTTATTTTTAGCTTACTCTCCATTTTAAAGGGGAAGATGTGAAAGTGGTTCAGTGGGTAAATATGGTATAGTTTTAAGAATATTAAGGGAATTTTTTCAGGTGTTTGGCTGCTTAATGAACAAACTTTAAGCATAATTGTTTATTTATTATAAATTATTATGCAACGTATAAGTCTACCAAGGGAAGGGAAGGAAGTTAGAAAAGTGATTTCGTATTAATTGTGTTATGAATCAAAGTTCTTTGAGTTAAGGAGTCTAAAATTACATTATTTCTTCGTTATTTTTTAATGTTAATAGGGGAAGTGGAAGGGGGTGAAAGGGGTGGAGATCATTAAATATTGTATAGTTTTAACATTATTATGAGACTAAGTTGGGAATGTGGAATCTTTGGCACAATGACACTACTCAGTATATATTACCACTACACCAAACACTTTATTTTTGCGCTCGACGCGCGTTTCGCTAACCCTGTTAGATTCATCAGGAGCGAAGATTGACTGTCAATCATCGCTCCTGATTAAGCTAACATGGTTAGCGAAACGCGCGTCGAGTGCAAAAATAAAGTGTTTGGTATAGTGGTTATATACTGAGTATTATTATGAGAATTTTGGATTTTTGGATATTTTATAAAATTTTAGTTAATTATTTATACTAAAAGATATATGAAGTGAAACGAATGAGGTAGAAGGTTAGAAGAGTGGTTGCGTATATACCATCTCCAATTTCAACCGAAGAAAGGTTTGAGATCTGGTTACAGAGTAACCTAAAAAGTGGTAATTTGATTATAGAACAAGTTGGCAGACACTTACTTATCTAACACAGTAGATAAATTATTGTTTTTACTTCCCTAACTAAAGGAAGTATTCTATTCATAAAAAATACCTTCCGCGACTTCTCCTTTTCTTTACAGTTTCCAATTGCCACCATAATCATCACCATCATCATCATCATCATCACCATCAGCTTATTCTATCTACAGTCAGATATAAGTTTTCCCAAGTTGTCTCCACTAAACTTTGTTGTTTGCTTTTTGCATCCAGTCGTGTCCCGCTAATCTTTTTATGTCGTTCGTCCATCTTGTCTGTGGTCTACCTCTGCATATTTTATGTTTTCTAGGCCTTCATTTAACCATACGGCATGTCCATTTAAAATCATTCATCTTTACTATGTGCTCCGCTCAATTCCACTTTAATATACATATTAGTTTTATTACATCTGTCACTTTTGATCTTCATCGTATCTCGATGTTAGAAATACGTTCTTGGAGTTTAATATTTAGCGTTCTCCTCCTGGAGTTTACATATTATACTTTTATTTATTAGTCCATTATATGTTAATACTGGCAGTACAGGGTGAGTCAACGATAAAGTAAAGTTCATTATCTCATTTGTTTCGGAAATGACGAAAAAATGTTAAATATAATAGTTTTAAGGAATGTTAAGGTGCACAGTTATTTTTGAGTATACAGGGTACTTTAAAAAAGTGTGGCCGATATAACTATGTTTTTTTAAATTGAACATCCTATTTTGTAATTTATTTTTAAATTCTGCGTAAAATTTTATAACTTTTTATTATTAATGTTATACACCTAAACCTAGTAGTTTTTCTAATATTTCATTTTTTTTTTTAAAATACTAGTTTTCAGTTTTGTAAAAAATTACCAGTAGCGCCATTGTTTCTGAAGGTGGAATAATCATAATTGGTACAAGCGTTCTATAGAGATGAAGAAAAAGATATATGCAAAGAAATTTCAGTTAGTTGCTACAGGGTGTTCAAAATAAATTTATACATTTCGACTATTTTAAATTGAAAAATCTCAAATTCTTTAAACGGCACACCCTGTATATTATTATTTTTTCTGATAGATTTCATAAAACCCTCCAACTTTTATTAAGTATGTCATATACCTATTTCTAATAATTTTCGATTTATTTTAATTTTTCAATTTTTACCCTTGTTTTTATACAATTACGCTATTATGAAAACATAAACAAATAGTTAATAATAATTTTAATATAGTTTAACTTATCTAATGATTAGTTGTTATGACGTAATAAATGTTCAAAAATATGCCCGTCTACTTGAATAAACATATTTTGTCGTTTTACTATATTTTCCTTGACTTTCATTAGCATAAAGGGTGTCCTGCACGCATCCCGTATACCATTTTCCATATCTACTGGTGTACGAGGATTCATATAAACACGATCTTTAATGTAGCCCCACAAAAAGAAGTCTAAAGGTGTTAAATCACAGTATATAAACCATATCAATTAATTCATTTTTAGGAAAATTCATATCTATTACCCTGATACGTTACTTATTATAACAAATTAAACTATTTTTACTTACTTAATAGACATGTCAAAATTTGACAATTCCTGCATTTTTGTTTTATCTTGCAACTATGATAATATAGTGTAAAGTGTATTAAAAACAAGTGTAAAAACTGAAAAATTCAAAATAAATTGGAAACTATTAGAAATAGGTACATGACCTATTTAATAAAAGTTGGAGGGTTTTGTAAAATCTATCAGAAAAAATAATAATATACAAAAAATTTGAGATTTTTCAATTTAAAATAGTCGAAATGCATAAATTTATTTTGAACGCCCTGTAGCATCTAAGTCAATTTTCTTTACATATATCTTTTTTCATCTCTATAGAACGCTCGTATCAATTATGAGTATTCCACCTTCAGAAACAACAACGCTAGTGGCCATTTTTTACAAAACTGAAAAAAATTATTTAAAAAAAAAAAATTGAAATATTTAAAAAACTATTACGTTTAGATATATAACATTGTTAATAAAAAAGTTATACAATTTTACGCAGAATTTAGAAATAAATTAGAAAATAGGATGTTCCATTTAAAAAAAAACATATTATGTCGGCCACACTTTTTTGAAGTACCCTGTATACTCAAAAATAATTTTAAACTGTGCACCTTGCACCTTGTCATTCCCGAAACAAATGAGATAATGAAGTTTACATTCTCTAAAACACTCTGGCTGTTTTGTATTGTATTTAACCTTTCGAACGCAGACCAAGCTTTTTTCGTCATTCCCGAAACAAATGAGATAATGAACTTTACTCTATCGTTTTACTTGACAATCACCGTGTACAATTGATCGAACACTCAAAACATTATGATGTTTGTACCTTTTCAAATTCTTTCACCTTCGTTAATGAAGATTTTAATAGACGCTTTCCTAGCTTTCCTCAATATTCTCGTAGTGTTTTGTTTGTTTACTTTTTTAGACATATTTCTGCACAAAACCCAACGTTTAGGAGTTTCTGACGAAACATGGGTTTAATCGAAACCATTAGCATTTTCACCCAAAAAAGTGAAGTTTAGTAATTCAGTTTTTTCTGCTTATGTTCGTAATGGCAATCAGCGTCTTATTGTGAGTAACATCATCTGGCGAACCATAAGTGATCTTTTAAATGGGTAATCGATCATCCTCCATACAGCCCTGATTCACTCGTCTGCATTAGGCACCATAATGTTAACTCAAACAAAAATGATATAATACGGAAATTATGAAATAGATTAAGGTAAATGTAAAAATAAAAACCGATATCTTTGCACGTCTTTTTTTTCCAAAACGATAAAGTTTTAGGCGACAAGAGATATGTCGTGTTGGCTTTAGAGTTGCATTATTTGAGTCTAAGTCAAACAAATGATTTACTACGAAAATTTTAAAAGATATTTTCGAACAGCATCGTTGCAAGGAAACTATTGAATAAATTACAAGTACTTTACCGATTTTACTTAGTTAAAATATTTGTATTTCTCTAAAATATCTTAGTTTTTGTTAAAGTGGGCGCTAATACCAACCTTTCCTCTATTCACTTTAATATAGTTTCGCTTAAATATTGCAATTTCTAAAATATTAATAAATATATCTTTTCCCACTAAATACTATAAAATAATAAAATATATAATGACACAAAACTAGGGCGGATATTTAGAACATAATACCTATTGTTTTTGCTAAGCCTCTTATCAAAATGTCGGCCCCTTTTATGGGTTGCTATAATCATGAAGAGAGAAAATGCGTCCATGGCTAAATTATTTCTCTTTTGTCTACTGTAGGTTCTACCTCAAATTAATAATATTCCCGAGAAATTGTATTTATTTTGGTAAATTGAAAACAGGTTATTTTGGTATAAACTATTTTACTTATATACCTAATGTGCAAGTGATGGACAAGTAAATATAAGCACCTGTGTAAGGATTTTTCACGAAAAAGAACCCTTTCATACAGTGGATTTTTAAAAACTCTTTTTCAATATAAAAATTCATGGCGAGTGAGAGTGAAGATTGATTACAAAAAAAGAGCACTATTTTTTTACATCCAGGGTGAATTGCACGGAACACAATTCCAGCTGATTTTCTCCCTATTTTTGAAATTTTTTTAAGATATTGATCAAATGTTTTTTGAGAATAAAATTTTGACTTATTGGACATAGCGCTTTGAAAAACTTGTACCTGCAACTTTTTGTTATTTTTTTTTTTGTAATTTTGGCTGAAAGATGAAGAAGTAAAGTCCTATTTTTCACTAATAATACTCATAAATTTTTTAACGGGTTCGACGAAGTGAAAAAAAATTTTTTTTTTTACTGTGTGAAAACACATTGAAATCTTGATAATTTGATTATGGAAAAAATTCTGGAATAATATATTTCTGATCTGGTATATATAAAAAAAACAAAACAAGGTCAAAAATAGATTCAAATAATGCTTTGTAAAGTCACTGATTTTAAGCTATTGGCCAATTTCAATTATACTTCTAGCATTGAAATTTTTTATATGGTAATATATATTTTTTCAGTTGATGACGATTTCAATTAAAAAAACCAGGAATTTCTGGATCAACAATATTATTTAAGGTAGTAAATAATATAGACTATAATATTTTTGGCAAAAATTAATATAGTTTTCAATAAATGGCCAATTTTCAATTTTTGTACAAATTTTATTTCTTTGCCTTTAATTGAAATATACCAAGTGAGAATTGTTCGAAGAGAATAATCTACTTGAATGAGGTAAACAAAAATGAATAATATTATTTTGCTCAGAATAAGTTTTTATAGTATTTGACAATTTTTTCGATCAGTTTTGTTTCTTTTTTAGTGTTCCGTACGGAGCACTTATAAGAAGACTTCGGTGTATGTCTGTCTATCTGTCTGTCACACCTCATCTTCTCTGAAACTATTTGTCGTAGAAAGTTGAAATTTGGTAATAATATAGGAATTGATGACTTCATCAGAACCGTGTAGTTTTGAAAGTTAAATTTTGACTTTAGGGGTTAGTTTTGGGGAGTGAAATCGGAAGTGAGTGTGGTGTCAAAAAAGGTTGTGAAAACACGAATAAAATATATATATATATATATATATATATATATATATATATATATATATATATATATATATATATATATATATATATATATATATATATATATATATATATATATATATATATATATATATATATATATATATATATATATATATATATATATATATATATATATATATATATATATATATATATATATAAACCCCGATATAACCGAGTATTATCCGAGCTCCGGATTAAACCGATATCTAAGAACTGATTATCCGAGGTACGCGCGTCTGTGCTGCGTATTAACCGAGCTTCTATAAATATATATATATTTCCATTTATAAATCGTCTATATCGGGGAATATATGTGAGGGGGTATATTTATGTTTTTACTCTATATATGTATATTTGTGCGTTATAGCGTTTACTACGGAGAAGTACGAAGTATACTCACATAATTTGTTTGGTTGGAGTTCTGGTAGTTAAGTATAATTAATACGAACTGCTTTGTTTGAATTTTTGTTTGTCGTATTATAATGGAGCAAAACAAGAGTAAAAGAATCGTCGGAAGAAAAATTAAAAGCCATCAGAAGAATTGAAGCAGGAGAGACAATCAAAGTTGTTGCATGAGATTATGGAGTAGGTGAGGTAACAGTTAGAGATTGGAAAAGAAACCGCACAAAAATAGAAGAGTTGTGTATAAATCAAGCCTACTCGTCCTCAGGAAGAAAATCAATGAAAACCGGCGACTATGAAAAGGTTAACGAAGCTTTATTCATGTGGTTTAATCAACAGAGATCAAAAAGTGTGCCTCTGTTAGGTCCAATTTTACAACAGAAAGCAATAATGATTAGTAGGCAATTCCCAGAGATAGATCAGTTTACCGCCAGTTCTGGATGGCTTGACAGTTGGAAAAAACGGTACGGTGTACGACAACTGACTGTATGTGGTGAAAAACTTTCTGCTGATGTGTCATCAATTGAGAAGTTTAAGCAGAAATTTAAAAAGCAAATCAAAGATTGTGGATACACATGTGATCAAATTTACAACTGTGACGAAACTGGTCTGAATCATAAAATGCTTCCATCAAAAACATTGGCATCTCGACAGGAAAAATTAGCGCCTGGGGACAAACGAAGTAAGGAAAGATTAACTATAATGGTATGTTCCAATGCATCTGGCAAACAGAAAATCCCACTGATGGTGATTGGCAAGTCTGCACGTCCAAGAGCTTTAAAAGATATCTCACCCAAAGCCCTACCAGTCTATTACAAAAGTCAGAAGAGCGCATGGATGGATGCGACCTTATTTACTAACTAGTTTGAAGAAGAGTTCGTGCCATCTGTGACTAAATTTTTGAAGAGAAATCGTCTTCCTATTAAAGCAATTTTGTTAATGGATAATGTCCCCTCTCACCCTGGAGAAGCACTTCATGTAGGCGAAATTGTTGTAAAATTTTTTTCTACAAATGTAACCAGCATAATGCAACCAATGGAACAAGGCATCCTCGAAAACATTAAAAAAATTATAGGCGTTTATATCTTGAACACCTGTTAGAATACACAGAAAAGGAGGATATTATCACTGGGATGAGAAAGGTTACACTGAAAAATGTTATTTACTGGGTAAGTCAAGTTTGGGATTCTGTGCGTACTACCACTATTCAAAAATCTTGGTCAAAAGTTATTGATTTTGAGGACAATAATGACAGTGAAGATGATACTTCATTAAATGAATTAGCTTTGAAATTGAGAAGCCATGGAGAAATGTCCTGTTCAAATTTTGACAGCGAGATAGAAGAAAAAGAAAAAAGTTTATTTGAATTAATGGAAAAATTAAAAGGTTGCGAAAATGTGAGAAGAGAAGATGTTGTTGAATGGATTACAGCAGATGATTTAAAACAAGAAATGTGTATTGAAGAAATAACGAATGCCTTTCAGGAAACCGAAAAATCACATGACGATGACGATGACTAAGCGGCGGTGGATGAACAGTCTCTCACTAAGATCTCTCATCAAGAAGGTTTTGCTTCTTTGGAAAAAGCTTTGAGGTATATCGAACAACAACCAGAGGCAACCCCAGCGGATTTGCTTCGTCTTAATAGATGGAGAAACATTGCAGCGAGAAAAAGAAGATGTAATATGAAACAGAAGCGCATAGATACCTATTTCACTGTTTTATGTTAAAAACGTTAATACATCGGTTTAAAGTATTGGTGTTTATTTTTTGAATGAATAAAAAACAAATCCGGATTATCCGAGTTTTCAGTTATCCGAGGAGGATGCCCCCCACGTTACCTCGGATAACCGGGGTTCTACTGTATATATATATATATATATATATATATATATAACAAACTCATATATATATATATATATATATATATATATATATATATATATATATATATATATATATATATATATATATGTATATAATGTAATATTTGCGCATACTTTTCTTTGTGTTATTTTTAAAAATGCGAAAAATTGCTGCCTCCCCCCTTATCTCGAAAAGTGCTGATCAAAAAATTTTGAAAAAATTCTGGAATATTCTCCACAGGGTGTAGATTAAACGAAAATTATCACGAGTGCATTACCTTTAATAATTTATCTGGTATATTAAAAAAAAAATTTCAAGGTCATTAGTTTTCACTAAAGATTTGAAACAAACTTTGTTGAAAACTCATTTAGGGGTGTGTTTTGTAAAGTCACTGATCATTTTATACCAGTCAATCATCGCTCCTGATGAAAGCTAACATGATTAGCGAAACGCGAGCCGAGAGCAAAAATACAGTGTTTGTGTAGTGGTGATAAACTGAGTAGGTCATTGTGCCACAGATTCCACACTCCCACTTAGATTTTATACCTCCGTAATAAAATGTTTTATTTTAAAAGCAGTCAACGTACGGGACACTAATTGCGCAAGTTCAACTTGCACTTGACCGGTTATTTTTTATAAATATACAAAAAAATTGTATTTTACAAGCGAATATTTATTATTTATTGGATAATATTCCGTATCATATTATATATTTTATTTTCACAATTTAAACAGATTATTTATAGAAAAATTAAATTAAATTATTACTGTTCTTTTGGTACTTAAAATAATTTTATATTTAACCAACTACAGGACTTTGGATAAGACTTGTTTTAACCAGAAAAAATTATATTTATAAATAAAAAAACGAATTACACTAGCAACTGTGCATATCCAGATTTCTTTCCTATAAGACCATGTACAACTAACATAAAGTGATGATGAAATTCCCCGTTGTTTCTTCACTGGCTGAAAAAAAAAAAAAAACTATAAAAACAGCGGAAACTAACCAAAATTAGCCAATAACTTAACATCTTCAAAGTTTTTGCTAAAATGACTATTTTTGCAGGACAGCGACCTCCGAAACATATGTTATCATAAGCAGATTATCGAGATTTCGATGTAGACAGTAAAAACCTTATCGTCCAAAAGAGTATTATTTAAAAAAAAGTTCATCTTTCAACCAAATTTACAAACAAAAAAAATAGTTAAAAAAGTTGCAGGTACAAGTTAAAGCACTATACGAGGCTGGTTTGAAAAGTCCGTGCAAAAATAAAAACTACTTATGTGTTTGGGGTAAACCTTTTTTATTTTTCGACATAGTCTCCTTTTAGGCTTATACACTTCGTCGAACGATGTTCTAGTTTGTTGATCCCTTCCGAATAATAGGCTTTGTCTAAGTCTGCAAAATATCCTGCAATCACCTCCTCGTTTGAATAAAATCTTTGTCCCGCCAGTCATTTCTTCAAATTGGGGAACAAATAGTAGTCCGAGGGAGCCAAGTCTGGAGAATAGGGGGGATGTGAAACGAGTTGGAATCCTGTGTGCTGGTGCGTTATCGTGATGGAAAAGGACTTTCTTGTGGGCCAATCGCGGACGTTTTTCTTGCAGCTCGGTTTTCAAACGGTCCAATAACGATGAATAATATTCACCTGTAATAGTTTTACCCTTTTCCAGATAGTCGATGAGGATTATCCCTTGCGAATCCCAAAAGACAGTCGCCATAACCTTTCCGGCCGAAGGAACGGTCTTCGCCTTTTTTGGTGCAGATTCCCCCTTGGTAACCCATGTTTAGATTGTTGTTTGGTCTCAGGAGTATAGTAATGTATCCATGTTTCATCCACAGTGACGAAACGACGCTTAAAGTCCTCCGGATTCTTCTGGAACAGCTGCAAACCATCCTTGCAACACTTCACACGATTCCGTTTTTGGTCAAGCATGAGCAATCGCAGCACCCATCTTGCGGATAGCTTTCTCATGTCAAAATGTTTATGCAAAATATTATGTACCCGTTCAGTCGAGATGCCCACAGCACTAGCAATCTCACGCACCTTAACTCTTCTGTCATCCATCACCATATCATGGATTTGATCAATGATTTCTGGAGTCATAACCGCCACAGGCCGTCCAGAACGTTCAGCCTCACTTGTGCCCATATGGCCAGTCCGAAAATTTTGAAACCACTTATAAACTGTTCTAATCAAAGGTGCAGAGTCACCATAATGTTTATCAAGCTTCTCTTTAGTCTCCTGAGGCGTTTTGCCTTTCATAAAGTAATGTTTAATCACCACACGAAATTCTTTTTCGTCCATTTCTTGAAAATCACTCGACTTCCTTAATTCACACGAATGCCAAATACAAAGAAATAGACCAATATGGCTGAAACTTGGTGTGCGTTCATTCAAGAGATGCTACTAACTAAACATGACCTCGATACGCGCCGGTGGTGCCATCTCTCGGACTTTGCACGGACTTTCCAAACCAGCCTCGTATCTGACAAGTATTTGAAAAAAAACTTAATGCAATATTTTAAAATTTGAAAGGCACCTCGGAATTTTGAGTTGCACAGTGGGACTTTTGATTACGCGACAGTGCACAAAGTACATTGTGGAAGAAGCCGGGAATACAGTCAAGTGTTCAAGTCAAGAATAAATAATAACACTCTAAAATGAGACAGTCAGCTATAATACATCAATACTTATTCTTAAGTGACCTTCGCTAACCTATGTCCTATTTATTAAAAACGTAGATTAAAAATAATAAATTAATTTTAGCGCCGCTTTCATTTTAGTTTAAATGTAACATTTTTCATGAAAATTCGCAATCAAATAAAAAAAGCAGAAGTTTTCTTCTTTTCCAAATAAGAGAACTTTTCTAATTTTTCACGAGCGCTCAGGCACCTGCGGATTTTTCTAAATAAATATTAAGCACTTTGCTTTACCGACGCCTAAGAACAAAAACTTTGGCCGAAATGTATAAAAATAATTAGAGAGGGGCAAAAATAAATTAAAGAGAATTTTTATGTTGAAAAAAGGATTAAACCATTTTAAATAATTATTTTAAACTTAATAAGAACAGGACTATGTTACTTAATCAACGAAGGAGATTAAAATGAAGCATCAGTTCTCTATGTTTTAATACATATGATCTGATTATCGATTCTTCTTGTTGTCGAAATACATTCTGAGCAGCAGCTTGAAGGATACCAATTACAAAAGGCACTTTTAAACACCTTTCAGATTATGTTATGTCTGATATCTGTTAAGGGGTTACATACACCTCGAATTTTCAAATATTCAATTTTTTTACGGATTTTTATTCTCTACAAAGTTATGGCATTAAATGTGAGCTGGCATCGGATTGGCACCACTACCTGTTTTCAGACACTGTCTGTAATATATTACTTAGTCCATTTTTAATATATTTTAGGTTTTTTTTTTAAATCATAATAATTACTTTTTCTACAAAATGTCGAGAGGATTTTTCCAATAAAGTAATTAAACATATATTTTTTTTCGAAAATTGCATACTGAAACATCGTAAATTTTTGACTTAAAAAAAAAAACCTTTTTTTTAACTACCACATTATTTTACAGGATTAATTTTTATTTTGGCAATTTAGATTATTTTTTGTGAAGGACGCGCCATGGTTATCATCAGTGGTCCATTTAACCCAATAAAAAATAATGTTAACATTTAAAACATAAACTCCTGGACAAAATTAAGGCAACAATTTGAAAATTAATTAATCTTTATCTTATGTCAGTTTTAAAGTTTATCGAGTTTTTGAATAGTAGGCTATGCATATTTTGTTTCGTTGTTCATGACAGAAATCAAAACAATTCGTTTAGAATTACAGTTTTAAAGAATTTTTTAGAAGATAAACAATTTTCTGTAATAATGCGATAGATTTTCTTTAAAAGCAAGCTTATAAATTGTTCCCTTTTTTAAAGTAATACGTTTTTGTGGTAGACTGTTTTATTTTTGACCCCGAAGAATTAGATAAATGAAAGAACAAGGAATTTAACTGAACACGAGATAGTGCGAGCTTTAGTTTTATTGGACGAGGGATATTGTCAGAGTTATGTTGCCAATTTGTTAGGCAAACATCGTTCCACAATAAGTCGTATGGTAAGACGCTTGAATGAAGTAGGAACTTATTCTAGAAGGCTAGGGCAAGGGTGAAAACTAACGACCTAGATGAATGTTTTATAAGACAATTTTTAAAAACAGGACTGTCATAGCTATAATAAGAAACGAACTCGAAGCTGTTCGCAATGTCACAATTTCTTCTAAAACAGTTAGAAGACGGTTAAATGAAGCTGGATTAAACAGTAGGAGACCAGCCACTGCGCCCTTGCTTACTAGAGAGAACAGAGTAGCCAGGTTACGTTTTGCTCGAAATCACGAAAACTGGTCTGTGGATGATTGGAAACAAGTTTTCTTCACAGATGAAACTAGGGTTAGTCTAAAACATCCAGGTGGTCGTGAGCGAGTATGGCGAAGACCAGGAGAGATTTTTGCTCCTTGCAAAATCTCTGCAAGGATTCCATTCGGCGGTGGCTCTGTTATATTCTGGGGTGGCATCTGCTTTAATGCTCGCACAGAGTTAGTTCCTGTCCGTACGAGATCCATTAATGCTGACTACTATTTTGAGAATATTGTAATAGAACATGTGATGCCTTTCGGCAATTTTGTGGAGCCCAATTTCCTGTTTATGCAAGACAACGCTCGATCTCACGTGGCTAGGGAGGTACTCGATTATCTTAATCAAGTTGATATACCGCAATGGCCACCAAAAAGCGCGGATCTGAATCCGATAGAACATGTATGGGATCCCTTAAGAAAAATGTAAAACGTCATATACCTGCACCTAGAAACCTGAGGGACCATGAAAATACAGTTATCACAGAATGGGAGCAAATTCCTCAAGATTTTAGCCTAAATTTAATTAGAAGCATGCCTAGGCGCACAAACGCTGTCATCCGAAGTAGAGGAGGCAACACACGCTACTAGTGTCCTAGTTACACCATTAATTTTACTACTAGTGTCCCAGTTTATTTTTTTCTTTATTACATAATTTCAACGATTTTGTTATTAGGTCTTAAGAATAATTTTAATTCGAATCTTATAGAGAAATTTGGTAGCTAATTCACTTTTAAAGTATCCGAATAAGTTTTTTCTAACTTTTAGTGTAACCAATGTTCATAAAAAATTATTAAAATTAATTCATTATAGAGATTTGTATGATTTAATATATTGTTGCGTTAATTTTGTCCAAGAGTATATTTAAAAAAAATTTCTTATAATTTAAAGTACAATAAAAATATATAATCGTCATTCTTTTGTATTTATTTATTTACGGGCAGACACATTTTATACATAGTTTCTACAGAAATTATAATAATACAACAATTATAACAATACAATAACAACACCAGCACATATCCTCACAGAATTCAGTAGACTGGCAAGAGTTATTTTTTTAAAAGTTTTAAGAGAGTTTAAAAAAGTCAAGTTTCGTTTCACAGGCGCCATTAGTGATTCTAGTGATCGGCGAGAATAGGCCATAGTTACATCTATGGTACTTCGGGGCGAAGAGTGAGTGGTCCCTTGTTCATCGTGGTGGAACATGGAAATTTATCAAACTCAGAAGATCAGAGCAGACTATATGACCATTTACAAGTCGAAATAAGAAACATATATCACCAACTTTCCTACGTCTTGAAAGCGATTGCAGCTGGGGTCTTGGCAGCAGGTCCCCATAGGTAGTGATGCTCCATTTAAATTTGTAAGAAACATATCCAGCATACTTCTTCTGTACCCTCTCAATACCTTCAATACGGCCTTATACAAAATATTCATGCCATCTACAGTCTGGAAATCCCTAGTATTCCTACAGACGAAGCTAAGGCGTTTTAAACATTTGTTAGCAATAAATTCATAGTGAATATGAAAATCGAGCTTAATGTCCAAATATATACCTAAGTCACAAAACGAAGAAACTTTTTCCAGAAGACAATTATTAATATTGTTGTCATATAAAACCGGAGTTTTCACCCGAAAGAAAGACATTAACTTGAATTTTTTAATATTAAGATTCATTTTGTTTTTTCTGCACCACTCACTTATCCTATCCAAGTCTTCCTGTAGCCTCACGGTTTCATTAATGGCGGCCTGCTTACATTCGAATCGAAGGAGGTTACCACGAGGATATGAATTCTGATGTATTTGAAGAATGGTTTACACAGATGATAGATTTGATTCCCCGAAGCTCAATAATTGTCATGATAATGGATAAGTTTTTTTTTTTTTTGGGTCTAGCACACGTGCTACAGGGAAGTCCCTAAAGCGCTACAGGAGCGACACGTGTGCGAAGAAAACGATTCACGTTGTTCTTGAATCGCTGTAGATTGTACTCGGTGGGAAACACAGTCCTGGGCAAATTATTCCAAAGGGATGATGTTCTCCATATAAAAGACTGCTTGAAAAACATTGTACGATGAGTAACAAGCTGAACCTCATACGGATGTGAAGAATTAGCGCGACGTGTACTTCTATCATGCACCACTCTGGGAGGTATTAAGCGGGCCACATCCTTCGAACACTTTCCATGAAAGTACTTGTAGAATAGGCTAAAGTCGGCAACCGTTCTTCGATGTTCCAACGAATCAAGGCCGACGGTCAGTTTCGGGTCTCCAATCAGACGAACAGCTCTTCTCTGAATAGAATCCAACAAATGCAGTGTATGTTTGGGAGTGGAGCTCCAAACATGGGAGCAGTATTCCATAGTTGGTCGAATTTGAACTTTGTAAAGAATTAACAGTTGTTGTGGAGTGTAAAGCTTTCTGGTTCGAAATAATATTCCCAACTTTTGAGAAGCTCTCCTTGCTATGCCTGCAACATGTTCATGCCAGGACATATTTGCTCCCAAATTAACGCCCAACAAATTGAGTGACGATGTTAGAGGAATGGAGTGCCCCGACATAACTATGTCGGGTTCAGCAACGTTAACTTTTTTAGAAAAAACTGCCGCCTGGGTTTTTGTAGCGTTAAATTCCACTTGGTTACTGTCACCCCAAGATAGAATTTCTTCCAGGTCTTTGTTAAGTTGAATGACTTCCTGCTGTCTGCGGATATTCGTCTGAGTAGCCGATGTCCGAGCGTTCAAAGTGAATGAAGAGATAAGTGTACTATCATCTGCAAAGCTGTAGATTGGATTCTCGGTCTTTTCCAGCAGATCGTTAATGTAAATGAGAAAGAGAGTAGGAGACAGTATGGAGCCTTGGGGTACACCGGCGTTGATAGTGAAGGTGTTAGAAAGAAATCCGTCGACTGCCACTCGTAAAGAACGCTCTCTGAGGAAACATGAGAGCCACAAACAGAACTTTTCCGACATACCATAAGAACGTAGCTTAGCCAACAGCCCATCGTGCCAAAAACGGTCGAATGCCTTGGATATGTCAAGAGCAACCGCTCGAGATTCTCCAAAGTGTTCAATTGTATTGTTCCAAACATGTGTTACATAAGTCAGAAGAAGTCCTGTTGATCTATTTTTACGAAAGCCATATTGGTGATCGCTAATAATGTTGAATCCTTCGAGATATTTTAGAAGATGCTGATTGATAGCCTTTTCCATGACTTTCGATATTATTGAAAGCAGTGCGATTGGTCGGTAGTTATTTGGCAAGGTCTTCTTGCCTTTTTTAGGTATCGGCTGAACTGTAGCACATTTCCAGCAGGAAGGAAATATTCCCTTTCTGTAGGATAGGTTGAAAAGTCTACAGAAAAACTGGTGTTAGTTTCCTCGCACAGATTTTGAGAACTATGACAGGTATTCCGTCAGCACCAGAAGCCTTTTTGGTGTCTTGCTTCATAGAATACGCTTTATGATACGCTGTCTGAAGACAACATCGGGCATCCTTGACTGCACTATGGGAATAGTAAGGTGGTGTTTTTCCTTGGAAATCGACAGTAGAATCTGAAGCAAAGAATTCAGCCAACAAGTTCGCTTTCTCAACGGGTGTCGTTGCAATAGAATTATCTGGCCGTGTGAGTGGTGGTATGGTGGATTTGGTGAAATTTTGACTAAATGCCTTTGCGACCGACCAAAAGGACCTTGAATTGCCGGGACAGGCGAGAAGTTTATTTCTAATCCATTGATTGTGTACCTCCTTGGTTTCATCGATAATTTCTTTGAATCTCTTCCTGGCACGAACAAATGTGTTACGATTTATGGTGTTAGGATTTTCGCGCCATTGTCGGTATGCAAGATGTTCAGAAGCAACGGCTTCTTTGCATTTTCGGTCAAACCAAGGCTTGCCGTTGGAAGGGCATTTCTTCGAAAAAGGGATGTAAGCTTCCATACCGGCCAAAATAACATCGGAAACCTCCCTGGCGCAGTCAGATGGGTCGTCGGATCGAAAACAAAAGTCTAACCAAGGGTAAGTTCGAAAATATTCCATGAGGTCTTCCCATTTAGCAGACTTGTAGTGCCAAATCTTGCGCGGTTTAGGCGCCTCTCTGTCATTGATTATTGGAATACTTGATGTCGAAAGTAATTTATGGTCGGAAGAACCTAATAGCGGATTTACACTGACTGTGTAAATCTCCGGATTGGTGGTTAAAAAGAGATTAAGAAGACTGGCAAACTCTCCGTCTCGATTAGGGATTCGCGTTGGTTCGTCAATAAGCTGAGTTAAGCCACAACTGATTGAAAATGATTCGACTTCACGACCTTGTTAGTCGGTAGTATTTGAATATTTAAGCCAATTGATGTTGTGGACATTAAAGTCGCCCAGGATGGCAATTTCGGCATTTGGATAGTTAATTTGTAAATGATCGATGGTGTCAGCAAGGGAAGCAAAAAGTGTTCTAAAGTTAGTATCACTTGGTGGTCGATAGAGGATACAGATGAACCTTGTGGTTGGTTGAGTCGTTATTTTTAACCACATAACATCAAAGTTTGGGGGCTCCAGAGCCTCTTCTCGTTGGCAAGAGAGGTCGCTTCTGACATAAAGACAGATTCCAAAGTTACGCCTAAATCGGGAATAGAAGTCGTACCCAGGATAAAGATAGTTTACTGTGCTGGTCGATGAACTGACCTTTAATTTCACAGAGAGCGAGTACATGAGGTTTATTTGATTGCAGGTGTTGGTGCACTGAATTTATGTTCGTGTTTAAACCTCGTATGTTGCAAAAATCCATTTTAAAATTCTGTTCTCTGCATGTCGACGCCCCTGAACCAGCCCCCATCCGGAGATCCGAACGGTGGGCTATTTTACCTCCGGAATTTTTTGTATCCAGGTTCCTAATCATGCTATTTGGTCCCACAGTCCGGGACATCGGCACAGCCACGAAACGTTAAGCAACTTCACGCAGCCTAAGCCGATGCGATGGTATCACACCGAGCGATGCTGGTGGGATCTGGCATCTACCATCTAGGTTGTTCTTTAAGTCGCCTCCTACCACAGGCAGAACATACCGGGGGAGATATTCTATCCCGCTCCCCCAGGGGGATACGTTACTATTCCAAAAAAGTTGAACGTGTTCCCACTATGGGATGGCTTAAACGTGATATAAAAACTTGGTTAACTCAGCGAATTATATTATTTTATGATGACAATGTTAAACGTGAGTTAATACAATTAGTCAAACATGAAGTTTTAATAAACAAAGATAAATACAATAAGTACGTTATCGACGAAATTGCCAAAACTCGGGATATAACTGTTCTTCGCTTGCCACCATACCGCTGTGAGCTTAAATCCTATAGAGCTTATTTGGGCTCAAGTAAAAAGCGAAGTGGCTAGAAACAATGTGACCTACAAATTAACAGATCTTAAAAATCTACTTGCAAAAGCAATATGTAATGTCACTCCAGAAAAATGGCAAAAATGTGTTGAACACGTAATTAAACAAGAGGATAAAATGTGGACACTAGATTCATCAATGGACCAAATTATAGAACCACTAGTTATACCATTACGTACAGTTGATGCTAAGTCAGATTTTAGTTCGGATATGTCTGACATGTCGGATATTTAAGATTAACATAGCACTAGAGCTAGATATAGTAATTTTAATTTGTCATTAATTTTAAGTTATAGTTTAAGGTGTTATTTTATAAATGATAAACTTTTAATTGTCACCCTCAGTGTTAAATGGGTATGTCCCGTGGATAGTAAATAAATAAATACTAATAAAAATAAAAAAAACCAGTATCATATAATTATTGGGTCGTCCCTGTGTGACATTTGTATTTGTTTTCTTTTATATTTTAGGCTTTAAATATAGTCTTGTAAAGACACATACAGGAACATGCACCTAGGTGCGTTTATATTTTAAAATTGTTTATATGTAATTAATTTATTTGTAAATTTACATGTTTTGCTAAATAAATTTGACTGGATTTGATCTGAACTATCATATTGTTTTGTATGCATATATAATGCAGGTAGGTAATCATCTGGCATTGATGGGCGCCGTTCTGTCATCTTATTATAATTCCTCGATTTTGTTTAATACTAGTTTTACTCTTGTAATATTTTGTAATATATTTTTTTGTTTAATATAACCAACTCTTATTATAGCTAAAATTAATACAAAAGAAATCAGTCGATACGCCACTGCTCGGTCATTCTCGAGATTTTCGAGGCAAAAATGCCATAATTCTATTGTAATTTTCCATAAATGTTAGTCCAAGCTAATACTACCGACTGGTACAAATAATCTTGTTTTTACTTTTTTGCGTAAAATGTACTGTGCGGTACCGAGACTCGTAGTATCTCGTAAAGTTAATTTGCACAATTTTATATGATTTATTACTTCGCCTTGCAAACGGATAGAGTATAGAACTATTCCGTAGCGAAAGGACTACCTGTATAAAAAATATGTTCGATTTGGTACTTCCTCCTTACCTTAACCTAGAGTTCCATTCTTCGATCCAGATAATATCTTTATAGAATTAACTTCTCTAAGCTGTGTTACCCATATAGTAAAATCCATTTCCGCGTACGCGATCCTTATAAAGCGAATTTTCAAGCAAGAAAATAATAATTTCATTCTTACAGAAAGGAATGCAAAAGAAACAGAAGCATTTATTAGTTTATTCATTTCTTGACAAGCAATGTAAATTTGCTATTATTATGCAAATGAAAAAGCAAAAACGAAATATTTTTTTTCCAATCACATTTCATCACAATCATTTTAAAATCGAATATTCAGCATCACAAGTAAAAATATTTTTTTGTTTATGGTCTGCCTGTCTCTAAATATTGACAATCACTGTAAAATGGCGAAAATAAAAACGTTTTACAATCCATGCGGAAAGCTTCAGCCCACCTGTCATCGGCGACAGATTAGAAAATCCGCGTGATCTCGAAATAAAGCATTGAAGTTTATTGGTTTCACGGAAAGTCAGTAAATTCGTACAACAGTCCGTTTTAATTATATCTTCTATTCCAAACATTCCGCATATCGAGAATTTCATAAATGAAGCTTGGAAAAACACGGCCGTATGCTTGAGGAACAACAACCCTCGTTTTTTTTTCTATACGCATTCAAGTTTGTGACTTTCCAGCTCTTTTAGCTCAACAATCGTGACCGTCAAACTTGTGTACTAGCACAGCCTGTACGAAAAACACATCAAATTCAAATTAAAAAACTCCTTCATTATTAACATCTTACATTGTACTAGTTTTTACATTTCTTATAGTGCTACAAATACACTAATACATATTCATTCGTAGTAAATCCTGTCCGATGTTCTGACCATTTTTGGTAAATTCCATTACTGCATTTTGTTTTTTATTTTTACCACACCACATTTTTAAGAATTCCAGGTCCTTTTGGGCAGTCGCTAAGGCGGTTAATCAAAATTTCACCAAATTCACCACACCACCATTCACACGGCCAGATAATTCCATTGCAACGACACCTGTTGAGAAAGCGAACTTGTTGGCTGAACTTTTTGCTTGACATTCTACTGTCGATTTCCAAGGAAAAACACCACCTACTATTCCCATATTGCAGTCAAGGATGCCCGATGTTGTCTTCAGACAGCGTATCATAAGGCGTATTTTAATGAAGCTTGACACCAAAAAGGCTTTTGGCGCTGACGAAATACCTGCCATAGTTCTCAAAAACTGTGAGAAGGAACTATTACCAGTTTTCTGTAGACTTTTGAACCTATCCTACAGAAAGGGAATATTTACTATATATATATATATATATATATATATATATATATATATATATATATATATATATATATATATATATATATATATATATATATATCAAGGATTTTCTACAGCTGACGGTGTCTTCTTTCTCTCAGCCTTTGATTCCATCCGTTTCTATCTTCCCAGTCTCCATCTGTTAGACCCCTGTCCTCCATAGCCTCGTCCACATCGTCTCTCCACGATCGTCTGGGTCTTCCTCTTTTTCTTCCCCCTATAGGGCTCCACTCCGTTATTTTCCTTATCCACCTATTATCTTCGCTCCGTCTTATGTGTCCATACCATTTTAATCGTTTTTCTTCAATGGTGTTTATTGCGTTCTCTTTGATGTTCATTCTGCTTCTTATTTCTTCATTTGTTATTCTCTCCATACGTGTCACTCTACAACATCTTCTCCAATACTCCATCTCCACCGCGTTAATTTTAGATTTATTTCTTTTGTTGATCGTCCATGTTTCTGACCCGTATGTCATTACGCTTTGTATTATTGATTTGTATATGCGTGTTTCGTTTCTCTTTGTAATGTGCTTGTCCCACAGGATCGAATTGAATTGTCTTATGCATGTCCGCGTCTGTCCTAATCTAGCTTTAATCTCTTCTTCTGATGTTGCGTTTTTTGAAATGATGGTACCTAGATATTTAAATCGATCGGTTTCTTTGATTATTGTTTCCTTATCGACTTCTAGATTCTCCACGTTTCCTTCCTTTGTTGTTAGATATTCCGTTTTATCAAAGTTTATTGGTAATCCTGCTTTAGTGTATTCTTCTTTCAGTTTTCTTACCATATAACTGAGGTCGTCCTCATCTTGCGCTATGATTACTTGGTCGTTTGCGAAACTTAGAGTATATAAAGTAATCTTCTCGTATTGGGACTCCCATTCCACTACATTTTTGCTTCCATTTTTTTAATGTTTGTTCGAGGTATATTTTGAATAGTGTGGGAGATGTAGAGTATCCTTGTAATAGGCCTTTTGATGTTTGGAGTCTCTTCCCTATTTTATGTCCTATTTTTATGTTCACTGTGTTGTTTTCGTAGAGAGCTTTTACTGCGTATATTAGTTCTTTGTCAATGCCTATTTCTTTCATTGCGTTCCATAATCTTTCTCTTGGTACTGAGTCATAAGCCTTTCTTATGTCTATGAAGGTTAAATGAACTTCTCTATTCTTTGCCAGTTTTTTTTTTTTTTTTCCGTTGTTTGTTTTATAGTGTATATGTGGTCTATACATGATTTTTCCGGCCGTAAAGCCTGCTTGGTTTCTCCAATTTCTCCTTTTATATTTTCCTCTATAATATTTTTAATAATTTTTCCATACAAACGTCCCATACTCGATATTATGCTTAGGCCTCTATAGTTTGTGCATTTTCTGCGGTCTCCCTTTTTAATTATAGTACTATATAGGCTTTTGACCATTCCTCTGGTATTTTTTTCTCGATTTATCACTCTGTGGAACATGTTTCTCAGCATTTGATGTAATTTATTAGACCCGTACTTAATCATTTCATTTACCACACACCCAGGCCCTACAGATTTATTATTTTTAAGTGTTTTTATTGTCTTCTTTACTTCTTCATAGCTTAGTTCTATATTAGGGAATATTTCCTTCCTGCTGGAAATGTGCCACAGTTCAGCCCTTACCTAAAAAAGGCAAGTAACTACCGATCAGTCGCACTGCTTTCAATATCGAAAGTCATGGAAAAGGTTATCAATCAGCATCTTCTAAAATATCTTGAACGATTCAACATTATTAGCGATCACCAATATAGCTTTGGTAAACATAGATTAACAGGAGATCTTCTGACTCTGACTTATGTAACACATGTTTGGAAATGACGCAGTTGAACACTTTGGAGAATCTCGAGCGGTTGCTCTTGACATATTCAAGGCATTCCACCGTGTTTGGCACAATGAACTGTTTGCTAAGCTAAGCTCTTGTGGTATGTCTGAAAAGTTCTGTTTGTGGCTCTGATGTTTCCTCAGAGAGCGTTCTTTACGAGTGGTGGTAGACGGATTTCTTTCTGACACCTTCACTATCAACGCCGGTATGTCCCAAGACTCCATACTGTCTCCTACTCTCTTTCTCATTTACATTAACGATCTGCTGGAAAAGACCGGGAATCCAATCTACAGCTTTGCAGATGTCAGTACGCTTATCTCTTCATTCACTTTGAACGCTCAGACATCGGCTACTCAGACGAATATGCGCAGACCCCGGGAAGTCGTTTAACTTAATAAAGACCTGGAAAAAATTCTGTCTTGGGGTGACAGTAACCAAGTGGAGTTTAACGTACAAAAACCCACGCGGCAGTTTTTTCTAAAAAAGTTAACGTTGCTGAATCCGACATAGTTATGTTGGGACACTCCATTCACTTAGCATCGACACTCAATTTGTTGGGCGTTAATTGGGGAGCAAATATGTTCTGGCATGAACATGTTGCAGGTATAGCTTCTCGAAAATTATTTCGAGAGCTTCTTCTTTGCAAGGTCAAATTCGACCAACTATGGAATACTACTCCCATGTTTGGGGCTCCGCTCCCAAACATACACTGCATTTGTTGGAATCTGTTCAGAGAACAGCTGCTCTCGTAGCGGTGCATATTAGATATACACGTCGCGCTACAACGCGTACAACGATTTTCAAGCAGTTTTTTATATGGAGAACATAATCTCGTTGGAATAATATTGCCGGGGCTGTGTTTCCCATCGAGTACAGTTTGCAGCGATTCAAGAACAACGTGAATCGCTTTTTCCGCACTCGTGCCGCACGCAGAATGTGTGCTAGACTCATAAAAAGAGGAACGATGTCCATTATTGTAATATAATTGGTAGTTTTTAATTGTCTTATTTAAATATGTTTTTGTTGCCTATTGTCCGTCTATTTTTCTGCTTAGTTGTTTTTTGTTTCTGTTGATAGACATTATGTCCAAAAACTCAACTTCATTTGTGCAGGTACTAGGTATTTGCCATTTGGTCTTGTTTATTTTCTTTACATTTTTTTTTATTTTAGTCTAACTCATGCTAGTTTATTTAGCTCATTTTTTAATTCACGGGCGTCACTTCACTATTGTTATATTGTATTATTTACACTGTACAATTAAGAGCGTTCCCAAGAAAATAAATTTTCTTATGATTATCTAGAAAATTTGGATATACATATTTATTAATGTCCTTTATAAGCAGAAAAAATTTCGGTACTCCTTACGGCACTAAATTTGTAAATATTGGCTGTTAAAATTTGCATTTTTAACTTACGGTCCCTACCCCGACCTATGTTGACAATGGTAATTTTTTTAAGATTGTTTTGAAAAACTTAGAATCATTAATTAAAAATATAACAAATATTTTTCTGTAAAGAAAAGTATAGCAAGCGGTATTCTTTTTTTTTTTAGAAAATGTTGAACGTGTGCTACTTTTGATCGTTTTCAGTTTTCCTCGCAAAATTTGATAAATAAAAGTTCGCGACTTGGCAACGTCGCACTGTGCGGGAAGTTTGAAATACCGTCAACGCACAGCTCATTTGAATAAATGCGTGTAGCTCACAGATATAGAAAAAATTTGGGTTATCGTAAACAAAATGTCAATATTTATGGCAATTCAAATATTTATTAGTATTCAACATAAATAAGTAGCATATTAACATCATAGACTTGTTTCTTATCACTCCAGTATTTATTAAATTACATTTAGTAGAGTTGTCACATTTTATTTTAAACTTTGAATAAAGCCCTTCCCTTTTGAAATTACTTAATTTTTCCATATCTAAGAGACTTCTGCAGTCGGTCCATTTCAGATTTCTATCTAACTCTCACAATGAAACTAAAATATTCTCATCAGGAATTTTAGATTGAACTATTTCATTGATTGTTATTTGAATTTTCTGTTTTTTGCATCAAATTTACTTGCTAATACCATATTTATTTTTTCAGCAGTTTTTTTTTTAACAAATCTGCCATTCTTAAATCGCGAAGTCATTGTTTATGTACTATTAAAAATCTCCAATATAAACGTAACCTCGAAAAATACTCCAAAGCATTAAAACCCAAGATAAACAACTCGTGTCTCGATCAGAGTAAGAATGTAACGTTGCCAGATCCGAAAAACGACGCAGTGGGATTATTTTTGTACTTCTGCGCATATTTGATGGGGCGAAAGAGCGTACTGCGGTATCTTTCTGTAAGCACGTCTGCTCCTTGGGCACGTCCTTAAGGCTTAACAAAACAATTATAACTTATAACTAACTATGACTAGACTGCATAGGGCCATTTTGTCAATTCTGTGAAAACATAGAAAGTTAATTAATAATTCACCCAGTTTGTATCTTTAAGTTGAATTATATGTTATACTTCTCTCTGTTTTCACTAAATTGGAGAATTACTGTTACCGTTTCCAGCTTGGATTTACAATTTTTAAGTAAATTTGTTAGGTCTGTTATTAGTTTTGACATTTCTTTCAGGTTAATTACATTATTAAAGTCATTCATTGCCTTTGAAAAGTTATTAAAATCATTGTTTATGTTTGACTCACTTAGTCTTCCAGTCTTGCCTTGCGTCGCTTGGTTGTCATATTCATTGTCACTGTACTGTTGTTCTTCCTCGTAGATACGCCTTCTAGGCTCCACGCGTTCCTGTCAGATGTTGATTGGAGGAGGAGCGTCCCTAAAGCTAAGAGGTGGTGCATTGTGTACTTGATTTTTTCTGATTTGTCCTATTTTGTATGAAAAACCCATCACTTGTGGGCTAGGTTCTGTTTAGTTTATAAATTAAAATACAAGCGCTGGTATATCTGGGATCGTATCCCAATAGCACTAAGTCTCGTCAAAAGACTGCTACTGATTGTCCAGTATAACCTAAGTATCAGACCGAAGATTTCGGCTATAAACATCGACAAAAAACAGGGCCATCGCCTGCCCACCTAATGCACTATAATAGTTCGGAAAATCTTAGAGTAGAAATTACCAATCCCTGCGTTTGAGTTTCTCGTTGAGATCTGTCACTAGGCGAGGGCAAAAAAAATTTTTTGCCATCTTTGGCTTTTCTACAGTATTCAACACAAAATTTGCCACAAAATTTTATTATTTAATTCTCAATTTTTTTTTTAATGTTTAAAGTTGTAGCATGTTGCCGAGCCAATTTGGTCGATTTTACATTTAAACCAAAAAAGGGTATCCTAAATTAAAAATATCTAAATTGGGCACTCACTCACACACATGATCTTCAATTTTGAACTAATACAACAATGAGTTCACAATTAGACACTTTGATCACTTGTTGGTGCTAAAGTACATTTCTTTAACAATAATTATGTTTTTTTTTTTCCGATCGCTACAGTAATATTACTAGCTAAGTGGTTGTAAGAGAACCACCGATTAATTTATCCGGCCTTACTGCATTTTTTTCCTATCAGGTCTCCTCGCTGATGTGTAATGAACAAATTTTTGTCAAATACCACGGGCTACAATAGCTCACTTCAAATGACCTTTCATTGTTAAAATTGTATTTCCATTTCATTTAATAATTCGCTCTGTCCAATTTCGTTTCGAAAATACGAGACTCGTGTTTAACGTAAGTACCGTTTTGATATTAAAAAACACAAGGCCATTTTTTAACAATTTTACTTTTAGACGAACGCCCAGACCTTAATCTACTTTTCAACATAATTTCCACCCATATTAAGGCATTTGTAGTATCGTAACATCACCTTCTGTATTCCATCCTTACAAAAATGGTACCTGGTCTGCTAACCACCGCAGCACTGCCGTTTTTGAAATCCATTAGATAATGATGATATCGAACTTTTTGATTAACTTTCTGCACCCGGTCATCATTAATGTCGGACGGTCACCTATTTCATCTATCATCGGGCATGTTTATACGACTTAAATGCTCTAACCCATTTTTTTTTTTAGTATTCAATCGCATATATGGCCCTCGTGAGTTTGACACCTCTGCTCTAACCTATTTTTTTAGTATTCAATCGCTTATAGCGTTTTCACCATTTTCTTCAGTAATCTGCCGATGAATTTCAGCCACTGTCACGTCTCTTGGGTTTAAGAAATTCACTACAGCGCGTATTTCACAATCCGCGGGATTTTTTAACGGTCTTAGGCAATTTAAATACGCACAAACAATTGTAAACTCGGACGAATGCTGTCATAATGGCTTATTTCAAAACAGTACGCCTTGTATTTTTTACGTTTTTATTATCAATCGCAAGCAAAAGTACTAAGATTCAACTTCACACCGTAAAATAATTTTGAACCAACCTTAATTGAACGTGAATTAATAATTTTATTACTTAGAGCACTAATTATTAATCATTTACTCCTAAAAATTTAAAGTCGATTTCGTCAGGTTTCTTCAAGAATAAATCTCTTCTCTTAATGCAATGCAAATGTAAAGAAATAGTAAAATATATTCTTAAGTGACAGTATAAAACAAAATTTCGGTTTCATACAATAAGCTGAAAACGAAATATCTGACAAACCTTGCCGAATTTGCTATTAGCCTTCTACAGCAGACGCACATACTCATGAAATCATCGTATTGTCGGCGAGTTTTGATTCCAAGTCTTTTCATTAGGACTACAAAGCTGTGATTGTGATTTTTGGGTTTGTCGACTCCCGCAAATTGCTTCTTAACAATGCGCGTTGGAACGCCACCTACAGCCGTAATTTGAATACAGAATATTTGCAAAGTAAATATTTTAACTTGGAAATAGGATGAATGGTAAAGAGTCTGTAAATTTAAATAAAATTCTTGAACGTGTCATTTGGAGGATGAAGTAGTAAAAAAAAAATACATTCATATATTTATATATACTTTTATTACTTATATTATTATTCTATAATATATATAAAATGCAACGTCTCTCTGTCTGTCTGTCCGTTAATGCGCTTATCACTGGAGAACCACTTATCCGATTTACGTGCTTTTTCCTTTTAAAACATACATATGTTCTCTGACCAGGTTATAGGCTATATTTTATTACATTAGGTAACATAAGAAATAAGTAGTGACGGTAATAATGAATCAAGTCGAGAATAAGTTTGCCGCTGGCGCGTTCTCTTGCATTACCCTGCCTAAACCATTAAATATGGAACAATATCATGTAACAAAGAATATAATATATATAAAACTAGCCGTACCCGCGACTCCGCTCGCGTGGACTTGATTCACTATTATCGTCACTGCATATTCCTTATGTTACCTAACGTAATAAAATATATCCTATAACCTGGCCACGTAAAAAAAAAAATCGGATAAGTTGTTCTTGAGTGCTAGGCGCACTAACGGAGAGACAGACAGAGAGACGTTTTATTATATATACTATAGATTTTTTTTGATAAATTATAAGTTAAGAATTAAAAGCACACTAACGGACAATAGAAAGAGGTTGCGTTTTATATATATATATATATATATATATATATATATATATATATATATATATATATATATATTATGTAGATTATTATTAATATTATATAACCTGGCCAGAGAATATATGTATGAATTAAAAAAAAAAAAACACATGTAAATCGGATAAGTTGTTCTTGAGTGCTAGGCGCACTAACGGAGAGACAGACAGAGAGACGTTTTATATATACTATAGATTTTTTTTGATAAATTATAAGTTAAGAATTAAAAGCACACTAACGGACAGATAGAAAGAGGTTGCGTTTTATATATATATATATATATATATATATATATATATATATATATATATATATATATATATATATATATATATATTATGTAGATTATTATTAATATTATATAACCTGGCCAGAGAATATATGTATGAATTAAAAAAAAAAAACATGTAAATCGGATAAGTGATTCTCAAGTGATAAGCGCACTAATGGACACACAGACAGACAGAGAGACGTTGCATTTTATATATATTGTATTCTTTGTTGCATGATATTGTTCCATATTTAACGGTTCAGGCAGCGTATTGCAAGAGAGTGCGCTAGAGGCAAACTTTTTTCAGACTTGATTCACTATTAACATCACTGCTTATTTCTTATATTACCTAACGTAATAAAATATATCTTATAACCTGGCCAGAGAACATATGTATAAATCTAGAAAATAATGCGTAAATCGGATAAGTGGTTTTGGAGTGATAAGCTCACTAACGGAGAGACAGACAGACAGACAGAGAGAGAGACGTTGTATTTTATATATCTTATAGAAGATTATAGATAACCTGGCCAGAGAACAAATGTAAAAAAAAAGACAAGTAAATCAGATAAGTGGTTCTCAAGTCATAAGCGCACTAACGAACAGACAGAGAGACGTTGCATTTTATATAAATTATATTCTTTGCTACATGATATTCTTCCATATTTAATGGTTTAGGCAGTGTATTGCAAGAGAACGCGCTAGCGGCAAATTTTTTTTTCCACTTGATTCACTATAATCGTCACTGCTTATTCCCTATGTTACCTAACGGAATAAAATATATCCTATAACCTGGCCAGGTTTGTTTAAAAAAAAAGAGCACCACGTAAATCGGATAAGTGGTTCTCAAGTGATAAGCACACTAACGGACAGACAGACAGACAGACATTGCATTTTATATATAGATGAAACGTCTCTCTGTCTGTCTGTCGGTCCGCTAGTGCGCTTATCACTGGAGAACTACTTAACATGTCGAAAAGAAGTTTGCCGCTGGCGGGTTCTCTTGCAAAACACTGCCTGAACCATTAAATACAGAACAATACCATATAGCAAAGAATATCTATAATATATATAAAATCTGACGTCCCTCTGTCTGTCTGTCTATCCGTTAGTGGGCTTATCACTCAAGAACCACTTATCCGATTTACATGTTTTTTTTTAATTCATATATTTAACATATTCTCTGGCCCCATTATCTATAATTTATAACATATATAAAATGCAACGTCTCCCTGTCTATTTGTCTGTCTACCTGTCAGTTAGTGCGCTTATTACTCGAGAACCACTTATCCGATTGAGGTGCTTTTTTTTAAAACCTACATATGTTCTCCGTCTACGTTATAGGATTTATTTTATTACGTTAGGTAACATAAGGAATAAGCATTAACGATAATAGTGAATCGAGTCGGAAAAAAGTTTGCCGATAGCGCATTCTCTTGCGATACGCTGCCTAAATCATTAAATATGGGACAATATCATGTAGCAAAGAATATAATATATATAAAATCCAACGTCTCTCTGTCTGCCTGTTTGTCCGTTAGTGCGCTTATTACTCGCGAACTAATCTGATTTATGTGTTTTTTTTTAATTCATACGTATGTTCTCTGGCCAGGTTATAGGAAATATTTTATTACATTAGGTAATATAAGGAATGAGCAATGACGATAATAGTGAATAAAGTCCGTGTGAGTGGAGCCGCGGGCAGAGCTAGTATTATTTATACTACTTACTTATATTACTTAAATTACAAACTAGCACAGAATAAATTAATTTTACTTAACAGGAATTAGCAATTTCAATAATTACATGGATAAAGCTGGGTCCGTGTATAACTACCAATTATTCATGCTATTATACACAATTTTTGTAACGTACCAGCTTTGATGTAAGTTTCAATAAAGTTATGTACATAAAATCCATTTTAACAGTTTAATTCCATTTAATTCAATATGTTATTACACAAAGTGTTTACAGTCGTTATATGTATAAATACACTAAAAAAAAATATATAAATATAAAAATAAATAAAAAATACAATCGATAAATATCGGTACCAACGAGCTTAGAGAGACATCTGATAACAAATGTATTTTTGGAGATTTTTGGACGCAGATGCTCCATGTGCTTTAGTGAAGCTCTTTATTAAAACAAAATTCTAAACAAAATTAAAAGACTCACAAACTTATGTAAAACTAACCTATTTCATTATAACATGGGAGCCAATTAAATAATTTTCAAATTTTCGAACTGTATGTTTTAAAAAAAAAAAAAAAATAACCTCATTAATAAGAAAAAATCTGTGCAACTAATAATCATATCTACCTATCAACCTAAATAAAGAAGAAATGATGACAGACATATTTTTTTCACGCCACCAAACAAGTCCACAATATCGCTGATGGTTAATCAAAATGTACAGTTTACAGTATCGTGCACATTTGAATAGCCCTTCCTAAAGAAGTTTAATAAAAAAGATATTATAAAAATTGTTACCTTTTAAAATAATTACTTCCTGATACCAACAAATTAATTATACAAGTTTTATATTTCAACATTTTAGTATAACTAAAAATTTTAACACATGTAATTGACTAAAATTTTATTTGCTTCATTTTAAAAAAAGTATTACTTTATTCTAAAACTGACAAAGGATCTCTTGTCAGCGTCCGACGCCGACAAAAAATGCTTTTGTTGTCGGCTTGCTTTATCGGTAGTTTTCTAGTGGGTCTCTGCTTCGTGGTGGCCAAGTGACAGCGCCCTCTATCAAAAGGTAAAATTCACGTTTAGTTTGTTTATTTACAGCGAATATTTACAAATTTTGCAATATGCAATATGTCGTGAGTAAAGGTGTTGCTAATTAAGAAATTTACAGAAAATGTAAAATATAGTAGTAAGTGTGATAGTGCGTGTCGTTCGGTACAGTTGGTTTAAATATAAAAGTCACGCACAACTTAAAATATTTTATATGGAGATTGATTGCTCATTTAAGGTACATAAAAATAATAAACAAATATGTTTTTAAACCTACTTCGATTTTTCTTTTTAACACTAAAAAAATCTTATATTTCTTACAAGAAAACCGTTTACCATTTCGATATTAATCTTGGGAAAGAAAAAAAAAAACCTATTTGAAATGTTGTTTTTATTTTGCTCAAACCCCAATAGCTGTTAAGATAAAAGTCAAAATCAGCTATTAAGGGGCAGTGGCACAGTTGTTCTCGTGTATTCGCAAGGAATTATTTATTTTCAAATAATAGATAAAATTTTTTTTTTAATTATGGTTAAATATTGTTTATACTAGGTGTTTTCTATTATTATTGGCGTTTGTTATTAGATTAATTCTACCTGAAATTTGAAAATCTGTAATTGTTGAAGAAAATCGTATATTTGGCAACACAGGTGCGGGTTGGTTTGGCGGTGAAATCCAATTGTGCTCTTTTCTAATTTTTCCAAAATTTTCGAATTTGAAAAAAATAGTGTGAATGTACTTCTACTTGGCCTCAAGAGTCACTCGTTTCAATATGTGTAGTAAATTTCATAACACCCTATATGTATATATATATATATATATATATATATATATATATATATATATATATATATATATATATATATATATATACAGTCCCTGGCCAAATTATTAGACGCACTGTATTTTTTTAGTAACTTTATATTTCTTAAGAGTTTTTATGCAATAATGGTATATTTAAACTACAATATTCTTGATTTTTATTTAAAAGAATTGTTGTAGACTACATATTTGTATTTATTTTTAACATATGACAACACTGTGTTGACAAAGTGATACATGAACGTAAATAAGTACAAACCTGTATCAGTCGCGATCGGAATCGAGTCAGGTACGGACGTGTTTCTGTGGCTTTATGGACTGTGATTGTTTGTTTACCAGTTTTATACTACTCAGTTATTAGTTTATTTTGTATGCACTGTTTTAAAAAAGTAATTGGAATATTTTCATTATGGGTAGAAAAGGCGATCTTTCACCACGTAAAAAAGCTGAAGTGAAGGCCCTTGTGATTGCGAAAACATTTACAAACCGAGAAATATCACGAAGATTGGAGGTTTCTGAAGCTAGTGTACGACGCATAAAAAAGAAAATTGAGTCAGGGAAGGAATTAAGCCCGAAAAGAAAGAAAAGATGCGGTAGAAAACCAATTTTCACTCCACGGTCAGAGAGATGTTTGAAGAAAATTTGTGTAGAAAACAGATTTGCTACCACAAAGGTAATAAAATCACAACTCCAGGATGCTAGCGTAAATGCTTCTGAGCGCACTGTTCGAAGAAAATTGAAAGAATTAGATTTTAAGGCCTGTCGCCCCACCAGGAAGCCCAAGTTAACAGCTACAATGAAAGCAAAGCGCCTGAAGTGGGCCAAACAATGGCAAGACAAAGATGTGAACTTCTGGAGATCGGTAAGATACAGCAATTTAATCAATAATTGATACATTATTATCATTTTCAGTTAAATAAAGCAAATAAACATGGAAGTTTATATATTTTTCCTATTTTTGACAGGTCTGCTTCAGTGACGAAAGCACATTCGAAATTTTGCAGAATAAAGCTCAGTATGTGCATCGTCGTCATGGAGAAAAGTTTCATCCTGATTGTGTCGTCCCGACGGTTAAACATCCCACCAAAATGATGATTTGGTCAGTCATCAGCGGCAAGGGCACTGGACGTCTGTACGTCGTCAAAGGAATAATGAGGCAAGATCAGTACAAAGAAGTATTACAAAATCCGTTGATTCCGCAGCTCAGAGAATGGTTTCCAAATGGGGAACCATTCACTTTCATGCAAGATGGAGCTCCCTGCCACACTGCTCGGTCTGTTAAAGCTTTTTTGGCAGAAAAAAATATCCCTCTGTTGGATTGGCCCTGATATGAACCCCATTGAAAATATGTGGGAGCTGATGAAAAGAGAAGTGGCTAAAGATGTGATTACCAACAAAACCGAGCTCCTAGAAAAGATTATTCATGTGTGGAATCATCATCCTCAAATGCAGGAGACAGTACAATCTTGCATTGATAGCATGCCGCGCAGAATTAAAGCTTTGATAGCGGCTAAAGGTGGCTCAACTAAATATTGACTTTTACTAACATTAATTTCACTTTTCTTTAAAACTTAATAAACTTATGCTTTTCTAAATTAATGCTGTTTTATTTATGTCAAATAAATAGGTAATTGATTGGATAATATAAAAATAAAAAACAAATCAATTTAAAATAATAAAACGGTACAATATCACTCGGTAATTAATATTTTACATGAAATCTTGCAGTGCGTCTAATAATTTGGCCAGGGACTGTATATATATATATATATATATATATATATATATATATATATATATATATATATATATATATATAGTCTTCTAAACGTCAACTTACTATACATATTTATTTTTGACATTGGGAAATGGTTTAGGTTAACTAGTTAGCAATACCCGTAGTCATGTCCACAGTGTAATAAAAATGTGATACGAAGAAATTGGTAAATATTTTTACGCAGTACTTCCCCTGTAAATACAAGTGGTTACGTCAATGTATTTTTTTAATATTGTAGGGATTGGATGTGATGAAAAAATGACATAATCTTCGGATTCCTCGATTTCGAGAACCTTGTAAAGGAAGTGGGACAAGACATATTCGCGGCAACCCATCTTCACCCACTGCTTTAGTTTATTATACGAGTATACTGGCTGTGCCCGCGTGGACTACAGAATTACCGTTTAGGTTTTTTGCAAGAGAGCGTGCTGGCGGCAAACTTTTTTTCCGACTGGATTCACTATTATCGTCATTACTTATTCTTTATGTTACCTAACGTAACAAAATATATAATAAAATCTGGCCAGAGAACATATGTATGAATTAACAAAAAAAAACACGTAAATCGGATAAGTGGTTGTCGAGTGATAAGCGCACTAACGGACAAACAGACAGAGAGACGTTTTATATATATTATAGATTGGACAATAAATAATATTACTTAGAGCTCAGTATCGCAAACAAAAACCATAAAAATTTGTCATAATACCACTGAAAATATAAAAAATGTATTGAAACATCTACTCCTAAAATAGATATATTGGTACCCATATAAAGTATTATGTGGGTAACAAATTTAAAATCGTTATCAGATATTGCTCGAGAGTTATCCTGCCACCAGACATACAGATAAACATGAAAACAAACCTCCCGATAGACAGACAGATAGACTGACAGGAATTGGAGACTGCATTATTTATTTAGTTTGGTAAGTCATTCAACTTAACGAAGACCGGAAAGTAATTCTATCTTTGTGTGACAGTAACCAAGTGGAATTTAACGCTACAAAAACCCAGGCGGCAGTTTTTTCTAAAAAAGTTAACGTTGTTGAATACGACATAGTTATGTCTGGACACTCCATTCCTCTAACATCGTCACTCAATTTGTTGGGCCTTAATTTGAGAGCAAATATGTCCTGGCATGAACATGTTGCAGGCATAGCAAGGAGAGCTTCTCAAAAGTTGGGAATATTATTTCGAACTAGAAAGCTTTACACTCCACAACAACTGTTAGTTCTTTACAAACCTCAAATTCGACCAACTATGAAATACTACTCCCATGTTTGGGGCTCCGCTCCCAAACATACACTGCATTTGTTGGGTTCTATCAGAGAAGAGCTGTTCGTCTGATTCGAGACCCGGAACTGACCGACGACCTTGATTCGCTGGAACATCGAAGAACGGTTGGCGACTTGAGCCCATTCCACAAGTATTTTCATGGAAAGTGTTCAAAGGATGTAGCCCGCTTAATTCCTCCCAGAGCAGTGCATGTTAGAAATACACGTCGCGCTAATACTTCATATCCGTATGAAGTTCAGCTTGTTACTCCTCGTACAACGCTTTTCAAGCAGTCTTTTATATGGAGAACATCATCCCTTTGGAATAATTTGCCCATGACTGTGTTTCCCACCGAGTACAATTTACAGCGATTCAAGAACAATGTGAATCGCTTTTTCCGCACACACATGTCGCCCCTGTAGCTCTTTAGGAACTTCCCTGCAGTACGTGTGCTAGACCCATAAAAAAAATAATTTAGGGATCCATAAACAAGAAGAAATCCAATACATCTCGGAACGTGATTTTTTCACGAATTCAATACTCCCTTAACAAGGAAAGTAAACATGGCGTTCACTCTCTTTGTTTGTACTTCTAAGTACTGCTTTTTTTGTTGTTCACCTCCTCGCCTGAATAGGGATTTTACCCTTTTTTAATATCCTAAGGATATCGGCGGAGATGTCATAATACCCGTCAACATTGTCCAAGTGTCAAAACTTACTTTTTGTATTTTACAGCACCTTTTAGAAAAGGCAGTAGTGCTGCCATGGACGTTTTGCATTTATGCAAATAACTACTTAAATAATTAATAAATAAATATACCGAGCTGCCGGGATTGGCACCCGAGACGTTCTGCGCCGCAAGCAAATACTACGCCACGGAGCCACGGAAGTCACGGGGACCGCCATACATTTATACATATATATTTCAGGTAAATTCCAGTGAATAATTATCACATTATAAAAGTCTATATGCAGTATAGAAATCATAGACAAATATGCTGCAGAAAGCGAGAATCCAAGGTCGTCTCGAATACTCGCTTTAAGTAGATAAATTGAGTTGATGATCACTAGTCGCGTTACAATCATCATAGGTTAAAGACACTCTTCACTGGATTTGTCGATTTGGCCTTTTCACTAAATAATAAAAATTATTACACTCTATTTCAACTCAGCAGTTACGTACACATAAAATAGAATAAAGAATTAGAGTTATATATCGAAGTATAGGTTACAAGCTTATTTGTAATATTTCTGACAAACATATCCTAGACGCCAGCCTTACATACTTTGCGGGATTTAAAAGCTAGTCGAAACCTAGAAGCGACGATATCAGTCTGCGAACACTCATAGCAATCTCTTGGAGGTTCAACTTGCGAAAATATTAGCTCTATATAAGTTAAAAGCGGAGTGGGAGTAAAAGAGTTATATATGTGGGGAAAATATTTTTAAATTATAACTATTTTAAATTATATCCACAACATCTTTAATTTTACACCTGCTTGGTTATTCTCATAAACTCTGTTTACGGGATTTAGGTTTTTGAGGATTTTTCGTTAATACGTGGTGAGATCCAAAAGTTTTCTGGTCAACGCCATAAAATCTGTTTTTTTTTTATGGACATGTGTGGCTGGGAAATCCCGCGTGTGCCGAAAAGGCGATTCACGTTGGTTTTAAATAGTTGTAATTTGTACTCGGCGGGAAACACAGCCCTAGGCATATTCTTTCAAAGGGATGATGTTTTCCATATAAAGACAGCTTAAAAAAGGGCTTAACCTCTCACGAATGTGATGTATTAGTGTGACGGTTATTCCTAGCATGCACCGCTCCACAGTGTGGCCATTCGAGTGATGTTGTTTCAAAAATATCTACGGGTCTCAGGATTTTTTTTTAATAATCCTGATCAAATATCGTAAAGATTTTCGGAGCCCGATTTTAAAAAAGGAAGTTAACCTAACTTAACCTAATCTAGCTTAATATAAAGTAAAATAATGACAAATTAGGAAATAAAAAGTAATAGTCTCTGAATCTAAAAGTTTTAAATATAACTCAATATAACCCTGAGGGTTGTGGGTAGCAAGTCCTGCCGTTGAGGTCCATAAACATTTCTAACGGTGATGCTGGGATTGTGGGTTGCTTTATTCAGGAGCTGAGCGTTGCTCACAAGTTACCGCATGGTTGGCATCTGACGTGTGTCATATCTTCAAATCCTACTGAAACCAGATGCTCTGCTAATAACTATCAGAATTTTCTAAAATAGGTGTAGAGAAGTTTTCAATTATTCCAGTCACACTTATAACGGATTCTACGGAAAACCTTACAACTCCCTCTTGCTTCTGTAGGCGATAGAAAATGGCTGGCTCGGTCACTTCGAGTGCATTTGCAAATTATAGTTGGGTTGAGCAAGGATGAGCTTATGAGTGATATAGGCAGTATATTTGCCCAGCCCAGTTAAGTCTAGCAAAGATTCTAATCCTAATTTACTCCACTATGTTGGGAACGTGGAATCTTTGGCACAATGATACTACTCAGTACATATCACCACTACACCAAACATTTTATTCTTGCACTCGACGCGCGTTTTGCTAACCATGTTAGCTTCATCAAGAACGATGATTGACTCAATCAGCTTCATCAGTCAAACATCGCTCCAGATGAAGCTAACATGGTTAGCGAAACGCGCGTCGAATTCAAGAATAAGGTGTTTGGTGTAGTGGTGTTACATACATAGTAGTACTAATTTACTCCAATTGCTCGTTTTTCACAATTTTTGGTTGCCTGCGGCCTTCGGCATACTAAAACTTGAAATTTTCCTCTGGAAATGCTCTTTTTCACCCAAAATGGCATAAATTAAATAAATATTTTGCCTTAGCCATTTTTAGTGTTCCGTACGGAACACTTATAAGATGACTTCGGTGTCTGTCTGTCAGTCTGTTCGTCTGTCTGTCTGTCACACCCGAGTTTCTCCGAAATTATTTGTCATGAAAAGTTGAAATTTGGTAATAATATAGGAATTGATAGCCTCATTAGAGCCATGTAGTTTTGAAACTTAAATTTTAACTTAAAGGGTTAGTTTTGGGGGGTGAAATCGGAAGTGAAAAAAAATTTTTTTACTAGGTCGTCGAGTGTGGTGTCAAACGAAAACTTGTGAAAACACTAGTAATATATATATATATATATATATATATATATATATATATATATATATATATATATATATATATATATATATATATATATATATATATATATATATATATATATATATATATATATATATTCTTATTATTCTTAAAAAAGGGCGAAAAATGGCTGCCCCCCTTATCTCGAAAAGTACTGATCAAAAAATTTTGAAAAAATTCTAGAATATTCTCCACTGGGTGTAGATTGAGCGAAAATTATCACGAGCGCATTACCTTTAATAATTTATCTGGTATATAAAAAAAAAACAAAAATTTCAAGGTAATTAGTTTTCAGTAAAAATTGGAAACAAACTTTGTTGAAAACTCATTTGGGGTGTGTTTTGTGAAGTCACTGATCATTTCATACCTCCGTAACAAAATTTTTTATTTTAAAAGCAATCAACGTACGGAACACTAATTGCGCAAGTTCAACTTGCACTTGACCGGTTATTTCGATTTTGGAATAATTTGCCCATGACTGTGTTTCCCACCGAGTACAATTTACAGCGATTCAAGAACAATGTGAATCGCTTTTTCCGCACACATGTCGCCCCTGTAGCTCTTTAGGAACTTCCCTGCAGTACGTGTGCTAGACCCATAAAAAAAATAATTTAGGGATCCATAAACAAGAAGAAATCCAATACATCTCGGAACGTGATTTTTTCACGAATTCAATACTCCCTTAACAAGGAAAGTAAACATGGCGTTCACTCTCTTTGTTTGTACTTCTAAGTACTGCTTTTTTTGTTGTTCACCTCCTCGCCTGAATAGGGATTTTACCCTTTTTTAATATCCTAAGGATATCGGCGGAGATGTCATAATACCCGTCAACATTGTCCAAGTGTCAAAACTTACTTTTTGTATTTTACAGCACCTTTTAGAAAAGGCAGTAGTGCTGCCATGGACGTTTTGCATTTATGCAAATAACTACTTAAATAATTAATAAATAAATATACCGAGCTGCCGGGATTGGCACCCGAGACGTTCTGCGCCGCAAGCAAATACTACGCCACGGAGCCACGGAAGTCACGGGGACCGCCATACATTTATACATATATATTTCAGGTAAATTCCAGTGAATAATTATCACATTATAAAAGTCTATATGCAGTATAGAAATCATAGACAAATATGCTGCAGAAAGCGAGAATCCAAGGTCGTCTCGAATACTCGCTTTAAGTAGATAAATTGAGTTGATGATCACTAGTCGCGTTACAATCATCATAGGTTAAAGACACTCTTCACTGGATTTGTCGATTTGGCCTTTTCACTAAATAATAAAAATTATTACACTCTATTTCAACTCAGCAGTTACGTACACATAAAATAGAATAAAGAATTAGAGTTATATATCGAAGTATAGGTTACAAGCTTATTTGTAATATTTCTGACAAACATATCCTAGACGCCAGCCTTACATACTTTGCGGGATTTAAAAGCTAGTCGAAACCTAGAAGCGACGATATCAGTCTGCGAACACTCATAGCAATCTCTTGGAGGTTCAACTTGCGAAAATATTAGCTCTATATAAGTTAAAAGCGGAGTGGGAGTAAAAGAGTTATATATGTGGGGAAAATATTTTTAAATTATAACTATTTTAAATTATATCCACAACATCTTTAATTTTACACCTGCTTGGTTATTCTCATAAACTCTGTTTACGGGATTTAGGTTTTTGAGGATTTTTCGTTAATACGTGGTGAGATCCAAAAGTTTTCTGGTCAACGCCATAAAATCTGTTTTTTTTTTATGGACATGTGTGGCTGGGAAATCCCGCGTGTGCCGAAAAGGCGATTCACGTTGGTTTTAAATAGTTGTAATTTGTACTCGGCGGGAAACACAGCCCTAGGCATATTCTTTCAAAGGGATGATGTTTTCCATATAAAGACAGCTTAAAAAAGGGCTTAACCTCTCACGAATGTGATGTATTAGTGTGACGGTTATTCCTAGCATGCACCGCTCCACAGTGTGGCCATTCGAGTGATGTTGTTTCAAAAATATCTACGGGTCTCAGGATTTTTTTTTAATAATCCTGATCAAATATCGTAAAGATTTTCGGAGCCCGATTTTAAAAAAGGAAGTTAACCTAACTTAACCTAATCTAGCTTAATATAAAGTAAAATAATGACAAATTAGGAAATAAAAAGTAATAGTCTCTGAATCTAAAAGTTTTAAATATAACTCAATATAACCCTGAGGGTTGTGGGTAGCAAGTCCTGCCGTTGAGGTCCATAAACATTTCTAACGGTGATGCTGGGATTGTGGGTTGCTTTATTCAGGAGCTGAGCGTTGCTCACAAGTTACCGCATGGTTGGCATCTGACGTGTGTCATATCTTCAAATCCTACTGAAACCAGATGCTCTGCTAATAACTATCAGAATTTTCTAAAATAGGTGTAGAGAAGTTTTCAATTATTCCAGTCACACTTATAACGGATTCTACGGAAAACCTTACAACTCCCTCTTGCTTCTGTAGGCGATAGAAAATGGCTGGCTCGGTCACTTCGAGTGCATTTGCAAATTATAGTTGGGTTGAGCAAGGATGAGCTTATGAGTGATATAGGCAGTATATTTGCCCAGCCCAGTTAAGTCTAGCAAAGATTCTAATCCTAATTTACTCCACTATGTTGGGAACGTGGAATCTTTGGCACAATGATACTACTCAGTACATATCACCACTACACCAAACATTTTATTCTTGCACTCGACGCGCGTTTTGCTAACCATGTTAGCTTCATCAAGAACGATGATTGACTCAATCAGCTTCATCAGTCAAACATCGCTCCAGATGAAGCTAACATGGTTAGCGAAACGCGCGTCGAATTCAAGAATAAGGTGTTTGGTGTAGTGGTGTTACATACATAGTAGTACTAATTTACTCCAATTGCTCGTTTTTCACAATTTTTGGTTGCCTGCGGCCTTCGGCATACTAAAACTTGAAATTTTCCTCTGGAAATGCTCTTTTTCACCCAAAATGGCATAAATTAAATAAATATTTTGCCTTAGCCATTTTTAGTGTTCCGTACGGAACACTTATAAGATGACTTCGGTGTCTGTCTGTCAGTCTGTTCGTCTGTCTGTCTGTCACACCCGAGTTTCTCCGAAATTATTTGTCATGAAAAGTTGAAATTTGGTAATAATATAGGAATTGATAGCCTCATTAGAGCCATGTAGTTTTGAAACTTAAATTTTAACTTAAAGGGTTAGTTTTGGGGGGTGAAATCGGAAGTGAAAAAAAATTTTTTTACTAGGTCGTCGAGTGTGGTGTCAAACGAAAACTTGTGAAAACACTAGTAATATATATATATATATATATATATATATATATATATATATATATATATATATATATATATATATATATATATATATATATATATATATATATATATATATATATATATATATTCTTATTATTCTTAAAAAAGGGCGAAAAATGGCTGCCCCCCTTATCTCGAAAAGTACTGATCAAAAAATTTTGAAAAAATTCTAGAATATTCTCCACTGGGTGTAGATTGAGCGAAAATTATCACGAGCGCATTACCTTTAATAATTTATCTGGTATATAAAAAAAAAAACAAAAATTTCAAGGTAATTAGTTTTCAGTAAAAATTGGAAACAAACTTTGTTGAAAACTCATTTGGGGTGTGTTTTGTGAAGTCACTGATCATTTCATACCTCCGTAACAAAATTTTTTATTTTAAAAGCAATCAACGTACGGAACACTAATTGCGCAAGTTCAACTTGCACTTGACCGGTTATTTCGATTTAAAATCCTGACAGATAGTTTTGCCTCCAAAGTTGTTTACCAAACTACATTGCAACAAAGGGATTTTTCAGGTTATGTTTACAATATCAAATATTATACCTCGTTTTAATGTTCAAAATGAATTTCGTAACCGTCAGGAGCGAATGAATAACTTCATGCTTTATAATATACCTGAAGGGAGTAATGACGCCGACGAGATGAACAGTATTATTTCCAACTTATCTGGATCAATTCCTAGGATTGTTAGTATTACGAGAGTGGGGAAGAAAAATATCAATGGCCGTCGATCAATAAAGGTTGCGTTGGATTCAGCATCGGCTGTTCAGGCCTTGTAATATATAAACTGAAAGGCAAGGAAGTCTACTTGGGGTATGATTTGACCAAGCAGCAGCGGGATGCCGAGAAACTGATACGTATTGAGTTTAAATCGAGAATAGATGCTGGCGAGAATAATTTAATATTCAAGTTTGTCAGCCCAAAATACAAGAGCGGAAAAAAAACTAAAATCTACGGGGGCAGCTCAGACTTCTGATTATGGTGGCTTAACTGTTTATTATCAAAATGTTCGGGGACTCAGAACCAAGCTTGTTGCTCTGGCTCAGAATGTTGCATTGCAGTCCTATAATGTAATAGCCTTGTCTGAAACCTGGTTGACGAATGCATTTCATGATGCAGAGCTTGGAATGCATGATTATGTGATTTTTAGAAGAGATCGGTCCCTGGCCACAAATGCTGCACTCAGGGGAGGTGGTGTACTGATTGCCATTAGGAAGCACATTCCTTGTCAGCTAATTGCATCGTCGGATAGTATTGAACATCTATATGTTTCTATTAATTTTGGCAAATGCGTTACTGTTATTGGCTGTGTGTATATACCACCTAGATCACCTCCTGAAATTTACCAAATATTTAGTGATACCCTTGATAGCATCTCTGAGGCATATCCAGACTCTAAGTTTTGTGTGACTGGTGATTTTAATATTCCTAAAATGGCCTGGATCGAGGAGGCATTGAGTTCAACACCGTTTCCCCTGGATTCACCCGCTGGCCGTGAACTGGAGATATGTGAAATAGTGTCAAATATGTGTGCCTTTCATAATTTATTTCAAGTGAATAATGTAATTAATAAAACTGGTTCTGTTCTTGATCTGGTTCTAAGCCATGTAAATGATCTATCCCTGGGGATGGCTGATGATCCTCTGATCCTACCGGATGATTTCCATCCACCTTGAATTTAAGCTAATATTTATAACTAATAAAAAAGTTATTTCACCCCAATGTACTGAATTCTATTATGATTTTAAGTCTGCGAATTATATTTCGATAAATCATTTTCTGGATTCGGTATCGTGGGATCATCTGCTTTCGAACCGGGGGGTTAACCAGATGTTGAATATTTTTTATGATGTACTTTATAGGGCCTTAGATTTGTATGTTCCGTTAAAGAAGGTATCTAGTAGAAAATTCCCTAGGTGGTTTTCTCCTGAGTTGAAAAACTTAATAATTCGTAAAAAAGAAGCACACAAGAGGTTTAGATCATCTGGGGAACCTCAGGACTATTATTACTTCTCTGCTTTAAGATCACAGTGTAAGAATTTATCACGTAGGTACCATGTTGATTATATCTCCAACATTGAACTCTCTATCAGAGATAACGTGAAAAGCTTTGGGGACTTTGTTGGTGCACAGCGTGGCACAAATGACCTTCCTCCTAGGATGTTTTATAATGAACAATCTGTGGACATGGGCATTGATGTAGCTAATCTTTTTGCAAGTTACTTCGGCTCTGTTTACTCTGATGAGTTACTAGGTTATCCAGCCTTACCCTCTACTAATATTCATAATATCTTCAAATTTAAGATTTCAATCTCTGAAATTTACGAGGGGCTCTCGAGGTTGGATCACAGAAAGGAGTCTGGTCCTGATGGTTTACCTCCTGGATTACTAAAGGCATTATGCATGTTGTTTAACCGGTCATTGGAGGAGGGTTACTTTCCTGACTATTGGAAGACCAGTTTTGTCACCCCGGTATTCAAGTCAGGGGACAGGGCAGATATCGCAAACTATAGGCCAATAAGTATTTTGAGTACTGTTCCTAAATTATTTGAAAATCTAGTAACTAAAGTATTGGCATCTAACTTGGGACCATCTATAATAGATGCACAGTTTGGTTTTCAGAGAGGCAAGTCTGCTGAATTGAACTTGATTTCCTATACGGACTACCTGTCGAGGACCTTGGAGAGTGGATCTGAGGTACATTCCATCTATACCGATTTCTCTAAGGCCTTTGATAGGGTGAACCATGGTGTTCTTCTTAAGAAGCTCAATAACCGTGGCATATCGGGTCCACTGTTGGGCTGGATTAGGAGTTATTTGTGTGGCAGAGTTCAAGTGGTTCGAGCTAATAATTTTAAGTCTGTCAACATTACTGTGCCCTCAGGAGTGCCTCAAGGCTCCCATATGGGGCCTCTGCTGTTTTAACCTGTTCTTGAATGATGTGGCCGACTGCGTTCGGTCTTCCAGGTTCTTGCTTTTTGCTGATGATTTGAAGTTGTATGCGGCGGTTGGATCGATTGAGGATTGTGTGGGATTGCAGGGTGATTTGGATAGACTTGGTGTCTGGTGTCAGTTAAACGGTATAGTTTTAAATACTTCTAAATGCTTCTCTATGTCTTTCTCGAGATCGCGCAATTCATTGTTTTTTTGATTACAGCATAAATGGGACTTCCCTCGTGTCCGTGGTTAATGTTAAGGATCTGGGGGTTAAGTTTGATTCGGCACTGAGTTTTATTCCTCATATAACCGAGGTAACGTCTAGGTCTCTGAGGATGCTTGGGTTCATTAGGCGTTGCTCATCAGAATTTTCATCCATTACCTCTATAAAAATGCTGTACTGCTTGTTGGTTAGGCCTCTCTTGGAATATTGCTCATGTGTGTGGAACTCACCTTTTGCTTGCCATGTTAGGCGCTTGGAGCTTGTTCAGAGTAAATTTCTACGTCATATTAATTTTAAATTCTTTAACAATGATTCTTTTAGTTATTCAAAACTGACATCTGCATTAAATTTGAATACCCTGTTTAACCGGAGAGTTCAGCGTGATCTTGTAATGTTCTTTAAAATTTTAAATTCCATTTTAAATTGTCCAGAACTTTTATCTCAGATTAATTTGTATGCACCCTCTAGACATACTAGATCTACGTTGTCCTTCTTCAAACCTTATCATAAGACAACCTACGGAGCTAATACCTTCATAACAAGATCTATGGGCATTGTAAACAACTGCCCATCACTGGAATTGTTCTCCAGCTCCTTATCACTTTTTAAGAGGCAGATCCGGGTTCTTTTCTGAATTTTTTAGTTTTAGCCTTTAGTTTTAAGTAGTTTTAAGTGTCATTTATATTGTAAACTTTTGTATTTTGTCTTTATTAGTTAATGGGCCTGTCCCGTAAATAAATAAATAAATAATAAATAAAAATGGCACTTTAAAATTCCTGTAAGGATGAGAAAAAAATTTTATTTAAATAGGTTTGGTAGTCGATGAAACGTAGGATCTAGAATTAATTTTTGAACCGAATAAAATCTCACCTATTTGAAGCAGTAAATATAAGAAGTAGTAAGTTTAAATTTTCGGTATCGATGATTAGCTTGTAAAATTCAGAGAAGACGTTCTCGAAATCCCTTAAGGATGCCTTTTAAGGGGTTTTATACGTTTAATTGATAACAAACATCGCCAAGAGGAAGCGAGGCAGCGAAAAATCGGAAAATCGTGACTGAAATTTAATGCAACGCATTTTCGAAAGAAAAGTGGATATTAATAATGCTAGCTTTTGTTTTAATGTACATTTTCGCATCTTTTTTATTCTTTTATTTTCTTTGTTTTTTTTTTAGAAATGGTCATTTTATTTAATATTTAATGCAAGTTCTACTATTCGAATTATTATAGGTTCCAAATTAGTTTACCTCGAGTTCTATCAAAAATACACAGTCCTCCGTCCAGACTATACGACTAGCAGACATTTGTTTTTAAAATGACGAAATAAAAAATGAGTAACTCAAGCTGCTAAGCTAACAGCAATGTATTTAAGGTAAGCCAATTTCGAGCTATTTACTGGTCACTTTTTGCAATCGAAGGGGATGGTATATCGAATTTAAAGGAAATGAAGATTTAAGATGAAAATGTTCGACTGTTGCTAAAAGACATGTGAACGGTTTAATGAATAATAAAGCAATTTGAAATAAAATTCTAAATCGTTCGAACACGTAGATGTCCCACCTACTTAAAAAATAAAGGACTTTTACGTCTCGAGCTGCGTTAACCAATCCAGAAATAAATATTGGTTAATGCAGTGGTTGTATATGGTTATCCGATGCAGATGCCTAGATGACACCACTAATTCATTTTTGATGCTTCTTTTTCTGTTTTAATATTTCTTTAGTTGTTTGGCGTATTTAATCCTAGACCAATAGCATGACCGAAGGGGTAGAGATTTTCCACCTCCAATAAAAAAGTCGTGTTTCAAAGTGCTTTTTTTGTACATTCATAGGGGTAGGTCCCTGGCGCTGTCTCCTTGGCTAAACCACAGGTAATGAGTAAACTAAAACCAATTTTATCTCAGAATTATATTATCAATATAGGGTCGTTCCGAAGTTTTTTAACTTTTCTTCATATCATTATCACTATAAGTCTAATTCTATCCAATGCTGGATGTAGGCCTTCCATCTGAATTTCCATCTTAATCTATTTGCAGCTGTTATCATCCCCCCTGTATATCAACCCGTAATCTGGTTTTGGGACATCCGACGCTCATTTTCTGTTCTCGTGGTCTCCATTCTAATGTTCGCTTGCTCCAACGATCATCCGTTGTGCGTGCTATATGTCCAGCCCAGAGCCACTTTCTTTCTGCTACGTGCTCTATAATATCCTTTAATTCCGTTTGTTCACGGATCCATTTGTTTCTTTTTCTTTCTTTAAGTTTTATTCCGATCATCTTTCGTCTGCTCTTTGGGTTCGAGCTAGGTTTTGTATATCGGCTTTATTTAGTGTCCAAGTTTCAGCACCATATGTAATTACGGGTAGGATGCACTTTAGCCTGATTCTTCTTGAAATTTCATCCGAGATACTACCTCTCGTCGTAGTAATTTTTTGCCCCAGATACACATAGTCCTTAACAACCTCGAGAGCTGTTTCTTCCTTTTATAACTATGTTGTTATTAGTGTTGGTTAATATTTTTGTCTTACTTTTATTCATCTTAAGACCGATTATCTTTGGGTAGTAATTTAACTTATTTATCATTTCTTGTAACTCATGTGGATTACTACTGATGACTACAATATCGTCTGCAAACCTTAAATGACTCAGATACACACCATCTATCGTTATGCCCCTCTTTGTCCAATCTAATTGGCGGAATACGTCTTCTATAGCTGTAATAAATACTTTAGGAGATATTGTATCTTACTATCTTCATATACGGATTTGTTCTGTACTAGGTTTTATGTAATTCTTTGCGTTTTCATATATATCTTTAAGTAGAGTAGTGTATCTAGAATCAATTCTGCAGTTGTTCAAGCCGTTGATGATTGCCCACATTTTTATAGAATCAAAAGTCTTCTCATAGTTTATGAAGGCTATGTAGAGTTCGAAATTGTATTGTATGCTCTTCTCTAGGCTATTTCTCATTGTCTGTAAGTAGTCGCATGTACTATAGCCGGATCTAAAACTAGCCTGTTCGCATGGCCTTTAGGAATCTAACTTATTTTTTAATCTACTGGAGATGATTTTAGTCAAAAGTTTATAAACATGAGATAGTAAGCTAATCGGACGGTAATTGTCCGACCTTCTGATCTCTCCCTTTTTTTGTAGAAGTATTACTTCTGACGTATGCCACAATTTTGGTATTTTGCCAGTTTCTAGACACGTGTTGAAAAGTTTGACAACTTTTGTCCTCTCCAGCCTCCAATAGTATTTCCTATAAAATACCATCAGGGCCTGCTACTTTGATACGCTTGACGTCACTCTACAGTAACTTCTGGCAGTTCTTCCCAACCTATATTTTGTATTTTCTTTACAGTCTGTTTTCTTTATTCTTCAATGGGTGTGGTTCTGGACCTGTAGAGTTCAATATAGTAGGTGTTTATTTTTGTCCCTTTCGTCATTTCTTGTCCCTCACTATTTTGTAATTTAATAATCTCTATTCTTCCGTTATTCAGTTTCTTGTTTATTACTTTCGGGTCTTTATTTCCAACAATGGTTTCCAAAATCACTTTATGCGTTCTTATATCTTTTCTGACCGCTTTTCTGTTTAACTTGTTAAGCTCCGTCTAGTCTATTTTATGCTCATCTCTGTTCATATTTCTTCTTCTTTCCATGAGTTGTTTCGTGTTGTCACTTATTTTGTACTCTTATTTTTCAGTTTTTGTGGCTACTGCAGCGGAGGCTGCTTTAATTATGAATGTTAGTTCTTCAGCTTTTGTATATATTGTTTCGAAGATTATATTATCTTTAATCCCTTCTAATTGTTTTCGATTTCTAGTTTCTTGGGCGCATTTTTACCAGTTCCCACCCACTGTTTCCACTACTGCTTCACCTCTGTGGTGTAATGAAGAATTCATGTTTTACGTACTACTATGAAACATCGTCTATCCATTAATTGATTGGGGGGGGGGGGGGTGGCATTAAAACGCCACGCTTGCCAGACGTGTTGGCTAGTCGGTAAAGGATTTGGAAAGGATTAAAGTATCGTATAGCTAGGATTAGGGGTTTAGGACTGGGGGGAGAACCATGGCTCGCGTGGGCAGGGTCGCTTCCCTGAAGTAGGCCTGTCTCTGTCGGGATCACAGAGAGTGCCAACCCGCTACCCTAATAGCAAGTCTAAAATGGAGATGGGCTGGACATACGATGTGACAACCGGACAATTGTTGGAGTAGGAAGATACAGGATTGGATACCCTGGTTGGGAAAGAGATCAAGGAGCAGACGTCAGACCAGGTGGAAAGACGATCTAAAACTTACAGCCGGCCTAGCGTGGATACGAGAAGCACAGGAAGGAGATAAGTGGAGAACAAAAGGGGAGGCCTATGTCCGACAATAGATGTAAAAAGGCTATGAAGAAGAAGAAGAGGAAGAAGATGAAACATCGAGGGGATTCACTGGAATTATGTTTAAACAAGGCTAAACACTCTTGAGAAATATTCAGATTGCAACAAACGTGACATCCATGTAGCAAAAAGCTGTCGCATATCCAAAACATCGTGTAAAGTATAGTGGAGATAATCTGTTGAGATATAGGCGATCATTTAGTAAGCTATTGTAAATTTTTGTGACAATCTCGTCCATCGTAGAGGTTCTCGGGCATCCTGAGCGTTTATCATATTGAATAGATATACAACCACGTTTAACAGTAGTCCACTTTTTAATCATCGAAAACAAAGGAAAAGAGGCATTTAATGTGACATTGAACTCTTTTTGAGGAGTTAAACCTTAAGCGCAGTATTTTATAACAGCTCGCACTACAATTTTATCCATTTTTGGAACCACCCTCATACTACAGTACGGATTATTTCACAGCAGTTATATTAGTGCTTTAAGGAAATCGGCAACTAACTTATGATAATTAAACTGATAGGAATATAATGAAATTTAAAATATCAAGAAATAAAAAAACCAAAAGTTCGCATGTTTACGAGGCTGGTTTGAAAAGTCCGTGCAAAGTCCGAGAGATGGCACCACCGGCGCGTATCGAGGTCATGTTTAGTTAGTAGCATCTCTTGAATGAACGCACACCAAGTTTCAGCCATATTGGTCTATTTCTTTGTGTTTGGCATTCGTGTGAATCAAGGAAGTCGAGTGATTTTCAAGAAATGGACGAAAAAGAATTTCGTGTGGTGATTAAACATCACTTTATGAAAGGCAAAACGCATCAGGAGACTAAAGAGAAGCTTGATAAACATTATGATGACTCTGCACCTTGGATTAGAACAGTTTATAAGTGGTTTCAAAATTTTCAGACTGGCCATATGGGCACAAGTGACGCTGAACGTTCTGGACGGCCTGTGGAGGTTACGACTCCAGAAATCATTGATCAAATCCATGACATGGTGATGGATGACAGAAGAGTTAAGGTGCGTGAGATTGCTAGTACTGTGGGCATCTCGACTGAATGGGTACATAATATTTTGCATAAACATTTGGACATGAGAAAGCTATCCGTAAGATGGGTGCCGCGATTGCTCACGCTTGACCAAAAACGGAATTGTGTGAATTGTTGCAAGGATGGTTTGCAGCTGTTCCAGAAGAATCCGGAGGACTTTAAGCGTCGTTTTGTCACTGTGGATGAAACATGAATACCTTACTGTACTCCTGAGACCAAACAACAATCTAAACAATGGGTTACCAAGGGGGAATCTGCACCAAAAAAGGCGAAGACCGTTCCTTCGGCCGGAAAGGTTATGGCGACTGTCTTTTGGGATTCGCAAGGGATAATCCTCATCGACTATCTGGAAAAGGGTAAAACTATTACAGGTGAATGTTATTCATCGTTATTGGACCGTTTGAAAACGGAGCTGCAAGAAAAAAAACGCCCGCGATTGGCCCACAAGAAAGTCCTTTTCCATCACGACAACGCACCAGCACACACCTCAGCAGTTGTGGTCGCAAAATTAATGGAAATAGGATTCCAACTCGTTTCACATCCCCCCTATTCTCCAGACTTGGCTCCCTCGGACTACTATTTGTTCCCCAATTTGAAGAAATGGCTGGCGGGACAAAGATTTTATTCAAACGAGGAGGTGATTGCAGACACTAATGGATATTTTGCAGACTTGGACAAATCCTATTATTCGGAAGGGATCAACAAACTAGAACATCGTTGGACGAAGTGTATAAGCCTAAAAGGAGACTATGTCGAAAAATAAAAAAGTTTACCACAAACACATAAGTAGTTTCTATTTTTGCACGGACTTTTCAAACCAGCCTCGTACATTGAAACGCGATCACACCTGGCCTGAAAACTGGGTAACTGGATAGCATGCGAACGAATAGGTAAAACGTATAGTGAAGATTCTAAGAACTCCGAAAATTATAATTCACTTGCTCAATTATCTAACTATGTGTAATTGTGTTTGTGATTCAAGTTATACTATATAAATTTTAAAATTAGTATATTTATGATATATTGCAAAAAAAATATTGGTCATCGGAGATTTCAACTCAATAATTGGTAGCATATCCATCCAGGGAGTGATGCAGAGTAGTTATTAACAACCTGCGCACAACAAGAATTCCGCATTAACAATACCTACTTTGACTACGAGCATCAATACAAAAACACGTTTAACAACTCAGGGAGTCAAAAATCTATAATAGACTTTGTCATTACAAGTCAAAGCATACACCCCTAAGAAATTCTGGAAGTAAGGATTTTGAGGTTGGCAAATGCAATAACAGAACACGGTTTAACACTTAAATACAGTCAAAAAATAAACATACAAAAGAAAAAGCTTGAGGAATACATATTAAAATATAATACGGAATTCTTTAATAACCACAGTACAATAATGCTATACTGAGAAAGACTAAAACAAATAACCGGTCAAGTGCAAGTTGAACTTGCGCAATTAGTGTTCCGTACGTTGACTGCTTTTAAAATAAAAAAAATTGTTACAGAGGTATAAAATGATCGATCAGTGACTTCACAAAACACACCCCAAATGAGTTTTCAACAAAGTTTGTTTCCAATCTTTACTGAAATCTGATGACCTTGAAATTTTTAAAGGTAATGCACTCGTGATAATTTTCGTTCAACCTACACCCCGTGGAGAATATCCTAGAATTTTTTCAAAATTTTTTGATAAGTACTTTTTGAGATAAGGCGGGGGGACAGCGATTTTTCGCGATTTTTTAAAAATAATACAAAGAAAAGTGCGCGCAAGTATTACATTATATATATACCTATATATATATATATATATATATATATATATATATATATATATATATATATACGAGGCAGGTTTTTTAAGTAAGTACCGTTTTGCGATTCCGCCGCCGCAGCGATACGGTCGGCGTTCCGCGCATGCGCGCTGGTAACCTACATCTCATGTCTACGCACTGACGCCATTACAGCCTGATCCTTCATTGTATACATTGTTTACTGAGTGTTTAAGATGCCTCCGACAATCGTGAGTCCCGCCGATTGTGAAGTACGGGCTGTTATACGATTTCTTAGTGCTAAAGGCGTAAAACCGATCGATATTCATCGTGAGATCTGTGAAGTTTACGGACAAAACATTATGAGTGATGGAATGGTAAGGAAATGGGTGAGAGCATTTAAAGATGGCCGCACAAATGTGCATGATGAAGAACGGAGTGGGCGTCCTTCGGTCGTTAATGAAGATTTGGTGCAGAAAGTGGACGAAAAGGTGAGAGAAAACAGACGCTTTACAATTTCATCATTGTGCGACTGCTTTCCTCAATATTCTCGTAGTGTTTTGTATCGCATTGTGACCGAGAACTTGAATTACCGGAAATTGTGTTCACGTTGGGTTCCAAAAATGTTGACGGATTTGCATAAAACCCAAGGTTTAGGCAGTGCATTGACTTTCCTTGAGCGGTACCACAATGAAGGTGAACATTTTTTAGACCAAATTGTTACTGGTAAGCAAACAATTTCTGCCCGCAAAATCATGTGCACAGTTTTTTGGGACAGAAAAGGAGTATTGCTAGTGGAGTTTCTGCCTCGTAATGAGACAATCAATGCAGCGTCTTATTGTGAGACATTGAACAATCTGCGTCGTGCAATCCAGAACAAAAGACGTGGCAAGTTGAGTAAGGGTATCGTTTTGCTGCATGACAATGCCCGTCCACATGTGGCTAATCGGACCAAAGATCTCATCAAATCTTTTAAATGGGAAACTCTAGATCATCCTCCATACAGCCCTGATCTGGCGCCCAGCGACTACCATTTGTTCCTGCACTTGAAGAAGCACCTGGGTGGTCAGCGTCTTCAAGACGATAACGAAGTCAAAACATTTGTGATACAGTGGTTAACAAGTCAGGCGGCAGAATTTTATGAGGAGGGTATTCAAAAACTGGTGCCACGTTATGACAAGTGCCTCAATATTCACGGAAATTATGTAGAAAAGTAGATTAAGGTACAGGCTTTCATGTAAAAATAAAATTATAGCGATATCTTTGCACGTCTTTTTTTAATTCCAAAACGGTACTTACTTAAAAAACATGCCTCGTATATATATATATATATATATATATATATATATATATATATATATATATATATAATATATATATAAATTGTGAGTTTCGCAGGGTTGCAGCCAGATTATAAAGTATTTTCTAGGGCATTCACAAAAAATAATACTCTTTTTACTTAGTGAAAACTTTCGGATATATTCAATCCTTCTTCAGTCACTCTACAAAAGGGGACGTTGGGCATTAAAAAAAGCTTTAAAAAAAACAAAAATTATTAAAAAACTTACTGTAAGTGAGGTTACAAACATAAACTAGGCTCTTTCAACATTCTTTCTTTCTCCAAAAAAAAACTTTTTTTGTCTCTTTCACCACACAGTGTACATGTAAACAATAAGAACATTCAAAAGGAAAAACAGTCATTAATTAAAATTTTCAAAATTTAACACCATTATACATGTATATACTCGGGACGCACAGAGAGCGGTATTGTACTGCCAGTCGTGGTAAATATGCACTTTTTTTGAAGATGTTTGTTAGATTTAGGAATTTCTCTCTAGAAGAAGCTAGAGGATATACGGTTTATTTTAAAAACTAATTATAATTTATGTTATATAATAAGATGTCCATCTTTTTATTTTCGAAAAAACATATATGAGAAGATTGAAATTAATTACACACACAATGAGAGAAGAAGAAAAGAAAAAGAAAAAAAAAGGAAATGTAAAAAAGAGGAGAAAAAAGGAAAATAAAAAAAAGGGGAAATATATTTTATGCTAAGTTTGGGGTAGCTGAAGGCATCTCACTTCCTCCTTATTACTAATCTGAAGTAGGTTGGAGTAAATTACATGTACACTCTGTGGTGAAAGAGACAAAAAAGGTTTTTTTTTGGAGAAAGAAAGAATGTTAGAAGAGCCTAGTTTATGTTTGTAACCTCACTTACAGTAAGTTTTTTAATAATTTTTGTTTTTTAAAGCTTTTTTTAATGCCCACCGTCCCCTTTTGTAGAGTGACTGAAGAAGGATTGAATATATCCGAAAGCTTTCACTAAGTAAAAAGAGTATTATTTTTTTGTGAATGCCCTAGAAAGTACTTTATAATCTGGCTGCAACCCTGCGAAACTCACAATTTTTGTTTAAATACACCGCCGTGAAATTGATAACTCATATATATATATATATATATATATATATATATATATATATATATATATATATATATATATATATTTTACTTGTGTTTTCACAAGCTTTCATTTGACACCACACTCGATGACCTAGTAAAACATTTTTTTTTCACTTTCGATTTCACCCCCCAAAACTAACCCCTTAAGTCAAAATTTAACTCTCAAAACTACTTGGCTCTCATAAGGCCATCAATTCCTATATTATTACCAAATTTCAACTTTCTATGTCAAATAGTTTCGGAGAAAATCGGATGTGACAGACAGACAGACAGACACCGAAGTGATCTTATAAGTGTTCCGTACGGAACACTAAAAATCATCGACAATCACATTAAAGGACAAGATAACTTGAACCAGGCTTGGAGAAAAATCTTATCGAACATAAAATCAAGTGCAACTGAAGCAATAGAAAAGGGAAAAATTAACATAAATGGAACAAGAAACAATAAACCATGGTTCACAGAAGAAGTGAAACAGCCAGCACAGAAAAACAGGACTGATACATACAATATAGAAACGGTAGAACACCAGAAGAAGTACAAGAGTAAGGAACCGAGTTAACCAGGCGATGGTAGAATTAAAAGAGGACTATTGGGGAACGTTTCAATGGAAATAAAGCACAATTTATACGGAGCTCAAAAGGAAGTGTGAAAAATGCTAACGAATAGGCAGAAAGCAACAAATGAAGAAATACAAGTGACAACCATTAGAACAGAAAAATAGTTATCATACTTTCAAGAAATGTATAGACATCAGACTGAAAACAAAACAAACGAAGAAGATCTGGAATAGACCACAGAATCAACGACTACGACGCTCTAAAATGAAATCGCATTAGCAGAAGTAGTACAAACACTGGAAAAGCTGAAAAATAGAAAATCGCCAGGTGCGGATGATGTTAGCAATAAAATTCTGAAATACGGGGAGATGTTTTGGCCAAAGAAATAACGAAACTTTTTAACAAAATCCTCAAAGCAGAGACGATTTCAGAAAATTGGACGACAAATATAACTATCTCAATATTTAAAAAAGGCAATAAATAAGGACTAAAAAATTATAGAGCTCCGTTCTTAAGGTATTCACGAAACTGCCAACACAAAGGATTAAACTCAAGGTAGAAATGTGTGAGGAACAGCAGGGCTTCCGTCAGAAAAGATCCACAATAGATGCGATATATTATACGATAACTAGTAGGAAAAGGAATCGAATTTAACACACTCATCCTTATTTGTATGGTGGACCTAAAACAAGCATTCGATAGAATCCGACATCGTAGCCATTCTACAACATCATAACGTCGACAACAAGTATATCAGACTAATAAAATATATTAATAACAACAACAAAACACACATCAAAGTCAATCAAAAACTAATGGAGGAAAAAAACATCAGGACTAGAATACGACAGGGTGATAGCTTAAGACATACACTTTCCAATATGGTGATGAATGAAATAATTAGAGACGTTAAGAACGAACGCACAGGATACCGAATGGCCAACAAATCGCTAAAGATACTATGCTATGCGGATGACGCAGCATTAACAGCAGAAGATGATCTGCAACGCCTATTATTTAGATTCAAAAAGATAGCAGAAAAGTAAAACATGATCATCTCCACAGAAATGTTCGATGCAAGTTGGCCGTAGATGGCAAGTGATGAAATTGGACTACCTTAAATCACAAATTTCCAGTAACAGAAATCTAATTGAAGAAATGACAGCGAACACCATGAAAGCATCCAGAATCTCGGGAAGCCTAAAGTAAGGTGAGGATCTACAAGACTTGTGTGAGACCAGGCTTTACATATGCAGCTGAAACCAGAGCAGAAGCGTCCAAAACCAAACTGATGAGAAGTACTGAAATGAGAATTCTAAGAACAATTAAAGGAGTAACACTGTGAAATTAAATAAGAAGCAGCACCATAAGAGAAGAACTACAAGTAGAAGAAAGTGAGTTATATGAGTCAGATCCAGGAAACGACATTGGAGAGACCATGTGGATAGGATGGATCAGAATAGAATTGCAAAGTGGGTTAAAGATCACATGCCCCACAGTAACAGGTCAATCACCGAAGAGGTAGGTGGTAAGAAAGCTGGACATCCGGCCAAGTTAAAGGATAGTAGCAGAAGTAACAGTGCAAAGCTCTAAAATAAAGAATAAGAAGAAGAGCATTTATCATAAATCTTATGTATGCAATTTGCATTCAACCTGTCCTTTTAAGGTACTGTTACTCCTTTAATATTTTATAAATACAATTAACGTCACATTCCACCTAAGCAAAACATTTCGGGAACAAAATTTTATCTATTATTTGAAAACAGCCTGGCTCGGAGAGATTTCAGCACTTTAATGCATAAAAATACGATTCTCGCTTGTAACTACGCCATTATGACGCCTCAGATAGAGGCATTACGCGCACTCTTGGCTCCGTATTAACTGGCTGCGATAACAGAAATTAACCACTCTCACTATATCAGCGGCTTAGGAACCTTAGACCTTGTACTCGACTTTCTTAAAATAGAGTTTTTTTCTTAAAGAGTAACATGATATGTAATAATAATATAGAGTAGAATAAAATAGAATATATTATAAAGGGTTTTCCATTAGGGATGTCCGACTTTTAACAGCTAATCTTGGTTGGCAGATGTTTGATATCTGATGTCATTTGTGTGTAGTAAGGTTTACCATTCAATTATGATTCGTTTCACGTTAAAAGAACGCTTGGAAATTGTCCAAAATTACTTCGCAAATTCGCGTTCAGTTTGCGCTACCCAAAGAGCAATTCGATCAAAACACGCTCGTCATTCTGCTCCAAATGATCGTGCTATTCAGCGTATAATTAAAAAGTTTGAAAGTAAATCTCCACGATAAAAAGGTGCTTCAACGTGTAAGAAACCCTCGCAGTGAAGAGAATATCGCCGCCGTTCGAGCCAGTGTTCATGAGAAAAAAATGTATCGATTCCGCGTCGTTCTCAAGAGTTGGATCTTGGCGAATTTTGCGATTGGACTTGGGTTTGCATCTATATAAGATGGTAGTGGTCCAAGAACTAAAGCCTACGAACCATCTTTGTGCCGGGAATTTACCGAGTGGGCTCTGGAGATGATGGAAGCCGACCACCAATTCCATGAGAAAATCATCTTCTCCGATGAGGCCCATTTTTGGCTCAATGGCGTCGTTAATAAGCCGTTGCTGTTATTGGAGCGAATCCAATCCACAAATGATTCATGAGACTCCTTTGCATCCGCAAAAAATCACAGTTTGGTGTGGATTATGGCACGGAGGTATCTTTAAAAATGAGGAAGTAGCTACCGTTATCGTGAATAACGAGCACTATAACTCGATGCTGCAGGAATATTTCCTCCCAGAATTTGACGAAATGGACGCAGACGACATTTATTTCCAACAGGATGGCGCACAGCCCCATATTTCCGGCTTAAACATGGCTTTATTGCTCGCTAAGTTCAGTGAGTCATTAATTTCACGAAATGGCCCTCCTTATGCTTTGCCGCCGAGATCGTGCGATTTAACGCCTTTGGACTATTTTCTTTGAGGACACGTTAAATCGCAAGTTTACAGCAACAAACCAGTCACTTTTGATGCACTTGAAGCCAACATTTGTCGTGCCATAGCCGGCATAAGGCCGGAAATGCTAGCCCGAGTCATGGAAATTTTGTGTAAGCAGATTCGTGTCTACAAAAAGAATCGCGGCGGCCATTCGAGCGATACCTTGTTTAAATCTTAAATGGCATAAAATTTCCCGTTAAATGAAAATTCCAGAATGAATTTTACTTAAAAACTCTTTGTTTTGTTCAATTTTAAGATTAGGACGCTCTTAATGGAAAACCCTCTATATACGTTTCACTTAATACCGAAAAATTAAACAACAAGAATGCCAAAAAGTTACCTACCAACTTATTTTAAAGGGCGCGAAACACACGGCTGTCTACATTAACTCCACATGTCGAGAGTGTATGTTGTATAAATTAATAATTTAAATAATAGGAGTATTGATAAATAGTTAGCCTAAGCCACTCCCCCCAAAATAAATGCAGTTGCTCTGGAAAGTGGTTTCACTTTTAGTCAGTACGTACACAAAGTTTGGTGTTTCAGATTATATTCTGTTACTAGCCGGGCCCGCGGCTCCGCTCGTGTGGACTTGAGTCACTACTATCGTCACTGCTTATTCCTTATGTTACCCAAAGTATTAAAATATCTCCCATTATTTCCCCTTATCTCCCAATATTTCTCCTTATCTCCCATTATCTCTACATTTCCATTATCTAGGCTTATCTCTGCTCATCTCTCATCATTTCTCCTTATCTCCCATTATTTCTTCTTATCTCCCATTATCTCACCTTATTTCGCATTATCTAGGCTTATCTCGACTTATCTCGCAATATTTCTCCCTATCTCCCATTATTTATACTTATCTCCCATAACTCACCTGATCTCCCATTATCGAGGCTTATCTCGACTTATCTCCCATTATTTCTCCTTATCTCTCATTATCTCACCTTATCTCCCATTATCTCACCTTATCTCCCATTATCTGGGCTTATATCGATTTATATAGAACATATGTATAAATTTATAAAAACACGTAAATCGGATAAGTGGTTCTCGAGTGATAAGCGCACTAACGGACAGACAGGCAGACAGAGAGACGTTGCATTTTATATATTATATTCTTTGCTACTTGATATTGTTCCATATTTAATGCTTTAGGCAATGTATTGCAAGAGAAAGCGTTAGCGGCAAACTTTTCTCCGACTTGATTCACTATTATCGTCACTGCTTATTCCTTATGTCACCTAACGTAATAAAATATATCCTATGACCTGGCCAGAGAATATACGTATGTTTAAAAAAAAAGCACGTTAATCTGATAAGTGGTTCTCCAGTGATAAGCGCACAAACGGACAAACAGACAGAGAGACGTTGCATTTTATGTATATTATAGATATCCTTTGCTACATAATATTGTTCCATATTTAGTGGTTTAGGCAGTGTATTGCAAGAGAACGCGCTAGCGGCAAACTTTTTTCCGATTTGATTCACTATTATCGTCACTGCTTATTCCTCATGTTACCTAACGTAATAAAATATAGTCTATAACCTGGCCAGAGAACATATGCATGTTTAAAAAAAAGCACGTAAATCGGATACGTGGTTCTCCAGTGATAAGCGCACTAACGGACGGACAGACAAACGGACAGACAGACGTACAGAGAGACGTTGCATTTTATATATATTATAGATATAGATTATTATTATTATTATTATATAACCTGGCCAAAGAATATAAGTATGAATTTAAAAAAAGACACGTAAATCGGATAAGTGGTTCTCGAGTGATAAACGCACTAATGGACAGACAGACAGACAGGCAGAGATACATTGAACTTCATATATTGTAGATTATAGATTATAGATATTCTCTGCTACATAATATTGTTCCATTATTAATGGTTTAGGCTGGGTATTGCAAGGAAACGCGCTAGCGTCAAACTTTTTTCCGACTTCACTCACTATTTTACGTCACTGCTCATTACTTATGCTACCTATCGTAATAAAATATAGCCTATAACCTGGCCAGAGAACATATGTATGTTTAAAAAAAAAAAAGTACGTAAATCGGATAAGTGATTCTCCGGTGATAAGCGCACTAACGGACAGACAGACAGAGAGACGTTGCATTTTATATATATTATAGATTTCCTTAAATTTTTGAAGAAGCTATGACCGAGAAACATAGTGAATTCAGTAAAAACGAATGTCGATGGATGATAAAATATCTCTTTTTAAAAGGACTGCCCACTAAAGAAATTTACGATGTCATAATAAGGAGTTATGACTCGAATTTTCAAAAAAACGATTTTTTTACGGCTTCTTATTCTTTATACTTCTAAGAATTATTGAAAAAAAATTTTAAGAAAATTTCGTTCCAAAACAAAATTATAGCATTAAATGTGACCTGGCGTCGAATTCAGACCGCTACCTGTTTTCAAACACCGTCTGCAATATTACTCAGTCAATTTGTTTTTAATATTTTTTAACTTTTTTTTTTAATCTTAATAATTACTGTTCCTACAAAATGTCGAAAGGTTTTTTTAATTTTTCTAATAGACAATTTTTTATAAATAATTAAACGTAATTTTTTTGGTCGAAAATTGAAACAGTAAATTTATTATTTTAAAAAAAAACCTTCAACAATTTTTAACCGCTACATTATTTTACAAGATTAATTTCTATTTTTGCAGATTGGATTATTTCTTGTGAAGTTATCGTTCAGACAAGGAGGTACAATAGTTTTCATCAGTGGTCCATTTAGTCCGATAAAAAATATTTGCATTTAAAACATAAAATTTTTTTCTTATAATTTATATTATATATATATATATATATATATATATATATATATATATATATACGAGTATATATATATATATATATATATATATATATATATATATATATATATATATATATATACATATTTAAGGGTCCGTTACAGCTGATTCTGTCTCCCTTCTCTCAACCTCGCGTTCCATTCTCTTCGATCTTCTCAGTCTCCTTCCTGCAAGCCTCTGTTTTCCATTGCCTCATCGACGTCATCCCGCCATGAGCGCCTAGGTCTTCCCCTCTTTCTTCTTCCAATTAGACTCCATTCTGTGATTTTCTTAATCCACCTTCTGTCGTCGCTTCTCCTTACGTGACCATACAATTTCAATCGTTTTTCTTCTATGGCATGTACTGCGTCTTTTGTTATTCCCATTCGCGCTCTTATTTCCTCGTTCCTAATCCTATCAGTCCGGGTTACCCTACAACACCTTCTCCAACATTCCATCCCTACCACGTTTATTTTTGATTTATATTTCTTGTTAATGGTCCATGTTTCTGACCCGTATGTCATGATACTTTCAATGATTGTTCTGTATATTCTGACTTTATTTGCTTTCGTTATGTGCTTATCCCATAATATTGAGTTTAACTGTCTGATGCAGGTTCTCGTTTGTCCCAGTCTCGATTTCATTTCTTCTTCGGATGTTGCTTCTCATGTTATTATGGTGCCCAGGTATTTAAATTTTCTAGTTCCTTTAATTGTTACGTTCTCTTCAATTTCTAGATCTTCTATTTCTCCTGTTTTAGTTGTTAGGTATTCCGTCTTATTAAAGTTTATGTCTAGCCCAGCTTTGGCATACTCTTCCTTCAGTTTCCTGACCATATAGCTGAGATCTTCTTCGTCCTGTGCCATGACGACACAGCGAAACTCAAGCTGTATAAGTAGTCGTCTCTTACTGGAACTCCCATACCTTGGAATTTATTCTTCCAGTTTTTGAAAGTCTGCTCCAGGTAGATTTTAAACAAAGTCGGAGAGGTTGTACACCCTTGTAGTAGTCCTTTCGTTGTTCTAATTTTGGCCCCTAACTTACTACCAATTTTTACTCTATTAATATTATTTCTATATATCGCTTTTACTGCTTTTATTATTACTTTGTCGATTCCCATGTTTGACATTGCTTTCCAGAGGTGACTTCTAGCGACTGAATCTTAAGCTTTTCTTATACCGATAAAAGCTAGGTAGATTTCTCTGTTTTTGGCTAGTTTCTTTTCCATCAGTTGCTTGACTGTATATATGTGATCAATAGAGGACTTCTCAGCCGTAAATCCTGCTTGGTCTTCCCCTATTTTGCCTTTTATATTGTCTTCTATCTTATTCTTAATTACTTTCCCATACAGTCGTCCAATGCTTGAAATGATACTGATGCCTCTATAGTTTTCACATTTCCTTCCGTCACCTTTTTTAAAAATTGAGACTATGTGCGCTTCGGTCCATTCATTAGGTATTCTTTCTCCATTTATAGCCCCGTGGAACATGCTTCTTATTATTCGGTGCAGTTTCTCTGATCCGTATTTGATTAATTCATTAACCAGTCCTCCCGGTCCAGCTTCATTCCGGCTTTTCAATGATTTTATGGCCTTTTTTACGTCCTCGTATTTTATCTCTACCTCCTCATGTTCGTTTTGTTGTTGTTCGTCATCTTCGTCTCTATTCAAGAACCCTAGTCTGGTCTGTCTTCTGTTAGTAGTTTTTTATAATAGTTATCCCATTGGCTTCCTTAAATGTATTGTATATGGACTTTTTCTTTGGAGTTTATTTTCATAGCTCTAATCGTTCTAAATGCCTCCGTACTTCGTGTTCCACCTATATAGGGTTCGATGTTTTCTCATGCTTCTTATAATTTAAAGCAGGGGTGCTCAAACTTGAACTGCTGGCGATCTACCTCAATATTGTTAGACTACGACGATCGACTCTGAGAGGCTGCAAGTAAGTGTGATGCAGGATTATCGTCTAGGTAGGGTGTATCGTGGCATAGATATTAGTTTTCCGCACAATATGCATTTTTTTACTCAAGGTAAGTGTAGGTCTGCTCTAAAATGTCCATGAAAAAACTCATAATTATTCAAAATTGCGAGTTTATTGGTTCTTACAAAACAAACGAGTTTTAGTGTCTAAACTTAACTAAAGAGTGACTTTGGATGTTGAAGCGTGGCACTGCATGTCCTCAGCATACTTTTCATAAGATGGTACGTAATTACCGAGTGCTAATCGCAAGCATGATGACATATGTTCCTCAGTTAGTCGACTGCGATATTTTGACTTAATTATCCTCATTTCAGAAAATGCAGACTCGCACAAGTAAGTTGACCCAAACATTGCCGTCAGTTGAAGGGCGATTTGCCTTAGATTCGGATATTTATCTTCAGATATAAAACACCAGAATTTTGTATCAGATGCTGTTGCTTTGAGATGTATATCTGATATAATCTGTACTAACTAATTTTCAACAGAACATGAGTCCATGTTAAACTGACTTGCTATTTCAGTAGCTAATTCCTCAATGTTTTTACACGAAAAAGGATAGCTCATAAATGATGCGATATTTGCCAATTTACTGAAATCATAAAAACGTATTTCGAATTGGCCCAAAATATTTGATAATTCTGCCTCATAAATATCATAATTCAACTGAGGAATCCTTGCTTTCAAAGACGGAAAATTTTTCAGATCCTTTCTTTTCAGTTGATCTATCATAAGTTGCAATTTACTTTTGAATGCGTTTATTGCGCTAATCATCTCAATAATAGTTTTTCCTTTACATTGAAGCTTCAAATTAATGGTGTTTAAATGCATTGTGATGTCTGTCAAAAATGCCAAATCAGTCAGCCATTTTCCGTTTTTCAGCATCTGAGTGTCATCACCTCTTTCGTCCAGAAAAGCTGTTATTTCGGGCAATAATTCTTGAAACCTTCCTAGGAATTTTCCGCGACTCAACCCGTCCGTGTGAAGAACTAAATCAGTGTGTTCAGCTGACTCACTATCTTCCAACTGCATTTTAAAGAGCCGTCGTTGCAAGCTACGTGCACGGATAGAATTCACAATTTTTATTGCAATGCCCATAATCTCCTCCATGTTTAGAACTTTTGAACAGAAAACTTGTTGATGTATAATGCAATGGAAGGAGAAAAATGAAGGGAAATCATCAATAGCTCGACACAATGCCACAAAATCGTTTTTATTTCCAGTCATTGCTGGTGCTCCATCGGTTGTAATGCACACTAGTTTATATATTGGTAGCTTGTAGTTTGTTACAAAATTGAAGAAAAAGTTATATATATCTTCGCCACGGGTCTTTCCTTTCAGAGGAACCATTATCAAAAACTCTTCCTTAGCCGACATGTCATTGAATACCATTCGAATAAAAATACACAGCTGGCAGTGTCAGTCATATCGGTGGATTCGTCGAACTGTAAAGAAAAATATGTACATTCCATGATATCATGTTTTAGTTTATCTGCCATGTCCTGACTCATGACTTCAACACGCCTTGTGACAGTCGGACGAGATAACTGAAGTTCTCTAATAGCAGACATAATCTCTGTTTTATTTTTAAAATCTCCAAATAAATCACTCGCTTCAATAAATGCTTCCTTCACAACCAATCCATCATAAAATGGTTTCTTGTGTTTTGCCAATATATGAGATATTTTAAATGACGCGATCGTTGCAGCTTTTGATTGTTTGGCTGGTCTTGTGAACATGGTTTGTTCTTTTTTCAAACAAGTTATCAAATCACGTACTTTTCGTTTTCTTAATTCACTCTGTGACGAAAAATCCTTTTCATAGTTTTTATGAACCGTTTTATGATGCCTCTCTAAGTTCCCACGCTTAGGTATTGCAACTGACGCACGGCAAATGAGGCAAATGCACTTATCCTTTACCATACAAAAGAAAAATTCTTCCTCCCAATCGTTATTAAAATGATAAGTTTTACTTTTCTTCGCCGCACTCATTTTGGACTATTTATTAATAAAGTTTGTATCGATATATCGCTTTCAAGTTACAACTCAGACTGACTCCTATGCCTGCAGGCGCATCATTTATATCGGTGCGAACGAAGTCTCGAATGTTCCCGTCAAACACGCCGCCCGAAGTTTCTAGAAAAATCGGCGGGAATCAAAAACGCGGCTTTTCTGTGACAAGTACCGCGCGTTCCTTTGATAAAGCCGGCTTTTGCCGCTAGCAGGGGTTATTACGATAAAAGAAAGTGATGAGGGGATTATTCTGGCCTAATTGTGGATCGAATAAATTTAGTAGTTTATTCATTACATTTTGTTTTAGTTACCTAAAACAAAATCTGTGAATAGTTCTACATCGGAATTTTTTTCTCGAGATCGACTCAAAAAGCACTCGCGACCGACCGTTTGAGCACCCCTGATTTAAAGTATAATAAAAATATATAATCGCCCTTTTTTTGTGTTATTCACATATTTAAAATATTTTTAGTGTTCCGTACGGAACACTTATAAGATCACTTCGGTGTCTGTCTGTCTGTCTGTCTGTCTGTCTGTCTGTCTGTCTGTCACACCCGACTTTCTCGGAAACTATTTGACATAGAAAGGTGAAATTTGGTAATAATATAGGAATTGATGGCCTCATCAGAGCCATGTAATTTTGAGAATTAAATTTTAACTTAAGGGGTTAGTTTTGGGGGGTGAAGTCGGAAGTGAAAAAAAAATTTTTTTACTAGGACATCGAGTGCGGTGTCAAATGAAAGCTTGTGAAAACACGAGTAAAAAATATATATATAATATTATACTTGCGCGCACTTTTCTTTGTATTATTTTTAAAAATTCGCGAAAAATCGCTGTCCCGGGCCTTATCTTGAAAAGTACTTATCAAAAAATTTCGAAAAAAATTCTAGAATATTCTCCACGGGGTGTAGATTGAACGAAAATTATCACGAGTGCATTACCTTTAATAATTTATATGGTACATAAAAAAAACAAAAATTTCAAGGTCATCAGATTTCAGTAAAGATTGGAAACAAACTTTGTTGAAAACTCATTTGGGGTGTGTTTTGTGAAGTCACTGATCATTTTATACCACCGTAACATAAATTTTGACTTAAGAGGTTCGTTTTGAGGGGTGAAATCGGAAGTGAAAAAAAATTTTTTTTACTAGGTCATCGAGTGTGGTGTCAAATGAAAGCTTGTGAAAACACAAGTAAAAATATATATATATATATATATATATATATATATATATATATATATATATATATATATATATATATATATATATATATATATATATATATATATAATGTAATACTTACGCACACTTTTCTTCGTATTACTTTTAAAAAATCGCTGTCCCCTACCTTATCTCGAAAAATACTGATCAAAAAATTTTGAAAAAATTCTAGAATATTCTCCACGGGGTATAGATTGATCGAAAATTATCACGAGTGCATTACCTTTAATAATTTATTTGGTATATATAAAAAAAAAATTTCAAGGTCACCAGTTTTCAGTAAAGATTGGAAACAAACTTTGTCGAAAATTCATTTGGGGTGTGTTTTGTGAAGTCACTGATCATTTTATACCATCCTAACAAAAATTTTATTTTAAAAATAATCAACGTACGGAACACTAATTGTGCAAGTTCAACTTGCACTTGACCGGTTTTTTTTTAATATACATACTTTTTGCAACGCCCAGGTGTATGTAACCCATTAAGCATTTAAAAAGGAATTGTTTAAAATAAAAATGTTTTCTGTAGCGACTGGTGTTAAATTCACTTGTTAGTGTTCCGTACGGAACACTTATAAGATCACTTCGGTGTATGTCTGTCTGTCTGTCTGTCACACCCGATTTTCTCCGAAACTATTTGACATAGAAAGTTGAAATTTGGTACTAATATAGGAATTGATGGCCTCATCAGAGTCTTGTAGTTTTGGAAGTTAAATTTTTACTTAAGGCGTTAGTTTTGGGGGGTATAACCGGAAGTGAATTTTTTTTTTTACCAGGTCATCGAGTGGGGTGTCAAATGAAGGCTGGTAAAAACACGAATTTAAAACTATATATAATGTAATACTTGCGCACACTTTTCTTGGCATTATTTTTAAAAAATTGCGAAAAATCGCCGTCCCCCCCTTATCTCGATAAGTACTGATCTAAAAACTTTGAAAAAATTCTAGAATATTCTCCATAGGGTGTAGATTGAACAAGAGTGAATTACTTTAAATAATTTATTTGATATATAAAAAACAAAAATTTCAAGGTCATCATTTTTCAGTAAAGATCGGAAAAAAACTTTGTTGAAAAGTTATTTGGAGTGTGTTTTGTGAAGTCATTGATTATTTTATACTTTCGTAACAAAAATTTTTATTTTAAAAGAAATCAACGTACGGAACACTAATTGCGCAAGTCTGACATTTACTTGACCGGTTATTTATTTCCCTCCTTTGCCGCCGTTAATGCAAATATTTTTCCACAAGTTTTTAAGAACGTATACATCAGATTCCTTAGAATAATTTTCTTTTTAATTATTCACCATCACTTAATCTCTTAAGAGGTGCGTTATATTATAATTAATACTTCATCAAAGGGCCATTGCTAATTATAAATTATTATCATTTTCATCTATGAAAATCAGTAAATTCTTTGAAACTCTTTGTGTGTCCTAGTAAATTAATTAAAAATCTTGTAATCTTAAATTTCAAAGGGTAAAAGCCAGCCCAGAGTACAAAAAAGCGCAACAAATTATTTAGTGTGCCGATGACAACACAGGTGGCGGTAATAGGGAACAAAAGCTAGGAAAACACGCGCTGTAAGATTGATATCACAGCTAATAAACTGTCATTGTCCAGCACATTGTTAAACTTGGAACAGAGAAGACAAAGAGAAATAAGTTTATTTTTGTAATAGTCCGGCAATCGAAAACACTATAATATAATATATATATATATATATATATATATATATATATATATATATATATATATATATATATATATATATATATAGAGAGAGAGAGAGAGAGAGAGAGAGAGAGAGAAGAGGAAGGTCAGTAAAAGGGCTTACAGGTAACAACCAAGGGGATGATGAAGTTAAGGGGTTTGGGCGCGTCGATATCAATGATCATTTAGCGCCCATATTTCTTTTATTTGATTATATTGAGTTCTTTGAGGAACTTTTGGATTTCATCCTTTTTTAATTTATATGTATTAATTGTTTAGCTTAAAGAGGAGGGGATATTATGCTTAGTTCTGATGTTATCAAAGTGATCAGCTTCAAATATATGTTTGACTGTCAGAGGTGAGTTACAAGTGGAGCCCCAATCTCAAAGGGGGTCATTTTTCAAGAGATGGAAGTGTGTGGAGTAAGTATGTCCTATAGCTAGTCTTTTTAGAATTGTGTTTTCCTTCCTGCTCAAGTTATGGATGTGTAAGGTAGAACACCTAAGAGGGGTTTTTTTCACTTAGGGATAGCCCTTAGGATTACAGAGTGAACAAAAAGGTCTTAAGGTTCTTAGTAACTGTAGTTTTATTCTAAAATCGAGCTTCCGATGCCAATTCGTACATTTTCTTCAGAACCTAGGAGTCATTGAAAGAATCCTCATCAGGCAAAGAGCCAATTGAAAAAATATATCATATTTCAGCAAGAAAAATAGAAGGGGCCCTATCAAACTTTATGATATTTAGAAAAATAGAGTTATTAAATTAGAAGGGTTAGTTACTGAATAATCACAGTTGGTCCTCTGTCAAAGGAGAAAACAATCTATGCCGTCGAGGGAAATGAAATGTTGACATATGATTTTTAAAAACAATAACAATAATTGCCACCGAAGTTATTTTATAAGTTCTTATTTTATAAGTTCGGTGGCAGTTATTATTGTTTTTAAAAATCATGTGTCAACATTTCATTACCCTCGACGGCATAGATTGTTTTCTCCTTTGACAGAGGGCCAACTGTGATTATTGAGTAACTAACCCTTCTAATTCAATAGCTCTCTTTTTATAAATATCATCAAGTATGATAGGGCCCCTTCTGTTTTTTCGTGCTGAAATATGATATATTCTTTCAGTTAGCTCTTTGCCTGAAGAGGATTCTTTCTGTGTCTCCTAGGTCCTGAAGAAGATGTACGAATTGGCATCGAATGCTTGATTTTAAAATAAAACTACAGTTACTAAGAACTTTAAGACCTCTTTGTTCGCTCTGTAATCCTAAGGGCTATCCCTAAGTGAAAAAAAAAACCCTCTATATATATATATATATATATATATATATATATAAAAAAAATCACAAATATATCCGACAAGTAAAATTAAACAAACAAACTATAAGTCAATTAAACACATCGCAAATACTTCTAATAATATTGCCTCTAATACGTAGGCTGAAAAGTTTTTAGTTTGATACATAAATGTCGCCCTTTTCAAAGTATCCATATGATTTTTAGGAAGTACCAAACTTCAAACGATACGTGTCAAAATTTTATGACGTTTCGACGATTAGTTTACAAGTTAGAGTGGTTTTAGTGACGCTACTTTGGATATTTTCAAAACAATGGAAAAAAATCGAATTTTCTGTGTTGATTAAACACTGTTTTTTTGATGAGAAAAAATACCGTTCAAGCAAAGCAATAGCTTGATATGTGTTATGGAGACTCTGCCCCTGGAAAATCACTCATCATTTACTGGTATGCTGAATTTCAACGCGGTCGTACAGACACAAATGATACTAAACGCTCTGGACGCCCAACCGGAAAACATCAAAAAAATCCACAAAATTGTTTTGAATGACCGTAAAATGAAATTGCCGGAGATAGCTGACACCCTAAAGATACCAAAAGAACGTGTTGGTTATATTTTGAATGAACATTTGGGCATGAGAAAGCTCTGTTCGGAATGCATACCGCGTTTGCTCACAGTGGACCAAAAACAACAACGTGTTGTTGATTCTGAGCGCTGTTTGGACCTGTGTAAGCTCAATAAAAATGATTTTTTTATGCGATATGTGACAATAGATCAAACATGGATCCACCACTATACACCGGAATCAAATCGGCAGTCAGCTGAGTGGACAGCAGCCGGTGAAAGCCACCCGAAGCGACCAAAGACCCAACAGTCGGCTGAGAAGGTTTTGGCCTTGGTATTTTGGGATGCGCATGGAATAATTTTCATCGACTATGCTAAGAAGGGAAAAACAATCAATAGCAAATATTATATAAAGTTATTGGTGAGTCTGAAGGCAGAAATCACAAAGAAACAGCCCCAAATGAACAAGAAAAAAAGTGATCTTTCATAAAGGCAAAACTGCATGAATTGAAGTTTGAACTGATTCCTCATCCACCGTATTCTCCAGATTTGGCCTCCAGCAACTATTATCTATTCGTAGACCTCAAAAAATGCGCAGGAGCGCTCCTGATGAAGCTAATATGGTTAGCGAAACGCGCGTCGAGTGCAAAAATAAAGTGTTTGGTGTAGTGGTGATATATACTGAGTAGTATCATTGTGCCAAAGATTCCACATTCCTAACTTAATATATATATATATATATATATATATATATATATATATATATATATATATATATATATATATATATATATATATATATATATATATATATATATATATATATACATACGTTAAGGAAAGTAAACTATACCAATAGTTTTAATCAAAAGCTCCACGAAGATACGAAAGAGTATAATGGTGGCTCCAAGGTTGAGATTATTTAATAACGATGACAGCGAGGTTGATGTCAAGGGGATTAAGATTGGTGGATTTGGGAAAAGCGGTGAAACAGATCTCTGACTAGCAAGGTCAAGGCATGCTGTGGTTTAGTTGTTAAAGTGCTGAGGCGTATACCCTAAGATCGTTTATTATTCCAATGAATAATACAGCATTAAAAGGATAATTAATAAAGTAATGAAATTTTATACTTTCTTCTTTTTCGATACGTTCGAATCATGGCATCATCTGATTAGACTACCTTATAAACACATAAGTCAAAACAAATAAAACTAAACAAAAATACGTTGGTTAAGGCACAGAAAAGTTTGGACAAAAAATGCATTACAAACATTAATATAAGTATTTTTGTTTGCCTGTTTTAGTTCCATTCTTCTCTTTCCTTCTCTCTCACACTATGTTGGTATCAATAAGCAAGTGCTCTGGACAATCCATAACTTGATTGTGTCAATGGTATGCGTACGATATCGTTGCATGGGGACGGACGAACAAAGCTTAATTAAATAATTATAATCGCCAAATCAGTGAAATTTTCGTAGAAGTATAAAACAACTTTATAGAGAATAGTTAATAAATGGTGCTTTTTAATAATGAATTAAATGTCATTTTATTTTGTAAGAAAACAAATGAATTAAACTTAAAAATCAAGGTAACTCGAAAGAATTTAAACTCGCCGAAGAATCTCTCATCAGCGTGGCAAATTTTCTTATAAGTGACGTTTAAGAATTCATTTATTTTGCTGATTCGAGATCAAGGTGAGCGGCGTTGACGTATGGAAACTAATAGACGTCTTGCAAGGTGCCCTAAAGTCGGAGAAACATTCATTTAAGAGCCATTAGCCCAATCTTAATTAAATATTTTCCCTCGGATGATATTTCCGAGTGTCACACAAGTACGCAGGCGGCACGCTTCTCTCGCTTGCTTCTTTTCGAAAAGAGTTTCTGGCACAGAGGCGTAGAAATGTATGTTTAATTTCAAAGAAAAGGTATAAACAATTGTGTAATGTACCATATACGGTCAGTCCAAAAAATCTCCATACACCACCAGCTTTCTATACTATTTTTCTGTTATTTTTAACTAATTAATTGGAACTTTGAGAAAACATGTTTAAATTAATATTTGAAACTTAACCAACGAGGATTAGTACTACAAACAAGTATGGAACATTTTATTTAGAAAATACAATATTGTTATAAAAATGTAAACAAAATTAATGTCAAAAAAGTCTCCATACACTCAAGAACTGCATTGAACAAAACACGTCATAATCAGCCGCATTTTATCAAGCTATCTATTGCTTGCTAAACTGAAAACAAATGAATAATTTTCGACTATACTTTATAATCTGTCACTTGTTGCTAGTAATTTTGCAGTGGGTTTTCAAAGTAGTTTTAAAAATGTGCGAGAGAAATTGTGAAATTCCATTTCAAGTTCGAAAGATCATAACTGATTTGTGGAAAGATGGAAAATCGTACAGAAATATAGGAAAAATTGTTAAAAAGTCCCATGCTACTGTTCAGTACATTGTAAACCAGTATAAATCAACATGTTCCTATAAAATTCGACCACGCTCCGGTCGTTCCAAAAAACTAACTCCACGTGAAGAGGCCAGTATTGTTAGACAAATAACACAGGCCAACAAAAAAAAAAATTTTTAATAATTTTACCTGATTCCTGTGTTTTGGTGTGCTGAGTCCGAAAATAATAAAAAAAAGTCGTATCATCCACCAACTTTTCACATTTTAATATTCAAAATGTGAAAAGTTTATTTTTTATCATTCGAATGTTATTAGGTTGGCAATAAAATCAGAATATAATAAGGTTGGCAGTAAAATCAAATGTTATTAGGTTGGCAGTTCCGATAAATGCCATAGCTGTTTGTTTTCTTCCAGTTAACATAACCTAGTATTGCAGTGTTTAACCCATGTGATTTAATTCCCACTCAAAGTATGGCTAATCGTGGTTGTAAAAACTCTCCCAACACTTTTTTTATATATGTGGTGAGTTTGTAGTTAAAAAACATCAAAGAAACATTACGTACTTCGTAAAAAAAAAATATACTTTGCACATTTTGGTGTAGAAATCAGTAATCAAGAAAAATGTTGGGCTCCTCACAAAGTATGTTATGTTTGTGTCGAGGATTTTAGGAAATGATATAAGAAAAAAAAGAAACCTTTCAGATTTGCAGTACCCATGGTAAGGAAAGAGCAAGAAAATCATTCAAATAACTGTTATTTTTATAGCGTTGATATTTGTGGATATAACTCCAAAAATAGGAAGGTAATTGTCTATCCTAACTTTAATTCAGCTAATCGGCCGGTAGGACATGGTCCGGGGCTTCCTGCTCCTGAGTCACCTCAGTCTATTGATGACGTTTTACAGTCCACTCCCGAATTGAATGCAAGTCGACCGGTTGATGATGAGTTTCAATGTTCTCTAGAAAATTTAAAACCACAGTTGTTTACACAAGCTGAGTTAAATGATTTTGTGAGAGATTTGGGTTTGACTAAGGAAAATGCAGAATTGCTTGGTTCTAGGCTGAAAGAAAAACATTTACTGGAATCTGGAACATCTATTTACCATTATAGAACAAGAGTTTTCTCAGTTTTTCGAGCAGGAAGAGGATTTGGTTTACTGCCGTTATATTGGTAATCTAATGAACGAATTTGGCATTGAGTACAAGAAGGAAGATTGTAGGCTTGTTATAGACCCATGAAAAACTAGTTTAAAAGGTGTTCTGTTGCACAACGGAAACACTTATACTTCACTGCCTGTTGCTCATTCAGTCCATATGAAGAAACTTACGAAAAGCTTAACATGATTTTACATACTACATGGAGATTTAAAAGTCATCTCCATGATCCTTGGTCAACAAAAGGGATTTGCAAAGTTTCCATGTTTTATATGTGAGTGGGACAGCAGAGGAAGGGATCAACATTGGTCCAAAAACAATGTCTCGTAAGAAAAACTTTAAAACTTTAACCCCTGGCGCGAAGAACATTTTGCATAAAACTTTAGTAGACCCAAAAAAGATTCTTCTACCACTACTACACATCAAGTTAGGCGTAATGAAGCAATTTGTGAAAGCCTTACCTAAAGATGGTAAATATTTGTGTAAAAGATCTCCTCAGGTCACCCAAAAACACATAACACTTAGATGTATTGGTTTAAAAAGTTTTTACAAATATTTTTTTTGTTGGCCTGTGTAATTATAGATCCTATGAAAAGTGCACCAAAATTAAAAAAAGAAGTACGGGAACTATTTTCGAAAAATGTTTGTTCACAAATAAATGAAATTGTTTACACAGAGCACGCTATAAGGGATGTGCAGACAGGAAGAACGCGTTACTTTCGGAAGCTAATGGCGAAAAGCGGTTAGCTTTTGCTAGGGAATACGTTACTAAACCTCCTAAATTTTGGGAATCCGTAATCTTTAGTGATGAAACTAAAATTAACCTTTTTGGGTCTGATGGTAGAACTAAAGTTTGGAGAAAGAAGAATACCGCATTCGATATTAAAAACATTTGTTCCACGGTGAGACAAGGGGGTGACAGTGTTCTGCTTTGGGGATTCATGTCCGCTAGAAGGGTTGGAAATTTTCATTTTATTAATGGTACCACGGATCAGCATGTTTATCTGAACATTTTAAGAGACAATTTAAGAGAAAGTGCCCAAAATTTTTCTAACAGGACAATGATCGAAACATACCGCAAACTGGGTGCGAGAATGGATGATCCATAATGTGCGACAGCAGCTTCATACACCTCCGAAATCACCCGATGTTAACCCCATCGGAACTTAAACGGCGTGTTCGCAAAAATAATGTTTCAAATAGAGAAGAATTAAAAAACAGAATATTGAAAGAATGGGAGAACATGCCAGCAGAAAGTTACTAGTAAGCTGGTTACAGGCATGACAAAAAGGTTACAGGAGATTCTCAAGGCCAATGGCGGTCCCACTAAATATTAGTTTAAATGAAGTTGGGATTTTCCGTTAACCTTCGTCAAACTATTATTGGTAATTGTTAAGTGTATGGAGATTTTTTTGACATTAATTTTGTTTACATTTTTATAACAATGATGTAACTTCGAAATAAAATGTTCCGTAGTTGTTTTTAATACTAATCCTAGTGGGTTAAGTTTCAAAGATTAATTTAAACATGTTTTCTCATAGTTCCAATTAATTAACTGAACATAATAGAAAAATAGTATAGAAAGCAGGTTTAGACTTTTTGGACTGACTGTATATGATTAAGGGTAATAAGATAATACAGAGTATCTTAGAGTGGGTGAGGATGGGGAAGAAGAACCAGATTTGAAGTCGAAGGAAATAACTCCATGCGGGGAATTTAAGTACTTTCGGAAGTCTAATTTCCAACAAAGGATCATCACAAAGAGACATTAAATACAGAACACAACAGGGTGAAAAATGCGGGATTCTAAACCCTTTACTTTGGTTAAACCGGATAAAAATGAAAACAGAACTGAAAATCTACAAGGCGATTGTAGAGCCGTTACTGGCGTATGGATCAGAATGCTGACCAATGGCAAAAAAAGATATGCAAAGGATGGAGGCAGTAGAAATCGATTGTTTAGGGAGAGCATATAGAATGTCTAGACAGAAGCACGTTCAAAATAACCAGCACTAACATGGGTCAACGAAACACATAATAAGAGATAGAGCTATCCACGAGAATGATTGGAGAGACAGAAAAACATGATAGTGGCAAGATGCGGCAGAAGCTGTAGGATTCTTATTATATATAACATATATATATATATATATATATATATATATATATATATATATATATATATATATATATATATAGAGAGAGAGAGAGAGAGAGAGAGGGAGACAGAGAGAGAGAGAGAGAGAATTCACAATATTGTGAGGGTAGCGGTCAAAAGATTTTTGGCCAAATAAAACTCTTAGTTAATAGTCTAGCTTTCGGAATATATTTCTTCCTTCATCAGGACACTCTACAAGCAAAATGGACAGTAAATTTGTGCTAATTAATGAAGCAAATGGCAAGAAACTGATTGGTATCACTGAACAGAGAAATTATAGTATTAAAACTTACTTAACATGAGCTATCTTCTAGTATAAGCATTGTTCAATCAAAAACAACTTGTAAAAACAATTTTATACTAAAAAACTAAAGGACTACATATTAAAACTTGTTAAAAAATTACATTTTCTTAATCATTACTAGTGAAACATGTGGTTTCAGGAACCGAAAAAGTGAGAGGTTAGAAAAATCCCGGCATTCTTTGATATTTGGCAGACAGTTCGCGTCTGCGTATTGTACCAAAAGGGGGCTCAACCCTGAACTTTACGGGGGAGCAATCATAATTATAAAAATCTTTTATTTTATTTTGTTTTTTATTTTTATTAAAAAATTTTTTTCAAAAGGAACCTGTTTGATAATTATTTATTTGGAAGGACTAGTGGTCAACAGGGGGGGAATCTGGAGAGGTAGATAGCTGTAGTAAGTAAGAGTACACGACGCTAAGGTCGTCCACATCAGTTTTGATGTTCATATTATTAGGTGTGTTGTGGATGGCTACCATCTCCAAAAACCTCCTCCTGTAGTAGTTGGTCACCGAGTACAGTATTTCAGCCTCTCCGAAATTAATCCTGTGGTCGCGCTGTGTAAAGTGATGTGCCAGGGCACAAGATTGAGTGCTCCTTCTACAGTCGCTCTTATGGGATGTTATTCTCCCTTGGAGTGATATAGAAGTCTGACCAATGTATGAAAGTTGGCAATCCAGACAAGGGATCTTGTATACAATTCCTGTCCTTTTTAGTTTGGGAACTAGCTGTTTCAAATTGGTGAATAGGCATTTGAGGGTATTATCAATCCTCGTGGCAAATTTAATATTTTCGTTCTTAAATACTTTAATTAATTTAAGGGTTAAGCCCTTAATATGAGGTAAGCTTCTGTATACTGTTGTGTTAGGGTCTGGGGTGACATGTGGTAGAACATTAGGGGTGAGAAATTGATTTTGAATGTTAAGAAGAGATCTATTCAGGTCGTTATTGTGAAAAAGCAAACGTTGAACTATAGAGTTGGGGTAAGAGTTCTCCAGCAGAAGTGACTTAAGCTCATTTAGGGACTCCCGTCTGAGGGAAAAGTGTGTGAGTCTGGATACTCTGGCGGCCAAGGCCCCCACCAGCCCCAATTTCATTTTGGTGGGATGATCTGAGAGAAAATGCAGATATCGACTACTACTTACTGGTTTCCTATACCATTTTGTGATAATTTGGTTGTTCGGCTGTCTTATTAACGTCATATCTAGGAAGGAAATGCAGTTATTAGATTCTCTATGGTAAATTGTATTTTTATATATATATATATATATATATATATATATATATATATATATATATATATATATATATATATATATATATATATATATATACACACACTTCAGAATAATAAAATTCTACATGATGCTTCTACTCTAACTTACCATCGAGAAAATACGTAAAATTATCCAAAACCGCATATAGTTATTAAGTCTAATCTTTAACGAAGTAAGGTCTAATATATAAACATCACAACGTGGATAAAAGTTATTGTAGTTTGGTATCACCCTCTCATAAAGATGCTTAAACAATAATTTGTGCCTTGTTGCATCTGATTTTAATATTATTATTGAGACTTACAAGATACGCACAACTGATCTATCAAATTATATACGATGGCCACCTTTTAAGTTTTTAAGAACGACCACTAGATGGCGCTATTGAGATGTGACATTACTATTCTTGTAAAATTTGACAATTGTTATTGTTAAAACAGTGTCAGCTCAGAAAACCGCCGAGTAGTTTGTTTCTAGTGAGCATTAAAAAAAACAGTTTTGTGAACAAATAGAAATTGCACGTGAAGGTTTTCGTTTGACGATTTTTTACGATTTTAGTAAAGGCAACAACAATGCCTCGAATCGCTTCAGTCAACTTTTAGTAATGAATCACTATCAGAAAGGACTATTTAAAATTGGTTTGCAGAATTTCGTCATGGTGGTGCTTACGTCAACGATGAATTTTGTGAATGTCGACCAACAATAAGTATTTCTAAAAAATTTTAAAAAAATCTTGACATTTTGTAGAAAAAGTAATTATTAAGATTAAAAAAAAAAGTTAAAAAATATTAAAAATTGACTGAGTAATATTGCAGACAGTGTATTGATACAGGTAACAGTCCCAATCCGATGTCAGGTCACATTTAATGCTATAACTTTCTAATGGAATGGAATTTTCTTAAAAAAATTTTTTGAATAGTTCTTAGAAGTATAGAGAATAAAAATCCATAAAAAACAAATTTTTGAAAATTCCCGGTGTATGTAACCCCTTAAAAGCAATTCACATACGGAACACTAATTGTACAAGTCCGACTTGCACTTGGCCGGTTATTTTTGTTTCTAGTTTCCTACAGATTCTGTCATGGATTATTTAAATTCAAAATTAAATTACTTATAGGATAGCTTAAAAGTATGCTGATACTCAAAATTTCTTTTGTGTTTCGACTACCACGATATGTACTTGTATGTGGTTGTTATTTTTGTTTTCCTAAATCAAACCTAATATACATGAATGAGGAAACTACCCTATATTAACTTTTACTGTCTTTTTCTTGAAAAATTGTTCAATTCTTTAATGAACGCCACTGTCGCTCTGGCATATCATTAGTTAAGCTCCTTAACTTACATCTAAGAAAAGTCGTCAACTAACAACTGCAAGTTGAAATTAAATTTATCTCGTCCTACAAGATTTTTTATATCAGGAAGACAGTTGGACAAATTGTAGTTAATAATATACAAGTATTTTAAAAATAATTGCAAGAATTTCAGTTACTGTTAAATATGTCCATTTTGCAATTTTTCGTTTCCTGTAACCAAGCATTGTCAAAATTTTTGTTATATCAATGATCAAAGGAATGATATCATGTGACGATAACCAAGTAAGTTTCCTAATATTTACCAGCTTCATTATATAAAGGACTAGCCGTGCCCGCGACTCTTCTCGCACGGACTTTATTCACTATTACCGTCACTGCTTATTCCTTATGTTACCAAACGGAATAATATATATATATATATATATATATATATATATATATATATATATATATATATATATATATATATATATATATACATTAAAATTCTAGATTACAAGCCGTTTGTCTAACCATGAATTTACACGACGTTTCGCCAAAATCTCATTTGGCATTTTCAAGTGCTCTTGCTGCTGCTGCTACTCGATACTGTGATCTTGCTGCGCTCGAAGCTATTAACTAAAGTTAGTGAGTAGCGGCAGCAGCAAGAGCACTTGAAAATGCCAAAGATTTTGGCGAAACGTCGTGAAAATTCTTGGTTAGATGAACGGATTGTAACCCATAATTTTAATGTATTATTTATATATATATATATATATATATATATATATATATATATATATATATATATTTATATATATATATATATATATATATATATATATATATATATATATATAAATATATATATGTATATATATTATTAATATTGTTCTTCCTTCTCATATGGTTCCATTTTTGGCTGACGGTTTAAGCCAAGTCAGCACAAACGCTATTACCATTGTGTATTAAGGAATGACCTGACAATGTTACATGTTTTTTAAATCACTGACTTCTGAATGTTTTTGTGTATGTTTGTGTTAAGTCCTAATTGTACTGGTGGTGTGAATGTTGTTGGTGTAAGACCTGTGGCTGATATGAAGAGGGGAACAATGATGATTTTTTAAATTTCCATAGCTTTTTTTATTTCTGTTGCAAGGTCTATGTATTTGGAGATTTTCTCTGTGTATTTCGTTTGGATGTTTCTGTCGTTGCGGACAGCTATGTCAATTAGATAAGTGATATTTCCTTTTTTGCATTGGAAAGTGATATCGGGTCTATTGGCAGGGACTGTTTTATCTGTGTGGATATTGATGTCCCGGCAGAGCTTGCAATCTTTATTTTTATGTATCGATGTTGGTATGTATTTGTAGTAGGGATTTGTGTTTTCTATGACTTTGCATGTTATGGCTAATGCTTGGTGCCATACTTTTGCCGTTGAGTCATGTCTGGGTGGGTATTCCGTTTCGGCTAATATTTTACACCAGCTTGTTATGTGTTCGATCGTCTCTTTATGCTGGTGGTATTTCCTATATCTGTCTTCTGTAATAGTTGGGTCTTTGATGATATACTTTTGGTAGTTTCTGTTTAATATGACCTTATCCTGGATGGCAAGTAAGAAGCCTTCTGTTTCGGGGAACAGTTGCCCTTCCTGTAACCAGGTGTATGATTGTTTTTTATTAACTTGGTCTTGTTTTATGTGGTATCTATGTCTTCCGTAGAGTGTTTTTTCTGACATTTTTATCTTTTCCTGTTGTAATTGTGTTTGACTGTGTGATCCGCTTGGGATAAGTCGAGAGGTGTGTAGTTTTTATCTGCTCTCACTGTTGTGTGGAGGCTGGTTTGCTTGGTGTGAAAGAATTTTCTAAGCGCTTGTATTTATTTTTTGTGTAGTGATCTCATATGATTCTTCTTCCTTCTGCCTTCCTCTCGATGGTAAGTCTTTCCTTGCATGCATTGGGGTGTAATTTCCTGCATTTGGTGAATTAGGAATGTATTAGGATGTGAATGTTTTCTATGTTTGTGTGTAACCATTTGATGATACCAAATGAATATATGAGTATTGGGATAGCGAACGTGTTGACGGTTTTAGTGAGATTTTTGGCGTTGGGTTTGGTTTGTGTAAGTTTCGTGAGTCTGTTTTTGAGCTCTGTTTTGATGTGAATATGATTGAGTTTGGTGCTTTGATTGGTGGTTGGTTATTATTATAAATATATAACCTGGCCAGAGAACATATGTATGAATTAAAAAAAACACGTAAATCGGAAAAGTGGCTCTCCAGTAAAAAGCACGAACGACAAACAGACAAACAGGAAGACTTTGCATTTTATATATATTATAGATGGTTTACTGCTATTTTATTATATTGTGAAACGATTAGTAATCATTATTTCCGGATAAATTAATAAGATTATCAGGAAGAGCAGTATATTTTTTGGTGATATATTTTACGTCGTAAAGATAATCGTGCAACATTTGTAAACAAGTGTTGTTGAACAAATAATACATTTTCCATAGAGCTATTACAGAAAACAAAAAAAAAAGAACGACAAGACTATAACACGTGAAATCTGAAAGAGATAGATTTTGTTCGAAAAATAAAGAAAGTTTGTGTTTCATTTTGTTTCTACAATCACTACAATAAATTTAAAAATAAAAAAGTACTATTCGATAAACAGATGTGGTCTCATTTGTTAAGAAATGACCCATGATTTTTTTGAAATATGTTAATTAGAAGGGAATAATCTTAAATAAAATATATTCATTGATAATGAAGTAATTTTTTAGTTTAGTTTATTGATGAATAATGACCAACCATCTGAGATACGTTTCATTAAAATCTAGAAAATAAATTTTAAGCTGATTACAACTTTTCAGGGTCATGTATATCTCGAAACTAAAACATTAGTTTTTAGTGTTTCGTACGGAACACGTATGGGATCACGTTGATGTCCGTCTATGTGTAGTAATAGAATATCTGCGAGGAAAGTTTGTTTTTGAATAGGAATGTTTCAATTTTTTAGTTATTGTAAAATTTCGATGTGCTCCCAAACTATTGGACATAGAAAGTTAAAATTTGTAACGAACAGAGAAGTTGATGGCGTAATCAGAGCTGTGTGATTTTAAAAGTTAAATTTTGACTTAAGGGGTTAGTTTTGGGGGGTGAAATCGGAAGTGAAAAAATTTTTTTTCATCGAGTGCAATGTCAAATGAAAGCTTGTGAAAACATGAGTTCAAAAATATATATGATGTAATACTTACGCACACTTTTCTTTGTATTATTTTCAAAAAATAGCCAAAAATCGCTGTCCCTCCTTATCTCATAAAGTACTGATAAAAAATTTTGAAAAAACTCTGGAATATTCTTGATAAAGTGTAGATTGAGCATAAGCGTAGGGCATAAGCCGAGATTATGGAAGATAAGGCGAAATAATGGGACATACAGCGAAATAAGGATAGATGAGGCGATATAAGCCTCTATAATGGGGGAGAAGGCGAGATTATGGGAGATAAGGCGAAATAATGGGAGATAAGGCGAAATAATGATAGATAAGGCGATAAAAGCCTCTGTACTGGGGGAGAAGTCGAGATTATGGGAGATAAGGCGAAATAATGGGAGTTAAAGCGAAATAATGATAGACAAGGCGATATACGCCTCTATAATGGGGGAGAAGTCGAGATTATGTGAGATAAGGCGAAATAATGGAAGATGAGGCGAGAAAATTATAGATAAGGCGATATATTGAGCGAAAATTATCACAAGGGCATTACGCTGGATAATTTATTTGGTATAAAAAACTATGAAAACTTGACAATACGGTGGAGGCTTTATTAATATATTTTTAGTACATTACTACTCGTGCATCACTCCTCTAGGGAGACAAAAGAATTTGATTTTATTTGCTTATAATTAAAAAAATATTTAAGTATTAAATATTTGTTGTATACTTTTATTACTAGATTGTAGATTGAGCTATTGATTTATTGGTTATTAGGTAGCGAAGATGCTATAACTATTATACATTATTGATTAAGGAAAAGCGTGAAAATACATATTGAATCTTAAGATATATACATGTCAGCGGCCTAATTAACTTAGCCTAGGTAAGGATTTCCTTTTATTTTAAAAGCAATCACCACCTCACTTGGCCGGTTTTTTTTTTAAATCTTGATGCTCTATTACATTTCGAAGTCCTGGCAATGTGGAACCAGGTACCCTGTTTAACGCGGAGAGAATCTGAAGTTTATCGCTCACGATTATCGTTAGTAAGCTATTCTACTGTATCAAAAGTACAATCACATGAACTACTTTTAGATCCAGATAAGCGAAAATCGAGAGTTCTGCTGTCTGGAAAGTGTATTACTGAATTCTCATATGTTAGTAGAACGACAGCATGGCAGTAACAAAAACAACTACCAAACTTAGCGAAAGCTTAAGCAATACCATAAATAAATGTAACAAATCGGATGATTAGCGATGTAAAAAAGTGCGTAAAAATATAAACGGGAACACGAAACCCAAGAAACTTTCTTTTTACAAAAAAATATTTGTCAACGTATCAAGTTACCAATTTTTTCAATTGGTTTCTTGTTATGTTGTATTAGTATAAAAAAAAACACGATTTTATGTACAAGGATAACAAATCTTTTTGATGAAGTTAACAAAAAGAGAGAAAGACTACCCCTTAACAAATCAACTTAAAATTAATTGGCTGTGTAATTACAAGTAACAACAAAATAACTTTAAATTCTAAGCAGAGAATTTAAGACCAATTAACGTAAAGTTAGCAGCCGGCTCTGACTCATGCTCTTTTCCATCAGGATTGTGCATGGAGAAGTTAGCGGGACTTTGCTAATCACTAGCAAATTAAGGGTATTCGGGTGTTGTTAAAAAATAATCAAAACAAATAAGTCTTGTATAAAAATAGATGTTGCCTAAGATATAAGCAAAATGTGTGGTATTGTTATTCTTATTATTAACTAAAAAACAATATTAAATACGTCAAGTCTTGTGATTCTGACCAACAGAGGCTATCAGAGCACATATACCCAATAAAACTGCGTCTCAATAGTCAACAAATTTAAGGGGCTATACCAGTGTGATAATTTCAAAAATTCGATTTTTTGTTATATATTTCGATGCTTCTGTATGTATGGAATAAGAGGTTGAAGTATCAAAGTCGAGCCATGCTTATTTTTGAAAAAACAGCTGTCGCCAGACACAGCTGCTCGAGGGGGGAAGGGGGGGCATAAACTCGTTTTTGAAATTGTAACGCGAACCAGAGCAGGTATTAATATTCGAATGCCGTGACGTAATCGCGTAAGCGAAAGTTAAACATCTAATAGTACAATGAACTTACGGTAAAATAGTCACAAAGGTAAGTACGTGGCGAGAGATCATTATGTTTGTGTTACCCGTTAGTCAATCTTTAAACGCGTTTTCCTCAAAACTTCATTTTTTAAATTTGCTGCAGCTGTAACTTGAAAACAATGTAATGTACCGACTTAATTTCTTTGCATATTAGGGACATTTTTGGTCGTACCACGAACCATGGATTTTTATACCAAAAATGTCAATTTGGCATGCAAAAAACAGACACTTTCTCGGTGAAAATTTTATACTTTTTTTCTAAACGCTGCCATTCTTATAATTTTCAACATTTTTTAAAATCCATGTTGTTGGTACGGAAAATTATATCTATTTTAATAATCTTCTTGTTTTTTTTTTCTGATTCGATTAGATCTTTTTCCTGGAATCTTTCCCTGAATAACTAAGTTCTCTTTATATTCGTCTCCTCTTCTCATTATGTGTCCAAAGTACTTAAGTTATCGACTTCGTATAGTCATTGATAACACTGGTCAACACAAGGCTTGTTTTCTTTATTTTTTTTTTTCTGTTATTGGGTATTTCTATGGCACTGACTATGAAAAAATACTGGGAGATTGCTAACAGCTTTACCTTTTGAAATATACAGTTTTATTATTTTGCCAAAAAAATACAAAAAAATAATACATTATGTTAACAAAATTTCTATTGAACACTAGCAAATGATCTTTTATAAGATTTCCTTGAGTGAACGACTTTAGGTAGATCTCGTTGCAAACTTCAGCAGTAGTCTGCCATCATATGTGAGTCCCACCGCCCCTGATAACGCTCTTCCATTGTCCGAAGATCCTGATGAAATCTTTCACTCTGCTCCTCACTAAAATCACCCAGATTTTGTGGAAATCGGTCTAAATGCGAGTGCAGGAAGTGGATTTTTATGCTCATGTTGCACCCTAGCTCTTGCAAGTTCGATAGCATGCACTCAACAAGCTCGACATGGTCGTCAGATTTCGTTTTGCCTAGGAAGCTACTCATAACCAAAACAAATGAATTCCAAGCTTTGGATTCGACTTCAGTCATTGATTTGACAAAATTAGGATCTTTCACGAGTTGCCTAATCTGTGGCCCATCAAAAATACCAGCTTTCAATTTTTCTGAACTTAATCCTGGAAACTTGCGTGAAAGAAAATTAAAACATTCGCCACTTTTGTCAAACGCCTTCACAAACTGTTTCATTATGCCGAGTTTAATATGAAGTGGTGGAAATATGATGCGGTCTCGGCTAACTAAAGGCACGTTTATAACATTTTTTTGTACCAACTTTTAGCTCTTCCCGCACTGGCCAAACTTTTTGTGACCAATAGTGTTGTTTGTCACGACTATCCCAGAGACACATGAAACAAGGGAACTTTGTGTACCCCCCTTGTTGACCTAAAATAAAGTTAACCATTTTCAAATCAACACAAATGACCCATTTGTGGTCTTAATACTTAATTTTTTCCATAACCTTAGAAACATTTACGTATTCTTCTATTAAAGTCGTCGAATGTGCAATAGGTATAGATCCGTACTTGTTATCGTTATGAAGCAAAACACACTTTAAACTTCTTTTGCTGCTGTCTATGAAAAGACGCCAATCACTAGGTTGGTACTGTTTTAATCCCATCTGCTGCAAAATACCACCAACATCGTTACAAAAAACTAAATCCTTCTCTTGAGAAAAATACGGTAACAGATTTTTTTCTCGGGTACGATAAAATGTAAAGTTGGTTTCCGGAGTAAGCATTTTTTTTTCTTTTAAACGAGATACTAAAATTTCAGAAGCTTCTTTTGGTAAGTTCAGATCTCTTACTAAGTCATTTAGTTCTTTTTGATTAAATGGTTGAGGTTCTGAAAGGCTACATTTGTAGTCTGAATCAGAGTCTTCACTTGATGTATTTCGTTCGGGTTCATAGAGATTTGAATCATCAGAAGATTTAGATGTGCTGGGTTGTACCTCTTGTGATTTTAATTGAGGTCGTTGAGCAGAAGATAAGTTAGGATATGACCACTTACTTCGATTTCCAGGGTTAATTCCGTTTATTTTCACAACGCAGAAGTAGCAATCGTCATGATGGTTTCGAGGTTCTCGCCAAATAATGGGTGTTACGAACATTATTGCATCTCTTTTTCCACTGGACCATAACCGTAGACATACCACACATTTCTGGCATACAATATGAGGAACCCATGGCTTGTCCTGATTACACAATTTTATTTTAAAGTATTGATGATACGCAGTTTTCACAAAGTCCGATATAGGTTTTCGATATTTTGCAAATATATATTCACCACAAATATAGCAAAAACAATCGGGATTAAGCACACAACATCTTCTTGACGAAGCCATATCTAAAACAACAACAAAATATATTTTAGTGTCCAATAAAAAACGAAAATCTAAGCAAAAATAGTAAATGAGGGTAGTTAGCTATAACTCAAAAATAAAAGCTGTTAGAGAAAAATTGTTGCCATATTTAAAAAATACGCGTCAATTTGAGATAGAAACAAAAAAAAAATCACAGGAAACAAGCAATTTTCTTTTTTTTGTTGACCAGTGTAATCTTGGCTGCACCCTGAGCATTATTCAGCAACAGTATAGTTCCGTTGCGTCTATTTTGTTTCTTTAGCTTTGTCTCAAGGTCCAAGATTCCATGCCATACATTAGGATTGGGACCACAAGGCAATTAACTAGTTTCTTTATTAGATGCTTGGATATGTGTTTTTATTTTAATATTTAATTCAATCCCTTCATCGCAACCTTCGACATTTCACATCTTCTCCTTACCTCTCCCTCTACTGTGTTATTACTTACGAGATACCCCATATAGACGTATGAGCCAATCACCTCAAATCGACTGAACTGCTTGACGCCTGATGTGTTGTTATTTTGTCTGTCGACTCTTATTATCTGGTAGTTTTCGAAGTATTTACTTCCATTCCACACCTCTTACTTTCTTTTTCTACCAGTTCTATGGATTGTAGTAATTCTTCTTCACTGGCAGCCAGGAGGACAGTGTCATGAGCAAAGTGTAAATTATTTATTTTATGGCCGATGATTGATATACCACCATTCCAGTGCTCTAAGGGATTTCTCTTTATGTATTCGCTATATGGACCAATCTAATCCTACGTCTCGGTTGAAGATTTTCTGACACTACTTCGCAGATTCTGACGTTACTTCTTGTGTTGTAGTAAAAATTCCTTACAAGTGTTGTTAGATGTGGGGGCACTCCCATTTCATTCATTATTATCCACAGCTGAGACCATCTGACCCTATCAAAAGCTTTCCGGTATTCCAGAAAACACATGTACAATTATTTGTCAAGATCTATCATAAGAAACATAATAACAATTTTTTTTATTATTAGGCCATCTAAATTTCTTTTTCGAGGAATCAATTCTACATGTCCGATAACCTAAAAATTGATTTTAATATATGTTACGAGTTCGTTGGTATGGCGAGAAAATTGTTAAAACTGGTATTGAATCATGAAAAGTCGGGTTAATGGACAGAATATCAAAAAAACTCAAAGGACAAAAAATATTAAGAATTTGATTTCGACCAACTTGCAAAGTTTTAAGCATCTACATAAAAAAAAGATAGCAGTATTTTTTATATTTCTTTGTCTAGTTAAAGTATTTCTTACAAGACAGAGATAGCCATTGGCGGCTCCTCTATAGGAGAACAGGAGCACGTGACCCAACAGCAAGGCAAAATGCAAATTATTTTGTATTATACCTTAGTCATACAAATGTCTTTTAAAGAAGTGAACCTTCCCTACAAATGGACAAGAACAATTTATAACAACTCTAATACTTTATGTACCGTTAAACCTCGAGTTGTCACTGAAGCTCTCTAAGCGCACAAACTATAAGAACTGGATGTAAAGCAAGGCGGTATACGGCGCTGTCTCGTTTTATACGTGTTTGCGTTCTGGCAAACTGTGTCTCTCTCTAATACGAAGATGTAAAACCGTCGTTTTTCTCTCTCCATGGTTTACACTTACTTGATGATCTTGCGGATTTGGATTGAGATAGAAGCGTCGTGTTGATTCGTTCATTCGTACATCTAATCTAAGCGGTTCCAGTCAGAGTAGTTAGATTTGGTAAAAAGTGGGGTAGTCGAACTGGCACACTTATCACAAGAAATTTAAAAGCATGAAAGTTCGCAGGTTTATATAAATTGGCAGTTAGACTTAAGACTTTTGGGAAAAGTTGATATAAAACAACAACTGAATAGTGCCTATAGAAGAGGTATTGAAAAACATAATGACAATGTATTGAAAACCGGATACGTTTTGCCGAAAATTATAAGTTTTAAAAACTTCTGTGGATGTGTCGAATTAGTTTTGCGAGTACACGTTGAAAGGGATGGTTCGCAAAATCCGGGCATTTTCAAAGGTCTAATCCATTTTAGTGCAGAGTTGGATCTAGCTTTAAAAAAGCATTTTGAAAAATCTACTATCTTCAAGGATACTTCAAAAATAATTCAAAACGAATTACTAGATTGCATGCTACAAGTTTGCCACGAATATATAAAGAATGAAATAGTAGACGCCCAATTCATCACTATTATAGCAGATGAGACCACAGATATTTCAAATGGTAGTAGTTTTCATATACGTTTTAAAAGACGGTGCTCCAACTGAACGATTTTGGGCTTTTTTGAATCCACAAGATCATAATGCAATTAATTTAGCAAATGGCAAAAGTTACAGTTACACCAAATAAATTAATTTCACAAAGCTATGATGGAGCAAATGTTATGAGTGGCCGCCATGGTAGAGTAAACAGAATGATTCAAGATGATTATAAATACGGCTATTATGTTCATTGTTATGCTCATCAATTAAATTTAATTTAAGCATGCAATTAGCCAGAATGCAGAAGTACGTTTTTTCTTTTCTAATATAACAGATATTATGAATTTGTTTTCAAATTCTCCTAGGCGGGTTGGAATATTAAATGAAGTTGTGCGCTGCCATATTCCAAGAACTTCTACGACACGGTGGCTTTTTAAAAGTATAGCTATAAATATTATTTTTGAGAATAAAGAAGCACTTATCGAATGTATGGAGAAGGCAGAAAATACTTCGAAACAATCTACCACAATTAAACAAGCCTCTGCAGTCCGTAGAATGTTAGACGATGCACAATTTGTATTCTGGCTAACATTTTTTCATAAAATTATGCCACACGCCGATATCCAATATAACAGTTTGCAAAAATCGACTCCTGATCCTGGGCAGGTAGCCACAGCAATTAATATATTTGAAAAATGTATAGCGACTGAAAAACAAAATGCTGAAGAAATTCCTACTTTAATTGAAGATGTAGTTCATTTTCAGAATAAAAGACGTAAGGAAGATCCTTATTTAACGAAAGTAGTTGCAGCAAAAGAAGTATGTGATTATATATTAATTCAAATTAAGGAAAGGTTCTCATATAATAGTCATCTAAGTGGTTCGCTTCTGTTTATGTCTTATAAGTTCTCGGAGTTTGAAAATAAATTCCCATCGCACTCTTTAAATGATATGTCTGAACATATCCATTTTTGGACAAAATTAGATTACAAACTGAACCTGAACTTATTTATAAACGGCCAGATTTTAGAAATTTGCAGGGAAGGGTGCATTTTTTTGCGATTTATAGTCGAAAATAATTTACAAAATGTATTTTCCGCAACGTACACTTTACTGCAGCTAATTGTTACCATTCCGATGACAACTGCTGAAGCCGAAAGAAATTTCTCTACTTTAAAAAGAATTAAGTCGTTTTTGAGAAGTATCATGAATGAAGAAAGACTTTCAACATTGGAAATGTTGTCAATAGAAAAGAAAATGATAGACGATATTAATGACTTTAATCAATTAGTGATTGACAAATTTGTAAATTTAAAAAATCGCCGTATGGACTTTTCGTTTAAAATTTCAGAATGTTTAGCTTTTAGTTAGATGTTTTAAAAACAAAACAATGAATTGTGCTATATTTCTAATATGGACTGCATTTTCTTTCGTCAAGTGTTGTATATTATTTATTTTCGCGTTTATACATATGTGTCAATACACCGCGCCCATTTGCCTCTTATAATGAATAGATACGTAAAATTTAAAATTAAGTAGGTATCTGGAAATCGTGTTTTCACGCTCTTATTGGCTCATAATGCTACATACAACATACCCTTGTGAAGTATGTGAACCTCCACCAAATTCCATCACGAGCCGCCACTGAAGATAGCATTATGTTAGAGAAACAGGCGAAATTATTTGGTTTATCAGGGTATAATGAATGTGGCAACGTAGCTTCTAGCGTGCTTCCCGCCGCACGCAATCACATACTGTTTGTAATGACCTTGATACTTCTATAATATATATAAAATGCAACGTCTCTCTGTCTGTCTGTCTGTCTCTCCGTTAGTGCGCTTATCACTGGAGAACTACTTATCCGATTTACGTACTTTTTTTTTTAAAAACATACATATGTTCTCTGGCCAGGTTGTAGACTATATTTTATTACGATAGATAGCACAGGGAATGAGCAGTGACGATAATAGTGAATTAGGTCGGAAAAAAGTTTGCCGCTAGCGCATTCCCTTGCAGTACACAGCCTAAACCATTAAATTTTGGAGCAATATTATGTAGCAGAGAATATCTATAATCTATAATCTATAATATATATAAAATGCAATGTCTCTCTGCCTGTCTGTCTGTCCATTAGTGCGTTTATCAGGCGAGAACCACTTATCCGATTTTTTTTAATTCATACATATATTCTTTGGCCAGGTTATATAGTAATAATAATATTCTATATCTATAATATATGCAAAATGTAAAATCTTTCTATCTGTCTGTCTGTCCGTTAGTGCACTTATCCCTCGAAAACCACTTATCCAATTTACGTGATTTTTTAAATTCATACATATGTTCTCCGACCAGGTTATATAATAATAATCTATATAATATATATAAAACGCATCGTCTCTCTGTCTGTCTGTCCGTTAGTCTGCTTATCATTCGAGAACCACTCATCCGATTTACGTGATTTTTTTTAATTCTTAAATTAATCTGTGTCAAAAAAATCTATAATATATATAAAACGTAACGTCTCTCTGTCTGTCAGTCTATCCATTACTGCGCTTAGCACTCAAGAATCACTTATCCGATTTACGTGTTTTTTTTTTATAAAATACAAAGGGAATAAACAGAGACAAAATGCTAATATGGAGGAAGAAAGATGGAAGTTTAGCAGTAAGCTTCGCAGAAAGACTGAATAGATGGGGGGAATACTTTAAAGAAACACTAAATGGAGATGAAAATGAGGAGTTGAATGAGAAATAGGAAGCAAAATTAACTGAAGGGCAGGAGGCGACAAATAAACCCTGCAAAGAAGAAATAAGAGAAATACTCAGAACCCAAAAAAAATAAGGCCCCGGGTGGAAATTATAGAACTGATAAAAGCTGCAGTAGTAGATCTGGAAAATGAAATATGCCGGTTGGTGCAAGAAATATGGGAAACAGAAAAGATGCCAGTGAGCTGGAGAGAGTCGCTCATTTGTCCAATATACAAAAGAGGAGAAAAAACTATATATGCTAATCATAGACCAATAGCCTTACTGGATGTCGTGTACAAGATAGTAGTGTTTACTATCAAAAACAGACTAGCAGAGAAAGCCGAGTCTATTCTGGGAGAGTACCAGTGTGGATTTAGGAAAAATAGATCGGTTACAGACCAGATATTTTCGATTAAGCAAATCCAAGATAATAGTTTAGAACAAAATTTGGCACTACACTTGATCTTTGTGGATTTTAGAGAAGCATATGACTCTGTAAATAGAGAAGGAGTCTACAAGATAATGGAAGAACTAAAAATTCCAAGTAAATTGATTCGCATGGTGAGAATGACCCTGAATGACACAGAAAATAGAGCGTTGGTTGAGGGCAAAGTATCAGACAAGTTTAAAGTTAGTATGATTAAGATAGGGAGAACCAGTGTCGACATGTCTATTTAATTTGGTACTAGAGAAGATAATCCGGGAGTCAGAAATAAAAACAAACGGAACGATATACCAACAAACTTGCCAAGGCTTGGCCTATGCGGATGATGTAGCAGTGATTGCAAGAGCAAAAGAGAACCTCAAAAAAGCCATAAGTAGGATAGAAGAAACGAGAAGGATGAGACGACTAAAGATAAATGAGGAAAAAACAAAATATATGGAAATTACAAAGAAGAAGGATAATAAAAACAACAAAAATTTAGATATAATAAATAACTTAGGGAAAAGATATATGTTTGAAAAAGTAGACAAATTTAATTATCTGGGAGTAACAATAACAGAGGGTGGACAAGAAAGGGCGGAGATACAAGAAAGAATAGCGAAAGGACAGTGATGTTTGGAGGCAATGAATCCAATATTGAATTCAAAGAATGTATCAAGAAAAAGCAAAAGAAAGAATATATACGACAGTTGTCAGACCCACAGTGACATATAGATGCGAAACGTGGAAACTGAATGCAAGAGAAAAGGAGACGTTGGAGGTGTGGGAAAGGAAAGCCTTGAGAAGAATCTACGGAAGAGGGAAAGAAGAGGTACTGTGGAGAAGAAGAACAAACTACGAATTAAAATGCCTATATACGAAACCCCTTATAAGCCAAATCATAATAAGCCAGCGATTAGGATGGTTGGGACACGTGGCAAGGATGAAGGAAGAAAGACAGGCAAAGCAAGCCCTAATAAGAGGAGTAGTTGGAAGAAGAGGCAAGGGTAAACCTCGATCTTCATGAATTCAGGCAGTAAAGCAAGATCCGGAGTTGATGGGAATCCCGCACTGAGAAAAGCTAACAGGAGACAAGTATGCAACCAAGCCATGGGCCTCTAAGACTTCTTGAGCTATATAATAATATAAACATAACGAATAAGCAGTGACGATAAAGGTGAATCAAGTCCACGCGAGCGGAGCCGCGGGCACGGCTAGTTTATATGATATACAATAAAAATTATATATAACTAATTGAAACGATACTTTGGATTATTTATTAAAAACATATCAATCATTATGTATTGATAACTGAGTAAGTGCGCGTGCGGGGCACGTGTTTATTTTAGTAAATCTTAAAAGAAAGTTCGATCAGTGCAATGCATATATGTGATTCAAAATTTAAAAGAACGCCGGCGACCGCACGCGCAGTTTTCTTCTAGCTACGTTGCCACAGCGAAAATTCACTTCATCAAATACGTTAATTATCTAATATTTTTGCAACAACTAGGAGGTAAACTGCCTTCATATTTTAACAAACGAAAACAAAGCAATTTTTTTATGTATATATATTTTTTGTGACTTTTTACTTTTAATGCACAACAAAAATTGTAAAAAACGCATGCTTTGGATCGAAAAAAGTATGGATTCCTATCTTTTACGTGTTAAATATCTGAAGCTTCTACAATTAATTATTGCAATACGGCTTGGTAAATCATTTTTATATTGAAGCAGTGATTGCATGATGCTAACATCTATTACTTTTCAAAATTTCAAGCAAAACTACTCTTAACAGTGACTGGTAAGAACTACCTTAAAAACTTTTAATTTTATAATGACTGCAATGTGATATGCTTATGATTAATGTGTATGCAATAAAGTAAAGATTTTTAAAAGAAACTAAACTATTTTTTATCGAGTAGATCTCTCCCTTGACGCCCCAACATTTTTAACCGATATCCTCGCTTCAGTTAACGATCAACTAAACTCATTTTAATAAGACATACTCCGAGATAAGTTCCCCTAAGTTTATTCCTAATTTCACAACCATTTAGCAGATATAATAACACACCGAATAAGGAGGAATATATACAGGTGTTCATGCGTCACTGTAACGTCTTGGAAGATAATATTCAGGCGGAGCGATGGTACAGCCGCCAGACATTATGGCACATATTATAACGATTTGTTAGAGGAAGGAATTTTCATTAAGTCAAATTTACGGCAGCGAAGCCTTTTTACCTAAAATTTATTTCTGGTTTAACAGGAGCAGGGCGATTTGCTAGACGTTTTAGGTGAATTTTCATCTGCTATAAAAATTTTTGAGACGACGTGTTATACATTTTAGCTACTTTGAATGCACATAAAATATAAATTAGGGAAAAAAGAGGGAGATAAAATTCATCTAGAGATTTATGAGGGTTTTAGTATTATCTAGACTATTAAATTAAAAAGGTAACGTATGACTAAGTGGAGCTACAAGGAAGGAGTCAAAACCATAACGCCGATATTTAGAAGTTTTGTCTCGACCTTTTTGTTGGTTCATTCTTTGGCTGATATAGATACAGTACGAGGGCTACCAAAATTTTTTTTTTAATACAAATCATTTTATGGTTTCTCAAAATATTCGCGTTTAAGATGCATGCCTTCGAACCAATTGTCGAAACATTTTTTCCATTCTGAAGTTGGTACCTCAAAAACATGATTTTGGAAATATTCAACAGCTTCTTGAAATTATGAAAGTCACTGTTCATGCATTTTAAAGTCGCTATGAGTCATTAATTCAATATTTTTCGTCGTCAAATGATCAATTGTTTGACGTGCTGTGTGAGAACCGACATTGTCATGATGAAGAATGATGCGTCGTTTTCGGTTGCTTTTCCTGATTTCCTTGATGACTTCTGGCAAAAAAATTGTTGTATAACATTCAGCATTAACTGTTCTTCGATCCTCTAAAGTAATAGTTGCAACATTGCGGTGTTTTTCCTGACCAGTGGAAATATAGTTTTATTACTCCAGTATTCAAATCCGGTGACCTGTCAGACGCCAAAAATTCTATTCTAAATTCTATCCCAAAACTGCTTGAAAAAATTGTTTGTGATAAATTAAACACTTCATAAAACCTCTTTTAGTTCAGGAATAGCACGGTTTCGTTGGAGGCCTATCGACTGCTACAAACTTGATCTTGCTGGTTAAAAGTACTATTGATGCAATGGAGCCAGGTGGTCGGGTTGACATGGTTTTATACGGATTTCAGCAAGGCCTTCGACACTGTCAACTACGATATCTTAATAAGGAAATTAAGAAGTTATGACTTTTATGAATCATTACTGAATTGGTTAACCTGTTACCTATATAGGAAAGAGTTTGTTAGAGTAAAGGGCTTTGTGTCGAGTGAGGTATCTGTTACCAAAGGGTAGCCACCTGGGCCCGTTGCCGTTTAATGTATTTATTAATGACCTCCATGAGGTGATCCTATTTTCAAGGCCCCTGTTTTTTGTAGATGATTTGAAATTGTTTATAGTAATTCATTCTGTTGATGATGCTGTGAGACTGTAGGATAGAGTAAGTGAGTGGTGCAGAAGAAACAAAATGAATCTTAAAATTAAAAAATCAAAGTTAATGTCCTTCTTTCTGGTGAAAACTCCGCTTTTATGTGACTACAGTATCAATAATTGTCTTCTAGAAAGAGTCTCTTCATTATGTGATTTAAGTATTGGACCCTAAGCTCGATTTTCATATTCACTATGACTTTATTGGATCGGATTGGATGTGGTGGGATTGGGTGCATCGACTACTAAGGTCATTTACCACCCAGTAATGTAGTGATATTAGAATATAATTACCTATAGTTATTACCTATATTAGATGGTAATAATTAAGGAAACCCAGATATGCAAGTGAAAAACTTTATAATATGCACATAAATATGCAAATAATTTTCTCAAAATATGCACATACATGTTGTAAATATGCAGTAAAAAAATCGAAATAGACTTGAAAAATGTAAATTTATTGTTTCACATTACATGATACGAGTACTATACAAATGGAGCAATAAAAAAACCCATTTTAAATTTTCAACATACAGGGCGAATATAATATTATACAAAGTAAAAAATAAATATAAATAATAATGTATTTTATTACTTTACTTAAAGATGAACATATAATAATAATAATAATGTAGCTACATATTATAAAAATTTATATACGTAGTAAACAGCGTAATAAAACTTACATTTTAAATTTGATACATACAGGGCGATGCAACTAAGTAAGCGGAAATATGCAAATATTGCAAAAGACAGGGTCGCCGTTAGTTTATAAAAACAATAAACTACTAAATGTTTCTCAAAATTCTCCATTAAAAAGTTTTGTCTTCTATCGTTGTATAAAAATTTATAAATTGAGAAACTCCTTTCCACATCGACTGATGTAATAGGGGCGTTTTTAAAATTATTTAATAGCATAGGATCTAAATCAATGGAATCAGTAAAATCCCCCTTTAAAACATTAGCTACTTGGCTGACAAATTGAAACCCACTATTTTTTTCCATAACATTCCGAAATTTTTGAAAAATTTTGCTCCCAATTTTACCTGCGACATTTTCAAAAGCGACTTCACATTGTTTTATTTTTAGTTGAACACTTCGGGTTAATGGCAAATTAGATTCCTCCATTTGAGTTATGGTTTTAGAAGAAACAAGGCTATAATTTGTTTTAAGAAAGGAAAGTTGTTGTTTTATCTCCTTGTTTTTGAATAATCGTTTAAGTTCTGTAAGGGATTGGGAAGATTCGTCTGATAATTCTGCAATTAGACCATCTAGTTGACAGAAGTTGCCGCAATAAAAAAATGTTACTTCCAACCAAGTGCCCCATCTTGTAATAACAAGCTGAGGTGTGGAAGAGGAGTGTTTGGTAGTTTTTCTTTGTAGAACTGAATCCTTAAAGGCATTTTGAGGAAGATTTTCTTCATGTTAGAAATTAAGCTATTCACAAGCGGAAAATAATTTCTAATTTCCTCAGCAATCCTATTTAAAGCATGAGCATGCATTAAGGTTGGATAAAAAATTTTGTGCATGTTACATGTATTAAGGTTGGATAAAAAAATTTTCAAATTTTGCCCGGCCTTTATCATGTACGGTGCTGCATCTGACAAAATAAGCAAAAAATTATCTTCTGGAACAGGGCGTAGGAAGAAAAGACTTCGATAGTTCCTCTTGAACAAATCTGGCCACTGTCAATGCATTTGTTTTTTTCTAACTGTCTGGAAGCAATCAGATAAGATTTTGGCAAAATATCGTCGCTAAGAACTCCAATCAATAAATGCGCAATATACCGTCCTCTTGAATTGGTGATTTCATCAATACATATATAAAAATGTTCGTTGCGAATTTTACCTTTAATTTCCTCAATTACCTGTGAATACAAGGAGCTTACGTTGTTTCTCCGTATTGTTGTTTCACTTGGGATATTAAATTTGCAATACTTCTAGAGGAAGGAAGTAAAGTTTTGATTACGTAGCTTCGATAACGGAATGTTTGATGTCATCATTGCACGGCATAGATCTCGGTTAAGATGTCTTGTTCATTAGCTCTTTATTTTTTGTACGTTGGTTGGAAACATCGCATTAATGTGTCTTGTGGCTATCTCCAGATTTCGTCTTACTCAATTTGGTAATATGGCAAGCATTTTCACGTGTTGCTCTATTTGGAATTTTTTATCGTATAGTATCTGCAATAAAAAAAAAGAAAATTTAATTAAAATCCCAAGGAAAAAATTCGTTAAATAGAAATTTCGTTAAATAGAAAACTAGGTGCTTAGGGCAGGCAAAATTAAAATTCTGCTTTGTACCTTTTTTATTAGATTACCTAGAAATACATACGTTTACGTATGTATTTCTATTTCGTGGTTTCGTTAAAAAGAAATTTTGTTCGTTAAATGGAACAAAAATAACTTAAATAACATTGAAAATAGCGTCAACGGCAAAATCCTGACAAAAAATTTCGTTATGTTTAAATATTAAACGAAAATGAAATACCCTGTATATTCAATAGGTATTCAAATATTATACTTACAATTTTAACACATGCAGAACAGTAGATTTTTCCGATATCTATTCTTAGTTCTTTGTTTGGTTTAATCCACACTGACACACTATTGGCTTTGGGCATTTCACTGTAGTAAAATACGACTCACAAGATAAAAAGCACAAATCGACGTAACCACTTTAAAAGCACAACCAAAAATGAAATCTAATAAATTAATAATACAAGTATGCTCTGATGACCGTCTGGGGTTTACTGACTGGTTTTAACTGACCATAAAATAATAAAATTTATTTGGGGAAAACCACCGGCGCGGCGGCGGCCTAAACATTGAACCTTATTCCGAAAAAATGAATGAAAACGCATGCCAAAGACCTACATTATTATAAATTCCTTCAAATATGCACATATATGCTATTTTTTAAAGCATTTATGCAAATATTTAGAAAAATGCATATAATATGCAAAATATGCAATATATGCGCTTTGCATATTTGGGTGTCCTTAGT
>CM032449.1:193998943-194006443 GCA_019049505.1 Pachyrhynchus sulphureomaculatus
AACATAGTTAGCGAAACGCGCGTCAAGTGCAAAAATAAAGTTTTTGGTGTAGTGGTGATATATATACTGAGTAGTATCATTGTGCCAAAGATTCCACATTCCCAACTTAATATATATATATATATATATATATATATATATATATATATATATATATATATATATATACATACGTTAAGGAAAGTAAAACTATACCAATAGTTTTAATCAAAAGCTCCACGAAGATACGAAAGAGTATAATGGTGGCTCCAAGGTTGAGATTATTTAATAACGATGACAGCGAGCTTGATGTCAAGGGGATTTAAGATTGGTGGAGGTGGGAAAAGCGGTGAAAAAGATCTCTGACTAGCAAGGTCAAGGCATGCTGTGGTTTAGTTGTTAAAGTGCTGAGGCGTATACCCTAAGATAGTTTATTATTCCAATGAATAATACAGCATTAAAAGGATAATTAATAAAGTAATGAAATTTTATACTTTCTTCTTTTTCGATACGTTCGAATCATGGCATCATCTGATTAGACTACCTTTATAAACACATAAGTCAAAACAAATAAAACTAAATAAAAACACATTGGTTAAGGCACAGAAAAGTTTGGACAAAAAAATGCATTACAAACATTAATATAAGTATTTTTGTTTGCCTGTTTTAGTTCCATTCTTTCTCTTTCCTTCTCTCTCACACTATGTTGGTATCAATAAGCAAGTGCTCTGGACAATCCATAACTTGATTGTGACAATGGTATGCGTACGATATCGTTGCATGGGGACGGACGAACAAAGCTTAATTAAATAATTATAGTCGCCAAATCAGTGAAATTTTTCGTAGAAGTATAAAACAACTTTATAGAGAATAGTTAATAAATGGTGGTGCTTTTTAATAATGAATTAAATGTCATTTTATTTTGTAAGAAAACAAATGAATTAAACTTAAAAATCAAGGGAACTCGAAAGAATTTAAACTCGCCGAAGAATCTCTCATCAGCGTGGCAAATTTTCTTATAAGTGACGTTTAAGAATTCATTTATTTTGCTGATTCGAGATCAAGGTGAGCGGCGTTGACGTATGGAAACTAATAGACGTCTTGCAAGGTGCCCTAAAGTCGAAGAAACATTCATTTAAGAGCCATTAGCCCAATCTTAATTAAATATTTTCCCTCGGATGATATTTCCGAGTGTCACACAAGTACGCAGGCGGCACGCTTCTCTCGCTTGCTTCTTTTCGAAAAGAGTTTCTGGCACAGAGGCGTAGAAATGTATATTTAATTTCAAAGAAAAAGTATAAACAAATGTGTACTGTACTGATTAATGGTGATAAAATACTACAGAGTATCTTAGGGTGGGTGAGAATGGGTAAGAAGAACCAAATTTGAAGTCTAGGGAAATAACTCCATGCGAGGAGTACTTCGGAAGTGTAATTTAAAACAAAGGATCATCACAAAGATACATAAAATACAGGACTCAATAGGGTCAAAATGCTGGATTCTAAACTCTTTAGTTTGGTTAAACCGTATAAAAATGAAACCATCTACAAGGCAATTGTAGAGCCGATATTGACGTATGCATCAGAATGCTCGCAAATGACAAAAAACCGGTCAAGTGCAAGTTGAACTTGCACAATTTAGTGTTCCGTACGTTGATTGTTTTTAAAATAAAAATTTTTGTTAGGGTGGTATAAAGTGATCAGTGACTTCACAAAACACACCCCAAATGAATTTTCAACAAAGTTTGTTTCCAATCTTTACTGAAAACTGGTGACCTTGAAATTTTGTTTTTTTTTTTATATACACCAAATAAATTATTAAAGGTAATGCACTCGTGATAATTTTCGTTCAATCTATACCCCGTGGAGAATATTCCAGAATTTTTTCAAAATTTTTTGATCAGTATTTTTCGAGATAAGGTAGGGGACAGCGATTTTTTAAAAGTAATACGAAGAAAAGTGTGCGCAAGTATTACATTATATATATATATATATATATATATATATATATATATATATATATATATATATATATACATATATATATATATATATATATATATATATATATATATATATATATTACTCGTGTTTTCACAAGCTTTCATTTGACACCACACTCGATGACCTAGTAAAAAAAATTTTTTTTCACTTCCGATTTCACCCCTCAAAAACGAACCTCTTAAGTCAAAATTTATGTTACGGTGGTATAAAATGATCAGTGACTTCACAAAACACACCCCAAATGAGTTTTCAACAAAGTTTGTGTCCAATCTTTACTGAAATCTGATGACCTTGAAATTTTTGTTTTTTTTATATACCATATAAATTATTAAAGGTAATGCGCTCGTGATAATTTTCGTTCAATCTACACCCCGTGGAGAATATTCCAGAATTTTTTCGAAATTTTTTGATGAGTACTTTTCGAGATAAGGCCCGGGACAGCGATTTTTCGCGAATTTTTAAAATAATACAAAGAAAAGTGCGCGCAAGTATAATATTATATATATATATTTTTTACTCGTGTTTTCACAAGCTTTCATTTGACACCACACTCGATGACCTAGTAAAAAATTTTTTTTTTCACTTCCGACTTCACCCCCCAAAACTAACCCCTTAAGTCAAAATTTAATTCTCAAAACTACATGGCTCTGATGAGGCCATCAATTCCTATATTATTACCAAAATTTCACCTTTCTATGTCAAACAGTTTCCGAGAAAATCGGGTGTGACAGACAGACAGACAGACATACAGACAGACAGACAGACAGACACCGAAGTGATCTTATAAGTGTTCCGTACGGAACACTAAAAAAAGATAAACAAAGGATAGACGGGGTAGAAAACGGATTTTGTTTAAGGAGATAATAAACAGGGTGTGCCAAAAGGTATGGTCAAAAATGAAGGATCTAGTAGACTGAACCAAAATAAGGTCAGAAGTTCCTATAAAAATGTCTCCTATCTCCCCCCATTAGGGAGCTACAGCCACTCAAATTGGGAGCCTGAAGATGGGTTTTCATTGAATATTTCAGAAACCGTTAAAGATAAAAACATGAACTTCAGGTTCTAAAGTAAAGTTTATGTGGTAAATCGGAATTCTACGTTGTAATCGTCGATAATTCAACCGGTGCATCAAAAGTAGATGAGGGCGTGATAAAAATGGACTTAACTTTTTTTACAATAACTTTTATTGCATTTTCGCGTCGAATTAGGAAAGCTTGGGATCTTTGGCGAAAGAAAGGTACGTTTTAACACGATTATACGCACCAATTCCGAGTTAAAATCGATAAAGAATTTCCATGCCAGAAAAAGAGCCTATTATCTAATATTATTACGGTTATTACTAATACTTCAAAATATCCAGATATTTTTGAGTGACCATGCAACTAAATAATAATTAAAGAAAACGTAATCATCAAATGAAGTAAAAAACCTTATTTTTATTTATCAAATCAAGAAAACACTAACAAAACACCGCTAAAAAAATCGGAAATATTAATTTAAAGGAAAAATAAAATCCATGCGTATTTTCAACTAGTTAATATGTTCGATGTGGGCACCTTGTACAGTTATGCATGTCCTTAAGTTAGTGAGGAAAGCCCTTTGAACTCTAAATAACATGCCGGGATTATTCCTTATTTCAGCACTGTGAAAGAAAATTCTTTCTAACAGCTCTTCTCTAGTTTGTACAGGAGTCGAATAAACAAGATATTTAAGGTGGCCCCATAGACAGAAGTCTAAGGGATTTAAACCTGGTGATCGGGGTGGCCACGAGAATGGCCCACCCCGACCTATCCGACGATTGAGAAACTGGTTATCTAACTGTCCCCTAGCAATGTTGCTGAAATGTGGTGGCGCACTGTCGTGCATTAACCATATATTGTTGTGAATATGTAACGGAACTTGTTCTAATAAATTATTTAAATCATCTCGAAGAAATTGCAAATATTTCTCACCATTTAGCCGCCCGTCAATGACATATGGTGCAATCAAATTATTCCCGATAATTTCCATCCAGACATTTATCAAAAATTTATGTTGGTTTTTAGTCTGAATTATCGCATGTGGGTTATCCTCATCCCATAAGTGAAGATTATGGGAGTTTATTACACCATCCTTAGAAAATCCCGATTCATCTGTAAAAAGCATTTTGCTTGCAAATGTATTATCTTCTCGTTGCTTTTGTAGAAATCAATTAGCGAATTCCACTCGTGCAGGATAATCATCGGGTGACATAGAATGAACTTTTTGGAGAAGGTAGGGATGGAGTAATTGCTCTTGAAGTACCCTATGTTCCAACGATTTGCAAGTATGAAGTGGTGCTGCCAATTTCCTTACACTATTAGTTACATCGTTTGTTATTAGGTCCAAAATATTTTCTTCCATTTCAATGGTACGAGTAGTTCTTGGACGACCTACTTCTCCAGGTTTTGGTATAAGACTACCTAAAAGATATCCAATAATAAGCACACAATTTCAAAAAGCAAGACACAATAAACCTGATTCCCGCAGATTGCGATCAACTCGTTCAATAGTTCTGCGATCAGGCAAGTATCGATCAGGAAATCGTTCTGCGTAAAGGCGAGGCGCTTTACTAGCGTTACCAGAAGCTAAGCCATACATTAAATGCATATCCGCATACTCGACAAAAGTAAAATTCGACATAATGAAATCGACCGCAATTTTTTGTACTTTCAGATTTGACTTGTGTGTTGAAATTTGATTATTGAAGCCAGGTAATAAGCTCTTTTTCTTACATGGAAATTCTTTATCGATTTTAACTCGGAATTGGTGCGCCTAATCGTGTTAAACTAAGAGTACCTTTTTTCGCCAAAGACCTCAACCTTCCTTAATCCGACACGAAAATGCAATAAAAGTTATTGTAAAAAAATTAAGTCCATTTTTACCACGCCCTCCCCTACTTTTGACGCACCGGTTGATTTATCGATGATTATAAGGTAAAATTCCGATTCAACACATAAACTTTACTTTAGAACCTGAATTTCATCAACTTTAACTGTTTCTGAAATATTCAATGAAAACCCATCTTCAGGCTCCCCATTTGGGTGGCTGTAGCTCCCTAACGGGGGGAGATAGAAGACATTTTGATAGGAACTTCGGACCTTATTTTGAACCGATCTACTAGATCCTTTCCTATAGAATATCTAGAGAGGAGCACGTCCACAATAACCAGCACTAACATGGGTCAACGAAATACATAATGAGAGACAGAGCTATTCACGAGAATAACTGGAGAGACAGAAAAACATGGCGGTCAAAATGCGAGATGCGGCAGAAGCTGTAAGATCCTCGTTATATACAGTGTGTTCCAAAAAGTTTTATACAAATGGAGAAAAAGTTTATCTTACATGTTGCAAAAAAATTTGTTCTTGATAAAAAGTTCTGTGTCACATGGAAATCTATAATCAAGCATCAAAAGTTTAAAATATTTGATGGTATACAGGGAAAATAAAAAATAATGATTTATAATGAAGAGTAAAGTATGTTTAAATACAGAGCAAAATATTAATTGAAAAAGTTAATAGGCACTAAAAAATTATGCTCACGTTTAGATTTGTGGCCTTCCTAGTTAAAAATTTAAAAAGACTCCAATAAACACGTCAGTAATTGTTGGATTGTTTCCTGAATAAAAGAAAACGAAATCACTACAAATTTTAGGCTGAATATAAATAAACATATCTTTGGAAATACATAACAACTGTCAATAAACTTAGTTCCTGTTAGCATTTTCAGTTAATATTTTGCTCTGTATTTAACTTTAAACACACTTTACACTTCCTTATTTTTTTATTTTCCTTATATAACATCAAATATTTTAAACTTTTGATGCTTAATTATGGATTTCCATGTGATCCAGAACTTTTTATCAATCAATAATCATATGTAAGTACCCATTCAACGAGATCATTGTGAATGAGAAGTCTCTCATTTACGTTTTTTGATATTATTCTGGCTACAACCACCCTGTCTAAAATACTTTGTAAATCTTCCAAAGTTTCCGCCACTAGAACAAAGTCATCTGCATATTTAATGTTGTTGACTGGCTTGCCACTAATTCTTATTCAAATTTCTTCCTCTTCTAGGGCTTTCTTAATGATCTCTGAATATATGTTAAACAGCAGGGGCGACAGCACGCATCTCTGTATTACACCTATCTTGATTCGGATTTCGCCTTTTATGCTAGTTTCGACACGCACCACTACTCTCTGGTCGCTGTAGAGGTTGGTTATTATTCTTATATTACGGGTTGTTTGGCCTTTAGTATCTCTATGAGTTGGTTGTGATTAACCAGCCAGAATGTTGAAGCCAAATAATGCTTTACGGGTTCCAAGGCCATTTCGCAATCCAAACTGTGTTTCTCCTATTTATACTGTTCCTTATGGAATACTTATAAGATGACTGTCTATCCGTCTGTCTGTCACACCCGATTTTCTCCGAAGCCATTTGACATATCAGGCTGAAATTTCGCACAAATATAGGAATCAGAGCCGTGTAGTTTTAAAAGTCAAATTTTGATTTAAGGGGTTAGTTTCGAGGGTGAAATCGGTGAAAAACAATTTTTTTGCCAAGTCATCGAGTGGGGTGTCAAATGAAAGCTTGTAAAAATAGACTGTGTAGATTAGACGAAAATTATCACGAATACATTAGCTTTAATAATTTATTTGGTATATAAAAAAAAACAAAATTTCGAGGTCATCAGTTTTCAGTAAAAGTCGGAAAAAAAATTTGTTGAAAACTTATTTGGGGTGTGTGTTTTGTCAAGTAATTGATCATTTTATACCTCCGTAACAAAAATTTTTATTTTAAGGGATTACATACAGCTGGGCAAAAAGTATGTATATTTAAAAAAAATATTTTACAGGTTATTAAGTGAATAATAAAAAAGAATGGTGAAAACTGGTCTATTTACTTAAAACGCATTCCGGTGTGTTGGGCTAAATCCATGTTTCATCCATTGTCATATGCAAAAAACCTTTCTATTGCGCTTAAACAGGTCCAAACAACGCTCAGAAACATGTTGTTGTTTTTGGTCCCCTATGAACAAACGCGGTACCTATTTCGAAAAGAGCTTTCTCATGCCCAAATGTTCATACAAAATATGACCGAAACGTGCTTTTGATATCTTCAGGGTGTCGGCTATTTCACGCAATTTCACTTTACGGTCATCCAAAACAATTTTGTGGATTTTTTGATGTTTTTCGGTGTAACTACCTCATTTGGGAGTCCAAAGCGTTCAGCATTTTTTGTGTCTGTACGACCGCGTCTAAATTCAGTACCAGTAAATGATGAGTGATTTTCCAGGGATAGAGTCCCCTTAACATTTATCAAGTCATTGCTTTGCTTGAACGGTATTTTTCCGATCAAAAAACAATGTTTAATCAACACCCGAAATTCGATCTTGACACGTATCGTTTGAAGGTTGATACTTCCTAAAAAGCATATGGATTTTTTGAAAAGAGCGACATCTATGTGTCAGACCAAAAACTCTCATCCTATGTGT
>CM032449.1:194008943-194023943 GCA_019049505.1 Pachyrhynchus sulphureomaculatus
TCTATGACTTTGCATGTTATGGCTAATGCTTGGTGCCCTACTTTTGCCGCTGAGTCATGTCTGGCTGGGTATTCCGTTTCGGCTAATATTTTACACCAGCTTGTTATGTGTTCGATCGTCTCTTTATGCTGGTGGTATTTCCTATAGCTGTCTTCTGTAATAGTTGGGTCTTTGATGATATGCTTTTGGTAGTTTCTGTTTAATATGACCTTATCCTGGATGGCAAGTAAGAAGCCTTCTGTTTCGGGGAACAGTTGCCCTTCCTGTAACCAGGTGTATGATTGTTTTTTATTAACTTGGTCTTGTTTTATGTGGTATCTATGTTTTCCGTAGAGTGTTTTTTCTGACATTTTTATCTTTTCCTGTTGTAATTGTGTTTGACTGTGTGATCCGCTTGGGATAAGTCGAGAGGTGTGTAGTTTTTATCTGCTCTCACTGTTGTGTGGAGGCTGGTTTGCTTGGTGTGAAAGAATTTCCTAAGCGCTTGTATTTGTTTTTTGTGTAGTGATCTTATATGATTCTTCTTCCTTCTGCCTTCCTCTCCATGGTAAGTCTTTCCTTGCATGCATTGGGGTGTAATTTCCTGCATTTGGTGAATTAGGAATGTATAAGGATGTGAATATTTTCTATGTTTGTGTGTAACCATTTGATGATACCAAATGAATATATGAGTATTGGGATAGCGAACGTATTGACGGTTTTAGTGAGATTTTTGGCGTTGGGTTTGGTTTGTGTAAGTTTCGTGAGTCTGTTTTTGAGCTCTGTTTTGATGTGAATATGATTGAGTTTGGTGCTTTGATTGGTGGTTGGTTATTATTATAAATATATAACCTGGCCAGAGAACATATGTATGAATTAAAAAAAACACGTAAATCGGATAGGTGGCTCTCCAGTAAAAAGCACGAACGACAAACAGACAGACAGAAAGACTTTGCATTTTATATATATTATAGATGGTTTACTGCTATTTTATTATATTGTGAAACGATTAGTAATCATTATTTCCGGATAAATTAATAAGATTATCAGGAAGAGCAGTATATTTTTTGGTGATATATTTTACGTCGTAAAGATAATCGTGCAACATTTGTAAACAAGTGTTGTTGAACAAACAATACATTTTCCATAGAGCTATTACAGAAAACAAAAAAAAAAGAACGACAAGACTATAACACGTGAAATCTGAAAGAGATAGATTTTGTTCGAAAAATAAAGAAAGTTTGTGTTTCATTTTGTTTCTACAATCACTACAATAAATTTAAAAATAAAAAAGTACTATTCGATAAACAGATGTGGTCTCATTTGTTAAGAAATGACCCATGATTTTTTTGAAATATGTTAATTAGAAGGGAATAATCTTAAATAAAATATATTCATTGATAATGAAGTAATTTTTTAGTTTAGTTTATTGATGAATAATGACCAACCATCTGAGATACGTTTCATTAAAATCTAGAAAATAAATTTTAAGCTGATTACAACTTTTCAGGGTCATGTATATCTCGAAACTAAAACATTAGTTTTTAGTGTTTCGTACGGAACACGTATGGGATCACGTTGATGTCCGTCTATGTGTAGTAATAGAATATCTGCGAGGAAAGTTTGTTTTTGAATAGGAATGTTTCAATTTTTTAGTTATTGTAAAATTTCGATGTGCTCCCAAACTATTGGACATAGAAAGTTAAAATTTGTAACGAACAGAGAAGTTGATGGCGTAATCAGAGCTGTGTGATTTTAAAAGTTAAATTTTGACTTAAGGGGTTAGTTTTGGGGGGTGAAATCGGAAGTGAAAAAATTTTTTTTCATCGAGTGCAATGTCAAATGAAAGCTTGTGAAAACATGAGTTCAAAAATATATATGATGTAATACTTACGCACACTTTTCTTTGTATTATTTTCAAAAAATAGCCAAAAATCGCTGTCCCTCCTTATCTCATAAAGTACTGATAAAAAATTTTGAAAAACTCTGGAATATTCTTGATAAAGTGTAGATTGAGCATAAGCGTAGGGCATAAGCCGAGATTATGGAAGATAAGGCGAAATAATGGGACATACAGCGAAATAAGGATAGATGAGGCGATATAAGCCTCTATAATGGGGGAGAAGGCGAGATTATGGGAGATAAGGCGAAATAATGGGAGATAAGGCGAAATAATGATAGATAAGGCGATAAAAGCCTCTGTACTGGGGGAGAAGTCGAGATTATGGGAGATAAGGCGAAATAATGGGAGTTAAAGCGAAATAATGATAGACAAGGCGATATACGCCTCTATAATGGGGGAGAAGTCGAGATTATGTGAGATAAGGCGAAATAATGGAAGATGAGGCGAGAAAATTATAGATAAGGCGATATATTGAGCGAAAATTATCACAAGGGCATTACGCTGGATAATTTATCTGGTATAAAAAACTATGAAAACTTGACAATACGGTGGAGGCTTTATTAATATATTTTTAGTACATTACTACTCGTGCATCACTCCTCTAGGGAGACAAAAGAATTTGATTTTATTTGCTTATAATTAAAAAAATATTTAAGTATTAAATATTTGTTGTATACTTTTATTACTAGATTGTAGATTGAGCTATTGATTTATTGGTTATTAGGTAGCGAAGATGCTATAACTATTATACATTATTGATTAAGGAAAAGCGTGAAAATACATATTGTATCTTAAGATATATACATGTCAGCGGCCTAATTAACTTAGCCTAGGTAAGGATTTCCTTTTATTTTACAAGCAATCACCACCTCACTTGGCCGGTTTTTTTTTTAAATCTTGATGCTCTATTACATTTCGAAGTCCTGGCAATGTGGAACCAGGTACCCTGTTTAACGCGGAGAGAATCTGAAGTTTATCGCTCACGATTATCGTTAGTAAGCTATTCTACTGTATCAAAAGTACAATCACATGAACTACTTTTAGATCCAGATAAGCGAAAATCGAGAGTTCTGCTGTCTGGAAAGTGTATTGCTGAATTCTCATATGTTAGTAGAACGACAGCATGGCAGTAACAAAAACAACTACAAAACTTAGCGAAAGCTTAAGCAATACTATAAATAAATGTAACAAATCGGATGATTAGCGATGTAAAAAAGTGCGTAAAAATATAAACGGGAACACGAAACCCAAGAAACTTTCTTTTTACAAAAAAATATTTGTCAACGTATCAAGTTACCAATTTTTTCAATTGGTTTCTTGTTATGTTGTATTAGTATAAAAAAAAAACACGATTTTATGTACAAGGATAACAAATCTTTTTGATAAAGTTAACAAAAAGAGAGAAAGACTACCCCTTAACAAATCAACTTAAAATTAATTGGCTGTGTAATTACAAGTAACAACAAAATAACTTTAAATTCTAAGCAGAGAATTTAAGACCAATTAACGTAAAGTTAGCAGCCGGCTCTGACTCATGCTCTTTTCCATCAGGATTGTGCATGGAGAAGTTAGCGGGACTTTGCTAATCACTAGCAAATTAAGGTTATTCGGGTGTTGTTAAAAAATAATCGAAACAAATAAGTCTTGTATAAAAATAGATGTTGCCTAAGATATAAGCAAAATGTGCGGTATTGTTATTCTTATTATTAACTAAAAAACAATATTAAATACGTCAAGTCTTGTGATTCTGACCAACAGAGGCTATCAGAGCACATATACCCAATAAAACTGCGTCTCAATAGTCAACAAATTTAAGGGGCTATACCAGTGTGATAATTTCAAAAATTCGATTTTTTGTTATATATTTCGATGCTTCTGTATGTATGGAATAAGAGGTTGAAGTATCAAAGTCGAGCCATGCTTATTTTTGAAAATACAGCTGTCGACAGACACAGCTGCTCGAGTGGGGAAGGGGGGGCATAAACTCGTTTTTGAAATTGTAACGCGAACCAGAGCAGGTATTAATATTCGAATGCCGTGACGTAATCGCGTAAGCGAAAGTTAAACATCTAATAGTACAATGAACTTACGGTAAAATAGTCACAAAGGTAAGTACGTGGCGAGAGATCATTATGTTTGTGTTACCCGTTAGTCAATCTTTAAACGCGTTTTCCTCAAAACTTCATTTTTTAAATTTGCTGCAGCTGTAACTTGAAAACAATGTAATGTACCGACTTAATTTCTTTGCATATTAGGGACATTTTTGGTCGTACCACGAACCATGGATTTTTAGACCAAAAATGTCAATTTGGCATGCAAAAAACGGACACTTTCTTGGTGAAAATTTTATACTTTTTTTCTAAACGCTGCCATTCTTATAATTTTCAACATTTTTTAAAATCCATGTTGTTGGTACGGAAAATTATATCTATTTTAATAATCTTCTTGTTTTTTTTTTTTCTGATTCGATTAGATCTTTTTCCTGGAATCTTTCCCTGAATAACTAAGTTCTCTTTATATTCGTCTCCTCTTCTCATTATGTGTCCAAAGTACTTAAGTTATCGACTTCGTATAGTCATTGATAACACTGGTCAACACAAGGCTTGTTTTCTTTATTTTTTTTTCTGTTATTGGGTATTTCTATGGCACTGACTATGAAAAAATACTGGGAGATTGCTAACAGCTTTACCTTTTGAAATATACAGTTTTATTATTTTGCCAAAAAAAATACAAAAAAATAATACATTATGTTAACAAAATTTCTATTGAACACTAGCAAATGATCTTTTATAAGATTTCCTTGAATGAACGACTTTAGGTAGATCTCGTTGCAAACTCCAGCAGTAGTCTGCCATCATATGTGAGTCCCACAGCCCCTGATAAGCTCTTCCATTGTCCGAAGATCCTGATGAAATCTTTCACCCTGCTCCTCACTAAAATCACCCAGATTTTGAGGAAATCGGTCTAAATGCGAGTGCAGGAAGTGGATTTTTATGCTCATGTTGCACCCTAGCTCTTGCAAGTTCGATAGCATGCACTCAACAAGTTCGACATGGTCGTCAGATTTCGTTTTGCCTAGGAAGCTACTCATAACCAAAACAAATGAATTCCAAGCTTTGGATTCGACTTCAGTCATTGATTTGACAAAATTAGGATCTTTCACGAGTTGCCTAATCTGTGGCCCATCAAAAATACCAGCTTTCAATTTTTCTGAACTTAATCCTAGAAACTTGCGTGAAAGAAAATTAAAACATTCGCCACTTTTGTCAAGCGCCTTCACAAACTGTTTCATTATGCCGAGTTTAATATGAAGTGGTGGAAATATGAGGCGGTCTCGGCTAACTAAAGGCACGTTTATAACATTTTTTGTGCCAACTTTTAGCTCTTCCCGCACTGGCCAAACTTTTTGTGACCAATGGTGTTGTTTGTCACAACTATCCCAGAGACACATGAAACAAGCGAACTTTGTGTACCCCCCTTGTTGACCTAAAAGAAAGTTAACCATTTTCAGATCAACACAAATGACCTATTTGTGGTCTTGATACTTAATTTTTTCCATAATCTTAGAAACATTTACGTATTCTTCTTTTAAGGTCGTCGAATGTGCAATAGGTATAGATCCGTGCTTGTTCCGTTATGAAGCAAAACACACTTTAAACTTCTTTTGCTGCTGTCTATGAAAAGACGCCAATCACTAGGTTGGTACTCTTTTAATCCCATCTGCTGCAAAATACCACCAACATCGTTACAAAAAACTAAATCCTTCTCTTGAGAAAAATACGGTAACAGATTTTTTCTCGGGTACGATAAAATGTAATGTTGGTTTCCGGAGTAAACAAATTTTTTTCTTTTAAACGAGAGGCTAAAATTTCAGAAGCTTCTTTTGGTAAGTTCAGATCTCTTACTAAGTCATTTAGTTCTTTCTGATTAAATGGTTGAGGTTCTGAAAGGCTACATTTGTAGTCTGAATCAGAGTCTTCACTTGATGTATTTCGTTCGGGTTCACAAAGATTTGGCTCATCAGAAGATTTAGATGGGCTGGGTTGTACCTCTTGTGATTTTAATTGAGGTCGTTGAGCAGAGGATAAGTTAGAATATGACCACTTACTTCGATTTCCACGGTTAATTCCGTTTATTTTCACAACGCAGAAGTAGCAATCGTCATGATGGTTTCGAGGTTCTCGCCAAATCATGGGTGTTACGAACATTATTGCATCTCTTTTTCCACTGGACTATAACCGTAGACATACCACACATTTCTGGCATACAATATGAGGAACCCATGGCTTGCTCTGATTACACAATTTTATTTTAAAGTATTGATGATACGCAGTTTTCACAAAGTCCGATATAGGTTTTCGATATTTTGCAAATATATATTCACCACAAATATAGCAAAAACAATCGGGATTAAGCACACAACATCTTCTTGACGAAGCCATATCTAAAACAACAACAAAATATATTTTAGTGTCCAATAAAGAACGAAAATCTAAGTAAAAATAGTAAATGAGGGTAGTTAGCTATAACTCAAAAATAAAAGCTGTTAGAGAAAAATTGTTGCCATATTTAAAAAATACGCGTCAATTTGAGATAGAAACAAAAAAAAATCACAGGAAACAAACAATTTTCTTTTTTTTGTTGACCAGTGTAATCTTGGTTGCACCCTGAGCATTATTCACCAACAGTATATTTCCGTTGCGTCTATTTTGTTTCTTTAACTTTGTCTCAAGGTCCAAGATTCCCTGCCATACATTAGGATTGGGACCACAATTCAATTAACTAGTTTCTTTCTTAAATGCTTGGATATTTGTATTTATTTTAATATTTTAATTCAATCCCTTCATCGCAACCTTCGACATTTCACATCTTCTCCTTACCTTTCCCTCTCCTGTGTTATTACTTACGAGATACTCCAAATAGACGTATGAGCCAATCACCTCAAATCGACTCAACTGCTTGACGCCTGATGTGTTGTTATTTTGTCTCTCGACTATCATTATTTGGTAGTTTTCGAAGTATTTACTTCCATTCCACACCCCTTGCTTTCCTTTTCTAACAGTTCTATGGGTTGTAGTAATTCTTCTTCACTGGCAGCCAGGAGGACAGTGTCATGAGCAAAGTGTAAATTATTTATTTTATGGCCGATGATTGATATACCACCATTCCAGTGCTCTAAGGGATATCTCTTTATGTTTCCCGCTATAGGGACCAATCTAATCCTACGTCTCGGTTGAAGATCTTCTGACAGTACTCCGCAGATTCTGACCTTACTTCTTGTGTTGTAGTAAAAATTCCTTACAAGTGTTGTTAGATGTGGAAACACTCGATCTCATTCATTATTAGCCACAGCTGAGACCATCTGACCCTATCAAAAGCTTTTCGGTATTCCAGAAAACACATGTACAATTATTTGTTAGGATCTATCATAAGAAACATAATAACAATTTTTTTTATTATTAGGCTATCCAAATTTCTTTTTTGAGGAATCAATTCTACATGCCCGATAACCTAAAAATTGATTTTAATAAATGTCACGGGACCGTTGGTATGGCGAGAAAATTGTTAAAATTGGTATTGAATCATGAGAAGTCGGGTTATTTAACAAAATATCAAAAAAACTCAAAGGACAAAAAATATTTAGAATTTGATTTAGACCAACTTACAAAGTTTTAAGTATCTACATAAAAAAAATATATCAATATTTTTTATATTTCTTTATTTAGTTAAAGTATTTCTTACGAGTAGACAGAGATAGCCAGTGACGGCTCCTCTATAGGAGCACATGAGCACGTAAACTTCCTGTCAACAACAGGGCAAAATGCAAATTATTTTGTATTTTACCTTAGTCATACAAACGTCTTTTAAAGAAGTGAACCTTCCCTACAAATGGACAAGAACAATTTATAACAACCCTAATACTTTAAGTACCGTTAAACCGAGTTGTCACTGAAGCTCTCTAAGCGCACAAACTATAAGAACTGGATGTAAAGCAAGGCGGTATACGGCGCTGTCTCGTTTTATACGTTTTTGCGTTCTGGCAAACTGTGTCTTTCTCTAATACGAAGATGTAAAATCGTCGTTTTTCTCTCTCCATGGTTCACACTTAGTTGGTGATCTTGCGGATTTGGATTGAGATGGAAGCGTCGTGTTGATTCGTTCATTCGTACATCTAATCTAAGCGGTTCCAGTCAGAGAAGTTAAATTTGGTAAAAAGTGGGGTAGTCGATCTGGCACACTTATCACAAGAAATTAACAAACATGAAAGTTCGCAGGTTCATATAAATTAGCAGTTAGACTTAAGACTTTTGGGAAAAGTTGATATAAAACAACAACTGGATAGTGCCTATAGAAGAGGTATAGAAAATTATAAATTGTATAAAGTTCTGTAGATGTCTCGAATTAGTTTTGCGAGTACACGTTGAAAGGGATGGTTCGCAAAATCTGGGCATTTTCAAAGGTCTAATCAATTTTAGTGCAGAGTTGGATCTGGCTTTAAAAGAGTATTTTGAAAAATCTACGGTCTTCAAGACAGAACGAATTATTAGATTGCATGCTACAAGTTTGCCACGAATATATAAAGAAGGAAATAGTAGAGGCCCAATTCATCACTGTTATAGCAGATGAAACCACAGGTATTTCCTGTAAGTTTCAAATGGTAGTAGTTTTCAGATACGTCGTGCCCCAACTGAACAATTTTGGGCTTTTTTCAATCCACAAGATCATAATGCAATTAGTTTAGCAAATTGTATTAAAGACGTTTTGCTCAAAGTTACAGATACACCAAATAAATTAATTTCACAAAGCTATGATGGAGCAAATGTTATGAGTGGCCGCCATGGTGGAGTAAACAGAATGATTCAAGATGATTATAAATACGGCTATTATGTTCACTGTTATGCTCATCAATTAAATTTAATTTTAGCATACAATTAGCCAGAATGCAGACGTACGTATTTTCTAATCTAATATAACGAATTTTTTTTCAAATTCTCCTCAGCGGGTTAAAATATTAAATGAAGTTGTACGCTGCCATATTCCAAGAACTTCTACGACACAGTGGCTTTTTAAAAGTATAGCTATAAATATTATTCTTGAGAATAGAGAAGCACTTAACGAATGTATGGAGAATTCAGAAAATACTTCGAAATAATCTACCACAATTAAACAAGCCTCTGCAATCCGTAGAAGAATGTTAGACGATGCACAATTTGTATTCTGGCTAACATTTTTTCATAAAATTATGCCACACGCCGATATCCAATATAACAGTTTGCAAAAATCGACTCCTGATCCTGCACAGGTAGCCACAGTAATTAATATATTTGAAAAATGTATAGCGACTGTAAAACAAAATGCTGAAGAAATTCCTACTTTAATTGAAGATGTAGTTCAGACGTAAGGAAGATCCTTATTTAACGAAAGTAGTTGCAGCAAAAGTAGTATGTGATTATATATTAATTCAAATTAAGGAAAGGTTTTCATTTAATAGTCATCTAAGTGGTTCGCTTCTGTTTATGTCTTATAAGTTCTCGGAGTTTGAAAATAAATTTCCATCGCACTATTTAAATGATATGATTGAACATATCCATTTTTGGACAAAATTAGATTACAAACTGAACCTGAACTTATTTATAAACGGCCAGATTTTAGAAATTTACGAGGAAGGGTGCATTTTTTGCGATTTATAGTCGAAAATAATTTGCAAAATGTATTTTCCGCAACGTACAGTTTACTACAGCTAATTGTTACGATTCCGATGACTACTGCTGAAGCTGAAAGAAATTTCTCCACTTTAAAAAGAATTAAGTCGGTTTTGAGAAGTACCATGAATGAAGAAAGACTTTCAGCATTGGGAATGTTGTCAATAGAAAAGAAAATGATAGAAGATATTAGTGATTTTAATCAATTAGTGATTGACAAATTTGCAAATTTAAAAATCGCCGTATGGACTTTTCGTTTAAAAATCGTATTCAGAATATTTAGCTTATAGTTAGATGTTTTAACAAAACAATGGATTTTGCTATATTTCTAATATGGACTGCATTTTCTTTCGTCAAGTGTTGTATATTATATATTCCATCACGCGCTGCTACTGGAGATAGCATTATGTTAGAGAAACAGGCGAACTTATTTGGTCTATCAGGGTATAATGAATGTGGCAACGTAGCTTCTCGAGTGCTTCCGACTGGTTTGACCGATGGAGGATTAAGGTCAATCCAGGCAAGACCCAGGCCATAATCTTTGAAAAAGGCACCCGCACAGCCCCTCCTCAACTCTCACTGAATGGAAACTAAGCTCCGATGGGCCAACAACATCAAGTACCTGGGCCTTCTGTACGACAAACGGCTCGTATGGAAGGACCAAGTGCCTATGGTCGTGCGTAAGGAAAATCATAGCAGGAGCTCCCTGGTTCGTCCGCAACAATCAGTTGCACAGGGAGTTTGAAATGCCCACGATAAAAGAATTCACGCGTAATGCCCAGCTTCGCTTCCTTGAGAAAGCAGCGGTCCATCTTAACCCCGAAATAGCGAACACTTTCAGAGGCAAGGAATTATTAAGTATTGATAACTGAATAAATGCGCGTGCGAAGCACTCGTTTATTTTAATATATTTTAAAAGAAAGTTCGATCAATGCAATGCATATATGTGATTCAAAATTTCAAAGAACGCCTGCGACCGCACGCGCAGTTTTCTTCTAGTTACGTTGCCACAGAGAAAATTCACTTCATAAAATACATCATTTATCTAATATTTTTGCAACTAGGAGGTAAACTGCCTTCATATTTTAGCATACGAAAGCAAAGTAATTTTTTTATGTATATTATTTTTTCTGATTTTTTACTTTTTAATGAACTTACGACAATAAAAATTGTAAAAAACGCATGCTTTTGATCGAAGAAAAAGTATGGATTCCTATCTTTTACGTGTTAAATATCTAAAACATCTACTATTAGTTATCATTTATCTAATATGTTTGCAACAACTAGGAGGTAAACTGCCTTCATATTTTAGCAAACGAAAGCAAAGTAATTTCTTTATGTCTATATTTTTTCTCACTTTTTACTTTTTAATGAACTTACGACAATAAAAATTGTAAAAAACGCATGCTTTTGATCGAAGAAAAAGTATGGATTCCTATCTTTTACGTGTTAAATATCTGAAAACTTCTACTATTAGTTATGGCAATATGGCTTGGTACATCTATCTATTACTCCTCATAATTTCAAGCAAAACTACTCTTAACAGTTACTGGTAAGAACTACCTTAAAAACTTTTAATTTTATAATGACTGCAATGTGCAATATGATTAATGTTTCTGCAATAAACTAAAGATTTTTAAAAGAACCTAACCTATTTTTTATCGAGTAGATCTCTCCCTTGACGTTCCAACATTTTTAACCGATTTCCTTGCTTCAGTTAACGATCAACTAAACTCATTTTAATAAGACATACTCCGAGATAAGTTCCCCTAAGTTTATTCCTAATTTCACAACCATTTAGCAGATATAATAACACACCGAATAAGGAGGAATATATACAGGTGTTCATGCGTCACTGTAACGTCTTGGAAGATAATATTCAGGCGGAGCGATGGTACAGCCGCCAGACATTATGGCACATATTATAACGATTTGTTAGAGGAAGGAATTTTCATTAAGTCAAATTTACGGGCAGCGAAGCCTTTTTACCTAAAATTTATTTCTGGTTTAACAGGAGCAGGGCGATTTGCTAGACGTTTTAGGTGAATTTTCATCTGCTATAAAAATTTTTGAGACGACGTGTTATACATTTTAGCTACTTTGAATGCACATAAAATATAAATTAGGGAAAAAAGAGGGAGATAAAATTCATCTAGAGATTTATGAGGGTTTTAGTATTATCTAGGCTATTAAATTAAAAAGGTAACGTATGACTAAGTAGAGCTACAAGGAAGGAGTCAAAACCATAACGCCGATATTTAGAACTTTTGTCTCGACCGTTTCGTTGGTTCATTCTTTGGCTGATATAGATACAGTACGAGGGCTACCAAAATTTTTTGATACAAATCATTTTATTGTTTCTCAAAATATTCGCCTTTTAGATTTATATACTTTTGCATGCGTTCGAACCAATTCTCGAAACATTTTTTCCACTCTGAAGTTGGTACCTCAACATGATTTTTGAACTATTCAACAGCTTCTTAAAGTGATGAAAGTCACTATGCACTCATTTCTTTTTGACGTTCGGAAACAAGAAAAAAGTCGTTAGGCGATAAATCAGGTGAATACAGGCCCGTAGACATTAATTCAATGTTTTTCTCCGTCAAATGATCAATTGTTTGACATGCTGTGTGAGAACTGACATTGTCATGACGAAGAATGATGCGACGTTTTTGGTTACTGTTCTTGATTTCATTGATGACTTCTGGCAAAGAATTATATAACATTCAGCATTAACTGTTCTTCGATCCTCCAAAGCAATACTTGCAACTTTGCGGTGTTTTTCCTGACCAGTGGAAATATAGTTTTATTACTCCAGTATTCAAATCCGGCTAAAAATTATAGACCTATTTCTATTCTATTTTCTATCCCAAAATTGTTCGAAAAATATGTTTCGGATAAATTAAAACACTTGATAAAACCTCTTTTAGTTCAGGAACAGCACGGTTTCGTTGGGTGCCGATCGACTGCTACAAACTTGATCTTGCTGGTTCAAAGTACTATTGATGCAATGGAGCCAGGTGGTCAGGTTGACATAGTTTATACGGATTTCAACAAGGCCTTCGACACTGTCAACTACGATATCTTGATAAGGAAATTAACAAGTTATGGCTTTTGTGGATCACTACTGAATTATTTAACCTGTTACCTTAGATATAGGGGAACAGTTTATTAAGGTAAACGGTTTTGTGTCGAGTGAGGTATCTGTTACCACAGGGTAGCCACCTGGGCCCGTTGCTGTTTAATGTATTTATTAATGACCCCCGTGAGGTGATCCTATTTTCAAGGCCCCTGTATTTTGTCGATGATTTGAAATTGGTTATCGTAATTCATTCTGTTGATGAAGCTGTGAGACTGCAGGATAGGGTGAGTGAGTGGTTCAGAAGAAGCAAAATGAATCATAATATTAAAAAATGCAAGTTAGTGTCCTTCTTTCGGGTAAAAACTCCGCTTTTATATGACTACAGTATCAACAATTGTCTTCTAGAAAAGACTCCTCATTATGTGACTTAGATATTTACAGTTTGGTCCCTAATTTTCATATTCACTATGACTTTATTGGATTGGATTGGATGTTGTGGGGATTGGGTGCATCGGCTATTAAGGTCATTTAGCACCCAATAATGTAGTGATTTTAGAATATGATTAGAGTTATTACTTATATTAGATGGTAATAATCATACTCTTTTAAGTATTTCTGGATTTGATTTATATGGGATTGAATTTGATCAGATGCTAAAATTCGTTTCATGCTCAGTTGTAAATGATGCTTTTCTCTGGATTGAAAAGAGTAAGGGGATTCAAATATATGTTTTACTGTGAGAGTTGACTGGCAGATCGAACAGATGGGAGCATCTTCATTTTTTTAGTAAATAAGAGTGGGTTAGGTAGGTGTGGCCTATTGCAAGTCTTCTTCAAATAGTGTTTTGTCTTTTTGAGAGAGATTGATGACTTTATTGCTAACAAATGTTTAAAACTCCTTGGCTTCGTCTGTAGGAGTACTAGGGATTTCCAGACTGTAGATAGCATAAATACTTTGTATAAAGCCTTGGTAAGATCTTCTGTAGAGTATCTGTCATGTGTATGGTCGCCTTCATTTGCTATATGTATTGAAAGTATTGAAAGGGTTCGGAAGAAGATGTGTTTCTAACAAATTTAAGTGGAACATCACTGCCTATGGGGACCTGCTGCAAAAACTCAGGCTGCAATCGCTTTCAAGACGTAGGAAAATTGCTGATATCTATTTTTTATTTCAACTTGTAAATGGTCATATAGACTGTTCTGATCTTCTGAGTTTGATAGATTTTCATGTTCCACCAAGATCAACAAGGAACAACTCACTCTTCGCCCCGAAGTACCATAGATGTAACTATGGCCCATTCTCGTCGATCACTAGAATCACTAATGGCGCTCGAGAGACGGAACTTGATTTTTTTAATATTTCTTTAAAACTTTTAAAAATGTGTTGTATTGCTATAATTGTGGTTGTATTATTATAATTTCTGTAGAAACTATGTATAAAATGGGTCTACCCGTAAATAAATAAATATCCAGTAAGAAACAAAGAATCATTTTCTTAGAAGTGCTTCGCGAACGAATCACTTTTGTTGGATTCAGTTAATCTTGGAACACCCAAACAGTTGATTGTGGCTTAGTATTCGACTCGTACGAATATATCCAAGTTTCATCTCCTATTACGATGTTAAATTATGCGGAATCCATCGGGCACAGATCTTTTTCACAGCTAAATGTTCATGCAAAATCGAATGTACTGCAGTTTCCTATATACCACGTTGCGTACAGCATCGATGTTTTTTTTTTGAAAGAACAGCCGATTTTGCTCGCCTTTCACGAAATTTATCGCTGACGGAAAACAAAACTGTTATTTTTTTAAACGCTCACTGAAAACAAACTACTCTGCCAATTTTTGAGCTGTCACCATTTTAACAATAACAAATGTCAAATTTTACAGTTGTAATGTCACATCACAACAGTGCCTTCTAGTGGTCGTTTGTAAAAACTAAAAAGGCTGCCCTCGTATACATAATGAAAATAAAATCACAGAAAATTTCGTGTTCTATAGATAAACGAAATGTAAACAAGTTTTTACGTTCTTACTGTAAAATATGTAAAAAATATTTATATGGTATCTGATAACCTAAAAACAGACTTTGACGTATCTCACGTGACAGTTAGTTTGGCAGGAAATTTAAATAGACTGATATTATTAATATTCGGAATAATTAACAAAATATCGAAAAAACTCAAAGCGTAAAAAGAATTTGCTTTACAATTCTTTATCTAGCTAAAACTTAATTAGTGTTCCGTACGGAACACTTATAAGATCACTTCGGTGTCTGTCTGTCTGTCTGTCTGTCTGTCTGTCTGTCACACCCGATTTTCTCCGAAACTATT
>CM032449.1:194026443-194238943 GCA_019049505.1 Pachyrhynchus sulphureomaculatus
TTGATTTAAAAACAGTTAAAATTTTTCTCATTGTTATTGATCGTAACGTATCATTTCACTAAAATTGGATTTAAACATATTCTTTGCCTTTTAGGTGCTTTATCTTTAAGAAGGCGAATGAAAAATTGTAAAAAATGAATTTTCATACAAAAATTGAAATATAAATATTAAACATTTATAGGTTAGAATCTTATCGGTAACAATACAAAAGTTGCGAGGATTTGTTTGCATTTTTTACCTTCACCAGCTTTACACGAGCATTTCATACATTAAACTGTTGAATGTGTCATTTATCTCACACTACTCTTCGCGATTGGGCCGTGGATATACATGCTGCTTGACTTTTCCTTATGTTGGGCACGATAGTTTTGTCATCGATTATTCCACACCCAAGGAAAAATTTGATTTTAAAAATTTTTCACCGAGTGTGGAATTCCTTTGAGCAGGATTTGTACCAACCCATTTCGAAATATTGCCAAGTTAATAATATTTTTGAAAAATACTGTCACACGGCCTATGCTTCACACGTTGCAAATTTAAATCTGCACCTATATTTCGGCCATCTTAATAATAAACATAGGAGGCTCCGCCCACAGGTAAGATCCCTATAGTCTAAAATAGTTATGGCCAGTGGTGGTGCGCCTGGGCGTATACGTATTATTTGCGAATAGTATGAATAAAACAGTTTTATAACATTTATTTAAAAAAAGTAACATTTTATAATGAAACATTAATTAAAAAACAACGATGAAGAAAGTATTACCAATCTTCTATCTCCGACATACTTGAAAAACTATCATTGCCTGACTCATTTGAATTTACAAGTATAATTAAAGGTTCAACAGTGGCATCCACTGCCATGTCTACAGTTCACATTTTATCTTCCATCTTCAAGACATGCTCAGACAAGTTTCTATGGAAACATTCTGAAAAAGGTTTTGTACGTCTCCTAATTTATAGGTCGTATTGTTTCTGGCGAATTCACCTTTAATCTGTGCCCGTATAAGTTCTATCGGACTAAGCTCGTAATAATATGATGGCAGGTGATAAACAGTAATATGAAGTTTTTTTGCCATTTCGTCGAAAATGAACTTGTGTACTTTTCTTTATTTCTGAGAAATTGAAGCTCCACAAGTTCTAATAATTTTCTCTTAACGCTTTCTTTTGCATGCCCTTTTTCAGCCAACCCAAGGTTGGAACTCGTTCTAATTTTTCAAAATGATGGCTTACGTTATCCATTACAATAACAGAACCGTCTGATATTAAGGCTATCATCTGTGAAAACACATCCGAATTCATCTGTTCGTGATAATCTCCTGTTTTCTTGGATACGAATGCTTAAAATCCATTTTATTTTGCTTCAAAGGATCCAAACACCCTTGAGAAATAGGCATTCGAAAAGATGGAACTTTGAAGTGTTCGATTGATGTAGACAGCGTCATTCCTTTTAAAGTGGTGTATGCCAAAAATAAACTTGTGTTAATATATCACATTGGTATGGGGTTTAGCTTGGCACTCCTCATATTACTCTCTTTAAGACCTCTGATATATGACGCACCTTAGTCATCTTAGGAATAAACTACCCAGGATTATGTTCACCAAAAAATATAACCTGCAGCAATTTAAAATCAACATTTATCGCCACTTCTGTGAGTGCCCACATAGCGATTTAACGTGTTTGCTGTGCCCATAAAAAATCCTTTATTTCTTTTCTCACAACCATTCGTTATTCTTCCATTTTCGGGATTAAATTAGGACAATTAAAAATCTTCCTCGTAATTATTTAGACGTCTCACCTACAATTCACTAATTCCATGTTTATCTACAAAAGTAATTATTCTCCGACACCGAAAAAGCTTTCTGTGTTAATTTATATAAAGGGAACATGTATCCTGGCAAATTCAAAGCGTACTCCCTCAGTGACGCGACCTGAAAACGAATTAAATAAAATTTAACCGAACAGAGTGTTCTTGGCGTAGGGGGAAAAGGATTCGATTTATGTGTTTATATATTTTTTTATTTATTTTGGATATGTAGTATTGGATATATATGTAAAATAAAATGATTTAAATATTGTATGCAATATTGTTCGCGATTTCTGCACGATACTCTTGCAAATATAAGCCGATTTGGATGATTATATTTAGTGTTCCTTACGGAATTTTGACTTAAAGGTTTAGTTTTGTGGAATGAAATCGGAAGTAAAAAAAACAAATATTTTTACTAGGTTATCGAGTGGAGTATCAAATGAAAGTCTGTAAAAACACAACTTTAAAAATATATGTAATGTAATACTTGCGCACATCTTTCTTTAAATTATTTACAAAAAATCGCGAAAAATCGATGATCGAAAATTATTGTTGAGGCCGCAATTGCATACTCCTAGTGAGGTGAAAGGACTAAGAGAGAGAGAGAAAGAGAGATCACTATAAAGTATCATTAAAAATACGTTATATTATAGTTATATTGTTTGGATTAAGTTATTCGTTACTAATGTACGAGTACGGGAGACTGTATCATACTCATATATATTTATAAAAATAACAAAATTAATAACATTCCAGTTTTTAACCGACTTCCAAAAAGGAGGAGGTTCTCAATTCGATGCGTATGTATTTTTTTTTAATGTCTGTTCCCACATAACTCTGGTAAATATGTACCGATTTGGATTATTCGAGAGAGTACATATTCTAGACGGTCCAATACAAATTTTATTGAAATTGGTTATGTAGTTTCTGAAAAAAAATCCTGAAAAACAAAATTTTTTTTTTATAAAACACCGATAACTCTGGCAAACATGTAGCGAGTCGGATGATTTTTTTTAGTGTTCCGTACGGAACATTTATGAAATCACTTCGATGTCCGTCTGTCCATATGTCGATTTTGCCCGAAACTATTTGATATAAAAGTTAAAATTTGGCATCAATATATAAGAATTTATAGCCCAATCAGAGACGTGTAGTTTTGAAAGTTAAATTTTAAGTTAAGGGGTTAGTTTTGGGGTTGAAATCGGAAGAGGAAAAAAATTGACTAGGTGAAAGGATTGGAAGGAATGAATGAAAGCTTGTGAAAACATGAATCCAAAAATATATACGATGTAATATTTGAGGAAATTTTTCTTCATAATATTTTTAAAAAAACCGCCAAAAATCGATGTCTCTTATCTCGAAAAGTTTGAAGAAAGTCCTGCATAAAGTGTAGATTAAACGAAAATTATCACGAGTAGGTTACCTTTGATAATTTATCTGGTATATTAAAAAAAAATTCAAAGTCATCAGTTTATTGAAAACTCACAGAAGTCACTGATCTTTTTATCATTATTATCATCACTAGCTTATTCCATCCATGGTCGGATCTAAACCTCCCCAAGTTGTCTCCAATTAGTTTTGTCGTTTGCTTTTTGCATCCAATCGTGTCCTGCTAATTTTTTATATCGTCCGTTCATCTTGTCTGTGCTGCATCTTTTGTGTTCTCTAGGCCTCCATTCAACTATACGGTGTGTCAATCTGTTATCATTCATCCTTGCGACATGCCCCGCCCAATTTCACCTTAATATATATATTTTTTGTATTACATCTGTCACTTTTGATCGTCTTCGTATCTCGATGTTAGGAATACGATCTTGGAGGCTAACATTTTTTTTTTATGGGTCTAGCACACGTGCCACAGGGAAGTCCCTCAAGCGCTACAGGAGCGACACGTGTGCGGAGAAAGCGATTCACGTTGTTCTTGAATCGCTGTAAATTATACTCGGTGGGAAACACAGTCCTGGGCAAATTATTCTAAAGGGATGATGTTCTCCATATAAAAGACTGCTTGAAAAGCGTTGTACGAGGGGTAACAAGCTGAACCTCATTCGGATGTGAAGAATTAGCGCGACGTGTACTTCTAACATGCACCGCTCTGGGAAGAATTAAGCGGGCCACATCCTTCCAACACTTTCCATGAAAGTCCTTGTAGAATAGGCTCAAGTTGCCAACCGTTCTTCGATGTTCCAGCGAATCAAGGCCGTCGGTCACTTCCGGGTCTCCAATCAGACGAACAGCTCTTCTCTGAATAGAATCCAACAAATGCAGTGTATGTTTGGGAGCGGAGCTCCAAACATGGGAGCAGTATTCCATAGTTGGTCGAATTTGAGCTTTTTAAAGAATTAACGGTTGTTGTGGAGTGTAAAGCTTTCTGCTTCGAAATGATATTCCCAACTTTTGAGAAGCTCTCCTTGCTATCCCTACAACATGTTAATGCCAGGACATGTTTGCTCCCAAATTAACGCCCAACAAATTGAGTGACGATGTTAGAGGGATGGAGTGCCCCGACATAACTATGTCGGGTTCAGCAACGTTAACTTTTTTAGAGAAAACTGCCGCCTAGGTTTTTGTAGCGTTAAATTCCACTTGGTTACTGTCACCCCAAGATAGAATTTCTTCCAGGTCTTTGTTAAGTTGAATGACTTCCTGCTGTCTGCGGATATTCGTCTGAGTAGCCGATGTCTGAGCGTTCAAAGTGAATGAAGAGATAAGTGTACTGTCATGCAAAGTTGTAGATTGGATTCTCGGTCTTTTCCAGCAGATCGTTAATGTAAATGAGAAAGAGAGTAGGAGACAGTATGAAGCCCTGGGGTACACCGGCGTTTACAGTGAAGGTGTTAGAAAGAAATCCGTCGACTGCCACTCGTAAAGAACGCTCTTTGAGGAAACATGAGAGCCACAAACAGAACCTTTCAGACATACCATAAGAACGTAGCTTAGCCAACAGCCCATCGTGCCAAACACGGTCGAATGCCTTGGATACGTCAAGAGCAACCGCTCGAGATTCTCCAAAGTGTTCAATTGCGTTGTTCCAGACATGTGTTACATAAGTCAGAAGATCTCCTGTTGATCTATTTTTACGAAAGCCATATTGGTGATCGCTAATAATGTTGAATCCTTCAAGATATTTTAGAAGATGCTGATTGATAGCCTTTTCCATGACTTTCGATATTATTGAAAGCAGTGCGATTGGTCGGTAGTTATTTGCCAAGGTCTTCCTGCCTTTTTTAGGTATCGGCTGAACTGTAGCACATTTCCAGCAGGAAGGAACTATTCCCTTTCTGTAGGATAGGTTGAAAAGTCTACAGAAAACTGGTGTGGTGGAGTGGTTCCCTCGCACAGTTTTTAAGAACTATGGCAGGTATTCCGTCAGGGCTAGAAGCCTTTTTGGTGTCTAGTTTCATCAGTATACGCTTTATGATACGCTGTCTGAAGATAACATCGGGCATCCTTGACTGCACTATGGGAATAGTAGGTGGTGTTTTTCCTTGGAAATCGATAGTAGAATGTGAAGCAAAGAATTCAGCCAACAAGTTCGCTTTCTCAACAGGTGTCGTTGCAATAGGATTATCTGGCCGTGTGAGTGGTGGTATGGTGGATTTGGTGAAATTTTTACTAACTGCCTTAGTGACCGACCAAAAGGACCTGGAATTTTCGGGACAAGCGAGAAGTTTGTTTCTAATCCATTGATTGTGTACCTCCTTGGTTTCGTCGATAACCTCCTTGCATCTGTTCCTGGGACGAACAAATGTGTTACGATTTATGGTGTTAGGATTTTCATGCCATTGTCGGTATGCAAGGTGTTTAGAAGCAACAGCTTCTTTGCATTTTCGGTTAAACCAAGGCTTGCCGTTGGGAGGGCATTTCTTCGAAAAAGGGATGTAAGCCTCCATACCGGCTAAAATAACATCGGAAACCTCCCTGGCGTAGTCAGATGGGTCGTCGGATCGAAAACAAACGTCTAACCAAGGGAAAGTTCGAAAATATTCCATGAGATCTTCCCGTTTAGCAGACTTGTAGTGCCAAATCTTGCGCGGTTGAGGCGTCTCTCTGTCACTGATTAGTAGAATACTCGATGTCGAAAGTAGTTTATGGTTGGAAGAACCTAACGGCGGATTTACGCTGACCGTGTAAATTCGGATTGGTGGTTAAAAACAGATCAAGAAGACTGGCGAACTCTCTGTCTCGATCAGGGATCCGTGTAGCTTTGCCAACAAGCTGTGTTAAGCCACAACTGATTGAAAATGATTCGGCTTCACGACCTTGTTCGTCGGTAGTATTTGAGTATTTAAGCCAGTTGATGTTGTGGACATTAAAGTCGCCCAGGATCGCAATTTCGGCGCAGAAATTTTCACAACTACTAGTTGGGCGCCATAATAGTAATGTGCGGCCATAATGACAGCATTTTTAGATGATTCTAATGGGTTACTAATAAAGAAGTGAATCCAGTAAAAGAAAGCAGGAGCCAACAGAGAGTTTTATAAGAAAAAATAACAAAATGTAGGCTTATATTTTGAGAAAAAAAAAAAAAATTCATAGTACTTATTTATTTCATTTTATTTTCCCAATAGAATGTAAAGAACAAAAAACCTGTAAACAGTAAAGTGAAAAAAAATGGACATCCCAAACTAAAACTAAAAATATAAACAATAAACTGTCTCATTTTGTGTTAATGTAATTAAAACCAATAAGTTGGGGCAAAACTGTCTTAGCAGTACTTATTAACTGTTTTAGACTACATTCACCTATATCGCAGCATTACATCTATATCATAACATAATATATACATACAAGGCAATTGAACATTTTGGAGAATTTCGAGTAATTGCGCTTAATATATCTAAGGCATGTGAACCGTGTTTGGTATGACAGATTATTGTATAAGGTCTTATGGTATATCGCAAAAGTTTTGTATATGACTCTTGTGTTTCCTCAGAGAGGGATTTTTACTAGTAGCAGTCGACGGATTTCTTTCTAATAACTTCACTATCAACTCTGGTGTGCCCCAAGGCTCCATACTTTCTCCTACTCTCTTTCCTATTAAATTAACGATGTGTTCGAAAGGACCAAGAATCCAATATATAGCTTTGCAAATTTCAGTATGCTTATTTCTTCATTCATTTTGAACATTTGAACATCGGCTACTCATGCAAATATCCACAGAGAGCAGGAAGACGTTCCTGCTTAACAAAGACCTGAAAGAGATTCTAACTTGAGGTAATTGTAACCAAGTATAATTTAACGCAACAAAAATCAGGCGACTATTTTTTCTCAAAACGTTGCTGAACGAAACATAATTATATCGGAACACTTTCCTATAGCATGGTCACTTAATTTGCTGAGCGTTAATTTAGGAGCGAATATATCTTGTTATGAACATCTTGCATACACAGTAAAGAAAACGTCTTAAAAGCTGAGAATATTAAGTTCGAACTAGAAAGCTTAACCTTCCATAACTGCTGATTCTGTGCAAAGCTCAAATTCGACCAACGATCGAAAACTGCTGCTTACAAATATGCACTGCATTTGTTGAATTTTATTCAAAAGAGAACTGTTCGCTTAATTGGAGACCCAGAACTCATAAGCAACCTTGATTCCTTGAAGCATCGAAAAATGATTGACTACTTGAGTCTATCCTACAATAATTTTCATGAAAATTGTGAAGACTAGAATGTTTATAGTAAATATACATAAAAACATTTTAACAAAAAAAAAACAGCACACAATATTTTGCCACTTTAAAGTAAATAAAATCGATTAAAAAATTGACAATGACACAAAACTATGTTGGGAATGCGAAATCTTTGGAACAATGACACTACTCAGTATATATCACCACTACAAAAAAAAAAATAGTGTTTGGTGTAGTGGTGATATATACTGAGTATTGACACAAAAAGCTGGCGCCGACTTAAACAGTTATCTTTTTATAAAGAAATTATAATAATAAATAACAGCTGTTTTTAACATTCGTAGAATTTGTTTATAGGAAATTGATAACTGAATTGTCAAATTAAAGCAATATCTTATCTTAGAGGTATTTTACGAGTGTTTCAAAAACATTATTTATTATTTTGTAGTGGCAAAATTTTGTGTGCTGTTTTTTTTTGTTAAAAGGGTTTTATTTTAGATTAAGAATGATACTAGTAGGAACATCAGTTTAAGTAATTGTGTTGGTAACTGTTTTATAGGGCACTACATGTTTTAAACTTTTGCCGTTTATGAAACAGAAAAAGTCTTTTTAAAATACATACTAAACATAAATTTTCACAACTACTAGTTGGGCGCCATAATAGTAATGTGCGGTCATAATGCCAGCATTTTTAGATCATTCTAATGGGTTACTAATAAAGAAGTGAATCCAGCAAAAGAAAGCAGGAGCCAACAGAGATTTTTATAAGAAAAAATAACAAAATGTAGACTTATATTTTGAGAAAAAAAAATTTAGAATTCATAGTACTTATTAATTTCATTTTATTTGCCCACCAGAATATAAAGGACAAAAAACATGTAAACAGTATAGTGAAAAAAAAAATGGACATCTCAAACTAAAACTTAAAATATAAACAATAAACTGACTCATTTTGTGTTTCTGTTTTTTTTTTTTTTTTTTTTTTTTTTTTTATGGGTCTAGCACACGTGCTGCAGGGAAGTCCCTAAAACGCTCCAGGAGCGGCACGAGTGCGGAAAAAGCGATTCACGTTGTTCTTGAATCGCTGTAAATTGTACTCGGTGGGAAACACAGCGCTGGGCAAATTATTCCAAAGGGATGACGTTCTCCATATAAAAGATTGCTTGAAAAGCGTTGTACGCGGAGTAACAAGCTGAACCTCATACGGATGCGAAGCACCAGCGCGACGTGTATTTCTAACATGCACCGCTTTGGGAGGAATTAAACGGGCTACATCCTTCGAACACTTTCCATGAAAATACTTGTAGAACAGACTCAAGTCGCCAACCGTTCTTCGATGTTCCAGCGAATCAAGGCCGCCGGTCAATTCCGGGTCCCCAATCAGACGGACCGCTCTTCTCTGAACAGAATCCAACAAATGCAGTGTATGTTTGGGAGCGGAGCCCCAAACGTGGGAGCAGTATTCCATAGTTGGTCGAATTTGGGCTTTGTAAAGAATTAACAGTTGTTGTGGGGTGTAAAGCTTTCTGGTTCTAAATAATATTCCCAACTTTTGAGAAGCTCTCCTTGCTATGCCTGCAACATGTTCATGCCAAGACATATTTGCTCCCAAACCAACGCCCAACAAATTGAGCGACGATGCTAGGGGAATGGAGTGCCCCGACATAACTATGTCGGGTTCAGCAACGTTAACTTTTTTAGATAAAACTGCCGCTTGGGTTTTTGTAGCGTTAAATTCCACTTGGTTACTGTCACCCCAAGATAGAATTTCTTCCAGGTCTTTGTTGAGTTGAACGACCTCCTGCTGTCTGCGGATATTCGCCTGAGCAGCCGATGTCCGAGCGTTCAAGGTGAATGAAGAGACAAGCGTACTGTCATCTGCAAAGCTATAGATTGGATTCCCGGTCTTTTCCAGCAGATCGTTAATGTAAATGAGAAAGAGAGTAGGAGACAGTATGGAGCCCTGGGGCACACCAGCGTTGATAGTGAGGGTGTTAGAAAGAAATCCGTCGACCGCCACTCGTAAAGAACGCTCTCTGAGGAAACATGAGAGCCACAACTGTACTTAAAACTAATTAGTTTGGGGCAAAACTGTCTTAAGCCGGGTTTCCACCAAACGGACAGTTTAAAAAAACAGTTCTGTTTTCAATAAACAAAACAAAACATGTTGTGTTTTTTTTCAAACAGTTCCTGTAGACTGTTCCAAAAGTTGTTGCTAGTGTTTGTTCTCTTTTTCCCATTTTGTTTAGTCCCGCAAGAATGTCCTTCGACGATGATATTTTTTATAATTAGCTGTGGTTCGTTTTTAGTTAATGGCCAATACAGAAAAAAACAAAGGTGTCAGTTCTCTATTAAAAAGGAGAGTTAATTACGGCACCGAAGAATTATTGGCTGACTTAAGCACTGACAATGGAGAATTGAGATCTTCCTGCTACAATTTTACCAGAATGTCAAGTACCGATTTTGAATTGTTAATTAACTTGTTAGGACCTAAAATCGCAAAGAAAAATACAAATTACCCGGACACAATTTCGGTAAAGGATCGCCTGACAGTAACTCTGAGGTACTTAGCCACTGGGGACAATTATTAAAATATTTATTCAAAATTTCAAATTCTTCTGTATCACGAATTATACCGGATGTATGTAAGGCCCTGTATGACGCACTTCAACATTATATCAAGGTAAATCTTCCTTTCCTCGGTTTATTCTTGTCATCCAAAAAATTCATGGTATCATATCCAAACCATTTTGAAACAAAGTGGTCTCCAGCCCCAGACCTTTCCATGCTTTTATATCGGGTGGCGCATAAGTAACGCTATGATTTATTTAATAAATAACTTTTTTCTTCCTGATTTTATTTAACGTTGGCGTTTATTAAAATTTAGAATATAGTTTGGAAATATGTTCACATTATGTTTTGAAGATAATATCTTTCAAATGGTGCCCATTGTTTGCTACGACCTGACGTGCTCTTTCCAGAGCATTTCCCATAACTTTTCTTAGAATTTCAGGTCCCAGCGCTCTCACTTCTTCTCGGATATTTGCCTTAAGCTGTTGGATGGTTCTTGGCTTATTGGCATATACCTTAATCTTTAGGTAACCCCAAAGAAAAAAATCGGGAGCCATTAAATCGGGCGAACGCGGTGGCCAGTTAAAATCAGAAAAAAACGCGATATTATTCGATCGGCAAAAATTTCGCGCAGGAGAGCCATAGTTGGACGAGCTGTGTGAGTTGTGGCTCCATCTTGTTGGAACCACAATTCTGGATTGTTCTCTACCTCGGGCCTTAAAAAATTTTCAATCATTGCCTGGTATTGAATGCCATTCACATTAACCGCAACTTGTTCGTCGTTTTCGAAAAAATATGGTCCAATGATCTTTTCTGAAGTTATTCCACACCATACTGTGCATTTAAGTGAATGCATTTGATGTTCAACAATTATTCTTGGATTTTGGGTGCCCCATATTCTGCAATTTTGTTTATTCAAGTGACCATTGAGGTGGAAATGGGCCTCATCGCTCATTGGTTTGTGAATAAACTCGTTGTTTTCTAGGCACAATTCTTGCAAACGGCGACTATATTGAATGCGTCTTTGTGCATCATTTGGTTTTAACTCATGAACCAATTGAATCTTATATGAGAAAAGGTATAAATTAGGTAAAATTCTTTGCAAAGACCGCCTAGACATCGCCAACTGCTGAGAACGTCGCCTGGTGGATGTTTCGGGGTTTTCCTCAATACTTGCTTACACCCGAGCAATGTTCACATCATTTCGAACTGCACGAGGTCTTCCAGCACGCGGAAGATCACAGACAGCCCCTTGTTGCCGAAAACGCTGAACCAATCGGTAAATTGTTGGAGCGCTAGGTGCATTTCGAACATGAAAGAAATTTGGATATGATCTTTGTGTCTGAATGCTGACTTTCATAATAAAATTGAACAACTTTGGTTCTTTGTTCTGTGCTGAGTCTTTCCATCATAAATATCCCAAGATTTTCAAAGTTAATTTTGAAAAAAAAAATAAAAAAAAGACGTTAACAAAAAATTTATTCACTTATTAAATCATAACGTTACTTATGCGCCACCCTATATTTCCTTCTTTCCCTGTTGTAGGTACTGACTGAACAGTTTTTGAAATTTCGATCGATTTCATCACTGCTAGTTTCAAAAGTATTACCAATTTCCTTGAGTGAATCTTGTTTTTCATTTTAATTCTTATAATCTATACATTTTGAATCCCACAAGTTAGTATGTTGACAGTACATTTCGATTATAATGCTGCACTGATCTTTAGTATTCTGCTTTTTGGAATTCATGGCCTAAAAATGAATTAAAACTACGGTTTTGGTAAATCTGTCGTGCAGTCAACTCTTTTAATCGTGGCAACATTGTAACTAAATATATATATATATATATATATATATATATATATATATATATATATATATATATATATATATATATATAAAATTGAATAAAAGGTTTAACAAAATAAATACAAAAAATGGTACTTGCTTTAAGTGTCGACAAACTCCTCATAAATCGCATACAGTTGATAAAAACTTGATAACTAGTTGAAAGAGTAGAGTACAAATGTCGCAGAGAACAAAACTACACCATTCAGGTGTTCCAACCAAACCGACTAAAAAACACGAACAAATTTGTTTCTTTTAATGCACTGACACACATTAACGATGTGTTCGAAAGGACCAAGAATCCAATATATAACTTTGCAAATTCCAGTATGCTTATTTCTTCATTCATTTTGAACGTTTGAACATCGGCTACTCATGCAAATATCCCCAGAGAGCAGGAAATGGTTCCTACTTAACAAAGACCTGAAAGAGATTCTATCTTGAGGTAACTGTAACCAAGTATAATTTGACGCAATAAAAATTCAGCGACTGTTTTTTCTCAAAAAGTTAACGTTGCTGAACCGAACATAATTATATCGGAATACTTGATTCCTATAGCACGGTCTCTTAATTTGCTGAGCGTTAATTTGGGAGCAAATATATCTTGTTATGAACATCTTGCATGCACGGTAAAGAAAACGTCTTAAAAGCTGAGAATATTAAGTTCGAAATAGAAAGCTTAACGTTCCATAACTGCTGATTCTGTACAAAGCACAAATTCGACCAATGGTGGAAAACTGCTGCTCACAAATATGCACTGCATTTGTTGAATTTTATTCAAAAGAGAGCTGTTCGCCTAATTGGAGACAAAGAACTCATCAGCAACCTTGATTCCTTGAAGCATCGAAAAATGATTGACTACTTGAGTCTATCCTACAATAATTTTCATGGAATTTGTGAAGAACAAATAGTGTTCTATTTAATTTAAATTGCTTTTGAAATACAAAAACCGCTGATTTTCATATCTAGATATTTTCTATTTTAGATTTAAAATCGATAACTTTAAATTTAAAAGAAATAGGACTACAGTCTGTCAAGTAAGAATGTGTCCGCAATAATTCATATTTGCTAGATGCGATTCTAGCGATTTAACAAAAAATCGGTTTAAGGAAACGACGCATTTTAGTAAAAGTATCAGTCGATTCCGAACTTTCATCGAAATCACGTAAAATCCAAAATGAGTCACTTGTTTGCGCGTGGGTTAGAGGCTGTCTTTCTTTATTCCCGTCTAAAGGAGCCTCAAAAAAGTCGGTACCGTTTGTGAAGAAGTGAGAAAATCATTTTAACAAGACGAAAAATATCGAAGACTTGCCAAAACGTGGCTCGGTAGGCAAAATTATTCCGAAAGTCGAAAAACAAATCGTGTATTTGTTTTCACGGTACCTGAAATTGACGCTGCGTGAAGCAGCGGCGAAATTAATAGAATCGGATTTGAATGTGTCCCACAACATCTTCGTGCTCATGATGGCAAATTCCAAAGCACGTTGAAGAAACCCTTGCTGGGTGAAAATCACGTTACAAAGCAGCTCGCTTGGACCCACGATAAGATACTAGAGTGGCTTTCGCAATCGTCGGACGCCAACCTTATTGAAAACGTTTGGTCCTTTGTAAAAAGAAAGCTCAGAGGAAAGACTCTGAGGCCTTTAACTCAGTTGTCTCACGAGATTCGAAAAATTTGCTGAGAATGCAGCAAATCTCGTCGACAGCCGGCCTCGAAGATGACAGGTAATTATTGATGCAGGAGGCCGACTAGACAACTTACTAAAGTAATTTCGCCGTTGTTAGTACACCAAAGAATACATTGATGGCAAAAAATGTCCTCGAAACACATTTTTTCAAGAATATGAGAGGTCAGATTCTTGCTTGACAGCCTGTATTTCAATTTCCGTTTTAGGTGGCAATCCCATGTAATATCGTTCAAACGTTGAGAGAGTAAAATAGGGTTTTTGAAACTAAATAGACTTAAATAACTCGATAGACTGCCGAATTTTCAATAATTGATGAATAATTAGTTTTAAATGAAACAGAAATTGATGTAATAAACGCATTTTAACTTTTTACCGGAGGCTAAAAGATACATTTCCAGCGTTGTCACCTAGTGCCCACTTTTATGAGTAGACTATTAAATATGTTTATTTTTTATGTGATAGGTAGGAGGGAAATTAAAAATATTTCTTCTTTAAAATACATCTTTCCGGACTGGATACATAAATATAAAAGCAACTATAATCTATCAACGCCATCACTAGATTCTTACAATCGGTTCAATATAATTGAGTTCATTGATCTAGATTTCATTTAAAAATAAACAATTTTAGTCCTTCAGCTAAAATCATAAAAGGGAACTACAGAGAACGGCAGATATTCCTTGCCATCTCGCTCAAATGGCTCACTGATGTCCCACTACTTTTGCCAAGACTTTTAAGGTTGGGAATAACTGCCCAATCTCAATAATTGAGTACTACATAATTGGTTTTAAATATGCGATTGAATATTCGATTATCGAGTGATTTTTCATTCGGAAGTTTAATTTTAGTAACGGGCAATTAACAAACATGAAAAATTCGCTAACCTCATTCATATGTAGTTCGAGTATCGAATGATTTTTCACTTTGAATTCTTGTATGGATCTAGATCGATTTAGTTCGGAATAATTCGGCCCCTTCGTTACGTAAGAAGCGCGTGATTTCGTTGTCGTTATTAGGAAAAGAAACTTTTTAACAAAAAAACAAGCAGACAAAATTTTGCCACTATGAATTAAAAAATAATATTTTTGAAACACTCGTAAAATACCTGTAAGATAAGATATTGTTTTAATTTGACAATTCAGTTATTAATTCCATATAAAGAAATCCAACAAAAATTAAAAACAGCTATTATTTATTATTATGATCTTTTGAAGTAGGCGCAATACCTGTGTTTTAAACACATTATTTTTTACTTCATAGTGACAAAATTTTGACTGCTTGTTTTTTGAGGTCGGTTTTATTATAGTATTTTTTTTCAGAAACTACATAACCAATTTTAATAAAATTTATGTTGAACCATCTCAAATGTGTACTCTTTCGAATAAAAAAAAAACCGACGAGGGCAAGTCGGACTTGCGCAATTAGTGTTCCGTACATTGAAATAAAACATTTTTATACAAAGGTATAAAATGATCAGTGACTTCACATTCTTCGTTGATAACTGACAACCTTGAATTTTTTTAATATACTCGTATATACCAGATAAATTATCAAAGGTAGCGTACTCGTGATAATTCTCATTCAATCTACTCTTTACGGAGAATATTCCAAAAGTACTTTTCGAGATAAGGGGGGTTAGAATCGATTTTTGGCGGTTTTTTAAAAATATTATCAAGAAAAATAGAATAGAAACGGAATACGCGGACGTAGAAGCTGAAGAACAGGCAGGCTTTAGAGCAGGAAGATCCACAATAGACCATCTCTTCTCACTGACACAAATCCTAGAAAAGAAAACCGCATTTGATCAGGAAGCACCGAAATAATTAAAGCCGTAAAATCCTTATACCAAGACGCAAGAAGTAGTCTGAAAACCAAATATGCTATAACAACAGGGTTCCCGGTCACAAAGGGTCTCAAACAGGGCTGCTGTATATCCCCAACGCTATTTAAAATCTATTTGGAGAGTGCACTGAAGAACTGGAAAAGGAAATGTAGCAGTATGGGATTACCACTGGATGACGATACTACATTGTACACGCTATCATTCGCAGATGACCAGGTAGTAGTCGCTCAGGACATCGATGATATGGAATACATGACACGAAAACTTATGGAGGAATATGAAAAATGGGGCCTAGAAGTCAATATTAAAAAGACCGAGTACATGTGCGTCGGAGGACAACAGCAGGACTTGAAACTGGCCACAGGACACACCATCAAACACTGTGCCAGTTATAAGTATTTGGGAACGAGAATATCTAGGGACGGAACACTGGAAGAAGCAATATTCGAGAGGAATATCCAAGGAAGAAAAGCGATTGCAATGTTTAATAGTATACTATGGGACAAAAATATAACCATTGAAAATAAGAAGAGAATTTACAACTCAATAGTGAAAAGTATAATAACTTACAGCTCCCAGGTGTAGCCATTAAAGGAAAGAACAGAAAAAATACTAAAAGCTACAGAAATGGATTTCTGGAGACGAGCAGCCAGAAAATCCAGAAAAGACCGCTTACCAAATGACACGATAAGGCGAGCTTTAGAAATAAAGCACGATATAGTGGCCGAAATCAGAACCCAACAGTTGGTATGGTACGGACATGTACAGAGAATGTCACAAGACCGCCTACCTAAAAAGATTTTAAATTGGAACCCTTATGGAAAAAGAAAGCGAGGAAGACCACGCCAAAGCTGGAGAGCAGGAATCGACAAGGAAGTACTAGAGAGAGATCTGGAGGAGGAGGGATGGAGAAACCGGGAAGAGTGGAAATTAGGCATCGGAAGACGTTATAAAATCGATTGATATATATATATATATATATATATATATATATATATATATATATATATATATATATATTATATATATATATATATATATATATATATATATATATATATATATATATATATTTATATATATATATATATATATATATATATATATATATATATATATATATATATATATATATATTATATATATATATATATATATATATATATATATATATATTTATATATATATATATATATATATATATATATATATATATATATATATATATATATATATATATATCAAGAAAAATTTGTAGGAGTACTACACCAATATATATTTTTGAACTCGTATTTTCACAAGCTTTCATTCACTCGACAACCTGATAATTTTTTTTTTCAGTTTTTGATTTCACCCCCAAAACTAACTCTTTAAGTCAAAACTTTTGAAACTACACGGCTCTGATTACGACATAAATTTCTATCTTTGTGCGAAATTTTAACTTTCTATGTTAAATAATTTTGGAGAAAATCGGGTGTCACAGACGGACAGGCGAATAGACAGACGAACAGACGGACGGACAGACAAACGGACTGACGGACATCGAAGTGAACCCATAAGTGTTCCGTACGGAACACTAAAAAAAGAATCATCCAAATCGGTACATATTTACCAGAGCTATCGGTGTTTTATTACAGAAATTTAAGTTTTTCAGAATTTTTTCAGAAACTACATAACCAATTTCAAATAAAATATATATGGGACAATCTCATTTCTCTCGAATAAACAAATAATCATTCAAATCCGTACATATGTGCCAGAGTAATGCGGGACCATACATTAAAAAAATATACATACTCCTCGAATTGAGAACCTCCTCCTCTTTTAAAGTCGGTTAAGAATATATTCATTGTTTTCATTTATCCACTAAAACAAAGACTGGCCAATATCAAAAAGAAAGACCTCTGAGAAGAAAATAGTGGCAGTTTATGCCGATTGAGCAATGGGTGCAAAAAAGGAAATATTGTGTTATCGAAAAAGTATCGAGCCTTTTTCTGATTAGATAGCTTTAGCGTCACATGTCTCAAGTAATATAATTTACATCGAACCTTACTTGACATCGGTTCAAAGCTAACATTTGATAGTAATGGGCTTGCAAAAACTGTTGGAATTCGTTTATTTAGACTTAATTTAGCAACCCTCAAAGATTAGCGAAATATCTGCAAAAGATCCCTACAATTACAATTGTATTTCGAACAAACTGGCTACAAAAAGAAACTAGATGTTTAGGTGCCACACGATTTAACCCAAAACATTTTTCTCGATCGAATTTTCATCTGCGAATCTCTACAAAAACGTAAATAAATCACGTACGACAATCTTTTTCTTCTTACGACACCGTCTCCTCACGCAAGTTGACGATCCATATAGCTAAACGCATTTTAAAAACTGCTCACTCAAAGCACATCAAACCCACCTTCTCATGTCCTTGAACCAAGAATTCTGTCGTCTTCCGATCGATCGTTTGACCTTTATTTTCTCCTCAATAATTAGACGTTGCGATTCGTACTTTGGGCCCCTCATTATGTGTCTGAAGCATTGAGATTTTCTTGTTTTTATGGTTGTTAATAATTTCTTCATTTTGTTCATTCTTTCCAGTACTTCTGTGTCTGTTTTATTTTCTGTACTCAGGAGATGCGAAGAAGGCGTCTATAAATGTACATTTCAAAACTTTCCTGTCCTTTCTCTGGACCAGGGTGAAGGGTCTAGCACTCACATCCATACAATAGCACGGAGAATACATATGCTCTCACCATTCTCCGTTCTAGGGTCCCACTTGCAATTTATATTTGTTCCCAAATATTTAATTGTGAAGACCTGCTCTACGGTGTTGTCTCTGATTTTGAGGGATAATGGAGGAAGATTTTTTTTAGTTGTTGCCATCCACTTGGTTTTTCTTATATTCATAGTTAATCCAACTCTTTCGCTGGCTCTTACGGCTCGATTGATCAGTTGCTAGAAATCTCTGATAATAGAACAGCATCATCAGCATATCGTATGTTGTTCAGTGTACTCCCATTAACTGTTATTTCTTCAATGGTTTCATAGATGGTCTCATTAAATACAGAAACAGAATAAAGATTGAACAAAAGTGGTGAGAGAATGCATCCCTTGGGTTATTTTTATGCTTTTGGACTTTTCCAGCCCAATTTTAATTTCCACTGATTGATTCCAGTGCAGATTTTTAATAATAAATATTTAGATCTCTTTTGCCTGTATTTGTTGTTTCTAGAATTTTTATTAATTTTTCGTGCATCGCATAATTGAAAGCTTTACTGTAAACATATTCATGTATTTACAACGCTGGACTAGTACATTTAATGAGAATAAAGCTTCTCGTGTACCCATTCCTTTCCCAGATCCGAATTGTGTGTTGTCTATTTCTGCTTTACATTTTCTATATATTGTAGTATGGATAACAATGACGACAATAATGCACGAAAAAAAATCGTGACCGAAAATGATAAAGCTTTACAAACGTAGGCAAAGCTCGTATTGGACTGGAAGGGAATCGTGCATTATGAGCTACTGCAGCCTGGCCAAAATATTCTACTGACAGCAATTGGCAAAATTAAAGCAAGCGATTAAATGAAGTCGGCCGGAATTAGTTAAGAAAAAGCGTTGGGTCTTCCAGCATGACAACACCGAAGCACACCCATCTTTGATGACTTGTCAAAAATTGAGAGAGCTTAGCTGGTACATTTTAATGCATTCACCGTATATCCGAACCTTGCACCGTCAGACTACCACCTGTTTCGGTCTCTGTAGAATACTCTGCATGGTGTTAAGTTGGTTTCAAAAGAGGCGTGTGAAAACAACTTCTCACAATTTTTTGTGAACCACAGAAGTTGCTCAGTGACAGGATTATGGTGTTGTCAAAAGAATGGCAGAAGGTTATCGAACAAAATGGCACATATTTGGTTTATTAAAATCTTTTCAAAATATAAAGAATAAATGTCTCAATTTTGACTTTAAAAGCCTCAATATTTTTGGGACAACCAATATTTCGGTATAATTCTTTGCTAACGAGTATCAGGTAAAGTACGGGATACGGGTGATTGGCTATTTTAGTAATCGAGTACTAAACTAGTTTTTTACTACAGTGATCCTAACATTAAGCAAGTTGGGCTGAAATACTGTATATTTGTATTTTGTTGAACTCAACATATTTAGAGTTTGGGGGTCAATATCGTAGAACATATAGTGAAATTCGTATTAAATGTGAATTTTCAAAAATAGGTATATTTGACTCCAAAATGATAATCTAACTCCACGTTGGCAACATTGCCGTGTCAAAGCAAATATTCGACAAATGCGAATCGAGACCGGAAATTACGAAATTCAGAGCGCGCGACATTCGAAAAGGCGATTTCCGGTTTATGCTAAGAGGTCACATGATGAGTCATTCGTCACTGGTAATTCGACGGTATATAAGGAAACCGAAATGGTTGTTTAGCGTGTTTTTTATTTTCGGGTTATACGGAAGAAAAATGAGCGGCGATTATTTGCCTTTTTATTATGAAAACAAGATAAATAAGTGCTTGTATAGTGTTCTAATTGTCAAGTTTTATAAGGGCACCTTAAGTACCTTTAAATACTAATTATGTTGTAGGTTTTAAATATTAATATGCCTATTTTCAGTCTTTACTTGAGTGTTAAAATTTTGTTTTGTTTAATCTCATATTTATATTTACTCGATCCCTTTCCTTATTCCAAGTCCAAAAATTACTTACTTTTTAACGAAAGAAAATATCAGAAGACAAATAGAAGGATGAATTTAAGGGAAGAGCAATCTGGATAGTCGCGTGCACTCTGCCCTGCCTAATAGATCCTCTGTACACACTGTGATTCTCTATTCTCTAGTTACCCTGACTGAAAGAAAATCTGGAAAGAGTTGAAATCGGTTTTTTGGTGACATCCATATGTTCTTCTCGTAAATGCAAACTCGATATATATATATATATATATATATATATATATATATATATATATATATATATATATATATATATGTATTTATGTATGTATGTATGTATCTCTACTTCTTTTGCCTGGCTCATCACCAACAACGATCAACCTCTCCAAACTATCAGCCCCCCTTCCTTGCAATATAGTTGCAATATAGTCAAAGAATTGAAATACGGATTGAAGGCAGATTGGTGGCAATCGGACGTTTACTCTGACCTCTCAAGGGCAGATGCGTTGGTTCTGTAGTCCGTCCAAGGCATATGTATTATTCATCTCCAACACCGCTGTTCGAAGGATTCTTTCGATCTGTTTCCCTTATAGGCCATATTTGCGCAAGGTAGAGGAATATGGCAAACATCAAGGAACAAACCAATGTGATCTTTTTTGTGATACAGACAGACCGGTCTTTCCATTTCTTGGTCAGTCTTGTCAGAATCGACTGGGCCATGCCTATTATTTTATAAATTTGCTTATATATATATATATATATATATATATATATATATATATATATATATATATATATATATATATATATATATATAAACAATAAAAAAATAAACGCCTTGTTTCATTTTTCTGTGGCGAGTAAACCTAGAATTTACCGATCTCAATTTTTCGGTACACGAGGGGATTTAATATTAGTCTGATGCCTATGCGAAAAAGAGACACAGTGGGCGGTACATTCATTGTAGAAATGGCTCCAAATAGAAAAATTCTCACCGTTAAAGAAAAAATTGAGATTGTTGAAGTTTACAAAAAGGAAAAGTTAAGTGTCAGGGACTTATCCAAGCGTTTTAATATCGGAAAAACACAAGCTGCTGATATAATTAAACATAAAGAAATCCTTTTAAACAAGTGTATGTCGAACAGCAATTTGAATGAAAAGAGAAGCTTTTTGACTGGTGATGGTACTAAAATTGACAAGTTGTGTTATAACTAGTATATAGCAGCTCGCTATAAGGGGATTCCTTTGACAGGTATACAAATGCATTATTTTTTTTTGATAAGGTTTTCTGGAATTAATGCGTTGATTTTCTTTTGATATTAATTCAAAGAATGGATAAAAGGGGTGAGAGTATCATTAGGCTTGTCGTGACAAAATGCGAAAAATTTATTGTTAATGTTTTTTTCAGGTCCGCTAATACGATGCAAAGCAAAAGAAATAGCCGAGTCTCTGGGACATTCTACATTCAGTGCTTCTTCTGGTTGGCTTAATAAATTTAGAATTCGCTAAAACATAAGTTTTAAAGCGATTTCAGCAGAAGGAACTTCGGTTATTGCTGAAGGTGTTTCATCATTCTGGGAAAAATACCCTTCTTTAATTAATGGATATTCATCGAGAGACATCTATAATGCCGATAAGACAGGCCTGTATTTTAGGGCTCTACCCAACAAAATGCTAACAATAAAAAAAGAAAAATCTGTTAAATATCCCAAAGAGAGGTTTACAAAAATATGGCGGGAGAAAAAGAAAAACTTCTAGTCATTGGTAAGGCAGCTAAATCCAGAGCATTTTAAAATATTATCATAAACAACCTGCCTGTAACTTGGAAATATAATAAGAAAGCTTGGATGACGGGACAAATTATGACAGAGTGGTTCCAAGATCATGATTGGAAAATGACAAAAGAAAAAAAGAAACATTTTGTTATTTTTGGACAATTCAGGAACTCATCCAAAAGACGTCCGCTTAAAAAATATAAAAATCTTGTTTCTGCCCCCTTTCAGCTTGTCAACCACTTAACCACGGAATTATAAAAAATTTTAAAATTTATTACCGAAGTCTAATACTAAAACACCTGATGGTAAACATTGAAACTGCTGGTACAGCTTTTGAGTTAATTAAGAAAATTACGCCATTGGATGCAGTTTACTTTGCAGAAACCGCGTAGGAACAAGTACCCAAGGAAACAGTTAAAAATTGCTTCCGTAAAGCGGGATTTAAGCATGAAAATATGCAAAGTGAAGACCAGTTAACTGAGGCTGTTACATCTGATCCAGAAGATGACTTACCACTTAACGTACTTGCAGATATCCTTAAAAATAAGAATTTGTTGGAGTTGACTGATAATGAAAACCTTAATGATTTTTTGAATATAGATGAAAATTTGTACGCTGAAAATCCAGATTCAGAACAAGAAATTGAAAATCCAGTTGAAATACAAGGCCTTTCCGAAGATTTTGATGTCGATGAGGTTCCAGTACCAACAGATGCTATCCCAAATTAAGGTAAAGCTGTTACCCTAACCAAGCAGCTTAAAAGTTTTGCCGAAGATCACTAAGATGCAGTGTCTTTAGAGCTTCTTTCCAAATTAGAATTACGATTTATGGACACCATTTTAAAGAAAAAGAGAAGACAAACAACAATATATGAATTTTTGCATCATTAAAGTGACCTTTCATTTCATATGTATAACTATATCCTATTATATTTTATATGTATCTAAAGGTAACAAATCTTTGTTTTTTCCTTAAGTTTCAAGTTTTTTGTTTATTTTAAAAATATGTACATACGTAAGTATACGTTTTAAATGTCCCAAATTCTTTAATCACAGTTTTCATTGAAAAAACTTTTTTTTTTTTGTATTTCTTTTAAGCGGACATCCCTCCTGAACGGACGCTTTCGGTCCCGTTGGTGTCCGCCCATATATATATATATATATATATATATATATATATATATATATATATATATATATATATATACATATATATATATATATATATATATATATATATATATATATATATATATATATATATTATATCCAGAGTCATTGCAGAAAAGTATTGGTAAATAGTGTCAGTTTAAAAAAAAGCGCCTGATGTTGCACAAGCGTCCATTTGACTTTTAGTATTTGTAGGAAAGAAAATAAATATTAATAGATAATAAGGCAAAGTGACGTACTAGTAAATCCATAGGGGCGGGTAGCATATATCCCTCTGGCCCCGTCAAAATATTCTACTGGAGATTACTTTGAAACTTAATTAAATAAATACCTATGGTTTAAATAGTTGTACCAATTTTTAACTTTAAAATCTCGTTGTTTTATGAAAATATCTTCCCTCCAAAGGAGTGTTATCCATGAACATTTAGCAACATTGTGGTTGGACGTCCAAGAGGGGTAATATTTAGAACTTTTAGAAAATTTAAGTATACCTAAGGTATCTTCTTTTTCAATACAGTAAATTCTTTTAGTAACATCCTCTGGATATATATATATATATATATATATATATATATATATATATATATATATATATATATATATATATATATATATATACGAGGCTGGTTCGAAAAGTCCGTGCAAAGTCCGAGAGATGGCACCACCGGCGAGTATCGAGGTCATGTTTAGTTAGTAGCATCTCTTGAATGAACGCACACCAAGTTTCAGCCATATTGGTCTATTTCTTTGTATTTGGCATTAGTGTGAATCAAGGAAGTCGAGTGATTTTCAAGAAATGGAGACTAAAGAGAAGCTTGATAAACATTATGGTGACTCTGCACCTTCGATTAGAACAGTTTATAAGTGGTTTCAAAATTTGCGGACTGGCCATATGGGCACAAGTGACGCTGAACGTTCTGGACGTGGAGGTTACGACTCCAGAAATCATTGATCAAATTCATGATATGGTGATGGATAACAGAAGAGTTAAGGTGCGTGAGATTGCTAGTACTGTGGGCATCTCGACTGAACGGGTACATAATATTTTGCATAAACATTTGGACATGAGAAAGCTATCCGCAAGATGGGTGCCGCGATTGCTCACGCTTGGCCAAAAACGAGAGAAGCTTGATAAACATTATGGTGACTCTGCACCTTCGATTAGAACAGTTTATAAGTGGTTTCAAAATTTGCGGACTGGCCACATGGGCACAAGTGACGCTGAACGTTCTGGACGGCCTGTGGAGGTTACGACTCCAGAAATCATTGATCAAATCCATGATATGGTGATGGATGACAGAAGAGTTAAGGTGCGTGAGATTGCTAGTGCTGTGGGCATCTCGACTGAACGGGTACATAATATTTTGCATAAACATTTGGACATGAGAAAGCTATCCGTAAGATGGGTGCCGCGATTGCTCACGCTTGACCAAAAACGGAATCGTGTGAAGTGTTGCAAAGATGATTTGCAGCGGTCCAGAAGAATCCGGAGGACTTTAAGCGTCGTTTCATCACTGTGGATGAAACGTGGATACATTACTATACTCCTGAGATCAAACAACAATCTAAACAATGGGTTACCAAGGGGGAATCTGCACCAAAAAAGGCGAAGACCGTTCCTTCCGGCCGTAAAGGTTATGGCGACTGTCTTTTGGGATTCGCAAGGGATAATCCTCATCGACTATCTGGAAAAGGGTAAAACTATTACAGGTGAATATTATTCATCGTTATTGGACCGTTTGAAAACCGAGCTGCAAGAAAAACGCCCGTGATTGGCCCACAAGAAAGTCCTTTTCCATCACGACAACGCACCAGCACACACCGCAGCAGTTGTGGTAGCAAAATTAATGGAAATAGGATTCCAACTCGTTTCACATCCCCCCTATTCTCCAGACTTGGCTCCCTCGGACTACTATTTGTTCCCCAATTTGAAGAAATTGCTGGCGGGACAAAGATTTTATTCAAACGAGGAGGTGATTGCAGACACTAATGGATATTTTGCAGACTTGGACAAATCCTATTATTCGGAAGGGATCAACAAACTAGAACATCGTTGGACGAAGTGTATAAGCCTAAAAGGAGACTATGTCGAAAAATAAAAAAGGTTTACCCCAAACACATAAGTAGTTTTTTATTTTTGCACGGACTTTTCAAACCAGCCTCGTATATATATATATATATATATATATATATATATATATATATATATATATATATATATATATATGTATATAAGGTACATGCGTCGATATGTAGAGAAAATCTAGCCCAACTTCCACTTTTTTTGTAGTAGAACTTGGAAAGTCTTGATTCTTCTACAGTAGCAAAAAAAAAAACGATAACTTTAAAGGACCTTTCGAAAAAAAGGAAAAAAAAATCTTCTGTTATATTTACAACCTTCCAAGAGAGAGAAGACGTTTCTGAAGCAAAAAACACTCTTATCATTCTATAAGAATCAAACGAACGAGCTTTTCAAAATTCCTCTTTTACACAAGATTTCACCACCTTTGAAAAAAGTAACCGGAGACATTTTTCTAGGATCACGTAATGAACAAGTCCATTATCAAGGGAGGAGCAACACATAAACAATGGCCTTTCTCAGAAAAACCGGATGTGCTGAAACAACACCAGCCTCCTTGGAAACTTAGGCCGAGAGAAATTCCCCGAGCCACCCAGCCCATCAGCCCTGAGTATATCTACTAATCTACTACACCAGTTCCAGGTTTATGGTATGTCGCTCTCATTTAGCTATTGAAAATTGTTCACTTTTCAATCAGCTACGAAGTACGTAAATTACGTTAACTTATGTATATATATAGCGGAATTCCCTCGTTCATCCATATGCTATAAGATTTAAAGAAGATCCTGAGAATCGTCGTAAATTTTAATTTGTGAGGCACGCCGCGCCGAACGAGAAATAATAGCCTGCTTAAAGTGGGTAATATTACATTCCCGTCGGTAGTCGAGATGATTTGTCGACGCCGTTCGCGGCCGATGAATGAAATTTAAGTAATTTGGCTAAGGAAGAGGGTTACAAATTTTCTAGCTCAGATTTAATAATGCCATTATTTGGCTAACGAAATGTTGAAGAAGTATCTTTAAAATACACACATCGTCAACAAAAGTTAGTAAAAGGCGTGGTATTTTCTTGCTAATTTTTTTTTTTAGTATAGTATGCAGACATTTTTACACGCACACAATATCTCATTTGTCTTTCAGTAGGTTTCTTTTCGCAAACCATCATTGTATAAATAATTTATGGATAAAGTTTATTAGTGCAGTAAAAAAAAGGTCAAAATAATGATATGATAGGCTTAGTTTACATACAGCAATATTACGACTTTATCCTCTCTGGGGTATCACCAGGAGTACTGTCCTGCGTTTTGGACCTCGAAAAATTTGTGCTCTTTTGTTTATAGCATAAAAAAAGTTTTTAAAACGCGTATTTTTTTTTGAGCTTAAAATGTGAATAACTGCGATTATATAAGTCGGATCCAGACAAACCAAAACCAAGCTATTCATAATAAAATTTACAACAAATCCTCGTTGGTTTTAAATCACTCAAGTGCATACATAACCTACAAAATTGAAAAACCAAGCAAGAAAACTGTTTTTTTTTGAAATTTTATTGTAGAGGGTGAGTCAACGATAAAGTAAAGTTGATTATCTCATTTGTTTCGGGAATGACGAAAAAATGTTAAATACAATAGTTTTAGGGAATGTTAAGGTGCACAGTTTAAAATTATTTTTAATTTTTACAGGGTACTTCAAAAAAGTGTGGCCGATATAACATATGTTTTTTTTAATGGAACATCCTATTTTCTAATTTATTTTTAAATTCTACGTAAAATTTTATAACTCTTTTATTAATAATGTTATATACCTAAACCTAGTAGTTTTTCTAATATTTCAATTTAAAAAAAAATAAATACTAGTTTTCAGTTTTGTAAAAAATTGCCTGTAGCACCATTGTTTGTGAAGGTGGAATACTCATAATTGGTACGAGCGTTCTATAGAAATGAAAAAAAAAAACGATATATGTAAACAAATTTGAGTTAGATGCTATAGGGTGTTCAATATAAATTTATACATTTCGACTACTTTTAGTCGAAAAATCTCCAATTTTTTAAATGGCACACCCTGTATATTAGTATTTTTTCTGATAGATTTTACAAAACCCTCCAACTTTTATTAAGTATGTCATATACCTATTTCTAATAGTTTTCGATTTATTTTAAATTTTTTAATTTTTACCCTTACACGCTATAACATCATAGTGGCCAAGACAAAACAAAAATGTAGGCATTGTCAAATTTTGACATGTGTATTAAGGAAGTAAAAATAGTTTAATTTGTTGTAGTAAGTGTCGTATAAAGGTAATAGTTATGGATTTTCCTAAAAAGAATTAATTGATATAGTTTATATATAGGGCGAGGCGGGAAAAAATTGTCTTTTGGCGGTAAGGCTTTACGGAGCGAAGTACCCTAATAGACGTATACTATCTAGAAAACCTTTTCAGTGCTTAATGGAACGGTTTGATGGTAGTGGTAGCGTTGAGTATACGAAACGGAAAGTAGTAAACCAGAATGCATCCAATGAGGAAAAAGAAATGGAAAATATTGAAGATAATCCCCAGGTTAGCAATCGTCAACTAGCTGACTTATATGACACATCCTAATCTAAGGCTAATCGCACCACGAGATAATACAAGTATCATCCCTTTCATATGGAACTACACCAAGAACTTCAAGTCAAGATTTTAAACGACGAGTACTTTTGTACCACATGAATGGAGCAATCGAGGCCGATCCTAATTTTTTATCCAAAATAATGTCCACAATAGCGTAAGTGTATTAAAAACAAGGGTAAAAATTGAAAAATTCCGAATAAATCGAAAACTATTAGAAAAAGATATATGACATACTTAATAAAAGTTGGAGGGTTTTATAAAATCTATCAGAAAAAATAATAATATACAGAGAGTGCCATTTAAAAAATGTATAAATTTATTTTGAACATCTTGTAGCATCTAACTCAAAGTTCTTTATATATATCTTTTTTTTTTCATCTCTATAGAGCGCTGTACCAATTATGAGTATTCCACCTTCAGAAACAATGGCGCTACTGGAAATTTTTTACAAAACTAAAAACTAATATTTTTTTAAAAAAATTGAAATATTAGAAAAACTACTAGGTTTAGGTATATAACATTATTAATAAAAAAGTTATAAAATTTTACACAGAATTTAAAAATAAATTAAAAAATAGAATGTTCCATTTAAAAAAAACATATTATATCGGACACATTTTTTGAAGTACCCTGTGTACTCAAAAATAATTTTAAACTATGCACCTTAACATTCCCTAAAACTATTGTATTTAACATTGACTTGACATAAAAAAAATAAAGTTTAATGTTCAGTTTCAACAAAAAACTCGCTTTTACCACTTAGAAGGGTGCTATGTGATTGGTAAAAAGCATTTTTAAGTAAATAAATGTAATGAAATATTAATAAAAATTAAAAACAATTTTTAATTTAGCAGTTTCCTATGTAGTTTTGTTAAAGGTGGTATGTTTTTTTTGTTAAACACGAAACTAAAACCTAGTATTTTTAAGTTTTTATGATAAATGTATTCAGAACATTTAAAGAAAATAATAGTTTTATTCCATAATTTTAATTTGGTTTATTAGTATAACATTATTTATTAAAATGTATTTTTTTCAATTTCAGAGTGTTTTGGCAACTTTAAGTGTGTTTTCTGAAAAAAATCTTACAGTGGATGTCTTTTTTTATAAAAAAATACTTAAGAAAACACTGGTTTTGCTTAAAAGACATAGAATTTTTTTTGTATACCTATGTAATTATTCTTAAAACTAGTTTTGTTATCGGCCCCCACTAGTTTCTCTTCCGTCGTCTGAAGCGATGTCGTTCAAGAAAAATAATGTTATATTTCCATTTCAAGTATACGAGGCTGGTTTGAAAAGTCCATGCAAAAATAAAAACTACTTATGTGTTTGGGGTAAACCTTTTTTATTTTTCGACATAGTCTCCTTTTAGGCTTATACACTTCGTCCAACGATGTTCTAGTTTGTTGATCCCTTCCGAATAATAGGATTTATCCAAGTCTGCAAAATATCCATTAGTGTCTGCAATCACCTCCTCGTTTGAATAAAATCTTTGTCCCGCCAGTCATTCCTTCAAATTAGGGAACAAATAGTAGTCCGAGGGAGCCAAGTCTGGAGGATAGGGGGGATGTGAAAACTGCTAAGGTGTGTGCTGGTGCGTTATCGTGATGGAAAAGGACTTTCTTGTGGGTCAGTCGCGGGCGTTTTTCTTGCAGCTCGGTTTTCAAACGGTCCACTAACGATAAATAATATTCACCTGTAATAGTTTTTTACCCTTTTCTAGATAGTCGATGATTATTATCCCTTGCGAATCCCAAAAGACAGTCGCCATAACCTTTCCGGCCGAAGGAACGGTCTTCGCCTCTTTTGGTGCAGATTCCCCCTTGGTAACCCATTGTTTAGATTGTTGTTTGGTCTCAGGAGTATAGTAATGTATCCATGTCTCATCCACAGTGACGAAACGACGCTTAAAGTCCTCTGGATTCTTCTGGAACAGCTGCAAACCATCCTTGCAACACTTCACACGATTCCGTTTTTTGGTCAAGCGTGAGCAATCGCGGCACCCATCTTGCGAATAGCTTTCTCATGTCCAAATGTTTATGCAAAATATTATGTACCCGTTCAGTCGAGATGCCCACAGCACTAGCAATCTCATGCACCTTAACTCTTCTGGCATCCATCACCATATCATGGATTTGATCAATGATTTCTGAAGTCGTAACCTCCACAGGCCGTCCAGAACGTTCAGCGTCACTTGTGCCCATATGGCCGGTCCGAAAATTTTGAAATCACTTATAAACTGTTCTTATCGAAGGTGCAGAGTCACCATAATGTTTATCAAGCTTCTCTTTAGTCTCCTGAGGCGTTTTGCCTTTCATAAAGTAATGTTTAATCACCATACGAAATTCTTTTTCGTCCATTTCTTGAAAATCACTCGACTTCCTCGATTCACACGAATGCCAAACACAAAGAAATAGACCAATATGGCTGAAACTTGGTGTGCGTTCATTCAAGAGATGCTACTAACTAAACATGACCTCGATACGCGCCGGTGGTGCCATCTCTCGGACTTTGCACGGACTTTTCAAACCAGCCTCTTAATATAGGTACCAAATTTGAACTAGATATCTTATTTATTTCGAGTGTTATGGTACAGTGTCCACAGGCAGAAGTACCCTGTGTACTCAAAAACAATTTTAAACTGTGCTCCTTAACATTCCTTAAAACTGTTGTATTTAACATTTTTTCGTCATTCCCGAAACAAATGAGATAATGAACTTTATTCTATCGTTGACTCACCCTGTACAGGTCGGCTAAGTAAACCGATTGGCTTGAAACTTTCAGAAAATATGCCTTCTGATATAGTAAGAACACCCTGAAATTTTGGTATAAATATAAAGAACCCAGTGAGCACAATTGATTTTGATATTTAAAATTTGAATTGCCTGCCATTTTATGCCATTTGGTCCGAAATAGATCTTTTTTTTTAAATTTAGATCCCGACGCCAGCTTTCTGATGTCATTAACAAAAAATTTTTTTGGAGTCATTTTAAGAGTTTACCCAGAGAGGATAAAATCATAATATTCCTCCATTAAGACTGTGCAATTTTAAATGCTCCTTTTAATGCATTATATTGGTAACGTGTTGTTTTACTACCTTTATCATAATATTTTATAAATCTTTATATTTTTTTATTTAATACAAAAAATCCGCAAAGTGATTTGCGCCCTGGCAAATGAGCAGTTTTAAATTAAATACTAAATTTAGCTTATATTTGAAACAAGCTCTCTCACTATTTTTCTAACCCCTCTAACCATTTATATGTCTGCCTATAAATAACACAGGTATAAAAAAATTCTCTATCTTTTAAGTGAGATACGTGTTTTTCTTAAGTATTTTTTTTATACTAAATCCAAAAAAAAATCACAAAAAAAGACATCCACCGTGAGGTTTTTTTTTTAGAAAACACTCTTAAAGTTGCCAGAAAACTAAGAAACTGAAAAAAAATACATTTTAATAAATAATGTAAAAATGTATAATCATTAAAATTATGGAACTATTATTTCGGATATCTTAAATGTTTTGAATCTACATTTATCATAAAAATTTAAAAATATTAGGTTTTTGTGTTCATGTTTAACAAAAAACGCACATACACCACCTTCAACTAACCTACGTAGCAAAATGCTGTTTAAAATAAATTTTAATATCAAATAGAACTATTATTTTCAGTATTTTTTAAGTTCTTAATCCTGACTTGACATAAAAAAATAAAGTCTAATGTTCAGTTTCAACAAAAAACTCGATTTTAACACTTAGAAGGGTGCTAAGTGATTGGTAAAAAACATTTTTAAGCAAATAAATGTAATGAAATAATAGTTTTGTTCAATATTAATAAAAATTAAAAACAATTTTTTAATATAGCAGTTTCCTATGTAGCTTTGTTAAAGGTGGTGTATGCGTGTTTTTTTGTTAAACATGAATACTAAAACTAGTATTTTTAAGTTTTTATGATAAATGTATTCAGAACATTTAAAGATGTCCCAAAATAATAGTATTTTTTATTCCATAATTTTAATTCGGTTTATTAGCTTTTCATTATTTTTTAAAATGTATTTTTTTCAATTTCAGAGTGTTCTGGCAACTTTAAGTGTGTTTTTTTGAAAAAAAACCTTACGGTGGATGTCTTTTTTTATGGATTCAGCATAAAAAAATACTTAAGAAAACACGGGTTTTACTTAAAAGACAGAGAATTTTTTTTGTATACCTGTGTAATTATTCTTAAAACTAGTTTTGTTACGGCTCGGCCCCCACTAGTTTCACTTTCGTCGTCTGAAGCGATGTCGTTCAAAAACAATAATGTTATATCTCCATTTCAAGTATTATCTATAATATATATAAAATGCAACGTCTCTCTGTCTGTCTGTCTGTCTGTCCGTTAGTGCGCTTATCACTGGAGAACCACTTATCCGATTTACGTACTTTTTTTTTTAAAACATACATATGTTCTCTGGCCAGGTTATAGGCTATATTTTATTCCGATAGGTAGCATAAGGAATGAGTAGTGACGTAAAATAGTGAACGAAGTCGGAAAAAAGTTTGCCGCTAACGCGTTCCATTGCAATATACAGCCTAAACCATTAAATATGGTACTACTCAGTATATATCACCACTACACCAAACACTTTATTTTTGCTCTCGACGCGCGTTTCGCTAACCATGTTAGCTTCATCAGGAGCGATGATTGACTGTCAATCATCGCTCCTGATGAAGCTAACATGGTTAGCGAAACGCGCGTCGAGAGCAAAAATAAAGTGTTTGGTGTAGTGGTGATATATACTGAGTAGTATCATTGTGCCAAAGATTCCACATTCCCAACTAAACATTAAATATGGAACAATATTATGTAGCAGAGAATATCTATAATCTATAATATATATAAAAATTCAAAATTTCTGTCTGTCTGTCTGTCCATTATTGCGTTTATCACGCGAAAACCACTTATCCGATTTATGTACCTTTTTTTTAAATTCATACATATATTCTTTGGCCAGGTTATATAATAATAATAATAATAATCTATATCTGTAATATATAAAATGCAACGTCTCTCTGTCTGTCTGTCTGTCTGTCTGTCTGTCTGTCCGTTAGTTCGCTTATCCCTCGAGATCCACTTATCCGATTTACGTGATTTTTTTAAATTCATACATATGTTTCTCTGACCAGTTATAGATATATATTTTATTACATCTATAATATATATAAAATGCTACGTATCTCTGTCTGTTTGTCCGTTTGTGCGTTTATCACTGGAGAACCACTTATCCGATTTATGTTCTTTTTTTTAAAACATGCTACACCATTAAATATGGAACAATATCATGTAGCAAAGAATATCTATAATATATAAAAAAAAATGCAACGTCTCTCTGCCTGTCTGTCTGTCCGGTAGTGCGCGTATCACTGGAGAACCACTTATCCGATTTATGTGCTTTTTTGTTAAACATACATATGTTCTCTGGCGGTTATAGAATATATTTTATTACGTTAGGTGAGATAAGGAATAAGCAGTGATGATAATAGTGAATCAAGTCAGAGAAAAGTTTGCCGCTAGCGCGTTCTCTTGCAATACACTGCCTAAAGCGTTAAATATGGATCAATATCATGTATCAAAGAATATAATATATATAAAATGCAACGTCTCTCTATCTGTGTGTCTGTCCGTTAGTGCGCTTTTCACTCGAGAACCCCATATCCGATTGACGTGTTTTTTTTTAATTCATACATTTGTTCTCTGGCCAGTTTATCTATAATATTCTGTCTAGAATATATATAAAGTGCAACGTCTCTCTGTTTGTCTGTCCGTTAGTGCGCTTATCACTTGAGAACCACATCCGATTTACGTATTTTTATAAATTTATACATAGGTCCTATATAATTCGATATAAGTCTAGATAATGGGAGATAAGGTGAGATAATGGGAGATAAGGAGAAATAATGGGAGATAAGTCGAGAGAAGCCTCGATAATGGGAGATAAGTTGAGATAATGGGAGATAAATATAAATAATGGGAGATAAGGAGAAATAATGGGAGATAAGCAGAGATAAGTCTAGATAATGGGAGTTATGGTGAGATAATGGGAGATAAGAAGAAATAATGGGAGATAAGGAGAAATATTGAGAGATAAGTCGAGATAAACATAGATAATGGGAGATAAGGAGAAATAATGGAAGATGAGCAGAGATAAGCCTAGATAATCGAAATTATGTAGAGATAATGGGAGATAAGAAGAAATATTGAGAGATAAGGGGAAATATTGAGAGATAAGGGGAAATAATGGGAGATATTTTATTACGTTGGGTAACATAAGGAATAAACAGTGACGATAGTGGTGAATAAAGTACACGCGAGCGGAGCCGCGGGCCCGGCTAGTATAGGTACTAAATTTGAACTGGATATCTTATTTATTTCGAGTGTTACAGTGTCCACAGGCAGACAACGGATAGATATTACTAACAGATAGACCGATAAATATGTCGATAGACAGACTGACAGATGGAGATACGGATTGACAGACTGATTGGTGAACGGTCCGACAGAGAGAAATTGAAAATTATGGTCCTTGTGAGCTAGGAAACGTGAACAAATATATACATCTTGAAGCGTGATTTTTTTTTTCATAAATGCAATGCTTCTCTTAGCAACGAAGTAACAAGGGGAGCAACATAGCAGGAAAGATTATCTAGAACATTTGGTGCATTGACAATATGAGGGAATTAAAAAATATAATCACGTGTTGTGTTTCCCTTATATTGTTTTTTACGTAATCTTCAAGTTAATTTTTACTTGCTAATCATCTGATAGCAAATGGCGAACTATAGCTTTGTTGATATAATTCTCCATTATGTTGTTCGTTTTAATTGTCTAAAAAATGTAAGAGAAGAATTTTCTAAAGTTGAGTGAAGAGACTTAAACAATACTTTATATCAGCTTATATGTTTTCGAGTTTTTTGCAAGATTTTGTCGAAAACCGCTAAGTGAAAACAGAGCTTTTCACTTATATTCACGAGAGTAAATAATTTCTATTAAAACATTGAAATTCAAAGTGTATTTTTGCAGCTTCAGGAACCTTGATATATAAGTTATTACGATATATACGTAGCCATCCTCTAACCCCCGACCCTATTCCTTTAATCCCATATATCTTTTACTATAAATATTTATGATAAATATTCGTTTAAATCTCAACGAAGAACCAGGAAAAATGCTCATTATACTATTCAAACCATAAAATATTTAACGTTCCCAAGCCATTTTACAACCCCTCCCCCCCCCACGCACACAATTTTTAAGTTTCTCGACTTGAAGAACTTTAAAAAAGACGTGTAACAGGATATATATGAAGGCCTTAACCCCTATCCCCCTCACCCCCCTTTTTACCCTTTACATGTTTTTACGATTTTTTTATTTATTTATTTTTTATTTATTTTAACGGACAAGCCAATTACAATAGTAATATAAAAACAAAATTACAATAATGCAAAGTGCAAAGTCCGAGAGATGGCACCACCGGCGCGTATCGAGGTCATGTTTAGTTAGTAGCGTCTCTTGAATGAACGCACACCAAGTTTCAGCCATATTGGTCTATTTCTTTGTGTTTGGAATTCGTGTGAATCAAGGAAGTCGAGTGATTTTCAAGAAAAGGACGAAAAAGAATTTCGTGTGGTGATTAAACATTACTTTATGAAAGGCAAAACGCCTCAGGAGACTAAAGAGAAGCTTGATAAACATTATGGTGACTCTCACCTTCGATTAGAACAGTTTATAAGTGGTTTCAAAATTTTCGGACTAGCCATATGGGCACAAGTGACGCTGGACGTTCTGGACGGCCTGTGGAGGTTACGACTCCAGAAATCATTGATCAAATCCATGATATGGTGATGGATGACAGAAGAGTTAAGGTGCGTGAGATTGCTAGTGCTGTGGGCATCTCGACTGAACGGGTACATAATATTTTGCATAAACATTTGAACATGAGAAAGCTATCCGCAAGATGGGTGCCGCGATTGCTCACGCTTGACCAAAAACGGAATCGTGTGAAGTGTTGCAAGGATGGTTTGCAGCTGTTCCAGAAGAATCCGGAGGACTTTAAGCGTCATTTCGTCACTGTGGATGAAACATGAATACATTACTATACTCCTGAGACCAAACAACAATCTAAACAATGGGTTACCAAGGGGGAATCTGCACCAAAAAAGGCGAAGACCGTTCCTTCGGCCGGAAAGGTTATGGCGACTGTCTTTTGGGATTCGCAAGGGATAATCCTCATCGACTATCTGGAAAAGGGTAAAACTATTACAGGTAAATATTATTCATCGTTATTGGACCGTTTGAAAACCGAGCTGCAAGAAAAACGCCCGCGATTGGCCCACAAGAAAGTCCTTTTCCATCACGACAACGCACCAGCACACACCTCAGCAGTTGGGGTCGCAAAATTAATGGAAATAGGATTCCAACTCGTTTCACATCTCCCCTATTCTCCAGACTTGGCTCCCTCGGAATACTATTTGTTCCCCAATTTGAAGAAATGGCTGGCGGGACAAAGATTTTATTCAAACGAGGAGGTGATTGCAGACACTAATGGATATTTTGCAGACTTGGACAAATCCTATTATTCGGAAGGGATCAACAAACTAGAACATCGTTGGACGAAGTGTATAAGCCTAAAAGGAGACTATGTCGAAAAATAAAAAAGGTTTACCCCAAACACATAAGTAGTTTTTATTTTTGCACGGACTTTTCAGACCAGCCTCGTATATACAATTCATAACGTGAAAAAAGAGGAAAAAAAAACAAGCATTACAACAGTTTAACACCTCACATCCTGACCGCGCTTACAAGCGTTTTAAATTCGCTAACACTATAATTGAAGGGATCAAGGCTGTATGTATTAAATAATCGGCACATTCTCGTGAGAGGACTGTAATAGCCATAATTAGCACTGTGAAATGGAATACTGAGCAGTACACGAGTCCTATGAATAGTATTAAGTTGGACGCTCTCCAAAAGTGGTGGACAGGAAACAAAGCCATTCAGGAGTTTATATAGGAATAAAACATCTGCAATATCCCTACGCTTCTCCAAAGTAGCCACACCAAAAGCGTTCATAATCACCCCATAGTCAATATGAAAACTTGCATCCTTATAAATATTTATTCCAGCTTTAAAAGCTAAAGTTCGTAGAAATCTACGCTGTACTGACTCAATCTCAGCAATATGGCACTGGTAAGATGGTGACCACACTACCGAAGCATACTCCAAACCAGCGAGGACCATTGAAAAATATAACACTCTAAACTTGCTAGCCCACAATTGCTTACTATATCTGGTAACAAAACCAAGACTTCTGAGACCCAGTCTCAGAATATTATTAATATGGCCACGAAAATTAAGTTGACTGTCTAAAAGCACACCCAAGTTACGAATCTTCGACACCGACTCAAGCAGGGCGCCGTTCAAACTATACCAGTGAAGCTCAACATTCCGCTTCCTACCAAAGGAAATGCAGAAACACTTTTTAAGATTTAGACTTAAGCTATTTCTTTCTGACCAGTGATAGAGTCGATTCAGATCTTCCTGCAGACGCGTAACATCGTTTACACTTTCTATTCCTCTGTACAATTTGAGGTCATCCGCAAATAAAAGATATTCAGAATGGTTGAACATCTCACCAATATCATTAAAGAACAAATTAAAAAGGAGAGGTCCACAGTGTGAACTCTGCGGGACACCTGAACATACCGATATGTTTCTGGAAATATGATTTAATATACGTACACTGGCTACGTTCAGTCAAAAAATTCTTGATCTACCCAGTCACGCTCATGCCGAATCCCAGGGCTCGAAGCTTTCCCACCAAAAGCTCATGATTAACCTTGTCAAACGCCTTCGAGAAATCAGTGTATACATCAACCTGCATACCTCTCTCAAACGCGCCCAACTGATACTGCTCGTAACTTAGTAAGTTTGTGACTGTGGATCTTCCCCGAGAAAAGCCGTGCTGCTCGTATCTCACAAAGCTCCTACAAATCCATGAAAATTAAACCGCGACAAGCTTATCAAAGAGCTTCGGTATAGAGGACTGAATACAAATACCCCTGTAATTGGTTATAGCCTCACGATTTCCCGATTTAAAAATGGGTGTCAAAAAGCTAGTCTTCCAATATTGCGGAAAAACGCAGGAGTCCAACGACAAACAGAAGATATAGTGTAGTGGTCTGCTCAGGGAAAACACACATTGTCTCAGGAATGCTGATGGAATCCCATCTGGGCCATGAGAATAACTCATCTTAAGCTGATTAATACCTTCAAATACTTCGGCCAATGAGACCCTCACAACGTTCACGTCCAGTACGTTATCAATATTACAGGCTGAAAAGTCACAGTTCTCTCTCACATAACTAGCCGAAAACTGCCGCGCGAACAAATCCACGATGCCTTTTTATGTTATATATACATATGCTTAAAATTTCATCATTATCTTAATCATAAATCAGGAAAAACCTTCATAATATTATATAATAAATATCGGCCCCCACCCCTCTCGCGCTTGCAACCTGTTAAAATTGAAACTAATTCTTCTAAATGACAAAACACATATCACGAAATATATGAAGCAACGCCTCTAATCTTTGCCTGCACCCCTGTAACCCTTTATTTTACTTTATTTTTATTAATAAAATGCGTAAAATTCAGCCGTTACCACCCCAACCTTAAAAATGCCAACTTCAAGGTGAGATATCAAAAAAACTATGGCTTTTGTAATAATATTTACAGCATCCTGTATACGATTAAACCCTTGTCTGTGCCTGTGTGTGTATATGCATGTTGCAGTTTTCTTTTACATGTAGGTACATTATTTACCCGGAGATTCCATTATATTTGATCACAATTAAGTGCGAAATAAAAGAATATTACAAAAAACAATAGATGGAAATAGATGGATTTACTTTTTAAGTTCAAATAAGTATACTCTGCTGCTTCGGGAGGTTAGTAGTGGGTAATGGGACTTGTGTGACTTTTTATGCCCTTTATTAAATATAATACTTCAAAGAATAACTGACACCCCTTTTAAGAAATAGAGACATAAATATTACATATGTAAAAAAAAAACGAAAATTGCTCCCAGTTTATAAGCATAAAAGGGTCTTTTTTTATCATTTTGCATAATCCGGCACGTTCTACTTATTAAAGCATCCAATTTTCCGAATATTAAAGTAAAATATAGCTCGCTTGAAAATATGATGCTCATATTTTATGTTATTTCCATGATTTAAACCCGAATCTGAGAGAAAGTGACGTTGGCATTCGGCAAATCCTATTTCTGCGTCTATTAAATATTCAAAACACTTAAAAGGGATGCTTGAAGACCCCTGAGTCCTTTTCGGTTTCGTGTATATTAAACACCTGTTTTAAACTTACTTAAATATTCTTGTTGGCAATTTTCTAAAATAAAATAGAGCTTTTTGGAAAGATTTTAGTAGTTTTAAGAAAATATAGTCGTAGGATTTGAAGTACTGTAATTCTTCTTGTTTCAGTTTAAATTATAAATAGGAATATCGTGAAGAGAGCTCTTTACCTGTGACGGTGAATGGATTCCTTTCTAAAACCTTCACTATCAACGCCGGTATGCCCCAAGGCTCTATACTCTTTCCTACTCTCTTCCTCATTAACATTAACGATCTGCTGGAAAGGGCCAGGAATCCAGTCTATAGTTTTGGAGATGACAATACGCTTATTTCTTTATTAACTTACATTTACTGAGTTAGCCGGTACTTCATAGAAAATTAACAAAATTAAACACTAATATGGTTCATAACTCATTATTATTATGTCCGTTACGTGGTTCATAACTCTTTATTATTATGTCCGTTACGTGGTTCGTAACTCTTTATTACGAGTATTATGTCCGTTACAATTGTTTCAACACGATAGTGTCTTCATCAGACGGAAGATATTCTAAACTAATGATAAACTGACACATTATTTCTTTATATATGTATTTGAGTCTACCTATTTACTCTAACTGAGCTGCATTTGATTTAAATTATAAACATTTATTTGCTAAAATTCCAGGTACATTTATTAAGGTTCAATAACACTGCGTTACAAATTAAAAAAAAAAAAGTACCCACTTAAATTTTTCCTGTTTATTTATTCATACACACCACTTATTAAGAATATCACGTACTGTTTTTTAGGTACGATAGTCAACAATTTTAAGTAAAATAATTAAGGAGGAAAGTACAGTGTACACGTAGCTTCATTAAATTTTCCAATAATTCGAATAAAACTGCAAAAAAAACTTATTATTAATTATTGTAAAGCAACTGAAAATAGACAGAAGTCCATATTCCAGCAGCTTACTAGCTGCTCTCTTGTCTGTCAAATCCATCCTGAGACGCGTTTCGTGGTATCACGGCTCGTCAGTCAGGCTAGGATTGACAAAGCCGTAATACGGCGAAACGCGTCTCAGGATGGATTTAACAGACAAGAGAACAGCTAGTAAGCTGCTGGAATATGGACTTCTGTCTATTTTCAGTTGCTTTACAATAATTATATACACTTGAGGAAGGATCCCTCAAAAAAGCGCTACCTGCTTTTAAAGCGTTGACTGTGTCAACCACTCTGTCGGTTCGAAAGCTGCCGTGTCAGCTTTCGATGGAGTAATAGGTATGCGTACTTAATACAATTCGTTGTATCCTACCATCGTGCTCCGTAACTTATTATTAACTGAACTAAATATAAAATATATGGTAAAAAGTTTAAATTGTACATTAAAAGTTATTAAAATATTTAACTTTTCTCTTATGTTGGGAAATATCTTCTCGTTTTAAAAGCCAGCAGTAATCTCCCAACATAGCTACGTCCCAATGACCTTGAAACCGTTCCTCAAGCCTTTTCACATCCTGATGAAACCGTTCCCCTTGTTCATCACTCACTGCTCCAAGATTTGATGGAAAAAAAGAGAAATGGGAATGGAGGAAATGAATTTTTAATGACATTCGGCAACCCATCTTTTTGTATGCTCTTAACAAATCGTTCACTAAGAGTTGCATTCTCGGCTCTATGATTTCCTAAAAAACCTTTTATCACGGCTTTTAATGATGTCCATATGCATAGTTCTTCGTCATTTAGTGTTTGATCAAATTTGTTGTTTTTCATTAATAGTCGTATTTGTGGACCAATAAAAATACCTTCTTTCAACTTCGCGTCACTTAATCTTGGAAAAATAGATTTTAAATATAAAAATCCCTCGCCACTTGTATCCATCGCTTTCACAAAATTCTTCATTAAGCCGAGTTTTATGTGTAGAGGAGGTAAAATGACGTCTTCGGGGTTGATTAAAGGCAAGTATTTTACATTTGACTTCCCACACACAAATTCCGTTCGTTTTGGCCAGTCTTTGATCAAATAGTGCTTATCAGTAGCTCTACTGTCCCACATGCAAAGAAAGCAGCAGTACTTAGTAAATCCACCTTGCAAACCAAGTAACATAGCTATTACTTTGAGGTCAGCTCACAGTTTCCACTTAAAATTTTTTTATTTAATTAAATCCAATATTGATTTCATATTTTCGTATGTCTCTTTTAAAAACAGTTGAATAAGCCACTGGTATTGACGGATATTTATTACCATTATGAAGTAAAACTGTCTTCAGACTTGTTTTCGAACCATCAATAAAAAGACGCCATTCATTTGTATCATAGGGAATTTCTAACTCACCCATCAAAGATACAATGTCATTACGAAAACATGTTTTCTGAACTAGAGTAAAAAGTTGCCATTTCTTTACTTCGTTTTCGCTGTACAGATATTTTTGTATCTGGTGCCAACAAGTGCCATTCCTGTAGTCTTGATCCAAGTAATTCGGCTTGTCTAACAGACAAATTCAAGTCCCGTATCAAATCATTTAATTCCCGTTGTTCAATTAAATGCGGTTGGCATAGATCACTTGAAGAGGGTAAAAAGTCTTTATCTTGGTTGTCAACTTCCATGGCTTGTCCATCGTTATTTTCATCGCTTGGTATATCTAACTCTTCAGTTTGACTTTTCTTAGGAGGCAAAGGAGGAGTCATGTCTTCACTATATGGTATTGGTCTTGATACAGAATTCACAGAAGGGTACTCGATATTATGCTTAATTTTCTTTGAAAATCCTCGTACATCAGTCATGCAGAAGTAAAAATCGTTAAAATGATTACTAGATTCGCGCCACACAGTCGGTACTGCAAATGGCATAGATGTTTTGTTTCCGTTCAACCACGACAGGAGAGTAGCATAACATGATACACAAAACAGTTACGGAATCCAGGGTTTATCTTGATGTACAGTACGTCCAAAATATAGAAAATACGCAGTACATACTTTTTCAGATATTTTTTTTCCTTGAGACTTGAGAATGTACGTTCCACACACGTAACAAAACTTGTTTGGTGAAGTTTTGCACTGACGGCGACTACTTTTTTCAGTATTCATCTTTAAAACTGTATTATTACACTCTTAATCAGGTAATCTCAAAGAAACTAACAAGAAATGAACATATCCTCTCAATAGATTATCTAGCGATTATATTTATTAATATGAACAATATGTTATGAGGGTAGGTTAAGAAAAGGTTATCGGTGTGTACCTTAAAAACAAGACGTGATAGACATCCACTGCTTGCATACTATAACTAATAGGAAACTATAATAGCAATCAGTTTTTTCGGGTACCAAAATCATGTCACGCAGTGTAATGGGAAGTTATTAGTTTCTAATTGATAATTTAATAACATATCTGATTTTTTAATATTCATTTCTCTCCATACTTTCTAGGAAATTTAATTTTTTAGATTTCCATTCATTATGGAATATTTTAAAATTGTCATTGAAAACGTGATTTTCTGTTTATTAAATGATCGGCATATTGAGATGTACTGTTTTGTTTTGGGTAACTTCTTTTATATTTCTATACTTTAATAATATTCACAGGAATATAACGTTTCCCATAGAAACGGAGCAACAAAAATGAATCAGTTTCTTAGATTTAACTATTACAAACATTGATGATAAACACGACTTTTCTATTTTTCATAAACCATCGCATACCGACTCAGTAATACGCAATAACTCAACTCATCCTTACTCACACAAAATAGCTGCTTTTAATTCTTTTTACAGACTCTTACACATACCTATGTCAGAGGAAAATTATAAAAAAAAATTATATTAAAGGACTAAATACAATAAAGCAAATAGGGTTTAACAATAGATATCAACCTAATGTCATAGATAGAATTGTCAATAGAAAATCCTACCGGCAAGCAATTAATATGATATACTCAACTTCTAAAAACAATAACCGAAACTTTAATACTTTAACAGCAAAAAGACAAAATCAGGAGTATATCAGCTTAAATGTGGATCATGTCCTAAATTTTATTTAGGTTACTACACAGAAGTAGATTATTCGAAAAAAGAACCAAGAAACATAAAAGAAGTTACATAAAACAAAACAATATCTCTCAATATGCCGATCATTTAATGACAGAAAATCACGTTTCCAATGACAATTTTAAAATACTCCATAATGAAAGGAAGTCTAAAAAATTAAATTTCCTAGAAAGTATGGATATAAATAAATATAAAAAATCGGATATGTTATTAAATTAACAATTAGGAACTAATACTTCCCCATTATTGAACTTTAATTTATATTCAGGAATAATTCAATTAAATGTATCTGGAATTTTAGCAAACAAATAAGTCCAAATATTTATAATGTAAATTAAATGTACCTCAATTAGTGTAAATAGGTATAACCTAATACATATATAAAGAAATAATGTCAATTTATCATTAGTTTAGAATATCTTTCGTCTGATGAAGACACGGTCTTGTTGAAACAATTGTAACGGAAAAAAATAATAAAGTGGAAATTGTGAAACGTATTAGTGTTTAATTTTGTTAATTTATTAACTTTGAAAGCTCGAACATCGGCTACTTATGCCAAGAACAGCTGGAAGTCGTTCAACTTAGCAAAGACCTGGAAAAAATTCTGTCTTGGAGTGACAGTAACCAAGTAGAATTTAATGCTACAAAAACCGAGGCGGACGTTTTTTCTAAAAAGTTATTGTTGCTGAACTCGATATAATTCCATTCTAGATCTAGCATCGTCACCCAATTTACTGGACATAATTTGAGAGGAAATATGTCTTGGCATGAACATGTTGCATGCATAGCAAAGCAAGCTTCTCAAAAGCTGGGAATATTATTTCGAACGAGAAAGCTGTACACTGCAAAAGTGTTAATTTTGTGCAAAGCTCCAATTCGACCAATGATGGAATACAGCTCCTTTGGTTCTGGTTCTGCTCCAAAATATATACTGCATTTATTCGATTCTATATGTATCTGTTATATTCTATATGTAGCCGGCTTAATTCCTCCTAAAGCGGTGCATGCTAGGAATACACGTCGCACTAATACTTCAGATCTGTATGAAGTTTAGCTTGTCACTTCTCGTATAATCCTATTTAACCTTTCAGTGGTCGCGCGCGGACTATCGCTCCGCACCGGTTTGTGATCGACGATAATTTCAAGGATACCTCCCTCTAAGTGTCGCGCTTCTCAGTACCTTTCCTTAGTAGCGTATTTCAGTCGACGGTCGAGTGAGCAGGCATATAGTTTTGTATTTTCTCCAATAATTCGTGCTTGCGGACTGAGAATCCGCAGCGACCAGTGAGGTGACAAATATATTTACAAATTAGCTGCTCTACTTTTGCCAAGGTATGTTTCATTTGATACTTTTTTTGTAATTGTTTAATATTAAAAAATATGTTTTAGTATGGCATCCTATGAAAAAGAGCAAGAACGGCTGCATGAACTAATGAAATCATGTTTAGAATCATCTGACGAAGAAGAAGCACCCTTAGATGACTCCGATGAAGATGAAGTGGATGCTGTGGAGTGCGACGAACACGAAACAGATAGTGAGCAGGATATTTCAGACAATGAAGAGGAAATTCTGCAAATTGGCGGTCCATTTTTTATCGGAAAGGATCAATCGACGAAATGGAGAAAACATTGCAACCCAAGAAATGTAAGAACCCGATCGGAAAATTTGATTACCCACCTACCTGGTCCAAAAGAAACTGTAAAAAATCTAAGAACACCATTGGCGATATGGCAGTACTTTTTTCCTGAGAATGTTCTTCAGGTTATTGTAGATAATACAAACAAGCATATTCAGGCTGTTCAAGATAAATATTCCCGTGAACGTGATGCAAAAACAACAAATATTCTTGAACTACAAGCACTGATAGGTCTCTTATATTTATGAAGAGTAATCACCTCAATGCTGAAGATCTTTGGAGAGTTGATGGCACTGGGGTTGAGATATTTAGACTTACGATGTCGTTACAAAGATTTCGTTTTCTAATGCGACATATAAGATTTGATGATCTTGAAACCCGTGAAGCTAGGAAGTCTCTAGACAGGTTGGCGGCGATTCGAGATATTTTTGACATTTTCGTAGAGAAATGTAAAACTGCATTCACACCTTTCCATTACGTAACAGTTGACGAGAAACTGGAGGCTTTTAGAGGTAGATGTATATTTCGGCAATATATTCCCAATAAACCGAGCAAATATGGCATTAAGATTTATGCCCTCTGCGATTCAAAGGTTTTTTATACTTGCAACATAGAAGTATATGTTGGTAAACAACCAGCTGGTCCTTGGGAAATAAATAATTCTCCAGATGCTGTTGTGGAAAGAATGTGTGAATCTATAAGGGGAACTGGACGGAATGTAACTATTGATAATTTTTTCACTAGTTTTAAGTTGATAGAAAACCTAAAAAAGAATTTTAGAATGACTCTTGTAGGAACGATTAGAAAGAATAAAAGGAAACTTCCCATTGAATTTTGCAGCCCACTAAATCGTCCTGAAAAGTCGTCAATGTTTGCATTCCATGATAACTGCACTATCTTATCCTACATTCCAAAAAAGAAGAAAATGTTTTGCTCGCGTCAAGCTTACACCATGATGACATTATTGACACTGAAACAGGTAAACCAGACATAATAACTACCTACAATCAAACAAAGGGAGGAGTGGATACGGTGGACAAACTTTGCGCTGCTTATAATTATGCACGTGGTATTCGAAGGTGGCCAATGGTAATTTTTTATTCAATGTTAAACGTTGCAGGAATAAATTCTCTAGTTATTTACAAGGCCAATGATATAGACAAAAACATTTTAAGGAGAGAATTTTTGCGAAAACTATCTTTTGAGTTAATAAGTGACCAGTTAAGAATTCGCTCTTCTTTAACAAATATACCAAGATCGATGAAGATAAGGATTGGCGAGATTCTTGGATTAGAACCGGTAGCTCAGCAAGCAGAACCTCCGGCAAATCAAAGAGGGCGATGTGCTATGTGTAACAGAAAAAAAATCGTCCCACTATGTAGGAAGTGTCACAAATATCTATGTTTGGAACATGCTCTACTAATTTGCCCAGAATGTTTAAAAATGGCGAATTGGGGCAACTAATATTATAAGATTTAATAATCTTGATTTTTTTTCATTATATTTTTTTGTAGTTAGGTTCCTACTGTAGTTCCTAAGTTAGTAGAATGTGTTGGAACTTTAGCTGTTACTATGAATATTTTATAATATTATTACTATATAATATACTGATTTCTATCTACAATTCATTTCCATTCATTATGGAATATTTTAAAATTGTCATTGAAAATGTGATTTTCTATTATTAAATGATCGGCATATTGAGATGTACTGTTTTGTTTTGGGTAACTTCTTTTATATTTCTATACTTTAATAATATTCACAGGAATATAACGTTTCCCATAGAAATGGAGCAACAAAATCAATCAGTTTCTTAGAGTTAACTATTACAAACATTGATGATAAACACGACTTTTCTATTTTTCATAAACCATCGCATACCGACTCAGTAATACGCAATAACTCAACTCATCCTTATTCACACAAAATAGCTGCTTTTAATTCTTTTTACAGACTCTTACACATACCTATGTCAGAGCAAAATTATATAAAAAAATTATATTAAAGGACTAAATACAATAAAGCAAATAGGGTTTAACAATAGATATCAACCTAATATCATATATAGAATTGTCAATAGAAAATCCTACCGGCAAGCAATTAATATGATATACTCAACTTCTAAAAACAATAACCGAAACTTTAATACTTTAACAGCAAAAAGACAAAATCAGGAGTATATCAGCTTAATTGTGGATCATGTCCTAAATTTTATTTAGGTTACTACACACAAGTAGATTATTCGAAAAAAGAACAAAGAAACATAAAAGAAGTTACATAAAACAAAACAATATCTCTCAATATGCCGATCATTTAATGACAGAAAATCACGTTTCCAATGACAATTTTAAAATACTCCATAATGAAAGGAAGTCTAAAAAATTAAATTTCCTAGAAAGTATGGATATAAATAAATATAAAAAATCGGATATGTTATTTAATTAACAATTAGGAACTAATACTTCCCCATTATTGAACTTTAATTTATATTCAGGAATAATTCAATTAAATGTATCTGGAATTTTAGCAAACAAATAAGTCCAAATATTTATAATGTAAATTAAATGTACCTCAATTAGTGTAAATAGGTATAACCTAATACATATATAAAGAAATAATGTCAATTTATCATTAGTTTAGAATATCTTTCGTCTGATGAAGACACGGTCTTGTTGAAACAATTGTAACGGAAAAAAATAATAAAGTGGAAATTGTGAAACGTATTAGTGTTTAATTTTGTTAATTTATTAACTTTGAAAGCTCGAACATCGGCTATTTATGCCAAGAACAGCTGGAAGTCGTTCAACTTAGCAAAGACCTGGAAGAAATTCTGTCTTGGAGTGACAGTAACCAAGTAGAATTTAATGCTACAAAAACCGAGGCGGACGTTTTTTCTAAAAAGTTATTGTTGCTGAACTCGATATAATTCCATTCTAGATCTAGCATCGTCACCCAATTTACTGGACATAATTTGAGAGGAAATATGTCTTGGCATGAATATGTTGCATGCATAGCAAAGCAAGCTTCTCAAAAGCTGGGAATATTATTTCGAACGAGAAAGCTGTACACTGCAAAAGTGTTAATTCTGTACAAAGCTCCAATTCGACCAATGATGGAATACAGCTCCTTTGGTTCTGGTTCTGCTCCAAAATATATACTGCATTTATTCGATTCTATATGTATCTATTATATTCTATATGTAGCCGGCTTAATTCCTCCTAAAGTGGTGCATGCTAGGAATACACGTCGCACTAATACTTCAGATCTGTATGAAGTTTAGCTTGTCACTTCTCGTATAATCCTATTTAAGCAATCTTTTATATGAAGATCCCTATCCTATTGGAATGATTTGCCCTTAACTCTATTTTCCAGTGAATACAATTTACAGCGGTTCAAGAACAACGTGATTCGTTTTTTTCGTACACGCGTCGCTCCTGTAAAGCTTTAGAGATTTCCCTGCAGCAAATATACTACACCCATAAAAAAAAAGTCAAAACAATGAATTAGCGAAGGTAACAGTGTTCCGAAAAAAACACAGTTTTATCTGTGGGAAAAGTGATGTTAACAAGCAAATTATAGTATATTAATTTCATTCAAATGACTTCGACAAATCATCTCGATAGCCTACAGGAATGTAATATTAGCTGCTTTCAACCGGTCATTTATTTCCGGTTCGACGAGCCCTATGAATTAAACTTTGTGTTGACGTTTGATATCACTCATTTACATCTACTTGTGGCAACAGAATTTTTGCTTTAGAACCCAAAAAGCATAAATGCTAATGTGTTTTATAAAAATAAAATGAAAAAATTTGAAAGTTCAGGATCTTTTTGTAAAAAAAAAAACTGTTCATAGATTTTGTTTTTATTTTTTTGCAGCTTATTCTTGTTATTATTCTTCAGGGATTTTCATTGGTTCTGTGATCGATACATTTGTTATCTAACACGTAGGCTGAAAAGTTTTTAGTCTGACACATAGATGTCGACCTCTTCAAAAAATCCATATGATATTTAGGAAGAACCAACCTTCAAACGAGAGGTGTCAAAATTTCATGACATTTCGACGATTAGTTTACAAGTTACAGTGGTTTTAGTGACGCTACTTTTGATATTTTCAAAACAATTGAAAAAATCGAATTTCGTGTGTTGATTAAACACTGTTTTTGTATGGGGAAAAAATACCGTTGATAAGTGTAACGGGGATTCTGCCCCTGGAAAATCACTCATCATTTACTGGTATGCTGAATTTAAACACGATCGTACATGCTGATGCTAAACATTCTGGACGCCTAAATGAGGTGGTTACACCGGAAAATATCAAAAAAATCCAGAAAATTGTTTTGGATGACCCTAAAGTGAAATTGCGTGAGATAGCTGACAACTTAAAGTCATCAAAAGAACATGTTGGTCATATTTTGCATGAACGTTTAGGCATTAGAAAGCTCTGTCCGAAATGGGTACTGCGTTTGCTCACAGTGGACCAAAGACAACAACGTGTCGATGATTCTGAGCGCTGTTTGGACCTGTTTAAGAGCAATAAAAAGGATTTTTTCATACGATATGTGACAATGGATGAAACATTGATCCACCACTACACACCGGAATCAAATCGGCAGTCAGCTGAATGGACAGCAGCCGGTGAAAACCGCCCGAAGTGACCAAAGACCCAACAGTCGGTTGGAAAGGTTTTGGCCTCTGAATTTTGGGATGCGCATGGAATAATTTCCATCGACTATGCTGAGAAGGGAAAAACCATCAATAGCGAATATTATATAAAGTTATTGGGGCGTTTGAAAGCAGAAATCGCAAAAAAAACGGCCCTAAATGAATAAGAAATAAGTGCCATTTCATCAAGACAATGCACCGCCTCACAAGTCAATGGTTACGAAGGCAAAATTGCATGAACTGAAGTTCGAATTGCTTCCTCATCCACCATATTCTCCAGATTTGGCACTCGTCGACTATTATCTATTTGCAGACCTTAGAAAAATGCTCGCGGGAAAGAGATTTGGCTCCAATGAAGAAATTATCGCCAAAACTGAGGCCTATTTTGAAGGCAAAGACAAATTTGGCTACAAGAAAGGTATAGAAATGTTAGAAAAGCGTTGGACTCATTATATCGCTCTTGAAGGAGGCTATGTTGATGGACAAAGACGAATTTTTCAAAAAAAAAGGTGTTTTCAGTGACTAGACCAAAAACTTTTCAGCCTACATGTTAGAAACATTGTAAGGAACCTCTGAATGTCTTTTGGAATCACCTCATTTAACAATATTCAAAGAAAAGATTTACGATGGAAAGCGAATCCTCATTCTAGATGTACTGGGGCAAAGGAAAAGTAACGAGACTTTGAGACATTTGATTTACCGAAAGCCCCCCTTACAAATCGATACTTTATTCCATCAGTTTCCTCAAGAACTGTTTGATATCAGCTCATTAGTATTTACACCCCTCATAATATCGATTGCGTTCCGCCAAAAGAGCCAATCTGGTTTTCAGAACCGAGTGTTTAAAATTTAGGTCGTTCAATAATAAAGAAATTTTGCAAAAAATTTACTATCCTATCATTGAATGGGTAACTTAAGTCATATTAAAATAATAAACTTTAAAAAATATTTAAGGAGTATTTATAATCACGACTGAGGAAATATAAAAATGCAAATTGGTCCTTTTGGACTTAGCACTCGAGTAGTAATCTGGTGACCAAAAGGGCCAATGTGGTAGATTGGCCTCTTTTACACTTTAATGTTAAGGCTAAACTAATGTTCATCAGGGCCAATCTTGAATTTTCATCGGATAATAATTTGGCGAATAATATTACATAAATAATTAATATTTCCGGAAGTTGATATATTTTTTTCAACATGCAGGATCTAATACCAAGTTACTGATATTTTATTTTCTATTATTTTTATTCGTAAAAGGAATTATAACAATAACGAATCTCTTTCAAAATTGTTTTAATAATTATTATTGAATTGCTTATTTTAACGTTGTATTACACAACACAATAAAAAAAAATTAAAATAACAGACGCAGACACTTTGCTGTTAAGCGTCTTTCTTCTTTCTCTTTGGTGTCAATCAGGACATCTTACACTGCTTCCAAATTAGGAAGTGCAAAGTACTCTTTATGATAGCGTTCAGGAATAGCACCTTTGGTGCAGAGATTCATTAAGTCATTATGTTTTTGCTTTCTCAGAGGCAAATCTTGCTAACGGCTAACTGGGCCTCAGTTAAGTCCCAGCACAATTGTTTTACTCCCTTCTCTTTCTTTTCTTTTTTCTTCTCTCCCTTCTGTTTCTTCCCTTCTTTATTTTTTTACATCTCCGTCTCCACATTTCTTGTAGAAAATATAAAGTTGGGGTTTCACCTGAACCTTTTCCAAACACCCCCACTCAGGCTTAATTTTAAACGTCCCTGAGAAGATCTTCCAGTCCCTAAACTCAGTTCTTTTAACAACTATTACTTCATAAGGGAAGGGATTATTGCTGGCATTGGTTACTATAGTGGGCTACTCACTCGGAGCGTATACGGTTTTCTTCACCGTTCCCTCTATATCTCCATGTACTGATTCAACAGTCATCATTGAGTGGCGTACACACAAAAATTTTAGTAAAGTTTTTTGAGAGCTTTAGACTGTTTTACAAACTCTATTAGCAGTACAAGCATAGCTGAATTTTTTTGCTGGCCTGTACAATTATCACAATATGTCCCTATTATCTAAGAGCATTAAATATTTCCACATGATCGTACAAATCCCACTGCTCCCTCTGTGTTCATCAGTCTTACCATACATGTAACAGAAGTCAACCTAGTGCCACTCCCATAAAATGAAAGATTCTACATAACGTATTTTCTTGCATAGAAAAAGAGCATACTTTTCTCGTGGGTAAACAACATATAAGATACTACAGACAAAATTACTTTCTTTTCATGGTCATAGCACATCTGCTGTAAGGAAATCCTTAAACTGCTGCAGGAGCGACGCGTGTATGGAAAAGACGATTCACTTTGGCCTTGAATGGCTGTAAATTGTACTCGGTGGATAACATGGTCCTGGGCGAATCATTCCAAAAGTATGATGTTCTCTATATAAAGGGCTGTTTGAAAAGGATTTTATGAGGAGTGTCAAGCTGAGCCTTATATAGATGTGATGTATTAGGCTGAGATGTATGTCTAGTATGCACCACTCTGAGAGGAATTAAGCGAGCTACATCCATAGAACACTTTCCATGAAAAGACTTGTAAAATATACTGAAGTCGGACACCGTTCTTTAATTTTCCCAGTTATTAAGGCTTCTGTATTTAAAGTACCATGTATTTTTTTAAAAAAGTACCCGTTACATTATACCAGGTACAAAGTACCGATCTCCTCACACAGTTGTCAATATACCTACCTACACTATTCTTTATGTATTTATTATTGTGTTCAATTAATTTATTGATTAAAAAAATATTCATATTCAATTCAATATTCATTAACGACAAAATATGTACTTATATTTCATATACCTATTTAATAAAGTATTTCATGCACGACGTAAAAACTTTGCTTATTTTCCTAATTGTGCGCGCTCCGTTTGTATTTATAATCCAGTTTAGTTTCTGCTATATGTATGTATAATGTATATGTATGTATGTAAATGTATAATTTATAATTGTATACGTACACCCATTCTTGTCAATCAGTACTATTGATACCGGATGTACCGAAACCGAACGCCACAGATGAAGACGAGATATATTTCGTGGAGAAGAGTAGGTATCGACCACTACCGGTATGGCATTGGTAGTTTTAGTTTGATTGCCCGCAAACCACAGACTCAGTTACCAGCCATCAACATGTAGATACCCGGTACCGGGTACATTTATTGTCGACTAACCGGTATTTCTGATCCGGTCGAGTAACGGGTACTTTGTACCCTACGAGATTATTACTATTATATAACAAAACGCTGGTATTAGCATGGCTACCTCAGTACCACTAGATTTACAGAGACATATTGCTATCCGAAAAGATAGGTTTTATTTAATTTGAGTTTTTTTTTGGAATTTCCTTATACTACGTAATAAGGTGTAATATTTCCTTTTTGTAGTCCACTCTACACCTTGTTAAAAATATTTTACCTTTTCTAGTTTTCTATATCTGCTCGATTATCAATGGTACTATAAACGTTGGTACCAGCGCGACGAGTTTTCGGCGGGCAGGTCGGGTACAGCGCGGTATCAGTTTTCAATAAAAAGCATTGAACGTTAGGTGTTTTGCCTTAATTCCGAGCACCTGTTTTCTAAAACGCTGCATTGCAATTTTCTCGGTAATTTTTGGGTTAGAAAATCCTCCTATAGCTATGTTCTCGTTTTCTTTTCTTACTTATTTCGTTTCGTTTCTTTTTTTACAGAAACTGGGCCGATGTCAGTGTGCAATACCGCATTCCTCCCAAATACCTCATGCTGCGAAGTCGATAAGGTAAAATCATTTGAAAAGTCTGAGATCTTGCTATATATTTTTTTCTTTTCTTGACTTTAATGCCGGTTTATGGTCTTATGGTTTTATCATTTTATTACTTTTACTGGTAGTTACATAATTTTTACCACCAGTTTTCCTTCCGGCTACATTTTTCTCTATCAAGTGGTTTTCAAACCTGTTTTGCTATCAGCTACTTGGTCTCTCAGATATTCTCCTGTTTTTCTGATTTCTGTACTAGCTATTTTTGGAGTCTTATTATCAAGATTACAGCGCGCCGGCCTAAGTAGAAGGAATTTTTTTAAGGCAAGTAATATTTTACGAACATAAATAATAGTTTAATTGTATATATATATATATATATATATATATATATATATATATATATATGTTATAATAGAGGTGGACAGTGGAATGTAACACATTAAAATTTCGTGTTTCAATCCGTTTTGGAGGAAGTTGATAAAGGCTGCAAAAAAATTTATGTTGCTGCAAAATTTGGTGTTTCTCCAAGTTGCGTCTCTCTGATTATAAAAAGTCGCGACAGTATCATCAAGAAACCTAGTGTTCCAAGCAGTCGAAAACGAGTTCGGGTGAGTACTTACGAGGATGTAAATGAAGCAGTTTTACGATGGTTTCAAGTGGCCCGTACGCATCAAAACGTACCAATATCGGGAAATTTAATAAAGCAAAAGGCTCTACAATTTGCTAAAGAATTTAACTGCGTTAATTTTCAAGCTAGTGAAGGGTGGTTGAGTGCCTGGAAGACTCGCAATTCAATTGTTTTCAAGACGGTGTCTGGCGAGAGTGCAAGCGTTAGTCAGGAGGACTGTGACATTTGGACTGAAACTGTTTTAAAAAGTGCATTGAAAAAGTACGAGCCAAAAAACGTTTTCAATTGTGATGAAACCGGTTTGTTTTTTAAATGTTTGCCAAATAAAACTTTTGCTTTTAAAAGTGATAAATGTTTTGGTGTTAAAACAAGTAAAAAAGGGTGACACTTATGGTTGGAGCAAACATGGATGGCTCAGAAAAACTGAAATTACTGCTCATAGGTAAAAGCAAAAATCCCCGTTGTTTAAAAGGAGTTAAATCTCTGGAGTTAGATTACGCCAATAATAAAAAAGCATGGATGACTTCTGAGATTTTCGAAAGATGGATCAAAGAACTGGACAAGAAAATGAAAGCCAAAAGCGAAAGATTGTGATGTTTATAGACAATTGTCCTGCACATCCAGTTACTGTAAATAAAAAATTAAGGAATATTGAATTGATCTTTTTTCCACCAAACACTTCATAATCGGTATATCAACTTGATTAAGATAATCGAGTACCTCCCTAGCCACGTGAGGTCGAGTGTTGTCTTGCATAAACAGGAAATTGGGCCCCACAAAGTGACCGAAAGGCATCACATGTTCTAATACAATATTCTCAAGATAGTAGTTAGCATTCATGGATGTCGTACGGATAGGAACTAACTCTATGCGAGCATCCAAGCAGATGCCACCCCCGGATGGAATCCTTGCAGAGATATTACAAGGAGCAAACCTCTCTCATGGTCTTCGCCATACTGGCTAACGACCATCTAGATGTTTTAGACTAACCCTAGTTTCATCTGTGAAGAAAACTTGTTTCCAATCATCCACAGACCAGTTTTCGTGATTTCCAGCAAAACGTAACCTGGCAACTCTCTAGTAAGCAAGGGCGCAGTGGCTGGTCTCCTATTGTTTAATCCAGCTTCATTTAACCGTCTTCTAACTGCTTTAGAAGAAATTGTGACATTGCGAACAGCTTCGAGTTCGTTTCTTATTATAGAACTAGTGACAGTCCTGTTTCTTAAAGCATATTATCTTATAAAACGTTCATCTAGGTCGCTAGTGCATCGTTTTCTCCCTTGGCCTAACCTTCTAGAGTAAGTTCCTACTTCATTGAAGCGGCTTACTATACGACCTATTGTGGAACGATGTTTGCCTAACAAATTGGCAACATAACTCTGACAATATCCCTCGTCCAATAAAACTGAGGCTCGTACTACCTCGTGTTCAGTTAAATTCCTTGTTCGATTCATTTTTCTAATTCTTCGGGGTCAAAAATAAGACAGTCTACCACAAAAACGTATTACTTTATTACTTTGAAAAAGGGAACAATTTATAAGCTTACTTTTAAAGAAAATCTATCGCATTATTTCAGAAAATTGTTTATCTTCTAAAAAATCCTTTAAAACTGTAAATCTAAACGAATTGTTTTGATTTCTGTCATGAACAACGAAACAAAATATGCATAGCCTATTATTCAAATACTCGATAAACTTTAAAACTGACGTAAGAAAAAAGATAAATTAATTTTCAGATTGTTGCGTTAATTTTGTCCAGGAGTTTAGTTAGATAGATAACTTGAAAAAACACCTTCATAAAATTCCTTTACAAATTGAAGGTATAAAAAGTGTACAAAAGTCCTTATTCGTGTAATACGGTACATATACTACAGGACATACCATCAATGTAAGAAAAATCGAAGTTCTCCAAACTCCAGTTTGTATAAATAAAAAATTGGAAAATCAATCAGAATTCACAAATACCCTAACAACATTAACAGAGATACGGATTACGGTCTGCATGACACGTGAAAACCGATTATTACACAGTTCGTTGAACACCAATCAGATATAAATAGTTAGCTGTGCTTGTGGGGCTCATTTCAATAGTATTTTAATCTCGAGAAGATTAAAACACTATAAGAGATATTAGAGATACTATTAGAGATGTCATCACATCATTTTTTTCAAAAGTATTAAAATAAATGAATAAGTTAAAATTAAAAATATTCTCAAAGGAATGTTTCCATTATATTAAGTCTTCATACACACAATTTTTCTCATGTATATTTAAAAATACTTTCCTTTAGCAAAGAAAATAAAAAAACTTTCTTGCTGCCGTTTAATAGGATATTTTACAAAATACTCAATGCATCGCAAAGTTAAAAGCAAAAAAAAAACTCTCTTCATATCTCTTCTATACATGTTTACTTTTTGCAACACATAATCTGGCTATAAAACCACTTAAAAAAGTTATCTTTGTAGCAAATCACGCCGCATACCCGAAAAATGCTACAGGCGCTTAAAAAAGGACGAAAAACAATTTCTTTGCCTCGGATAGAGTTTAAACCTAAAGCAATTTATGTTAGTCCAGGGTAAAATGGTTTGCAAGTTTTACGTTTTAAAATAAACCCAAGATAGATTCTGATATAGGGTGGTATAGGGAATGGATGTAATTTTTATAGTGCAGGGAAAGACCATTTAAGATATGTGCAACTTAAACATGGCATTCACCTCTATGTCCATTTCTACTCAAATTAGAATTTATTAAAAAATAACACAATTTGTCAACTCCAATATAACTATAAATAATGATGCTTAAAATTTATCCACTATCACAACCAACAACTAGGAAAAATTCTCATCATACTAATGAAAATATATAATATTTAACTAGTCTCACCTTTTCAGCTGAAGCGATATACCTTAAAAACTGTAGGTTCCTTTTCATTTACTTCCGATATACTTCCCACTCGAGGACAAAAAATTACTATATACATCGTCAGTCTTTTTTACCATTATTGTTTGCATCGTCAGTCATTTCTAGTCCTAGCATATTCCCCACCAACAACGTGCCGTCGGCTAAACTTGTTTAATTGGGTCGGCCATCTATAATCTATAATATATAAAATGCAACGTCTCTCTGTCTGTCTGTATGTCTGTCTGTCTGTCCGTTAGTGGGCTTATCACTGGACAACCACTTATCCGATTTAGGTACTTTTTTGTTCTCTGGCCAGGTTATAGGCTATATTTTATTACGATAGGTAGCATAAGGAATGAGCAGTGACGTATAATAGTGAGTGAAGTCGGAAAAAAAGTTTGCCCCTAGCGCGTTCCCTTGCAATACACAGTCCAAACCATTAATTATGGAACAATATTATGTAGCAGAGAATATCTATAATCTATAATCTACAATATATATAAAATGCAATGTCTCTCTGTCTGTCTGTCTGTCCATTAGTGAGTTTATCACGCGAGAACCACTTATCCGATTTACGTGTCTTTTTTTAAATTCATACATATATTCTTTGGCCAGGTTATATAATAATAATCATAATCTATATCTATAATATATGTAAAATGCAACGTTTCTCTATCTGTCTCTCTGTCCGTTAGTGCGCTTATCCCTCGAGAACCACTTATCCGATTTACGTGATTTTTTAAATTCATACATATATTCTCTGACCAGGTTATAGGATATATTTTTATTACGTTAGGTGACATAAAGAATAAGCAGTGACGATAATAGTGAGTCAGGTCGGAGAAAAGTTTGCCGCTAACGCGTTCTCTTACAATACACTGCCTAAAGCATTAAATATGGAACAATATCATGTAGCAAAGAATATAATATATATAAAATGCAACATCTCTCTGTCTGTCTGTGTGTCCGTTAGTGCGCTTATCACTCGAGAACCACTTATCCGATTTACGTGTTTTTATAAATTTATACATATGTTCTATATAATTCGATATAAGCCCCGATAATGGGAGATAGGGTGAGTTATGGGAGATAAGTATAGATAATGGGAGATAGAGAGAAATAATGGGAAATAAGCAGACATAAGTCTAGATAATGGGAGTTATGGTGAGATAATGGGAGATAAGGAGAAATAATGGGAGATAAGGAGAAATATTGCGAGATAAGTCGAGATAAGCCTAGATAATGGGAAATAAGGTGAGATAATGGGAGATAAGGAGAAATAATGAGAGATAAGGATAAATAATGGGAGATGAGCAGAGATAAGCCTAGATAATGGAAATTATGTAGAGATAATGGAAGATAAGGAGAAATATTGGAAGATAAGGGGAAATAATGGGAGATATTTTATTACGATGGATAACATAAGGAATAAGCAGTGACGATAGTAGTGACTTAAGTCCACGCGAGCGGAGCCGCGGGCCCGGCTAGTTGATCATATAGTCTAACTTCCAGTATCTATTCCGCTTAAGAGCTTAAAAAATACTATCTGCGTCGTTAGTTTCTGCTGGTCTCAGCATACTTCCTCCAACCAAAGGCAGGTTTGGCCCGTAATCTATATAGTCCAGGTCGGCCGTTAATTCACATAATCCGTATGCAACCTACACGAAAGCATTGTGATTTTTTTGTAGTCCCAGTAGTCTTCCAACAACAACGTGACTTTCGTGAAGCCACTTATGATAAGGTGTGCCCTCAATCCATGTAGTCGATAATTAGAAAGATACTGTCCACGTCATCAGTATTTTCTGCTCTAAACAGCTCCACCACCAACAAGACACAGATATAAACGTTAACGAAGAATCTCGTTTTTTAGAGCAGTGTTGGTTTCAGAGTGTGCCGATGACTGGTACGTAGCAGCATGGCGTGATATAAGCCCATATATCGTACATATTTAAATAATTAATTATTAAATAATACTGAACTGATCCTGAGAACTGTACAGCGACACCAGGGCTACCACTTTTACATTTGAAAAACTATGGAACACAGCTTTATAATTTATACTAGCTAATGGTGAAATGAGCCTTGATGATGAGTACTGTATAATAGTTTAAACAATATTACTATAAATAATATAGTCATTCTGACTTTAGTTATCTCGATTAAAATAACCGACCAAGTGCAAGTCGAACTTGCGCAATTAGTGTTCTGTACGTTGATTACTTTTAAACTAAAAAATTTTGTTTCGAAGGTATAAAATGAACAATGACTTCACAAAACACACCCCAAATGAGTTTTTAACAAAGTTTGTTTCCGATCTTTGTTGAAAACTGATGACCTTTTGTTTTATATACCAGACAAATTATTAAAAGCAATGCACTCGTGATAATTTTAGTTCAATCTACACCTTGTGGAAAATATTCCAGAATTATGCCAAAATTTTTTGATCAGTACTTTTCGAGATAAGGGTGGGGACAGCTATTTTTGGCAATTTTTTAAAAATAATACAAAGAAAAGTATGCGCAAGTATTACATTACGAGGCTGGTTTGAAAAGTTCATGCAAAAATAAAAACTACTTATGTGTTTGGGGTAAACCTTCTTTATTTTTCGACTTAGTCTCCTTTTAGGCTTATACACTTCGTCCAACGATGTTCTAGTTTGTTGATCCGTTCCGAATAATAGGATTTGTCCAAGTATGCAAAATATCCATTAGTGTCTGCAATCACCTCCTCGTTTGAATAAAATCTTTGTCCCGCTATTTCTTCAAATTGGGGAACAAATAGTAGTCCGAGGGAGCCAAGTCTGGAGAATAGGGGGGATGTGAAACGAGTTGGAATCCTATTTCCATTAATTTTGCGATCACAGACAACTGCTGAGGTGTGTGCTGGTGCGTTGTCGTGATGGAAAAGGACTTTCTTGTGGGCCAATCGCGGGCGTTTTTCTTGCAGCTCGGTTTTCAAATGGTCCAATAACGATGAATAATATTTACCTGTAATAGTTTTACCCTTTTCCAGATAGTCGATGAGGATTATCCCTTGCGAATCCCAAAAGACAGTCGCCATAACCTTTCCGGCCGAAGGAACGGTCTTCGCCTTTTTTGGTGCAGATTCCCCCTTGGTAACCCATTGTTTAGATTGTTGTTTGGTCTCAGGAGTATAGTAATGTATCCATGTTTCATCCACAGTGACGAAACGACGCTTAAAGTCCTCCGGATTCTTCTGAAACAGCTGCAAAACCATCCTTGCAACACTTCACACGATTCCGTTTTTGGTCAAGCGTGAGCAATCGCGGCACCCATCTTGCGGATAGCTTTCTCATGTCCAAATGTTTATGCAAAATATTATGTACCCGTTTAGTCGAGATGCCCACAGCACTAGCAATCTCACGCACCTTAACTCTTCTGTCATCCATCACCATATCATGGATTTGATCAATGTTTTCTGGAGTCGTAACCTCCACAGGACGTCCAGAACGTTCAGCATCACTTGTGCCCATATGGCCAGTCTGAAAATTTTGAAACCACTTATAAACTGTTCTAATCGAAGGTGCAGAGTCACCATAATGTTTATCAAGCTTCTCTTTAGTCTCCTGAGGTGTTTTTGCCTTTCATAAAGTAATGTTTAATCACCACACGAAATTCTTTTTCGTCCATTTCTTGAAAATCACTCGACTTCCTTGATTCACACGAATGCCAAACACAAAGAAATAGACCAATATGGCTGAAACTTGGTGTGCGTTCATTCAAGAGTTGCTACTAACTAAACATGACCTCGATACGCGCCGGTGGTGCCATCTCTCGGACTTTGCACGGACTTTACAAACCAGCCTCGTATATATATTTTTGAACTCGTGTTTTCACAAGCTTTCATTTGACACGCCAATCGATGACCTGTTTTTTTTTTGTTTCACTTTCGATTTCACCCCCAAACTGACCCTTTAAGTCAAAGCTTAACTTTCAAAACAACACGGCTCTGATGGGCCATCAATTCCTATGTTAGTACTCAATTTCAACTTATTATGTTAAATTGTTTCGGAGAAAATCGGGTGTGACAGACGGACTGACAGTCGGATAGATAGACGCACAGACCCTGAATTGACCTTTTAAGTGTTCCGTATGGAACGCTAAAAAGTATATTTTCACATGTTAAACTGATGTCATTTCAAATGCCGACGTCACCATCTGTACGATTAAAAATCTATCCAATATATTGGTGCGTTGAAGTCGAAGCTAACGTTCAGTCGCACCGCGCGACTGCAAAGCGACAAAAAAGTCTGCTTAGATATGTTAGGGAGATTAAACAAGAAAAAACGTATATACGATAGGGAAATGAAAGAATGAATCATAGTATTGTCAACCCAGAGAAGAAGCGTTACATATAAACACTGACTATCAGCTAGGCATAATATAAACTCTGTCCACTGCCCAAATGACTGTGCAGCATCTGCCGTGATTTCCAATAATGTGCCGTGGTTCGAAATCACATCAAGATGCCTTGAAATTGTGTCCCGTATAAGACGTTTTGCTTCGCATACCTGTTTTATGTCCCGTATGCCATAACGCTTTCAAGATCGATTTTACTTTATTGATAGAGGTTACCTGATGTCTTGCCAGATTTGATTCATAATGAGTGGATATATACATAGAAGACTTGTAAATAGCTATCTAAGTCATTAATAAAAACTAAAATTTTTAGTAGGGTATAACGCAAAAATATTAGTTAGAAAAAGTTGCAGGTGCACTTATTTCATGCCGTTATAAACGGACTGGGTAGGTAAGATAAATAATATGAGACTTTAGAAGATTCTGTTTGAAAATTAAGGAAAATAATATTTTTATTACATATATATATATATATATATATATATATATATATATATATATATATATATATATATATATACATAGATGCGTGTTTGATCATCGGGAATCAATGTGGACTGTAAATAAAACTGTTTTTTTCTTTAATACTCAATATTTCGTTATCGTTTGATAACTTCTTCAAAAGTAAGAAAATGCGAGTTAGTCTTCGAAATCAAAACTCAACGTCTAGATTTTTCGACACAAACTTTTTGTAGAAGTTATCAAACGACACAAACAAAATATTGAGTAGTAAACAAGAGAAGACTTTTATTTACAGTTCAGGCCAGTTCCCGATAATCAAACACGTATCTTATTGACGTACGGTCGATAAAAGATTACCAAATATATATATATATATATATATATATATATATATATATATATATATATATATATATATATATATATATGTATATATATATTTCTCAATTTTCTTGGATTTGGGGTTAATTATAGAATGATACTTCCTTTATTGTGATCCTTTCCTTTTATTGACGTTTCGGCACAATTTGCCTTTCTCAAAATGTTTTTTGTTGGGTTTGGCTAAAATTGTATATATTTTATTCGTAAAATGCTATTTGAAAATGAATATCTTATTAATTTATTAAAACTAAAATAATTAACTTTATGTGTGTTCTTACCTTGGACGTGGATGGAAAAATGAAAAAAGAGTTACGTTGTGATTCAGTGAAATGAGTTACGTTGTGATTCAGTGAAATGGACAAATATTAACCTAAACATCCACCTGAACTAACCCGAAAAAAAAAAAAAAATTGAGAAAGGCAAACTGTGCCGAAACGTCAATAAAAAGAAAGGATCACAATAAAGTTTAGGAAGTTTCATTTTATAATTGACCTCCAAACCCAAGAAAATTGAGAAATAAAAATAAATAACCGGTCAAGTGCAAGTTAAACTTGCGCAATTAGTGTTCCGTACGTTGATTGCTTTTAAAATAAAAAAAATTTGTTACGAAGGTATAAAATGATCAGTGACTTCAAAAAATACACCCCAAATGAGTTTTCAACAAAGTTTGTTTCCAATCTTTACTGAAATCTGATGACCTTGAAATTTTTGTTTTTTTTTATATACCATATAAATTATTAAAGATAATGCACTCGTGATAATTTTCGTTCAATCTACACCCTGTGGAGAATATTCCAGAATTTTTTCGAAATTTGTTTATAAGTACTTTTCGAGATAAGGCCCGGGACAGCGATTTTTCGCGAATTTTTAAAAATAATACAAAGAAAAGTGCGCGCAAGTATAATATTATATATAAATTTTTTACTCGTGTTTTCACAAGGTTTCATTTGACACCACACTCGATGACCTAGTAAAAATTTTTTTTTTTCACTTCCGACTTCACCCCCAAAAACTAACCCCTTAAGTCAAAATTTAATTCTCAAAACTACATGGCTCTGATGAGGCCATCAATTCCTATATTATTACCAAATTTCACCTTTCTATGTCAAATAGTTTCGGGTGTGACAGACAGACAGACAGACAGACAGACACCGAAGTGATCTTATAAGTGTTCCGTACGGAACACTAAAAAGGACATACAGGGTCAAAGAAAAATAAAAAAAATCATACATAATCATACATATACGAGGCTGGTTTGAAAAGTCCGTGCAAAGTCCGAGAGATGGCACCACCGGCGCGTATCGAGGTCATGTTTAGTTAGTAGCATCTCTTGAATGAACGCACACCAAGTTTCAGCCATATTGGTATATTTCTTTGTGTTTGACATTCGTGTGAATGAAGAAAGTCGAGTGATTTTCAAGAAATGGACGAAAAAGAATTTCGTGTGGTGATTACACATTACTTTATGAAAGGCAAAACGCCTCAGGAGACTAAAGAGAAGCTTGATAAACATTATGGTGACTCTGCACCTTCGATTAGAACAGTTTATAAGTGGTTTCAAAATTTCGGACTGGCCATATGGGCACAAGTGACGCTGAACGTTCTGGACGGCCTGTGGAGGTTACAACTCCAGAAATCATTGATCAAATCCATGATATGGTGATGGATGACAGAAGAGTTAAGGTGCGTGAGATTGCTATTGCTGTGGGCATCTCGACTGAACGGGTATATAATATTTTGCATAAACATTTGGACATGAGAAAGCTATCCGCAAGATGGGTGCCGCGATTGCTCACGCTTGACCAAAAACGGAATCGTGTGAAGTGTTGCAAGGATGGTTTGCAGCTGTTCCAGAAGAATCCGGAGGACTTTAAGCGTCGTTTCGTTACTGTGGATGAAACATGGATACATTACTATACTCCTGAGACCAAACAACAATCTAAACAATGGGTTACCGAGGGGGAATCTGCACCAAAAAAGGCGAAGACCGTTCCTTCGGCCGGAAAGGTTATGGCGACTGTCTTTTGGGATTCGCAAGGGATAATCCTCATCGACTATCTGAAAAAGGGTAAAACTATTACAGGTGAATATTATTCATCGTTATTGGACCGTTCGAAAACCGAGCTACAAGAAAAAACGCCCGCGATTGGCCCACAAGAAAGTCCTTTTCCATCACGACAACGCACCAGCACACACCTCAGCAGTTGTGGTTGCAAAATTAATGGATTTGGGATTCCAACTCGTTTCACATCCCCCCTATTCTCCAGACTTGGCTCCCTCGGACTACTATTTGTTCCCCAATTTGAAGAAATGGCTGGCGGGAGAAAGATTTTATTCAAACGAGGAGGTGATTGCAGACACTAATGGATATTTTGCAGACTTGGACAAATCCTATTATTCGGAAGGGATCAACAAACTAGAACATCGTTGGACGAAGTGTATAAGCCTAAAAGGAGACTATGTCGAAAAATAAAAAAGGTTTACCCCAAACACATAAGTAGTTTTTATTTTTGCACGGACTTTTCAAACCAGCCTCGTATATATATATATATATATATATATATATATATATATATATATATATATATATATATATATATATATATATATATATATATATATATATATATATATATATATATATATATATTATATGTTACAATAGAGATCTTCATGGATGGTGAAATGTAATACCTTAGAATTCGGGGTTTCAATCCGTTCGTCTAACATGAACATGAATTTGCACGACGTTTCGCCAAAATCTCATTTGGCATTTTTAAGTGCTCTTGCTGCTACTGCTCGATACTGTGATCCTGCTGCTGCTGCCACTCTAAGCTAACTGTTACTTTCGCGCGGCAGCAGCAGCAGGATCACAGTATCGAGTAGCAGCAGCAAGAGCACTTGAAAATGCCAAATGAGATTTTGGCGAAAAGTCGTGCAAATTCTTCGTTAGACAAACGGATTGAAACCCGGAATTCTAATATATTATATATATATATACATATATATATATATATATATATATATATATACATATATATATATATATATATATATATATATATATATATATATATATATATACATATATATATATATATATATATATATATATATATATATATATATATATATATATATATATATATATACATATATATATATATATATATATATATATATATATATATATATATATATATATATACATATATATATATATATATATATATATATATATATATATATATATATATATATACATATATATATATATATATATATATATATATATATATATATATATATACATATATATATATATATATATATATATATATATATATATATATATATATATAAATAAATACAGATTATCAAATAAGAACGTGACTGCTCGTATTCTTGAAAAAAATGTGTTTCGAGAATATTTTTTGCCATTAACGTATTCTTTGGTGTGTTAACAACGGCGCAATTAAGTTGTCCAATCGCCTCCTGCATTAAAAATCGTGTAGCATCTTCGAGGCATGCTGTCGACGAGATTTTCTGCGTACTCTGCAAATTTTTCGAGTCTCGCGGGGCAACTGAGCTTTCTCTTTACAAGGGACCAAACGTTTTCAGTAGGGTTGGCGTCCGACGATTTTGAGGGCCACTCTATTTTCTTATCGTGGGCCCAAGTGAGCTGCTTCGAGACATAATTTTACCCAGCACAGGTTTCTTCAACGTGCTTCGGAATTTAACCTCATTAACACGAGGATCTCGAATGGTCTCATGGGACACATTCAAGCCCGATTTTCTTAATTTTGCCACTCCTTGACGCGGCGTCAATTTCGGGTCCCGTGAAAACAAAGACACGATTCGTTTTTTTTTTCGACTTCCGGAGTGACTTTGCCTACCAAACCACGTTTTGGCAAATCGTCGACATTTTTCGCCTCGTTAAAATGATTTACCCATTTCTTCACAAACGATACGGACTTTTTAATATATTTAGCTGCCACGGAATGTGTCATTTTAATAAAATACTCAGCATCCAACTTTTTTCGTAAGATTTTTAGGTGTTCTTAAAGTTGTGGAAAATTTAAAATATAACGATTCGATCCGATCTCACTCATCCATACTTGTTGGATTGGAACGATTTGGGGGATTGAGATGGTCATTACATTATATCCGAGTTTTTTTTTTCTCCTAGAGATATTCTTAACATAGTTTTGAAGAATGTTTAGGATTGTAATCTTTTTGAAGGGTAAAATTGACTAATATTTAGCCCATACGGCGTAGTATGCTTTTATGGGTTTTTCAAGAATACTTCTCTTTTTACTTTCCAGACAACTTTTAACAAGCTGCCTGTCTTATTACCACTAAAGTATCCCCAAACCATAACACTGGCCCTGTTTTGTTAGTTGAACAGCGCACAAATAGTTTTTTAGTAGGTCTAAAATTTAGAGCTGCATTTTATCTGTTCAAAGGAGAAGTCTTTTGATCGAACGTCCAGTTTCTATGTATTTTAGCTCATTACAATTAATTTGATTGTTAATTACGGACAACAACACTGTTGCTGTCTGTAAGCCTACAACAGCCTTTTACCGGTGGTAGTTAAGATTGGCTTAACACTAGTTTAGTTTAAAGCAGATTAATTTAAGATGCAGTTAAGCATCGATTTGGGTTAGATATCACTATGATAAGCTGATCTTCATGTTTTGTTATGACTTTAAACCTACCACACCTTTCTCTGTTTTAATTGTTCCTATTTTCTTTGGTGGGCGTACTGTATGACCTCATTTGAAATATAGTTTCGATCTAAATAACTGCAAAAACATTTTTACGTCCAATAAATTCACAAACCTAAACTTATGCCTTCAAAAACTTGACTATAACTGCTAAGATCGTTCTAAATGTGAAGATATTTATTAATTTTGGATGGTTGTAGCTTCTACTTGATGGAAATTCATTATAAATATATAATAAATGACTGTTCTTAATCAATTTCCACTGGTGTATTTAAATTGCGATGACGCGTTTCGCTGTCGATGCAGCTTCTTTAGATCTACATTTTACACTGTCAAGTTAAGTTTAATGTTCACAATTTTATGTAATTTCTTAATTATAATATTACACCTAATTAAATTACATTGATAGTATTGGAAAACCCACATAGACATGGAATTAAGAGAATAAATTCAATAATGTTGAATTGTTTAAATCTACCTGGTCGTTGAATAAAGTACCTCTAGTCCTTAATCGATTTATTTGCATTGTCTCTAAAAGGTTTAGTTTTAAACCTTTTTGTTGGATATGTAAAATTTTGAAATTCTTGTTAAACGCGTGATTTTCTGTTAAAAGATGATTAGCATATGTTGAATTAGACTTTCTATGGATGAAACATTTTTCATGTTCTGTAATTCTTTGTATAAATGTACGTCCAGTTTGTCCTATGTATGTTTTAGGACATGACCTACATGTTAATTGATAAACCCCTGATTTATTGTCGTTATTGATTTCTGGTTTGTAGTTTTTGAGATATTTCCCTATAGTATTGTTAGTCTTGTAAGCTATGTTGATATTTTTTTGATTTAAAAAAATTTTCCCAGTTTTTTCTGTTGGTTTGCCGAAATAGGTAAAGCATTTAAATGTGGTTTTTTTTCTGTCCTTAAAACGTGGTTATATTTCTGAGATTGCCTTGTTTCTAAGTTTTTTCCTAACGATGTTATCGATTAAAGTAACCGAATAACCGTTATTAACAGCTACTTTTTTTATATAGTTTAATTCTTTAGTAAAATTGTCCTCTGATAAGGGGATATTAGTTAGTCTACGTATAAAGCTATGATAAACCGTGAGTGTATGATGCTTAGGGTGGTGAGAACTATTGTGAATTGTGGTATCTGTATGACAAGGTTTGTGATATATTGCAAATTCATGTTTTTTCGTGGTTTTACTGATTGTTAAGTCTAGGAAGTTGTTTTTCCCTTCGACTTCTTCTTCCATTATAAAACTGATATTTTTATGTAAAGAATTAATGTACTGTTTCAAACTAAACCTTTTAAAGAAAATGCAAATAAATCGATTAAGGACTACAGGTACTTTACTCAAGAACCAGGTAGATTTAAACGATTCACCATTATTGAATTTATTCTCTTAATGCCATGTCTGTGTGGGTTTTCCAATACTATCAATGTAATTTAATTAGGTGTAATATTATAATTAAGAAATTATATAAAATTGTGAACATTAAACCTAACTTGACAGCGTAAAATGTAAATCTGAAGAAGCTGCATCGACAGCGAAACGCGTCATCGCGGTTTAAATAAACCATTGGAAATTGACTAAAAACAGTCTTTTATTAGATATTTATTAAACTTATCTATTGTTAGCATACAACTCAATTTTAGATCTGGTAACACAAAAAAAAACACGTTTGCAATTTTTTTTTTTATAGGTCTAGCACACGTGCTACAGGGAAGTCCCTAAAGCGCTACAGGAGCGACATGTGTGCGGAGAAAGCGATTCACGTTGTTCTTGAATCACTGTAGACTGTACTCGGTGGAAAACACAGTCCTGGGCAAACTATTCCAAAGGGATGATGTTCTCCATATAAAAGACTGCTTGAAAAGCGTTGTACGAGGAGTAACAAGCTGAACCTCATACGGATGTGAAGAATTAGCGCGACGTGTACTTCTAACATGCACCGCTCTGGGAGGAATTAAGCGGGCCACATCCTTCGAACACTTTCCATGAAAGTACTTGTAGAATAGGCTCAAGTCGCCAACCGTTCTTCGATGTTCCAGCGAATCAAGGCCGACGGTCAGTTCCGGGTCTCCAATCAGACGAACAGCTCTTCTCTGAATAGAATCTAACAAATGCAGTGTATGTTTGGGAACGGAGCTTCAAACATGGGAGCAGTATTCCATAGTTGGTCGAATTTGAGCTTTGTAAAGAATTAACAGTTGTTGTGGAGTGTAAAGCTTTCTGGTTCGAAATAATATTCCCAACTTTTGAGAAGCTCCTTGCTATGCCTGCAACATGTTCATGCCAGAACATATTTGCTCCCAAATTAACGTCCAGCAAATAGAGTGCCCCGACATAACTATGTCGGGTTCAGCAACGTTAACTTTTTTAGAAAAAACTGCCGCCTGGGTTTTTGTAGTGTTAAATTCCACTTGGTTACTGTCACCCCAAGATAGAATTTCTTCCAGGTCTTTGTTAAGTTGAATGACTTCCTGCTGTCTGCGGATATTCGTCTGAGTAGCCGGTGTTCGAGCGTTCAAAGTGAATTAAGAGATAAGTGTACTGTCATCTGCAAAGCTGTAGATTGGATTCTCGGTCTTTTCCAGCAGATCGTTAATGTAAATGAGAAAGAGAGTAGGAGACATTATGGAGCCTTGGGGTACACCGGCGTTGATAGTAAAGGTGTTAGAAAGAAATCCGTCGACTGCCACTCGTAAAGAACGCTCTCTGAGGAAACATGAGAGCCACAAACACAGAACTTTTCAGACATACCATAAGAACGTAGCTTAGCCAACAGCCCATCGTGCAAAACACGGTCGAATGCCTTGGATATTGCAAGAGCAACCGCTCGAGATTCTCCAAAGTGTTCAATTGTATTGTTCCAAATATATGTTACATAAGTCAGAAGATTTCCTGTTGTTCTATTTTTACGAAAGCCATATTGGTGATCGCTAATAATGTTGAATCCTTCAAGATATTTTAGAAGATGCTGATTGACAGCCTTTTCCATGACTTTCGATATTATTGAAAGTAGTGCGATTGGTCGGTAGTTATTTGGCAAGGTCTTCTTGCCTTTTTTAGGTATCGGCTGAACTGTAGCACATTTCCAGCAGGAAGGAAATATTCCCTTTCTGTAGGATAGGTTGAAAAGTCTACAGAAAACTGGTGTTGGTTCCCTCGCACAGTTTTTAAGAACTATGGCAGGCATTCCGTCAGCGCCAGAAGCCTTTTTGGTGTCTAACTTCATCAGAATACGCTTTATGATACGCTGTCTGAAGACAACATCGGGCATCCTTGACTGCACTATGGGAATAGTAGGTGGTGTTTCTCCTTGGAAATCGACAGTAGAATGTGAAGCAAAGAGTTCAGCCAACAAGTTCGCTTTGTCAACAGGTGTCGTTGCAATAGAATTATGTGTGTGAGTGGTGGTATGGTGGATTTGGTGAAATTTTGACGAACTGCCTTAGCGACCTACCAAAAGGACCTGGAATTGTCGGGACAAGCGAGAAGATTGTTTCTAATCCGTTGATTGTGTACCTCCTTGGTTTCGTCGATAATTTCTTTGCATCTGTTCCTGGCACGAACAAATGTGTTACGATTTATGGTGTTTCACGCCATTGTTTGGCACAAGATGTTTAGAAGCAACAGCTTCTTTGCATTTTCGGTCAAACCATCGTAAATTGACAAAAACGGGCATTGAAACTAATTTACTTACATCAAGTAGCTGAGATAACCAATAAAATATTATTGTAGTTAATTTATTTTTAAATGTTTCAGCCATCTCCGACATAGATCAAACTGATTAATAAATGTTTGAGATTGTTAAGAAAAATATAACAGCATCAGTAAAACCTGAGATAGTATATTTTTTGTCTGTTCTGTCGCTTAATAAGAAGAAAATACCTATTGTTCGCATTCCTCAAATCGAGTATAACATTAGCACCTTGATTTTTATTATCAACATACGGAGAAAATATGTGAAAACTTAGATGGAATCTAAAATATATATATGGGAAATGTTTAGGTACGTATTTCGTTAAATGACGTGGAAAGTTAAATTTGTTTTCAGAAGAATGTGCGATTTTCTATTGTAGCATACTTAAAATTTCTTTTTGGACACTGAAATTGAGAAAGTAAAACACGAGCAAGAGTAATGATTTGTTAAATTCTTTTTTTCGCTTGTATAAGTTCTTTAAAAAGATATGTATTTGTGGAGCATTAAAGAAAGTTTCTTGTTTTCTATAAAAGAATACACTTTTTCAACATTAAAAAGTTTCAAACTATATTCGAACAAAAAAATGCTATTTTCTTACTGGTTTACATTAATTTAATAGAATGCAACATAAAATCAATTCTGTTTACAACTCATAATAGTATGGACCACAATTTCTTAAATGGTAACAATTACACAATGTGTGCGAATCGCCAAACTATATTAAAAAGCCCAGTAAAGTACTGTAAGACTGTAAATTGACTCCAGGTGCACTCATAAAAAAAGTACTCAGGTAATTTTTGTTGACATATTTGCTTGCATTAGGTCTATATGTACGGCATACGTAAATGCCCAGAAAATATAAAAAATTCATATACATTACTCATTGACAACTTGCAAACCTCTATCGTCTTCTTCTTTACAAGCCACTGCTTTTCCTCTGCGGGAGATAGACCTCTTCAAATTCCTTCCAATTGTCTCTATCCTGTATAAACTGGAGCCATCTACTGCCTGCTATCAACCCGATATCACCAGTCCATCTTTTCATTGGTCTTCTGATACTTCGTCTACTCTCTCAAGGTCTTAATATAAGTAATTTTGTTGTCCATCTACCATCATTCGTTTATCAAACCGCTATAGTTTCTACATATTATAAATTATGAAGCCTCATATAGTGAAACTCTCAGCCTTCCCGATGCTGCTCATCCATGTATGTTGATTGAAGATAGTTTTACCCAACTAGAAACACAATTTTTAAGCTTATTTTAATGACAACAGTTAATAAAGATTTCACCGAGTGTCTGTTTGTGTCAGACACTATGCCCGCTCATTAAGAAAGCTACGGAATATAATATACCCTTACACTTGCCTTGCGTAGACTACCAGAAAACATTTGACTCCATAGAAATATGGTCAGTTTTAAAAGCCCTAGATAACGCTAGGATAGACACCAGATTCTCTACTCTTATTAAATATATCTATGACAATGTGTACATCCAAATACTAGTAAATGAAGACATGAAGGCCTCAAAAATACCGATAAAAAAGAGGAGTATGTCAAGAAGATACGATCTCGCTAAAACTTTTGACACTGGCACTGGAGGACGTTTTTAAGTCTTTAGACCCGCAAAATAAGGGGATTAACATAGACGGAACACGACTTAATCATCTACGATTTGCAGACGATATCGTTCTAATCGGTACTACACCCAATGAATTAACAACTATGTTGGAAGAACTGCAACATGCATCGTCACGAGTTTGACTGGCAATAATCTGAGCAAGAAAACGATAATGAGCCCAGGGCAAATAACGATTACCATCAAAAATCGGCCATTAGAGAACATATCCTAATATATATATATATATATATATATATATATATATATATATATATATATATATATATATATATATATATATATATATGTATATACACATATATATGTATATACACACATATATATATATATATATATATATATATATATATATATATATATATATATATATGTATATATATATATATATATATATATATATATATATATATATATATATATATATATATATATATCTCGCACAAAAAATACTACTAGGAAAGGACAACCAAACAGCAGAAATTTTTCGAAGAGTGGGTCTTGGTTGGGCAGTTTTTGGTAAATTCGGGTTTATTTTCAGATCACCAGATATCCTTGTAAATCTCAAAAGGAAAATGTACAAGTTATGTGTACTGCAGTTCTCACGTACGGTTTTGAAACGATGAACAGACTTCGAGTGGCTCAGCGTGCAATGGAGAGACCTATGCTTGGAGTGAGTTTGAGAGATAGAATCCCAAATGAAGAAATCCTGAAAAGAACAGGGCTGACGGATGCTATGGAAAAAGCGACTCAACTAAAATGGAGGTAGGCTGGCCACGTAGCGAGAGAGAATAACGACAGATGGGCCTACAAGCTGACAGTACAGCGCCCAAGAACGAGTAAAAGGAGTGTGGGAAGACCTCCACATGACATCCAGAATATCGCAATAAAGAATTGGAACAGAAAGGCCCTGGACAGGAAAACATGGAAAGATTTGGAAGAGACCTACATCCAGGAGTGGATGAGAACAGGCTGAAAAAAAGAAAGAAGTACGTCTCTTTTCTTTTTATAAATTTAACTAAAAAAAAATAATTTCTTTTACTACTCATCTTGATACGTAGCTCAATTTCCTAAATCAATACAATTATGCAATGTATGATACACATGAACAAGTTCTATTAAAAAATCATTATTTTAAGTCTCGTTGTAGTATTTGCCATTATTAGGTTTATATGAATGACTTATAGAAATTCTCAGAATGTATAGATACATGTAGGCTCTTTGACAACATGCAAGCCTTTACAATTTTAAAATATTAATTATTTGGTCTTTATAAGATGAAACCTTGGTCTTCGCATTTTGTTCTCTAACTACTGTCAATCTCTAGCCTGACTGAGGAGAGTAATATCCGGTCTGAAAGTTTAAAGGAAGGTCACTGATTGTAGCCTTCTTCTTCTTTAAGTCACGTCTTCGTTCCGAAGGTTGGCAACCATCGAGACAATTTTAACTTTTGAAGCCGCTAATCTAAAGAGCTGGTTATTGGAGCAGTGATACCAGTCTCTGAGATTCTTTAACTACGAATGTCGTCTTTTTCCTATACTTCTTTTTTCGACGATCTTTCCTTCCATAATAAGTTGCAACAGGCCATACTTCTCTCCTCTCATAATATGTCCCAAATATTGCATCTTCATCCTCTTAATAGTTAGTTAGACTTCTTTTTCTTTTTTCGTGCGTAACAGGACAGTGATGTTTATAATTTTGTCTACCCATGGTATTCTTAAAATCCTACATCCATAATTCGAAACTCTCCACTCTTCCAATATCCGTTTTCCTCATTGTCCACATCTCCATTCCATAATAAAGTACTGGCAATACGTAGCATCTTACTGGTAGGACTTTTAGATCTAGATTCAGGTCTCGTCCACACAATGCCTTCTTCATTTTCATAAACGTATTTCTGGTTTTTTCTATTCTGTTTTCATCTCCATAGAGCGTTGTTGTGTTCATTCACCCAGGTTCCAATATAATTATATTTATGTACTCTTTCAACTATCTGGTCATGGAGTATTTTTTTAAAAAAAATGAAATATTAGAAAAGCTACTAGGTTTAGGTATATAACATTATTAATAAAGAAATTATAAAATTTTACGCAAAATTTAAAAATAAATTAGAAAATAGGATATTCCATTTAAAAAACAAATGTTATATCGGCCACGCTTTTTTGAAGTACCCTGTATACTCAAAAATAATTTTAAACTGTGCACCTTAACATTCCCTAAAACTATTGTATTTAACATTTTTTCGTCATTCCCGAAACAAATGAGATAATGAACTTTACTCTATCGTTGACTCACCCTGTACTAATTTTCAAAAATAAAATTCTCGCCTACACTGTCAATTATAAATTTGTTTGGAGTATTTTTATACATTTTTTGATTAAGTTTTAGTTCTTTTTTTTATCGTTCACCTCCCCGCCTGAGTAGGGATTTTACCCTTTTTCATATCCTAAGGATATCGGCGGGGATATCGTAACACCTGTCAACGTTATCCAGGTTCCGGAACATATATTTTTGTATTTCACGGCACCTTTTGGACAATGCGGTGCATTTCTACAAACAAATACTACCCATATACGTGGCCAGGCCATATATACTTAAATAAAAGTACACCGACCTGTCGGTATTGGAACCCTAGGTCTTCTGCACCGCAATCAACTACTACGCCACGGACCCACGGGCCGCTACAGTAGACTTCACACTTCATGGAAGTTCATTTAGAATGTTATATATCTATTCTCAATCTGCCTTTAAGTTTTCTAATTGTACTAATGAATGTTAATTTGTGATCTTTTTGTATATATATTATGGTATATGTGCTCCTCCATTATGATTTTCTAGCTTGGTGGGTGTAGACCTTTTTAGCGAATGAGTTTAATTAATAAATAGAATTCTCGTTAGTTCGGATAATCCTTTTGACTCAATTGTAAACTCTAGGCCCAGAGCTTAGTTAATATTAAATTAAGTATATACACCAATATACAAAATTTATTCTTCTCTCCTACTCCAATAAACAAAGATTTTTTTAATTGTTTGTATATAAGTTATTTTTTTCCTAAAACACAAGTCATGTACTATACGTACTACGTTTCTTTTTTTAAATATCCTAAGCCATAAATCGAAGTAATTTTTTTAATATTTAAAGTTTGGGGTAATGCGCGGCCGCTTCCAAAAGTTTAACGTTTAACAAAGAAGAATAGCTGGCTGAACAATCATCAAATTGTAATCAAGAGAGCACTAAATCATTTCTCTGCTTGCCGGGAACGGCGCAGATGTTCGAATGTTGTACGAGCCTAATAGACATTATCTGGCGCTAGATGGCTCCATATTACATTTCCTGTGGCCTCTAAAACTTTAGATTATATGATTGTTGACCCCATTTTAAAATAAACAACATCATGTGTTTTAAATTTCGCTTTGCAAAAAGCTATTTGAAAGGTATTTAAAGAATAATTCGTGCTTAAAATTAAAGTTGGTTTGCTCGATTCTAACTTTAAAGTGGTCATTTTACAGTACCATACCAATATTTAAATTTTGATAAATATATAAAAAAGTGAAAACTTAGATTTTTTTTATGTTGTGAAGATTATTACAAAAACTTAAATTGTGGTCTCTATTATTTTAAGTGGACTAAAATACCGTGATATTTACTAGATTAGCAGCAGTTGCATCAGAAAAGGGACTCAAAAAATACAATCCTATATCAGGAAAATTTAATCAACATATAAGGGATTTTCCATTAAGAGCGTTCTAACTTTAAAATTGCATAAAACAAAGAGTTTTTAAGCAAAATTTATTTTGAAACTTTTATTTAACGGGAAATATTATGCCATTTAAGATTTAAAGAAGACATCGCTCAAATGGCCGCCGCGGCTCCTTTTGCAGACACGAATCCGCTTATACCAATTTTCGATGACTGGGGCCAGCATTTCCGGCCTTACGTCGGCTGTGGCACGATGAATGTTCGCTTAAAGTGCATCAACAGTTGCAGGTTTGTTGCTGTAAACTTGTGATTTAACGTGGCCCCAAAAAAATAATCTAAAGGCGTTAAATCGCACTATCTCGGTGGCCAAGCGGTAGGGCCATTTCGTGAAATTAATGACTAACCGAACTTGGCGCGCAAAAAAAGCCATGTTTGGGTGGGAAATATGAGGCGGTGCGCCTTCCTGTTGGAAATAAAAGTCGTCTGCGTCCATTTCTTCAAATTCTGGGAAGAAATATTCCTGCAGCATCGAGTTATTTTGGAGTAATTTTGGATTAATCGAGTAATGTTGGACAATTTCCAAGCGTTCTTTTAACGTGAAACGATTCATTATTGAATGGCAAACCTTACTAAACACAACTGACATCAGATGTGAACATCTGCCAACCAATATGGCCGTTATTAGCTGTCAAAAGTCGAACATCCCTAATGGAAAAACCATATTGATTAAACCAAAAAAATACTTGTTTTATAAATAAGATAATTTTAACGCATAAACCAACTTATTTAACCCATTTATGCCCAACGGGTCAAAAACGACCCACTACTTTAATTATACAACTACCTATACACGTGCATGTGTAAAGTGTTACCTATCGTTGCATTCAGTTGTTGAAAGAATAAACATCATTAGCACTATATTGCAGAACGTGCTAAGAATTCGTTTTTTTAGTATTCGTGAAAAAAATAAATGATAAATTATTGCAGCGTGACATGGAAAGAAAATCGTACTGGTAAGTGGCTTATTTGACTACTTATTGTGTTGTTTTTCAAATTAGTTATTGTACTGATTTCAGATTATGCGAAGTAATATTTCTTTGGAGGTTAGGTTTTTTTATTTGTAAAATAAATGCATGAAAAGTTGCTTGGGTCGTTTTTGACCCGTTGGGCAGATATGTTCTATACATTTTCTTATTTTTAGGACGAAACCATTGACGACGGCTGAGTTGTTAGACGAAATAGAAAAACTAACCGATGATGATCCTATTCCAGACGCAATCTATATAACTCCCCCAGATGATAATGGGTTTGAAAGTAATGAAGACTCAGGGGATGAAGACTGTAATGATCCCAACAGATTAAACTCAAAGCAGCTTCAAGCGCCAGCGGAAACCAATACAGAAGAAACCAGCAATTACGATGATGACAGTAACATAACAGAATCTGCTGGAAGGCAAAACAAGTCACGGAAGAATCGACAATGGGTAATAGGTGATTTGAATAGAGGTAAAACAAAACAGTCAAATATCGAACTTTTACCTGTGTTGACATTAGGCGATGAATGCGAACCTCTGGATTTTATAAAGCTCTTCCTGAATCCGGAAATATTGGAACTTCTTGTAAAACATATCGTCTTATATGCTGGCAGTAAAAATTGTAGGTTAGAAATTGGCAATGACGACATGCTGGTTTTTATTGCTATTCTTTATGTGAGTGGATACGTTCCCGTTCCCAGACGTCGCATGTTTTGGGAAGGACGAGATGACGCCCGAAATGTTTTGGTTTATAACTCTATGAGAAGAAATCAGTTTGAAGAAATATTTAGATTTTTGCACGCAGCTGATAACAACAACTTAGCACAGAATGATAAAATGGCAAAGCTACGACCTTTGATTGAAAAAATGAACGAAAATTTCATAAGATATACCCCTCTAACTTCTTGTGTGTCTATCGACGAAACCATGATTCCGTATTTTGGCCGAAACGGATGTAAACAGTTTATCAGAAGAAAGCCAATCCGTTTCGGTTACAAAGCATGGGTTTTAGCAACTCCGTCAGGCTACTGTGTCAATTTCGACGTGTATCAAGGACGAAAATCTCAACAGATTGACGAAAAACTTGGACTAGGCGAATCTGTAGTAACGAATTTTGCGAAATTATTACAAACTAATTTTCCTGATTTTGAGTGTTCATTATTCTTCGACAATTTCTTTACAAGCACTACTCTTATCAGTAAGTTGGGAGAAATGGGTTTTGGGTGCAACGGGTACAGTGCGAGAAAACCGTACCGATAAATGTCCACTTCAACAATCTTTCCAAATGAAAAAAAGGGAAAGGGGCGTATTTGATATTGCCATTGACAAAGAAAATAATATTGTTTGTGTCCGTTGGAAGGATAACAGTGTGGTCACAATTTTATCAAATGAATTTGGCCTAGAACCTATCCGCCAAGCTGCTAGATATTCTGCAAAAGAGAAAAAAAAAAAATTGAAATCCCCCAGCCAAACGTGATACATTGTTACAACAAGTTCATGGGTGGTGTTGACCAAATGGACAACAATGTGGCAAACTATCGAATAGGCTTTCGTGGAAAGAAATGGTATATTCCTATTTTGTTTTGGACGTTTGATGTATGTATGAATAATGCTTGGATACTGGCTCGAAAATTTGGAAAAAAAATTGACAATTTGGAATTTCGCAGATTAGTTGTATTATCAGTACTTCAAAAATATGGAAAACCCCCCTTAGCTACTGGCCCAAAGCTTACACTTGTTAGTCCGGCCGCTCGTAGACATGGCCAGCATCTGATTTTGAGTAGTCAGACACGACGAAGGTGTGCTCATTGCAAGAACAAAACCACTAAAGCTTGTGACCGGTGTGAAGTTGCTTTACATGACAAATGTTTTGTAGATTTTCATTAAAAAAAAAACTATTTGAATATTATAACCAAATTTGTTATTATTTAAAGGCTTATGATTTTATGGAGATAAAAATAACAACACCCTACAAGTATTTATGTTTTTCACTATACATTTGATCATAGTACCCTATTTGCCCAAGTGGGTCAAAAACGACCCACATCAAAACATCAAATCTCCTGATTCAAACTTATTATTTTACAGTTACTTAGTCTATTTATATGTCATTTAATTAAAATAAGTGAGATTTATAAAGATTTAAAGAAAAAATAATTCTGGGCATAAATGGGTTAATGAAATTCAATCGAGAAATAACAGTTATAATCTTGACTCAAAAATTCAAAATAATTTATAAGTACTTCAAAGTGAGAAATACAAATCTCTCTCTGAAAATACTATCCCAATAGTTTTTAATGAGTTGTTAGATACTTGATAAATTATTCTAAATCTAAATTAAAGGAAATAAATAAATACGACTTAATATACTGAAGGTAAATTTTATACAAAGCTAATGCCTTAATTGAGCAGCTCATCCTATAGAAATCTGTACAAGTTTAAAAAAGCAATTTTGCACATATTTTGGAAGCTGCAATAGGCTCTTACTATAAAATATTCTATTTGAAAATATATCCTTCCTTCTCAGTCCAAACCTCTTAGCAGAGATGTGGTGACTGCCAATGACACTATGTCCTTTTACTGGTTCGTATCGTCAGCAAGATGAACTGCATCATGCACCCAACTCTGGTTAGCTCCCGAACCTGACCCGATCAACGACGTGGAGACTGGCCTCTGGATATACGACCGTTTCCTTTTCTTTCTATGACTATCAGCTCCATATCGTTATTCCGTCTAGCTATGTGGCCAAAGTATCGCAACATTTTTTCAGTTATTCTTTTAGCTACTTCTAGTTGTTCCAGAATCGAAATATTGGTTCTGTCCGCAGTCCATGGTATACGCAGTAATCTACAATAACACCACATCTTAAACGCCTTGAGTCTTGAGCAGTCTCTTTCTTTAAGCGTCCATGTCTCTGCAGCATATAGTAAAAGAGGAGAAACTAGAAACTGCAGGAGTTGATTTTTATTATTTTACATATATTGCAAAGGCGCAAAATTTCTGTTAGTTTCATGACAGCATAACGAGCAATTTCTATCCTTCAGCATACGTCTGGCTCAGAACTTGAATTTGTAATTAAAGACCCCAGATGCGTAAATTTATGAACAACTTTACAGTTAAAAACTTAAGTGATATTAAGTTCGTTATTATTGGCTCTGTCTATGTTCGTAACCTTGGTTTTAGATTGCTTTATCCGTAGTATCAGCAATTTACTTTCCCGCTGTAATTTTAGCATGATACACTCAAGGTTTTCGATGTTTTCGACGAAGATAGAAGGGTTATCAGCGTACCTCATGTTGCTATATGTCTTCCATTTACTGAAATGCCCCCATCGTAGTTTTCTGTAGTTCTTCTCATGATATATGTTAAAGGGAATAGGTGACAATATGCAACCTTGATGAACTCCAGAATGGACTGAAAAAGGTTCCGATAGGACGTCATTCACCTAGACTTTCACAGTGCTGTATTTATAGATTTCACCGATAATGTACGAAAGGTGGATAGGAACTCCCATACCATTCAATACCTCTCAAAGACAAGACCACTTCACCGAGTCAAAAGCACGCTGTTAATCAACAAAGCAGATGTACTCTGAAGCATTAAATTCTAGAGTTTTTTTCAATTATTTGACGTAAATTCAGAATATGCTCACGAGTGCCCTCACCTTTAATGAATCCCGTTTGTTCTTCGCCTATTTATGAGAAGAGGTAGGGTCTCAGTCTCTCATTTAGTATGTACAACATTACTTTGCTTGCATGACTTATCAGTGTAATAAGGCGATAGTTTGTGCACTCGGATGTAGACCCTTTGTTGTGAAGTAGAACAAAGATGGATTCGCACCACTTTGCTGGTCGGCATCCAGTCTCCCAAATTTTGAAAATACACAAACCACAACAATGATAAGTTGTAGAAAATTCTCTAGTTTCTTCCTAATATTGACAATAGCAAACGACTATTAACGAAAAATTTATACTTTTATTAAACTCTCTTTTTACAGCTTCCATGAGAAAACGCAATTATATTTTAAAAGTATTATCAGTTACAGCTATAATTATCGCCGAAGAGCTTGTACTAGACGAAAATACACCTTGTTATTTAAAAAGAAAATAACATCTATAATTTCAATGTATAAAGAAATATATTGGTGTAAAATGAAAATACTGGGCGTTTAAAGGTTTTTAATTTATTAGGGAATCACTCTACAAGAATGATGCTTCGAAATTACAATGGTGTTGTTTATACCCAAATGCACTAATACTTTCCCTGGTTTTTTTCCAGGGTCATAAAACTATTATCAACGAATTTTTTCAAAAGACTGTCTATAACGGCCGTATTTGGGAAATTTTTTTGGTTGTTTGTAGTTTTATCGGTTTTTAAACGAATTTTTTCAAAAGGCTGTCTATAACGGCCGTATTTGCGAATTATTTTTTTTGGTTGTTTGTAGTTTTATCGGTTTTTAAATCTTTTTTAATTTCTAATTTTTCTAAAAGCTATATTCGTTGGCTTTTCTTTTCACTATGTAATAATGTGACGTTACCTGTGTCTATAAGGTGATTTTTCTCTAAACAATAAGTATACTCGTATTCTTAATTTTATAGAACCCAATGACAACGTCTGATCTTTAAGTTTTTACCGGTTTGTCCATATAAACAGCTTTACAATCCTGACAGTTAATTCTGGCTTTTGTATAATGGTTTGTTTGTCCATGTTATTTACTACCATATTACCTAAATTACTTTGGTTACAAACTACTGTATTGGTATCCTGTCATTTGTATTTTTTGGTAATTTTGTTTGTGCTAGGGTTATTTCAAAAATTTATAATTAGTTTTAGGTAAATTTTCGGAAGAGTATCTTGCGTTTTTGCTTTTAGTCAAATATTCTATTAAGGACTCGCTGTAACCATTATTGTCAGTTATTTGTTTTATTGTTCTCAGTCGCACATTATAATCGTCCTCACTTAGTGGAAGGAATACAAGCCTGTTAATTAAACTCTGAAACGATCACGTTTTGATTCCCCAAGATTGGTTAGTTTTTCTGTATGATGGTATCAGTGATTTTCCGTTTTCGATAGATAATAAATTTAAGGTGTGTGTTGGATCGTTTTATTTTGATGTATAAAAAGTTAATTTCCATGTTTTCTTCTATTTCGATTGTAAACTGGATGTTTTTGTCTATTAGGTTTAAATATGACAAAAATTTATTTAGATTTCCTTCAGTACTGTTGCAAGTACAAAAACATCGCTGACATAACGAGTTCACTAAACAACATGAGTTTTTAATTGACTCGGATTTTTGAATAATACGGATTTTAAATTGGCCATGAAAATTTATGCTAACAAAGAAGAAATAGGAGATTTCATTCTTTTGAATGTAAAAGTCAGTCATTAATAAATTGTAAATAACTTTGTTTAATGCAAGTCGCATGTATAAGTGCTAGATCAGCTTTTCCTTTTTCTGATAGATTAGAGTCTTCAATAAGATTGCTCAGAATTGTTATTAATTTTTCAGTAGGTATTGAAGTGAAAACTATATTGGACAAACAGGTAGAAATTTAAAAACAAGACTAAAATAACATTGCCATTCAGTTTTAAATAATATTAGGAATACGGGTATTTTTTAAGCCTTTTTATATATCCTTCCATGCTTGGATAGAGACCCCCCTAATTGATTCAATCTATGTCTGTTCTGGGCACTTCTTTGCAACATAAAACCTGCGTGTACTACCAGATCATCTTTCCACCGCATTTGTGGTCTTCCTCTGGACCTTTTACCGGTGTGCGGACGCCATTTTCCAATTTGATTGTTCCACCTTTAGTCTTGTATGCGTTAGTTGTGACCTGCCCATCTCCATTTCAGACCTGCCGCTCATTCGATCACATTCGTTACCTTAGTTCTGTGTCGTATTCATTAATTTCTTTTCCTGTCCTTAAGTAATATGCCTGTCTCTCCATAGATCTTTGAGTTTCCTTCAACTTATCGATGATTTCCTGTGTGAATGTCCATGTTTCGGCTCCCTAAGTGAGGACTGGTAGGATACAGGAGTCGAAAACTTTAGTTCTTAGGTATAAAGGAATATTTTGGTTCTTGAGGACATACGATAACCTTCCAAACTCCACCTATTCCATTCTCACTATTCTTGTTATCTCTGCTGTTTGGTTGTCTTTATTCATTTTGATAGCTTGGCCCAGATATACATATTACTCCACTTGTTCTATTTTTGTTCCATTTAGTATTACTTTGGTGGTGTTCATTTGAGTTGGTTATAACCTTCGTTTTGCTGAAGTTGATTTTTAATCATTTTCGAATCGATGTTTCGTGGAGATCAGTTAGCATACTTTTCAGCTCGTTCCAGTTGGATGAGATAAGAAGTACATCATCTGTATTTCTCAGGTGGTTGAGATATTTGCCGTTGATGTTGATACACCTCCCTTTAAAATTAACTAATTTAAACAAGTCCTTCATGGCCAAGGTAAACAGCTTAGGGGAAATCGTATCTCCCTGTCTCACTCCTCGTTGAACGGGTATTGGTCTCGTCTGCAACTCGTCGTCCAAATACACGGTCATACTTGCTTTCTGGTATATATTGTGTATAAGGTTTCTATACCGAGAGTCTATCCTGCTGTTGTTCAATGCTTCTTCGACAGCCCATAGTTCTATACTATCAAAGTACAGAGGCAGGTTATACTTTGTTGGACTTTTCTATGAGTATCTTCAAAGTGTGTAAATGGTCGCATGTTCCATATCCCCTCCTAAAGCTAGCCTGCTCTATCGGTTGATATAAGTCAAATTTACTAGTTAGTCTGTTAGTAATAATTTTGGTGAACATTTTGTATGTTTACGATAAAAGGGAAATGGGTCTGTAGTTATAAAGATTTGATGGGTTTCGTTTTTTGTATATTAATATTGTTTTGGCGTTGTCCATTGTTCAGGTAGGTAATCTAGAGTTTTTCTTCCGCCCTCCTTAAGGAGTTCTGCTAGTATCCCATCGGTACCTGCAGCCTTATTGTGCTTTGTTTCTCTTATGACCCTTCCTATCTCTTCATAGGTAATATCTGGCATATCCTCTGAGTTCACATTAGTCACTATTTTTGACAAATTCTCTGATCTTTGTGGTGGGCTTCCTTTTGAGCTGTATAAATCGTTATAGTACTTGTCAGTCATTGTTACTGTCTTTGTTGTTTCTCGTTTTTTTACATGTTGATTTCTTAGCATCACTATGTTCTTCTTGCCTGTTTGTAGTATCATTCTTTTTAGGGAACCATTTCTCTCCGTTTTGCTGATGGTTTCTAAGATCTTCCTTCAGCTGCTTCCGCACTTTCCTTCTTTCTTCTTTGAGTTCTGTTGTGTTCCTTTTGTTCTCATTTAATAATCTTCTTCTCTCTTTTAGCATTTGACGTGATATTTCACCAATTTTGGTTGTCTTCTTTTTGGTCATGTAGCAACTTTGAGGCTGGCCTCTAATGGTTCTGTTGTTATTGTCATGTTCAGTTCGTCAAGTGGTAGTCTCTTCAAACCCAGGACATTGGCATTTTTTAAATTTTCCACATAAATCACTTTATAGACCGAGGTAAGGTTATATAGTAAAAAAAAACCGACGGTTAGACCTGTTAGAAAAATGAGAGATTAGGAAATCTTTAAAAACTAATTAAAGCATAAACGACCCATAAAATTTCCAAAGTACGCCCATTATAGACAGACTGTGTAATTTAGATGCATCATTCTTTTAAAAAAGCCTAATAAGCCGTAACATGTAGAGTAAGCTCCGAATAAATTTGAAACATTTAAACTCCAAGTATTTTCATGTTACACTATTATTAAAATGCTTCATAAAGAACCAACTGCAGATTCAGTCCAGTATAAAGGATTTTGTTAATGTATAAATGCTTATCTATACAAAATTCACTTTCATCGCTAGCGTAGTACTTAACCATTAACCAAAGTACCAACACTGATTCAAACAGTACTAATTGTAAATTAGAATTATATCATGTCGACCTTGTGCTTCTCGCCTAAGAATTACCAAAATGTACTGTATAATAAAAGTTTATTTTGCAAAAACTTTACCTAAAAAACTATACATAGAGTTTCCTTGTTTTTTACTAGCACTGGCCAGTAGTTAATTAATTACATTTAGTCAAAATACTTAGCCCAAGTTATTAACGAATAATTAGGTAACTACACCATTTCAAACATAAATTAATGACATGTCAAAATCAGTTTAATATATGTAAAATATGGACCATATTCAAATGAGCCGTGCAAAATTCAATTTGGGTTGGCAAGTTTAATAGAAATTATAGATTTAACAAGTTGATAAAATTATGGCCATTAGACCTTATAGATGGCAAAACCAGAAAAAATAAATCTTGCAGATAAGATACGTTAGCAAAGTAATCGGTTGTATGTTTGCAGATAGACAGCGGAGGAGAATTTCGCAATTAACTCGTCTGAAAATCTTCCAAAAAATTTGGCCAAATGGTATTACAGAAGAATGATGACGATAAGTTAGGTAATTGTGATCACAAATCAGAAAATAATAAATAAATCAAGTTGAGATTCAAGTTTACTAAGAACATGTTACATAAAAGAGATCATATTCATCCTGAAATAGGGGTTTTACTAGATAAGAATACCCAGCTTAAGATATTGATTGTCACATTCAAAAACCATTGATACAACAACACCTTAAAACTCTGATAGTTTTGCTCACTGGCAGATACTTCAAAATCACATGGACATATTCGATCTGCCACACAACTTGCGCATGTCCTCTAATGGAATCTTGCATAATTAGCGAGGAGACGTCGAAAAATTTAGAATACGCCTCTCCTAGCGAAGTAATTGATGTTATCCAAAATACATCATTTATTAGGAAAATCGTAATGTATGTGTAAGACACAACAGTGGAGTGTCAATTAGTGACCTATTTTATGTCAGCGTAAGCTAACTTAAAGAAGAAGTAATCCTCTAGAGCAGGGGTCGGCCACCTTTTAACTAAGGGGTGAAAGTTTTCATCCATACAACATTTTTCGTGCGGACATAGGTACTTACTGCAACTAAAATTAACAAAAATTAACTTAAATTAACTTAAAATATTGCTTTTAGAAGGTTTAATTACAAAAAAATTTTAACATTTAACAAATAATTTTATTATACTAGTCCTAGGACCTAGTCTGAACCCTGTGCTTGAAGTTCTTTAGAGAGTTTTCTTATATCCGGTTCATGTCTGGTTATTTTCAGTGTCACACATGCTTCCGAGTTGTCTGTTGTCAGCCTGCTTCGGTACGGGTTTAAAATCACTCTCATATGGGAAAAAAGTTGTTCACAGATATAGGATGATCCGAAAGCTGTAAGCATGGCAAACTCTACTTTCTTAAGACAAATAAATTCCTCTGGTAAACTCATCCAACAACTGCGTATCTCGTTTGAATGGTTCTGGCAGTCACCTTCTAATACTCTTCTTAATTCTGCAAATTTCGTATTCCATAACTCGGAGCTTTTAAATTCAATGTATTGAAGATCAAAATCATTAATGTCCATCCATGAGAAAAGAGATATGTCAAAGCAACTGCTGGAAAAATCCATTAAATCTGGATTGATTAAAAAAGCGAACATAGGACCATGTTTATCAAAATCCTTACCCCTCTCGATAAACTCCTCTTTTAAATAAGTCATATATTTAAGAATTTCGTCTACTCGTATTAGTGCATCATCGTCGACACTGGATATATAAGTTTTTAAATTTGGAAAATATTTATATGTGTTTGTAGTAATATCGCTGATAAATAAATCTTTTTTTAATTTGAATGATTTCCAGGATTCGTATAAATCCAGAACTGTTTTGCCTGAATCTTGTAACTTTAAGTTGAGTTCACTGAGATGGTTTGTAATATTAATAAGAAACATTAACATACAGATCCAGTTCTTATCTTCTAGTTCAGGATAAGCATCCACTTGATTTTTTTCCAACAAGAACGATTTAATTTCGCCCAGACATTGCACAAATCTAGAGAGCACTTTACCACGGCTGAGCCAGCGCACATTATTGTGCAATGGTATATCTGAATATGCACTTTCTAATTCCTGCAGAAACGCCTTAAATTGTCTATGGATTAGTGAAGAACGACCGACAATGTAGTTAACTATTTTAACCACCCTATCCATCACGGATTTTAAACTTCCAGCGGAGATTTTAGCGCACAAACTCTCTTGGTGAATTATGCAATGAAAATTCAAAACTGATCGACCCATGCGTTCAATAAGAAGGGAAACAAATCCTTTATGTTTCCCAATCATAGCAGGAGTGCCATCTGTCGTTACGCAAAAATTTTTATTCAAATCAATGTTCCGCTTTTCAAAATGTTTAACAAATTCTGAAAATATATCCTCTCCTCTTGTAGTTCCCTGCAATGGGAGCACACAAATCAGCTCTTCATACACACTGCCATCATCGAAGTATCGCGCAACGATTGCCAGACGGGCAATGTCATTAATATCGACCCTTTTATTCAATGCTACACTAAATACAAAACTCCGTTTGATAGCGTCTCTCTGCTGTTTTTGGACATTTTGTGTCATTTCGGTAATTCGTCTCGTGATGGTCCGCGCTGATGCCGGTATATCCCTAATCCTGGCCAATATTGTATCCTTATTGGGCAAGTCGTCGAATAAAATCTCAACAGTACACAAAAACGTTTGCTTCATAAATTCTCCGTCAGTGAACGGCCTACCCTTTTGTGCCAACGATTGTGCAATTTTGAAACTGCATTCAGTTACCTGATTTTTTCCTTGGAAAACTTTGCTAAAGAATGTTGACTGTTGAATGTTTCTCGTATTGTTTACTTGGTCTTTGTATTGCCTCCCTTTTATCAGCATTATCTTTAAATGACGATTCATATATTATCTCGAAATGTCGTTGAACACTAGATGTCGAGAAAACTACGCTTTCCCGACATAGGACACAAATGGCCCGATCGTTTTGCTGTACAAAACCGTAATCTGTTGTCCATGAAGTTTGAAATGATCGAAGGTCTACCTTCTGTTTCTTCGCGGCCATAACACAACGTAATTTTAATTTTTAAACTTTTCGACGACTATTGACTGGAACGGATATTACTTCTATACTAAATGATCCAAACGTGTAGCCGCTTGCTATATATAGAAAAATAATGTTTCCAGAAAATTCCAATAATTACGTTTATTAAATTTCTTAGAACAAAAATTATTATCTACAACGCGCCCATTGTATTCAAAGGGCCGCCTAGAAGTAAAATATAACAAAAACTAAAGTTCGACAATATAAAAAGAGTTGCGGTGCGCGTCGAAACGATTGAAATCAAGTCAAACAAGAACCCCCTTATAGCGGCTCTTTTGATCTGAATTGAGGATGTTTATTTGTGTTTTTGCCTAGGCTTATATTTTGAGGCTTGCCGTCTTTAATACTTGCCGAAATTAAAGCCAAACCAATGCATTCAGTAAAATTATAAATTACAAAATATATATTTTGTAGTTTTTGGTAATAATACCTAGTGACCTATATAATATATCATTTTTGTTTGTATCGTTAAAGTAATACTGTCTTCGATTATTTACTTAATTTCGAAACATGTCACAGATTATAGAATTAATGTGTAAACTTTGCATAGGTACAGGTGCCATTCAAAATTGCTTGGCGTGCCAAAGATGGTACGCGTGCCATAGGTTGCTGACCCCTGCTCTAGAGTATAATTTTACCTGAGGAAAATTGCTAATAACTATTACAGAGTTTAGTATCCCATTTTCCCGTGTGCTGTTACCAAGAAAATATCTTTCTGTGCTAGAAATCTAGATATTATTAAAAAATATATAATCTATATGTATATATAAATGGAGACTGAACAATACGTCGACATATACGTCTGTTATATTATGTCTTTAGAGATAAAAAACCTTTCACTGTTAGAGTATATGAATCCTCAGCTTAAGCATGTATCAAGCTAGAGCCCGTAATGGCTGAATTACGTGTTCGAATAGGAAAATCCTGTTAAAATTTGCAGCAGAACGGTCGTATTATCTGACGGGAACATTTGCTTCCGAAGAGTCAGTTCCCACGCTGACTGGGTGATAGATAAATCGGCTCATCATTTTTAGAGGTACAGATTTGATTTATAGAGCGTGCTATTGATTTAATATTTACCGAAAATTTATAGGGCTACTTACCTTTTACCCGTTTTATTTGGGTGCATGATTATGATAGTAGCATCTACTTTATAATAGTTAAATTTTTTTATTAAAAGTTTTCGATAATACAAAATTTTTCTTAAACATAATATTAATAATAATTATAGCTAATTTGGTGTCTTTCTGTTCTTCTCTTTATAGGAAGAATTAAGAGCACAGAAAATTTGAAGAAAATATAGGATCCAAGAGGCTCGAATAGACAGTTTACGTAAATTAATGAGCTACCACAGAATTGAAAAATGTGGATCTTTTCCGTAAATAACAATAATATTAATTCTAAGATCTTCCTTCAATGAAAGTTAATTTTACGACAGAGCTAATTTATTTAGTGTGATTTTCTTAATGTTCCATAAAATAGGAAAATTTCCACATATTTAAAAATAGGAAAAAGGAAGTGGTTACAATACTAATGAACAATACGTAATTTCATATTTTTGCTATGGAAAGTAAAAACCAATTTAAAATCGAAGTGGAATTTCACAAAACGGCATTCAAAATTAAAAACTGTAAAATTGTAACGGACTTATAATCGAAAAAGTTACTTTATACAAAAATAAAAGAGTGGAATTTCAAATGGATCCTTTTTCATCTAACGATTTAAATCAATTTTGGTTCAATTTTGATTTTAATGCACTTTAAGCGAATTTGCAATGTTTCCTATCATACAACGTTACATGTAACTTAATTCTGTTATCAAAATATGTATGAAATATATTTTTTATTATTTACAAAAAGAAACAGCTCTATCAACTGTGCAGGGTTATTATTATAATTCAAACATATATATTACAATATGATAGTTTCCAAGCTATTGAGAAGTTTTCTTTTCCAAGCGTTCTGAGCAGTTTAGCCATTACCTAAGAGAAGCAAAATCCAAGCAGCCACCGTCAAATGATCTTGCTTTTAGTAATATCGAAGGCTGTCCTTATTCAGCATCTTATAGAATATTTAAAACGATTCCATATTATTAGCGATCACCAATATGGTTTTGATTAGCAAGGATCAGCACGAGACTTTATAAAGTTATGAGATCTGATATTTAATATCTTTGACAAAAGGCAATTGAACTTCATAATTGCTCTCGGACGGTTGCACTTGATATATCAAAGGCATGACATCGTGTTTGGCTTCACGGATTGTTAGCTAAGCTGTTCTTATGATTTGTTTGCAAGAACTGAGTTTTCTCAAAGATCGTTCCTAGGAAGTGGAAATTGTTGAATTTTTTTCCTACACCTTAAATTTCCTTCTAGAAAACGAAAACATCTTATATAAATCTGTATAAATAAAGGGTATAATGTGGGTTAAGGAAACGATAAAGACAAAGATACAATCATGCATACAAATGAAAAAAGTTCTCGATGACGGTTGAATTCACTAGGTATATCTCAAGATTTACGCCACTCTACCCTACCTATTGAGCCACAGTATTATTGAAGCTTAACCAAGACTTAGATGATCACTTGTGTATATGTGTTATGTACAGTGGTGTTTTGAAGAAACATAGCGCTGTTAGGCTGCTGCAACGCATATTTATATTTATACTAGCAGTGCTCGCTGCTCCACTCGCGTAGCCTTCACTCGTTATTATCGTTACTGCTCATTCCTTATATTACCTAACGTAATAAAATCTATCCTATAACCTGAACAGAGAATAAATGTATGAATTAAAAAAAAAAACACGTAAATTGGTTCTCGAGTAATACGAACACTAACGGATAGAGAGACGTTGCATTCTATATGTATTATATTCTTTACTACATGATATTGTTCCATATTTAGTGGTTTAGGCAGCGTATTGCAAGAGAACGCGCTAGCGGCAAATTTTTTTCCGACTTGATTCATTATTATCGTCACTGCTTATTCCTTATGTTAAATAACGTAATAAGATATATCCTATAACCTGGCCAGAGAACATACGTATGTTTTTAAAAAAAAAAGCACGTAAATCGGATAAGTGATTGTCAAGTGATAAGCGCACTAACGAACAGGTAGACAGACAAACAGACAGATAGACTTAGAGACGTTGCATTTGTATATATATATATATATATATATATATATATATATATATATATATATATATATATATATATATATTATAGAAGATTATAGATAATCTAGCCAGAGAACAAATGTATGAATTTAAAAAAAAAAACTGGTCAAGTGCAAGTTGAACTTGCACAATTAGTGTTCCGTACGTTGATTGTTTTTAAAGTAAAAATTTTTGTTAGGGTGGTATAAAATGATCAGTGACTTCACAAAACACACCCCAAATGAGTTTTCAACAAAGTTTGTTTCCAATCTTTACTGAAAACTGGTGACCTTGAAATTTTGTTTTTTTTTTATATACCAAATAAATTATTAAAGGTAATGCACTCGTGATAATTTTCGTTCAATCTATACCCCGTGGAGAATATTCCAGAATTTTTTCAAAATTTTATGATCAGTACTTTTCGAGATAAGGTAGGGGACAGCGATTTTTTAAAAGTAATACGAAGAAAAGTGTGCGCAAGTATTACATTATATATATATATATATATATATATATATATATATATATATATATATATATATATATATATATATATATATATATATATTTTACTCGTGTGTTCACAAGCTTTCATTTGACACCACACTCGATGACCTAGTAAAAAAAAAATTTTTTCACTTCCGATTTCACCCCTCAAAACGAACCCCTTAAGTCAAAATTTATATTACGGTGGTATAAAACGATCAGTGACTTCACAAAACACACCCCCAAATGAGTTTTCAACAAAGTTTGTTTCCAATCTTTACTGAAATCTGATGACCTTGAAATTTTTGTTTTTTTTATATACCATATAAATTATTAAAGGTAATGCACTCGTGATAATTTTCGTTCAATCTACACCCCGTGGAGAATATTCCAGAATTTTTTCGAAATTTTTTGATAATTACTTTTCGAGATAAGGCCCGGGACAGCGATTTTTCGCGAATTTTTTAAAAATAATACAAAGAAAAGTGCGCGCCAGTATAATATTATATATATATTTTTTACTCGTGTTTTCACAAGCTTTCATTTGACACCACACTCGATGACCTAGTAAAAAAAAATTTTTTTTCACTTCCGACTTCACCCCCCAAAACTAACCCCTTAAGTCAAAATTTAATTCTCAAAACTACATGGCTCTAATGAGGCCATCAATTCCTATATTATTACCAAATTTCACCTTTCTATGTCAAATAGTTTCGGAGAAAATCGGGTGTGACAGACAGACAGACAGACAGACAGACAGACAGACAGACAGACAGACAGACAGACAGACAGACAGACAGACAGACAGACAGACAGACAGACACCGAAGTGATCTTATAAGTGTTCCGTACGGAACACTAAAAAACACGTAAATCGGATAAGTGGTTTTCGAGTGATAAGCGCACTAACGGACAGGCAGACAGAGATGCCTTGCATTTTATATATATTATATTCTTTGCTACATGATATTGTTGCATATTTAATGATTTAAGCAGTGTATTGCAAAAAAACACGCTATGGGCAAACTTTTTTCAGGCTTAATTCACTATTATCGTCACTGCTTATGCCTTATCTTACCTAACGTAATAAAATATATCCTATAACTTAGGCAGAGAACATATGTATGTTTTTTTTTTAAAAAAAATGAAGTAAATCGGATAAGTGGTTCTACAGTGGTACGCGCACTCTGGACAGACATACAGATCGACAGACAGACAGAGAGACGTTGCATTTTATATATATTATTGATGCTACCTAACGTAATAAAATATATCCTATAACCTGGCCAGAGAACATATGTATGTTTTAAAAAAAAAAACATGTAAATCTGATAAGTGGTTCTCGAGTGATAATCGCACTAACAGACAAATAGACAGAGAGACGTTGCATTTTATATATATTATACAAGATTATAGATAACCTGGCCAGAGAATAAATGTATGATACTACTCAGTATATATCACCACTACACCAAACACTTTATTTTTGCACTCGACGCGCGTTTCGCTAACCATGCTAGCTTCATCAGGATGAAGCTAACATGGTTAGCGAAACGCGCGTCGAGTGCAAAAATAAAGTGTTTGGTGTAGTGGTGATATATACTGAGTAGTATCATTGTGCCAAAGATTCCACATTCCCAACTAAGTTAAAATAAATGTATGAATTAAAAAAAAAAACGTAAATCGGATAAGCGGTTCTCGAGTGATAAGCGCGCTAACGGGCAGACAGACACACAGAGAGACGTTGCATTTTATATATATTATACTCTTTGCTACATGATATTGTTCCATATTTAATGATTTACGCAGTGTATTGCAAGAGAACGCGCTAGCGGCAAACTTTTTTCCAACTTGATTCACTATTATCGTTATTGCTTATTCCCTATGTTACCTAACGTAATAAAATATATCCTGTAACCTGGCCAGAGAACATACGTATTTAAAAAAAAAAAACACGTAAATCGCCTAAGTGGTTCTCCGGTGATAAGCGCTTTAACGGACAGACAGACAACTACCTATCATCGACGGTAAAACCTATTCACATTGAAATCTTTTTTCTTTACACGAGGTATAATATCTGAAAACCCAGTGGTAGATAGAATTCTATTCGAAGAGGAAGATTTCAAACATGAACTTTTTCATGAACCAGGAGAATAATGTGAAAACACTAACGTAGTATATGTTTTGTTCTAGGTTGCCATAGCTTACTGAATTATTCCTTTTGTATTGTAGTTCCAGTTGAGTCTGATAAGGATTCGCGTTCAAAGTTCCCTTCGTTATACTCTTTCTGGTTCCTTATCCTAAATATTGAAGTTTCTCTCTCGAAACTTCTAGAAACACATTTTATACTTTCATGTTTTCATTGAAAGCTGAACAAATATTTAGTTTCCTTCATTAGCCTTTTTTATTTCAAAATTCAAAAAAGGCAGTCTATTAAAACGACTTCGTTGCAAGTCGGTCCAAAAAGTCTCCATACACCACCTGCTTTTTTTATACTATTTTTCTGTTATGTTTAACTAATTAATTGGAATTATGAAAAAACATGTTTAAACCAACGAGGATTAGTATTAAAAACAACTATGGAACATTTTATTTAGAAGCTGCATCATTTTTATAAAAATGTAAACAAAATTAATGTTAAAAAAGTCTCCATACACTCAAGAACTGCATTGAAAAACACGTTATAATCAACCGCATTTAATCAAGCTATCTATTGCTAGAATGAATAATTTTCGGCAATTTTTTATAATCTGTCACTTGTTGCTAGTAATTTTGCAGTGAGTTTTCAAAGTAGTACTAAAAATGAGCGAAAGAAATTGTGATATACAATTTCAAGTTCGAAAGATCATAATTGATTTGTGGAAAGACGGAAAATCGTACAGAAATATAGGAAAAATTGTTAAAAAGTCACATGCTGCTGTTCAGTACATTGTAAACCAGTATAAATCAATGGGTTCCTATAAAATTCGACCACGCTCCGGTCGTCCCAAGAAACTGACGCCACGTGAAGAGGCCAGTATTGTTAGACAACTAATTATAGATCCCAAGAACAGTGCACGAAAATTAAAAGAAGTACGGGGACTATTTTCGAAAAATGTTTGTTCACAAACAGTGAGGAATTGTTTACACAGGGTAGGCGATAAGGGGTCTGGAGCTAGGAAAAACCCGTTAATTTCGGAAGCTAATCGCAAAAAGCGGTTAGCTTTTTCTAGGGAATACGCTACTAAACCCCCTGAATTTTGGGAATCCGTATTCTTTAGTGACGAAACTAAAATTAACCTTTTTGGGTCTGATGGCAGAACTAAAGTTTGGAGAAAGAAGAAAACCGCATTGGATATTAAAAACATTTGTTCCACGGTGAGACAAGGAGGTGGCAGGGTTCTGCTTTGGGGATGCATGTCTGCTGGAGGGTTTTTTTTTTTTTTTTTTTTTTTTACATGTGTTTTATGGCATTGGCGTATAACCAATTAGCCAGCATCTCTCTTTGTTGGACACACAAATTTACACATTTACACAACAAATCACAAACACCCAGCCCAGACACGGAATCGAACCGCGGACCTCTCGGACAACAGTGGACAAGTCTAACGCCTTAACCCACTGCGCCAATCAGCCGGGCTGCTGGAGGGGTTGAAAATTTATATTTTATTAATGGTACCATGGATCAGCATGTTTATCTGAATATTTTGCGAGGCAATTTGAGAGAAATTGTCCAAAAATTAGCATTCGAAAAAAGATACATTTTTCAACAGGACTGATCCGAAACATACTGCAAACTTGGTGCGAGAATGGATCTACTCAGTTTTTATTAGCACTACACCAAACACTTTATTTTTGCACTCGACACATGTTTCGCTAACCATGTTAGCTTCATCAGGAGCGATGACTGACAGTCAATCATCGCTCCTAATGAAGCTAACATGGTTAGCGAAACGAGCGTCGAGTGCAAAAATAAAGTGTTTGGTGTAGTGGTGAAGTTTCCACATTCCCAATTTAGGCGAGAATGGATGATCTTTAATGTGTGATAGCAGCTTCATATACCTCCGCAATCATCAGATGTTAACCCCATCGAGCATTTATAGGAGTAACTTAAACGGCGCGTTCGTAAAGATAATGTTTCAAATAGAGAAGAATTAAAAAATAGAGTATTGAACGAATGAAAGAACATGTCAGCAGAAATTACTAAAAAGCTGGTTGCAAGCATGACAAAAAGGTTACAGGAGATTATCAAGGGCAACGGCGGTCCCCCTAAATATTAGTTTAAACAAAGTGGTTTTTTCAGTTAAACTCCATCAAACTATTATTGGTAATTGTTAAGTGTAGGGAGACTTTTTTGACATTAATTTTGTTTATATTTTAATAACAATGAGTAACTTCTAAATAAAATGTTCCGCAGATGTTTTTAATACTATTAATTTAAACATGTTTTCTCATATTGCCAATTAATTAGTTAAACATAACAGAAAAATAGTATAGAAAGCAGGTGGTGTATGGAGACTTTTTGGACTGACTGTATATGTATTTACTCGAGCAAAGAAGCATCAACCACAAAAAGCAGATAAATCAACAAATTTCTCTGTAAATTCAAAGAAATGAAGAATAAAACATCAGTAAACGCTGAAGTTTAAGTAAACTTTGAGAAGGTATCTACAGCATTGCGACAGTAAAGTTAGGTTTTGCCTCTTGATTTTCATGTTAGACGATTGTGTGTTAGTAAGCGAAAACAAGTTATGCCGACCTCAAAATTTTCCTAAATTGTTTATGTTTAGGTATAATCTTTTATGTTGTTTATTAATTACATAATAGTTATATTTCTTGCGTTTTTTCGTTTAGAGTGGCAACAGTGACGATTTCTACTCACTTCTTAATATTTGAAAGATAACTTATTTTATGCATTTACAGTTTCAAAATATGTTAAAATGTTCTCAAGGATTTAACAATTATTCTATTCAAAATAAAACCTGACTATATGTAATATTTTCCTCACGTTGCTTATTTGACATAATTCCAATATTGTTTATCTCAAGCTGGTAAGCAAACAATGCAAATGAGAATGTGGAATAATAGGGCGCTATCGGTTTCCATTTCTATTTCTGTCAAATTTATTTACGTTATTTGCGCTCAGTCGTATTGTTTTCACGTTTTCTTCGACAGCACTCGAGCGTTGTCCAGATTTCCTATTTGGCGTAATCGTACTTTATAAATAACTTTGCAAATCCCACTGTTATATTGGATATTTTATTATAACGACATAAATAGAAAGACTTGTATTTACTAATATTATATGCAATAGTTTTAGTTAAAAGTCCCTTACACAGTCCTAGTTAATATATATAAATATATATATATATATATATATATATATATATATATATATATATATATATATATATATATATATATATATATATATACACACGAGGCTGGTTTGAAAAGTCCGTGCAAAAATAAAAACTACTTATGTGTTTGGGGTAAACCTTTTTTATTTTTCGACATAGTCTCCTTTTAGGCTTATACACTTCGTCCAACGTTGTTCTAGTTTGTTGATCCCTTCCGAATAATAGGATTTGTCCAAGTCTGCAAAATATCCATTAGTGTCTACAATCACCTCCTCGTTTGAATAAAACGGATATAAAAATCAGTCCATATGGAGAGTATTAGAAAGGCAGGACCATCCACAGACAAGAACAGAAGAACGGGACCTCAACCAAATTAGAGTCCTATTACCGTATGTGAAAGGCGTTACAGGTAAGATTGGAAGAGTCTTAAGAAAGCCCAACATAGGCACATCATACAAACTACAGAACACTCTGGGAGACATCCTGGGTAACCCTAAGGATAAGAGAAAACCGGAAAATCATGGAGTTTATAGCATCCCATGCAGAGATTGCCACAAGTTCTGCATAGGGCAAACAAAGAGAAAGATCTCCACCCGGATCAAAGAACATAAAATAAGTATCAAAAATAAACAAAAAACTTCAGCTCTTTTTCAGCACCTTCATGATACTGGTCACAACATCAATTTTGGGGGATCTAAACAAATAGCTTCAATTTCACATTATAAAATACGCATAGTTTGAGAAACCTTGGAAATCGAAAAGAATAGATAACTAAATAAGCGGGATGATGCACTGAATATCGCCACTACATGGAAGGGACGAACACTCCCGATTCTCCCACCGACAATCTGCGTAGACGCCGACCTATAAAAGACGGCAACCGCACTTCGGTCTCTCAGTTAGCTTCTAGAGGCAGCAGCAGCAATTTCACAGTATCGAGTAGCAGCACTAGCAAGAGCTCTTGAAAGTGCTAAATGAGATTTTGGCGAAACGTCGGGCAAATTCATTGTGAGACGAACGGATTGAAATTCGGAATTTTAATGTATTAAATTCCATCATCCGTGAAAACCTCTATTATAACACACACACACACACACACACACACATATATATATATATATATATATATATATATATATATATATATATATATATATATAGGATGTGATGAACAACGATTAGTATATTAAAACTCGTAACCCTTATAAAAATTATAAATAAATAACGGTTCTGTATTTTAATGGAAAAATTTCTTTAATCTTTATAGGGTCAGTGCTCCATTTGTGGCCACTTTAAGGATTTTCGACGAAATAAACGCGTTTTAGTTACATTCTTTTCGTTATCTAATGCTTTTAAATACTTTAATATATTCTTCAGAATATTTGGATAATAAATTTAAGACCAGCAAGCAAAAGAAGTTAAATAAATTTTTAAAAAATAAGAATTATGTCATAATCTCCGATTTCACCGTTTTTGGCCACCATAACACCAGTTCTCGCCACAATAAGTACCAGTTCTGGCCACATAATGAAATATAATTGAACAATTAATAAAAAGGTATATGCAATAAAAATCATGGTTTAATGTTATAATATCTAAATGTTAACATTTATTTTCAATAAGATATATATATATATATATATATATATATATATATATATATATATATATATATATATCGTATAACATATAACGCAGTAACTTCTATCAACTATTGATAATTTTTAAAATTTATAAATCTTATATGCAGATTCATACAGTAGTAACTTAACTTTAATTGTAAATAAAATAAAGAAAAATAAAGAACTGTAAAATAAATATTAAAAACTTTCTTGTTTTATTAGCAATTCGCAATTTTTTAGCTATTGTTTCTCCCTCCTTTCTTTCCTTTTCTTGTTGTTTTTTTCTTTTCTCTTTTTTTCTGCTTCGACTATTAAATTTTCTTCTCGTTTTCTCAATAATTCTGCTTTCTTTTTCTGTTTTTGCTCTAACAATAATCGCTTTTTATCAATTTCTTGTTTTCTTAACTCTAACCAGCTATCACTTGTAATCACTGAAGGTAAATGTATTTTATTTTTATTATTCTTTTTTGATGACTTTACTTCAGGATAAACTACAATGTTTTTCAAAGTTTCTTCTCTGCTACTTGAGGGTACTGATATTTGAGGTATACAAATTTCCTTAACATTATTAGTTAAATCATTGCTTAAACTGTTCTCATGCGGTTCATTTAAAGTAGAAAGTTTATCTAAATTTTGTTTAGTACTAGACAAATTTTCATTGACTTCGATTATTTGATTTATCGATAAATCTGAATTAATAGTTACGAGAAAATTGTCAATTCGCAATCAATAATTTCTATTGGAGTATCATAATCAATCTCTCCGGTGAATTGAACAGACTCATTCATCCATTCAGACTTCTCATTGGGTTTGCCTATATTGAAGTAATATTAAAAAATAAGTCTATTAATATTTACAAACATTAATTATAATTAAAAAACCCATATCTATAAATCGTGTAATTATAAATGAATCGCATTCTAATAATAACACAGGTCTACAAAAATTAACACTTTCTCATAAACAAGCATCAAAATAGGTGATCGATCCGAAAAGTTTTTGTCGCGTTGAATCCAAAGTCGCAAGCAGAAATGCTCTATCACGTTAGGTTTACGAGAAAAATGCTGTTGAATCTCTTAAAAAAACGCGTTTTAGGGAGACTTCGAAAAGGGTTCAAATTAAAGCTTGAATATTGTACTTTTAAATGAAAATATCGAATCTTTTACAGACGGTATCATTGAACTTGTAGCGAGCTAACCTCCTACTTTGTACACCTACTTCTACAAACAAAGCTAGCTGCAGATTCGATGATGCCGACTGTAAAAAATTCGATATTTTCGTTTAAAAGTACAATGTTCAAGCATTAATTTGAATCTTTTTCGAAGTCTCTCACACATCGGGTTCGTCAGCTACGAATTTTCAAAAATGCCCTAAAACGCGTTTTTTAAGAGATTCAACCGCATTGTTCTCGTAAACCTGACGTGATACAGCATTTCTGCTTGCGAATTTGGATTCAACGCGACAAAAAACCTTCAGGATTACCTATTCCTATCTTTGGTTATGAAACGTTGTCGACCTGTGCAACATACATTAATTTATCTAATAATCATACATATTGGAATATTGGAATTAAACTTGATGAAATAGTTAATCATAATCTATTATTTATATGAATTATATTAATTTATACGTACCATCCAAAACATTATCATCAAGGATAGGAAGGTCGGAATTTTCAGGTAAGGATTGCTCAGTACGTATTGTTACAATTTTACCATCTATTTCATTCACTATCTTGCTCCATATATCGAACAAAACTTGATATTTCACATCTCCAGTCCAGACATTTCCATTAGTCTTTAGATTTTTAAACTACTGTAAAAATGCTTATTTCGATATTTTTTTCTAGCATTTCTAGGTATTTTCTATCTGGTTCAGAAGTATGATTCTCATGATCTATATTTATAGTGCTCGCCGTTCTATGTTGTTGAAGACATTTTCTATAATTAAAACTATTAGGGTCAAAAGGGTAAAGTCCACAGCATTTGAAGCCAGATTGAATATCCTTTACAAAATTTCCTCTTCTAGTAATGTCTAATAATACAGATGGAATGTCAAATTTATGCACATTTTCTTTAAAGGAGCAAAGAAAGCAACGCCCAGAGGCTGCATTATGTGTGTTGTGTTGGGAGGAAGACAGACTAGAATAATATCTTTCGCTTTGCAAAATTCACTTAAATGATAAGACATGTGAGACTTATGTCCATCTAAAAAGACAATCACTGGAAATGCTGTTTGCTTTTCTAATAGATAAGGATGAAATACGTTGGCAAAATATTCAAAAAAAGAAGCACTTGTCATCCAACCGTTCTCACTTTTTCCAATTCCCCAACCTTTAGGAGCTTTATCTATACAATTTTTCGGCAGTCGCTCATATGCGAATATTGTAAGAGGTGGTACTATTTCTCCTGCAGCATTGACTGTGAACAGTGTAGTGATACTCTCTTTGTCACTACTTACTGAAACATTATACGCTGGTTTTCCTCGTTCAGCAATTACAACTGCTCTAGTAGTTGTTGGACACATTCCAGTCTCATCCATGTTATAAATTCTTTAAGGATCGTTAAGCACTTCTTTATAATCATTTAATAATATTTCCACCTCAGAAAACCAACGACGAATAAATTCTTCTGTGACACATGCTCTTGACTTACTCAAATACTCTGCTTTCTTTTTAGAATGTTGAAGATGGCGTTTCATGAAACTGTCGAACCATTTTCGACCAGGAATATTGTCCTTAAATGGAGTTCTAATATTTTCAGCTTCCACCAGCTGTTTCACTGAAGACAATAAGCCTTCTTGATTAACTGGAAAACCAATTCTACATGTGTCAAGGAGCCAATTAACCAGAATTTCTTCTAATCGAGAACCTAAAATTGACTCTGGACCAACTCGACCAGATGTTATTGGTGAATTTCCTTTGAGTTTATGTCGCAGCGTCGTTCTTGGAACATTAAAAGTTTTGCTTGCATTTAATATGGATGATCCATTTTGTATTACAATGATAGCATCTTTTACGTTTGATAGTGAATAAGTAAAAAGTTTTCTTCTGTGTTTGTTCATCTCTGAAGTTCTCTTTTTAGAACGATTCTTTTTATTATCCATCTAAAAAAACATAACAAAAATTAGTGTATTTACAATATGTAATTATGTATATAAAGTTTGTCTCCAGACAAATAACTGTACTCACTTTTATAATTTTACACAAGATACGTTCGTTATTTTTGTTGGCCACAAGTGGAACAACGCAACAACCAGTTCTGGCCACCCTTTGGCCAAAAATAGAGCATTATATTAATATATGTTCTAGTTTACGACACTCATTATTTTTTTCTTAATAGAAGTCAAATACGTGGTTACGCATTTTGAGGTTAACTTTTAGACTTTCCGTAACCCGATTATACAAACATTTTACTCACAATCATGTCTTTTATATAATTATTCTAACGTTTAACTTACCTCGTATTCTTAACGTTTTGCACAAGAAAATGCAGCAGTTCGCACACCTTCGGTTTTAAGTATTTATAGTTAAAGAAGAAAGAAAACTCTACATTCGTTAGCGAGCAGCGTGACCAACAGAAACGTTGTAAAAACAAAATACTCCCACTTACGTAGCGCGAATATGAATCATAAACTAAATAATTCGAAAGATTCATTGAAGTGGCTAGAAATGGAGCAGTGGCCACAAATGGAGCACCTACTCTACTGGTATTTTAATAATTTTCTATTTAATTATAAATATTTTTAAACCAGTACACCTTGTGAACAGTAATTGTTAAATTGAGCTGACTGCAATTTGACTGATGATAATTTTCATGTTGTAGTTAATAACGAAATGATTCGAATATCCTACTACTAGTTTCGATTTTAGAGAGGCTACACATAATAAATTCACGGCTCTATACTTAATCACTATTTGATTCAAATTTTACAAATTAAGCAGAAGCGTTTTGATCTGGAAAATTTAGTTATGATTTTTTGTTGGCCCTTGATAAGGAGGTAAGACACTCAGGAAGTAAAGTTTTAAATATAAAACAAAAATTTAAAAAATACCTTGACAAAATTTCTCTCACCTAAATCTTGATGCTGGGTATAGCTCCTACGACACTTTAACTAGCATTACACATTGTAGCGTCTTGAACTTCTTATAAGGGTGTCAATAAAATCTATTCTAAAATAATTAAAAAAATCAAAATATATACAGAGAATTAATTCCATCTCGAGTTTGATACAAGCTATACTTTTTCAGACATTTTAAACAGTGGTTATTCAGTTTCGCGTTTTAAACCCCGGTCATGGTACCAACTAGCTTTATTGGCATGGCATTAATAAAATTAAAAATATACAGTCTGTCAAATAAGAACGTGTCCGCGATAAAAATACGAGTCACGTTCTTATTTGGAAGAGTGTACTAAGAGAATTTGTTCTATCTTAAGCTTGATAAATGTGATAACTGTAGAGATAGTTCTGGAAGTATACCTCTTCATAAATTTTTAAAAAAATTTAAATGAGAGTAGTTTACAACCTTATAAAGTGTTCAAGACGCGAAGCTGGATAACCACTAGTTCAAATGTCACAACGAGTATAATCTACATTAGATTTATTGTGAAAGAAATTGTCTGCGTGTATCTTTCGATTTTTCTAATGATTTTAGAATAAGGGAGGTTGACACTGTTATCAAGGGGTTAAGAGGCTAAGTTGCATAACTACTAGCTAACGTACCTTAGAAGGTGTACAATGCATCAAGCTCAATGTCGGAGAAATTCTATATGTGTATTTTTAAATTTTTTATTTCATATTTATCATTTGCTTTATGAGCGAATTACACTCCTACCAACAAAATTCTTAATTAAATTTCCCAATTCAAAACCCTTCTGAGTATAAAAAGTAAAATGGTGATATTACTACACAGTGTGTACCAAAAAGTTTTATACAAATGGAGAAAAAGTTCATCTTACGTATTACAAAAAAATTTATTCTTGATAAAAAGTTCTGTGTCACATGGAAATCCATAATCGAGCATCAGAAGTTTAAAATATTTGATGGAACACAGGTAAAAATAAAAAGGAATGATTTATAATGAAGAGTAAAGTGTGTTTAAATTTAAATATAGAGCAAAATATTAATTGAAAATGTTAATAGGAACTAAAAAATTATGCTCACGTTTAGATTCCTAGTTTTTAATTATTTTTTAAATTAATTTAATTTTCTTTTATTCAATAAATAGTTTGACAATTACTGATGTGTTTACTGGAGTTTTTTTGAATTTCTAACCAGAAAGGCCACAAATCTAAACGTGAGCATAATTGTTTAGTTTCTATTAACATTTTCAATTAATATTTTGCTTTGTATTTAAATTTAAACACATTTTACTCTTCATGATAAATCATTATTTTTATTTCCCCTGTATACCATCAAATATTTTAAACTTTTGATGATTGATTATGGATTTTCATGTGATGCAGAACTTTTTATCAAGAATAAATTTCTCTGTAATATGTAAAATAAACTTTTTCTCCATTTGTATAAAATTAAATATCAACCAGTGAACTTATTTACAGTCCCTGGCCAAATTATTAGACGCACTGCAAGATTTCATGTAAAATATTAATTACCGAGTGATATTGTACCGTTTTATTATTTTAAATTGATTTGTTTTTTATTTTATATTATCCAATCAATTACCTATTTATTTGACATAAATAAAACAACATTAATTTAGAAAAGCATAAGTTTATTAAGTTTTAAAGAAAAGTGAAATTAATGTTAGTAAAAGTCAATATTTAGTTGAGCCACCTTTAGCCGCTATCAAAGCTTTAATTCTGCGCGGCATGCTATCAATGCAAGATTGTACTGTCTCCTGCATTTGAGGATGATGATTCCACACGTGAATAATCTTTTCTAGGAGCTGGGTTTTGTTGGTAATCACATCTTTAGCCACTTCTCTTTTCATCAGCTCCCACACATTTTCAATGGGGTTCATACCCGGCCAATCCAACAGAGGGATATTTTTTTCTGTCAAATAAGCTTTAAACAGACCGAGTAGTGTAGCAGGGAGCTCCATCTTGCATGAAAGTGAATGGTTCCCCATTTGGAAACCATTCTCTGAGCTGCGGAATCAACCGATTTTGTAATACTTCTTTGTACTGATCTTGCCTCATTATTCCTTTGACGACGTACAGACGTCCAGTGCCCTTGCCGCTGATGACTGACCAAATCATCACTTTGTGGGATGTTTAACCGTCGGGACGACACAATTAGGATGAAACTTTTCTCCATGACGACGACGCACATACTGAGCTTTATTCTGCAAAATTTCGAATGTGCATTCGTCATTGAAGCAGACCTGTCAAAAATAGGAAAAATATATAAACTTCCATGTTTATTTGCTTTATTTAACTGAAAATGATAATAACGTATCAATTATTGATTAAATGGCTGTATCTTACCGATCTCCAGAAGTCCACATCTTTGTCTTGCCATTGTTTGGCCCACTTCAGGCGCTTTGCTTTCATTGCAGCTGTTAACTTGGGCTTCCTGGCGGGGCGACAGGCCTTTAAAATCTAATTCTTTCAATTTTCTTCGAACAGTGCGCTCAGAAGCATTTACGCTAGCATCCTGGAGTTGTGATTTTATTACCTTTGTGGTAGCAAATCTGTTTTCTACACAAATTTTCTTCAAACATCTCTCTGACCGTGGAGTGAAAATTGGTTTTCTACCGCATCTTTTCTTTCTTTCCGGGCTTAATTTCTTCCCTGACTCAATTTTTCTTTTTTATGCGTCGTACACTAGCTTCAGAAACCTCCAATCTTCGTGATATTTCTCGGTTTGTAAATGTTTTCGCAGTCACAAGGGCCTTCACTTCAGCTTTTTTACGTGGTGAAAGATCGCCTTTTCTACCCATAATGAAAATAGTCCAATTAATTTTTTAAAACACCGCATACAAAATAAACTAATAACTGAGAGTAGTATAAAACTGTTAAACAAACAATCACAGTCCATAAAGCCACAGAAACACGTCCGTACCTGACTCGATTCCGATCGCGACTGATACAGGTTTGTACTTATTTACGTTCATGTATCACTTTGTTAACACAGTGTTGCCATATGTTAAAAGTAAATACAAATATGTAGTCTACAACAATTCTTTTAAATAAAAATTAATAATATTGTAGTTTTAAATATACCATTATTGCATAAAAACTCTTAAGAAACATAAAATTACTAAAAAAATACAGTGCGTCTAATAATTTGGCCAGGGACTGTAGGGTAGCCTCTATAAAATGGAAACTTATTGAGGGTTCGTTGCTAGCTTCATGTTTGCATAGATCAAGGATTGCCAAATTAGAGCAGGTAGAACAAAAATTAATTAGATTTGCATTTAGTGACAGTATATAAATAACAATATATTTATCAAAATAATTAAAATATAAAAAAAAACAATCAATTGTATGAACATACCAACAAATAATAATTTAATTTAATAAATTTTGGGTTATTTTATACGAAATAATAATTTTAAATAACTAAAAAAATAAAACAAAGGTTGTAAACGGTGTGTTGTTGTATTTGATCGAAAATACAACAAAGTAATTAGTAATTAATTACCTGCACCCCTCTAATTAATATTATCAGAGATATCTCTTGTTTTTTCTCTCTCATTAAATAACCTTGGATTGATCACAAGAAAATCGTTTACCATGTCGGTATTACTCCTAGGATTGTTATTAGAATAACTTTTCTTAAATTTTGATTCCATTTTGCCTAAACATGTAAGGTGGAAATGCATATCTTGTTGATGTCTTTTGAAATAACGGATAGAAAATTTTCTTTAGTATGATTACATATTATTATTTTGTAAGTATGTGTTTGATTTATTACTACTAATTATTAGATGAATTGTTTCTCAAGAGTAAAAATTTGCTATTATAGAATACTATAATAATAGCACTGGGGAATTTCTATAACTTGTTAAGCATTTTCGTCTTCTTTGGTCCAATGGCCATTGATCTTATATTAGGTAAGTTCGTTTGTCGCTAAATCTGATTTGGCCTTTTTTTCAAAAATATCCAAATTCGAAAAAAGTATGGAATATGTTTCTATACGACTCCACGAGTCACCCATTTATATATATATATATATATATATATATATTATATATATATATATATATATATCTATATATATCTATATATATCTATATATATATATATATATATATATATATATATATATATATATATATATATACATATATATATATATATATATATATATATATATATATATATATATATATATATATATACACATATATATATATATATATATATATATATATATATATATATAATATATAAATAATAATTCTTTAATAACTAAACTTCGCCAAAACATTCTGGAAAAATGTCTTGGAAATGTGTCTAAAAAGGTGTTGTTTTTGCAAGACAATGTGCCGCTCGCAAACTAAGATTAAAGGTCAGTCTAAAATTACTCGTGTACTAAATATTTAAAGTTGAAAGATGGAAACGATTTTGTTTTGGAGATTTGCTTGCTTTTTCTATGCTAGGCTAGAAAACTTTCAACATGCTCATGTATATTACTTTAAAAAACGCCATTAAGTATATTTAAAATACTAAAAAATCCCATTCTCTCAAAGAAAATTCATCTTCATAGACACTTTACAAAGAAAAAGGTAAAACAGGCATTTTCAATCGGCCCTTTCTAGTTAGGCCGAGCAATCTGTCAATCCGTGAATAGATTGCTTAACCTAAATTACAAGACCACAAACGTAGATTGGTACAAAGAAATAAAGTAGTAAGTCATTTTCTGGTTTCGTTCTGTTTGTTGTCAAATTTTAATAAAAATTTTGTTTATTTAAGAAATTAATTTCTTTCTAACCCTAAAAATGTTACTGAAAGATAGAAAAAAGACTTTTTTGGGAATCTAAGCCGGAAAATGAAAGTAACAAAATAACAAGCGCTAATTATGTGGAAAAGAGACATGGGTGAAACATCTGACATAACCGTTTAAAAATATAAAAAATGTAAAAAAAAAATAGAGGTGCAATAAATGACGAACTTTCGATAAACGAAGAAACAGCTTCTTTTTACAGAAACTTACTTGTGCTAAACGCCGCTCTTATGTCTTAGAAAATGGATTCTAGCTGTAAAAACGCTACTAAATGCGTTTTTTTTTTTATTTATTTTGAGCAGCACCTATTTGTATTCAACAACTATGTTTACGTCGCATAAAAATCGGAAATGCTAGGTCCTATAAATGTTGTTAAAATAAACAGAATTGAGGTGTCACTCTACTATACAATAAAACGAAGAAATTAAGATAAAATAAAAAATACATTTATTTCAACGTATTTATATATCACACGTATGACCCAGTATAGTATTAAGTATTTCTTACGACTAACTGCTTCAATATAAAGATGGTTTACCACGCCGCATTGCCAATTTACCTCCTAGTTGCTGCAAAAATATTAGATAAATTTTACTGTTTCATGTATTTTATGAAGTGAATTTTCGTTGTGGCAACGTGGCTTGAAGAAGACCGCGCGCGCGAATGTGGGCGTTCTTTCAAATTTGAATCACATATATGCATTGCAATGATCGTACTTTCTTTTAAAATATAGTAGACTATACGCGTGCCTCGCACGCGCATTTATTCAGTTAGCAATACTTAATAACTGATATTTTTTTAATAAATATTCTAAAGAATCGTTTTAATTAATTATACATAATTCTTATTGTATATCATGTAAAAGTATCAAGGTTATTATAAATAACACGTGATTGCGTGCGGCGGGAACCAAGCGAGAAGCTACGTTACCACATTTGTTATAAAGTAAATCCCAAGATATAAGCTCCTGCCTTTTTGCTTTTTCAACGGGGCAATAAACGACCCTAGTACGGTTTTGTGCATAGTTGCCAGGTATTACGATAAACGTATTTTTATTTTGCCTGCTTTGTATACCGCCTTCACTTGCACCTGCAATCATATTGGATCTATTTTTCCTATATATTTACTATCTGGCAACCCGGTTTGGAGTCCTTTAAGTATTTGATAATATAGGCCTAATGACTACAGGTCCCCATTAAGATTCGAAAGACATTTTTATTATTTTTATTTTTACATTTACTTACAACTTACAACGTAACGGTTCTATTTTAATTATGTGGCGTCAGTGGGAAAATTGCAATTGTGATGAGAAAACATTTGTCACTTGACGCTAAACAAGTAGTGAAAAATGGTTACGACAGTTTGGTAAAAAGGAATTTGAATAAACAAAGTGCTTTGCAAGAAACCAGTGAACTAACAAAAACCACAATTTCTACGATTAAAGGTATTGTAGGACAACCATCACTCAGGAACAGGAAAAAACGGAAATATTTTCAAATGAATCATGTAGACGATTGTGAAAAAGACGTCATCAGGAGAAAAATATATTCTATGTATGAAGAGCAGTTGGTGCCGGACGGGACCAATATACATTGTGGCCGATCAACCCTTCACAGAATTCTCTTAAGAATGGGATTCACGTTCCGAAAAATCAACAAAAGGCAAGTAGTGATGGAGTCACAAAAATTAAGAATCTTGCGACATACCTATTTACAAGAAATTAAAAAGTATCGATCAGAGAATTGGCCAATAATTTACCTTGACGAAACATGGTTCGATACCCATGACACTGTGCAAAAAGGGTGGGCTGATAGCAGTACAAAATACTAACGCCCCTTCAAATAAAGGTAAACGAATAACCATTTTGCATGCTGGATCTGAAAAGGGCTGGGTTTCAAATTGTCTACTATTATCTGCAAAAAATATAAAAGATTCTAGTTTTGGACTATCACGAAGACGCTACCGCAGAACTTTTTGAAAATTGGTTTCAAAATTCCCTTTTGCCAAATGTTCCCGAACAGAGTGTTATAGTTATAGACAATGCAAGTTACCACAGTCGCCTACTAAATAAGGTTTCTAATGCAGCCAACACCAAATCGGAAATACAGGAATATATGTTAGAAAATGACATTTATTTTGACTTTAGTTATAAAAAAAGTGATCTTTTGGAAGTTTTGAAAGACTATAAATTGAAAAAGAAATATGTTTGTGACAGTATGGCTGAGAAAATGGGACACACTGTTTTGCAGCTTCCTCCGTATTATTGTGTGTTTAATCCAATTGAACATATTTGGCATCAAGTTAAATCAAAAATAAGGGCACAAAGTGTTTCTCCTACTTTAAGCGTGTCAGTTGTTGAATTAGTAAAAAAAGTTGTAAATGATATATCTTGTGAAAGCTGGAAGAATTCCATTCAGCACGTTGTTAAAGTTGAAGATTCATATATTTATGTAAATAAAATAAAACCACTGATAATTACCTCAGCTGATGACAGTTATAGTGAAACCGAATTAGGCTTAAGTTAAAATATATTTTTATTTATACAATATGTCTCCTCTTGTAAACTCCATTCATTCAAACTGTATATATGTACTTCTTATCCATTTGTTTTTACGTGCATCTATAAATAAACATCTCCAAAAACATTTATAATTTTATTTATTTGCATTAATGAATAAAATTCTTAAGTCCATCTCTGCAACCTATCATAAACAAAAGGTCAGAATTTTTAAATTGCCACTTAAAACGGCAAAAATAGGATCTTATATTTTGGTACAGGCTATACCCTGAAAACCATATTATTTCGCCTCATTCACTAACATAATTCTCGCTCTGTCTTCCCGTAAGAAATACCTTAAAAATATTAAAATATGAAACAGTGTAGTACTGAAATATGAAACTGTAATAGAATTACAAGATATATATATATATATATATATATATATATATATATATATATATATATATATATATATATATACATATATATATATATATATAGAATTAAAACTACTATCTCTATGTCTTAACAAAAAACGGTTTCCCCGGCGCGGCGGGCTGATGATGTCTTGGTGATAAGAGTCCAAAAAGGACTGGTAGAGAAATCAGAAAAACCGAAGAATTTCTGAAAGACGAAGTAGTTAGTAGCAAAGCAAATTTGAAAACTTCTTGATAGAAAATGTCCGGCTAAGTGCAAATCGGACTTGCAAAATTTGTGTTCCGTACGTTGATTACTTTTAGAATAAAAAATTTGATTATGGAGGTACAAAATGATCAGTGACTTCATAAAACACACCCCAAATGAGTTTTCAACAAAGGTTTTTTTCCAATCTTTACTGAAATGGTGATGATGACCTAATTTTTTTTTTATATATATACCATTATATAAATTATTAAAGGTAATGCACTCGTGATAATTTTCGTTCAAGCTACAACCTGTGGAGAGTATTCCAGAATTTTTTCAAAATTCTTTGATCAGTACTCTTCGAGATAAGGGGGGCAGCGATATTTCGCAATTTTTTAAAAAAACAATACAAAGAAAGCAATTATTACGTTATATATATCTTTGAACTCGTGTTTCTAGAAGCTTTCATTTTACATTCTACACGATGATCTGGTAAAATTTTTTTTCTCACTTTCGATTTCACCCCCCAAAACTAACTAATTTAAATTTCAAAACTACACGGCTCTGATGAGGCCATCAATTCTTATATTAGTGCCAAATTTCAACTTTCTATGTCAAATAGTTTCGAAAAAAATCGAGTGTGACAGACAGACAGACGTCGAAGTTATTAGTGTTCCGTAAGGAACACTAAAAACTGTAGTCAGAAGGTGGACTGGTGGCAAAAAATATGGCTAATAAAAGTAGCAGCAAAAGTAATAACCATGGGAATTATAAAATCAGCAGTAAAAATCATAAAACCATAAAAACGCAGCAAATTTCCATGTGGGATCGGTGCCATCTATCGGTGATTAGATTATTTTGATCGTGTAGTTCAGAAATATTGGGATTGTATCTCCTTCCTTCCTATATAAACAAATGAAAAAGGTCATAAGGTTATGAAACAAACTCTTATGGGCGTTTGTAATTACGAAAAAAACATCATTTTATTCCACAGCAAACAAATGAGTGCAGGGAAGATGTTTATAGCTACCAGAATCTAGCAAGATAAACAATATCAATCAAAACAGACAATTATTCCTGTCAAATTCTATTGTCTGTTTTGATTGATATTGTTATTCCGCCAAATTCTGGCTGCTTTCAAGCGCTCTTTTGTTTACAGTGTTGTAAAATGGCATTTTTCGTAATTACAAACCAAAGTTAATATATTTTCCCTCGTCAACACATAATATTTTTTTTCCTAGTAATTAATAAAACCCTTACTTTCTTTATTATTCTCCATATTATTTTCCTAAAAACTAATATTTTTTATAAGTATATTTGTGGCTGAGTTTAACAATGAATTTATTATTACAAGCTTCTGACAAGAGATAAAGAAAAGCAATTTTTTAAATTAAAAATCGAACAATAGGGGTTATTCATAAAGTTAGTAATGCACAAAATATACAAGCTATGGAAAGGAATTCATTATTTTAATGTACATACACAAAAAATTTAACAGATATTTGAGCCCCAACAGTTCAAAGTGTCGTCATAGACTAGCTCCTTAGTATTCGTAAAAAAAATCAGCTCCTCCCCTCTAAGAAGTTTTCCATAATTTTACGTCTCCGGTCTCCAGATCACCAAGAACATTTTTGTCGGTCTATAGGTCTGTCACTATTGATCCGTTGCCAACGATAACTCTGGAACGAAATAGGATGTCGATTTCAAATTTTGTACTCGGAAAATTTATTCAAAAGCTTTTATTACACTTACTTTCAAATTTTTAGATAATTGTTTTTATAAAATGGCGGCACCAGTACTTAGTAAAAGAAGATGCATATTATAAATAGTACTTTGCGGAAAGAAAGATTTCTCCTCCAATTTTTTACCTGGAACAAAGTGCAAAGTTTTTTGCGTTCTACAGAAGATTTTTTCGGGAAGTACATAGAAAAATTTAAAAATATTGTTTTTTTTATGAATGGTACATGTTTGAAGAAAGTGTTTTATTTTCGGTACAAAATCACGTAAAAAATTGTTTATAAAAAAAAGCTCAAAATAAATTGTAAAATCCGTAGGTACTTCGCTAGATAATGTAATTTTGAAGGTACAGTTAAAATTTCAAATAAATCGGTGATAATTTGAAGAAGTTGTTTCTGGCCAGTTTGAAAAACGTAATTGAGGTGTCCTTTACTTTGTGACAGTACATTTTAAATTTCTAAGTGAAATGAAATGAATTACTTTGTTATTTGTCACTTATTTTTTTATTTATCTGCTACTGCAGTTTCGTAGGTTTTCTACATTTTCAAGCATGATACATAATACAAACTCAGGTGGTTTATTTATGATTTATAACAATTTTCCAGGTACAATTTGGAATTACTCTAAATGAACTTCCTAGACCTCTCCATTACCAAAGATAACAATAAACTCTCATTCGATATTTTTAGAAAACCCACTTTTACAGACGCCACTATTCCCAATCATTCATGTCACCCCAATTCACATAAACTCGCAGCCTATAGATCCATGATTCACAGAGCATTCTCCATCCCTTTAAATAAACAAAATTTAGAGAAAGAATTAGATATAATCAAGAATATTGCCCACAATAACGGATCTCAGAAAAAAAAACCATAGAAAACCTAATTAAAAATACAAAAACAAATAAATTTAAGACATATTTATCCACACGTTAAAAACGATGAAAAACAAACTTTTCCTCATTGACATATTTCGGACCAATTTCTAATAAAATTGAAAAAGACAACATAAATATCGCTTTTAATCATCCCAAAAATTTTCCTCCCTGTTTTTCAATCTAAAAGACAAAACTCATAAATACAAAGGCTTTGGAGTTTATAAACTGTCATGTAATGAATGTAATAGCTGTTATATAGGCCAAACACGGAGAAATTTCGATACTGGATTTAAAGAATACCAAACATCTTTTAGATTAAACAAAGAAAACTCCAGCTTTGCTAACCACTTCCATCAAACATATCATATTTTTCCAGACATAAATAATCTACAAATACTACATAAAGCACAAAAAGGAAGAAAATTAAATATTTTAGAAGCTATAGAGATTTACAAGTACAATAAAAATAAAGATACAATCCTATTAAATAATCAAACAGATATTCAGAATTCAACCCTGTTCGGCGTATTTTAAAAGTTTTTTAGATATATCTTTAAAGAAGCAATTTTTGTAAAAAGTTCTAAGAAAATATTGAAAAGTATTTCTTTAAATTTTAAACAATGTCGTTTAACCCTCTGTAATAAATTAATTTAAGTTCATTGTAATTTAATGATGGGTAATTCGGATAATATCTAAAGTAAGAAAGGAATTCATACTTTTTAGGAAATATCGCCTTAACGGAAGGGCGTAAAATTTTGTTTAGTTTCAATAGTACTTTTTTTTTTTTTTTTTTTTATGGGTAGTGCTACAGGGAAGTCCCTAAAGCGCTACAGGAGCGACACATGTGCGGAGAAAGCGATTCACGTTGTTCTTAAATCGCTGTAAGTTGTACTCGGTGGGAAACACAGTCCTGGGCAAATTATTCCAAAGGGATGATGTTCTCCATATAAATGACTGCTTAAAAAGCGTTGTACGAGGAGTAACAAGCTGAACCTCATATGGATGTGAAGTATTCGCGAGACGTGTACTTCTAGCATGCACCGCTCTGGGAGGAATTAAGCGGGCCACATCCTTCGAAACTCTTTCCATGAAAATATTTGTAGAATAGGCTCAAGTCGCCAACCGTTCTTCGATGTTCCAGCTAATCAAGGCCACCTGTCAGTTCCGGGTCTCCAATCAGACGAACAGCTCTTCTCTGAACAGAATCCAACAAATGCAGTGTATGTTTGGGAGCGGAGCCCCAAACATGGGAGCAGTATTCCATAGTTGGTCGAATTTGAGCTTTGTAAAGAATTAACAGTTGTTGTGAAGTGTAGAGCTTTCTGGTTCGAAATAATATTCCCAACTTCTGAGAAGCTCTCCTTGCTACGCCTGCAACGTGTTCATGCCAGGACATATTTGCTCCCAAATTTACGCCCAACAATTTGAGTGACGATGTTAGGGGAATGGAGCGCCCCGACATAACTATGTCGGGTTCAGCAACGTTAACTTTTTTAGAAAAAACTGCCGCCTGGGTTTTTGTAGCGTTAAATTCCACTTGGTTACTGTCACCCCAAGATAGAATTTCTTCCAGGTCTTTGTTAAGTTGAATGACTTCCTGCTGTCTGCGGATATTCGTCTGAGTAGCCGATGTCCGAGCGTTCAAAATGAATGAAGAGATAAGTGTACTGTCATCTGCAAAGCTGTAGATTAGATTCTCGGTCTTTTCCAGCAGATCGTTAATATAAATGAGAAAGAGAGTAGGAGACAGTATGGAGCCTTGGGGTACACCGGCGTTGATAGTGAAGGTGTTAGAAAGAAATCCGTCGACTGCCACTCGCAAAGAACGCTCTCTGAGGAAACATGAGAGCCACAAACAGAACTTTTCAGACATACCATAAGAACGTAGCTTAGCCAACAGCCCATCGTGCCAAACACGATCGAATGCCTTGGATATGTCAAGAGCAACCGCTCGAGATTCTCCAAAGTGTTCAATTGCGTTGTTCCAAAAATGTGTTACATAAGTCAGGAGATCTCCTGTTGATCTATTTTTACGAAAGCCATATTGGTGATCGCTAATAATGTTGAATCCTTCAAGATATTTTAGAAGATGCTGATTGATATTATTGAAAGCAGTGCGATTGGTCGGTAGTTATTTGGCAAGGTCTTCTTGCCTTTTTTAGGTATTGGCTGAACTGTGGCACATTTCCAGCAGGAAGGAAATATTCCCTTTCTGTAAGATAGGTTGAAAAGTCTACAGAAAACTGGTGTTAGTTCCCTCGCACAGTTTTTGAGAAACTATGGCAGGTATTCCGTCAGCACCAGAAGCCTTTTTGGTGTCTAGCTTCATCAAAATACGTTTTATGATACGCTGCCTAAAGACAATATCGGGCATCCTTGACTGCACTATTGGGAATATTAGGTGGTGTTTTTCCTTGGAAATCGACAGTGGAATGTGAAGCAAAGAGTTCAGCCAACAAGTTCGCTTTCTCAACAGGTGTCTTTGCAATAGAATTATCTAGCCATGTGAGTGGGTGGTATGGTGGATTTGGTGAAATTTTGACTAATTGCCTTAGCGACTGACCAAAAGGACTTGGAATTATTAGGACAAGCGAGAAGTTTGTTTCTAATCCGTTGATTGTGTGTCTCCTTGGTGGTACTGTAGCATTTTTCTCGCTTTTGACAATGATAATGACAAAAATTTTCGGTATTAATATAACGTACAGCCCATGACGATCTTTTGCAGTTCAATCCAACGTCTAGTGAAAGTTCGCAAAAGATTCAAGGTGAACCATTTATACCCGAAGAAAATAAGTACAGAAATAATGCAACATAGACGGACGACACACATCAAGAAATTTTGGAGCAGCTTAAGGAAAAATTTAATAATCCATCCACATCTAGTGGATGAAAACTGTAATACTTGCTATTGCACTTAAATCATGGAGTAAAAATAGACTTGCAGAAGAATTCCATACATTTAGCCGACAAGCGAAAAAAGTAAAGCAGCTTGATGAGAAATACGGAATTTGATCATCACCTAATCCACCTAGTGACCGAAAACTGCTACCTGAAACTGAAACTTTAGCGGGATCCTTTTATCTCAGAGAAAATAATAGCTGGGTAATACTTGGAAAGAGAGATTTCGTGTCCGTAAAACTAGACGATGGTAAAAGGATTCACTTGCAAAAACAACTAATTATGTGCAACATTGATGAACTCTATTACAAATTCAAAATTGAATATTCTGACGTTAAATTAGAACTTACAAAGTTTTTTTCTTTACGTCCTCAACAATGTATACTTGCTAGCGACTCTGGAACTGAGACTGCAAATATACATAGATGGTGGTTTGTATTTTCCTCGTATTAAACATTGAATAAATATCTGTGGGAGGTCAAAAAATTATATTTATATTAATAATACGCATAAAAAAGACTAGTATTGAAATTATAACGTTTTAATTAATGTTACCCCATCGACCTAAGCAAGCGCGGTGAGCGCGATTTAGTTCGGGGCCATAGCACTTTGAATTCTATATCTCTAAAACGTCTGCAGATTCCAATATGAAACTTAGTAAGAATTATCTATATATTTTAGGCAGTTTTTTGAGGTATTTAAATATATAATTAAAATGGTCGAAGTTGGTCAAAATTTCAATTAATCGTTAACTTCCGGTTTTCCATGAGGAAAAAAAATCAAATTTTGAATTTGCTGCCATGGCGAGAGTAGTTATTTAATTCCATTAGCATTTCCTGTCATTCTTCTTTTGTGTTGACGATCAGAGTAATATCATCTGCACACCTTAAGTGATTTAATCGTTCACCGTCTATTAGTATTCCTTTATTTTCCCACCACTACAGGATTACTTCTAATATATCATGTTATAGGTCCATTTCGCGACGAATCGAGGAAACTAATAATTAAGTTATTTTTTTCATCATTTAAAATAGTAGTAGAAAACCTATCTTCTGCTCAACTTTTTTGTGATTAGTATAATATAAGTACATAGGCAATTTATTTATATATATACATATATATATATATATATATATATATATATATATATATATATATATATATATATAAATATATATATATATATATATATATATATATATATATATATGTATATATATTTATATATATATATATATATATATATATATATATATATATATATATATATATATATATATATATTTATATATATATATATATATATATATATATATATATATATATATATATATATATATATATATAAATATACGAGGCTGGTTTGGAAAGTCCGTGCAAAAATAAAAACTACTTATGTGTTTGGGGTAAACCTTTTTTATTTTTCGACATAGTCTCCTTTTAGGCTTATACACTTCGTCCAACGATGTTCTAGTTTGTTGATCCCTTCCAAATAATAGGATTTGTAAAAGTCTGCAAAATATCCATTAGTGTCTGCAATCACCTCCTCGTTTGAATAAAATCTTTGTCCCACCAGTCATTTCTTTAAATTGGGGAACAAATAGTAGTCCGAAGGAGCCAAGTCTGGAGAATAGGGGGGATGTGAAACGAGTTGGAATCCTATTTCCATTAATTTTGCGACTACAACTGCTGAGGTGTGTGCTGGTGCGTTGTCGTGATGGAAAAGGACTTTCTTGTGGGCCAATCGCGGGCGTTTTTCTTGCAGCTCGGTTTTCAAACGGATAATATTCACCTGTAATAGTTTTTTACCCTTTTCCAGATAGTCGATGAGGATTATCCCTTGCGAATCCCAAAAGACACTCGCCATAACCTTTCCGGCCGAAGGAACGGTCTTCGCCTTTTTTGGTGCAGATTCCCCTTGGTAACCCATTGTTTAGATTGTTGTTTGGTCTCAGGAGTATAGTAATGTATCCATGTTTCATCCACAGTGACGAAACGACGCTTAAAGTCCCCCGGATTCTTCTGGAACAGCTGCAAACCATCCTTGCAACACTTCACACGATTCCGTTTTTGGTCAAGCGTGAGCAATCGCGGCACCCATCTTGCGGATAGCTTTCTCATGTCCAAATGTTTATGCAAAATATTATGTACCCGTTCAGTCGAGATGCCCACAGCACTAGCAATCTCACGCACCTTAACTCTTCTGTCATCCATCACCATATCATGGATTTGATCAATGATTTCTGGAGTCGTAACCTCCACAGGCCGTCCAGAACGTTCAGCGTCACTTGTACCCATATGGCCAGTCCGAAAATTTTGAAACCACTTATAAACTGTTCTAATCGAAGGTGCAGAGTCACCATAATGTTTATCAAGCTTCTCTTTAGTCTCCTGAGGCGTTTTGCCTTTCATAAAATAATGTTTAATCACCACACGAAATTCTTTTTCGTCCATTTCTTGAAAATCACTCGACTTCCTTGATTCACACGAATGCCAAACACAAAGAAATAGACCAATATGGCTGAAACTTGGTGTGCGTTCATTCAAGAGATGCTACTAACTAAACATGACCTCGATACGCGCCGGTGGTGCCATCTCTCGGACTTTGCACGGACTTTTCAAACCAGCCTCGTATATATATATTACTCAGTATATATCACCACTACACCAAACACTTTATTTTTGCACTCGACGCGCGTTTCGCTAACCATGTTAGCTTCATCAGGAGCGATGATTGAGTCAATCATCGCTTCTGATGAAGCTAACATGGTTAGCGAAACGCGCGTCGAGTGCAAAAATAAAGTGTTTGGTGTAGTGGTGATATATACTGAGTAATATCATTGTGCCAAGATTCCACATTCCCAACTTAAATATATATATATATATATATATATATATATATATATATATATATATATATATATAACACATGGGCTGAAAAGTCCCGGGCCTAACAAAGAAAACACGGTTTTTTTGGTTCAAAATTAGCTTTATTCATCAACGTAATCTCCATCAAGAGCAACGCAATCATTCCAGCGCCGCTCTAACAATGGCCAAACACTGCTCAGAATCATCAACACGTTCTTGTTTTTGATGAACAGTGAGCAAACGCGGCACCCACTTTGAACAGAGCTTTCTCATAGTCAAATGCTCATGCAATATAAAGCCAACACGTTCTTTTGATATCTTTACGATGTCAGCTAACTCACGCAACTTCACTTTTCGATCATTCAAAACGATTTTTTGGATTTTTTTTTTATGTTTTCTGGTGTTACCGCCTCATTTGGACGTCCACTGCGTTCTGCATCATCGGTGTCTCTACGACCACGTTTGAAGTCAGCAAACCAACGTTTTATTGTTGTTTCTGATGGAGCGGAGTCCCCATAACACTTTTCAAGCCATTGCTTCGCTTGAACGGTATTTTTTCCCATCAAGAAGCAGTGTAAAATTAAAACACGAAATTGTATTTGATCCATTGTTTTGAAAATAACAAAAGTAGCGTCACTCTTAGCACAATAACTCACAAACTAATGAATAGAATATCATGAAATTTTAACAGCTGTCTTTTGAAGGTTAGTATTAACTGAAAAAAAGGTGACTGCATATAAAACTAGCGCCATCTATGTGTTAGGCCCGGGACTTTTCAGCCCATGTGTTATATATATATATATATATATATATATATATATATATATATATATATATATATATATGTATATATATATATATATATATATATATATATATATATATATATATATATATATATATATATATATATATATAAATTAATTAAATCATTAAAAGATAGTAAGTTTTTAGATGAAGCAACTGCTCGCACAATGATACCTTATAATGGGATTTGTCCCAAATATTATGGTCTACCAAAAATACATAAACCAGATTTACCTCTAAGACCAATAGTTTCCTGTGTAGGAGCATCTACACAACCACTTGCTAAGTATATAGCATCTATTTTAGAAACAGCTTTTTCTACTTTTAATAAATTCAGAATTAAAAATACTTTCGAATTTGCAGAGAAGCTTAATGGCTTCATTTTGCCAGAGGGTTTTGTACTTGCTTCTTTCGATGTAGTTTCACTGTTTACTAACATTTCTCTAGACCTTATTATATCAATATTAAATGAACATTTCACATCAATAGAAGAAATATGTAATATTCCTAAAGAACAGTTTCTACTAATCATTACTTTTTTATATGAACATACATTTTTCTCCTTCAATAGTACATTCTACAGACAAAAAATTGGCGTCCCAATGGGAAGTGCTATTTCGCCAATTCTGGCCGAAATCGTTATGAATAAACTTCTTTATTTTGTCATTTCAAGGGTGGTATTTGAATTTCTCCTTCTGTTTCAATATGTAAATGGCTTACTAGTTGCTTTACCTGCCGGAAGTGTACAGAACACTCTTAATATTTACAATTTTTTCAATCATAAATTAGTATTTACTGTTGAGGAGGAGACTGACTGTACTGTTCCGTTTTTGGATACTAGGGCTTTGAAAATAATACATTATCAGAGGATTAAAAAACAGAATAGATAAGATTTGCCACCCCTTATTTAAAGAAAAAAATGTAAAACTGTTGGAAAACATCTTGTTGGACAATTACTATCCTAAAGCTCTAATTAAAAGGAATTTTCAAAGGCCCCTCCTTTAAATCAATCCAACTGTCACCACTAATGTCGACATTAAAGTAGGAAAGAATGAATTGTTTTTATACCAATTTAAAAGATAAAACCGATACTTTACAGAGATCTAATATAATCTACGGCATTCCCTGTCAGTGTGGTTTGGTCTACGTTGGACAAACTTCACAAAAGCTCTCTAAGAGATTAGCGTTACACAAACGTGATAGTCAACACAAACCTAACGCAACAAGCTTGAGCTTACACGTAAATAATACAGATCACAGAGTACAATATAACAACAGCTTCATTCTGGATGTTGCGACTAATTACTTCAGAAGAAGTTTCTTGGAAATGTGTTACATAAAAACTTGTAAAAATAATCTCAATCACAAAAAAGAGATAGAAGGATTGAGCTCCATGTATACCTATTTACTAACACAAAACCATACCAAACTAATGAAAAAGAACGATTTCTATGAAAAAATTAGTTTCCAGTAAAGTTGACGTTTCTTTCTCTCTTTCTGTTATTTCTGCTGTTTATTACTAATTACTTTTCTGTGTCTTCTTGTTAAAATTAAAAATTAAATATAACAAATAATAAATAACGCCCAGTATTAATATTCTCTTTCAAATATTTTAAATTAGCCTATGAATCCCTGTGTTATAAAATTAAAGAATTAATATAATTAATAATAAATAACTTGTCTAATAGTAACATTCAACAAATTTAAGTCCCTTTGTTATAAAATTAAAACTGAAAAATAAATATCATTAATAATAAATAATTTATCTAATAGTAGCATCCACCTGAAAAATTTATCACATCCCTATCTTTAATGCTTTTAATGGTTTTTTTTGTCGACCTGATGACGACATAGAGTACCAACAATAGCCGGTTCGGACTCAAATATCACTAAATAGTTACTAAACTCGATGTCAGGAAAAAATTTTTATAATGGAGTACCGTTTCAATATCATGGTGTTTCTTACAGTTGTGTTTCTGTCTTAAAAATTGTATTTGATTAATGTTTATCGACAACGTTTTATTTTTAATACTCCTTTTATCATGTTTTTGTAATCATACCTACTACCTGGCCAACAAAAATGCAAATTTTATTGTCTTCACCAGAGATGAATTAGCTGCTAAATTTTGGTAAGTAATTTTTCATACAGTCTTACAATTCATTGAATCACATTTTAAAATAAGAACGTTTTGGTTTATTTCTGTACTTGGTTTGCATTTTTAGAATCCAGAAGAAGCTACCATTAGGCAGCGAAAACTCGATAACAAAAATAAAAAGCAGATACTAGAGCCTTTATATCTTTGATTGCTCATCTCTTCTCCTTATAAGGGCGTTTCCCAGTAGTTAAACTTAGGATTGTTTGTTGCCAGTGCCCTGTCACTGTCCTTCTTCTATATATATATATATATATATATATATATATATATATATATATATATATATATATATATATACCGGCATTCTCATTAAATATCCAAACCAGCATAAACTGTGCATCTCAATTCTATCAACAACTGTCTCTTCTGCCTTCATCTATCGTCTTAGTTCATCATTGGGTATGTGTTTAAGCTTAGATATCCCGGAACTACGTCTTAGATAATCCATTTCTACTGCTTGTAATCTCCGCTTTATTTCTGCGCTTCCACCCAGATCTCACTTTCATAACAGAGAACTGACTCCATCATTGATTGGCCTATTCTTTTATTTGTCTTTTTGGATATGCTTTTACCCCACCATAGGGAGTTAAGACAGCCTATTACTTTTCCGCTATTTTGAATTCTGTGTTTTATTTCTCTCCTAGACCTTTTCGATCTACAAGGACCCCAAGGTATTTAAATTTTTCAACTTGTTTTACAAGTGTATCATCATTTATGAGGACTTGATACTCTGTTTTTTTGTAGGATTACTTGCAGTCCCCAATTCTGGTATTCGGTGTAGAGTCTCTACATCATCAATTCCAGGTCGAATGCATCCTGCGCAATAAGTACTTGAACATCCGCAAAATTTAGTGTAATGAGATGGTTTTCATTTATTGGTATACCCATTCCTATGCATTTTCTTTTACATTCCCTCAATGCTAGTTCTACGTAGAGATTAAATAGTATTGGTGATAGATTGTATCCTTGGCGGAGTCCTTCGGTTATTAATATCGGTGTTGTTAATTGTAAGCAATTTAAAATATTGAATTGTAATACTTGGGTTACATTATTCCTATGTTAAGTTCAGTATTTATTTTCGAACGACGTTTGCCTTTTATTTCAAGTTGGTCTTTGCTGGTATTAGAAATTGTTAGGTAAAATATCTCCTAAATATTAATTTTGTGGGTAATAAGTCTTCAAATTCTAATAAGTTAATACGCTAACCCTTAAATGCGCTAGGGTTTCGCTACAGAAGATACAGGTATCCCCACAGAAAAGCAAACACGTGGAACAAATCGTCGCCGCAAAATGGAGCCGGTTGGCTACCGCTTAATATTTAACATGTGCCTTGTCGAGTTTCTCGGAGACACTGCGCATATTTTTCTTTCTTATCATATCACGACTCATAAGTCGGGCTAAGATCGACAAACAAGAGAACAGAATTTACTAGTCCTTATCCGGGTGCTCACGGAACGTAATGGTAAGATACAACGAATTGTACTAAGTATGCATACCTAATACTCTATTGAAGGCTGATACAACAGCCACAAGCACAACCGATGGAGTATTAGGTATGCGTACTTAGTACAATTCGTTGTGCTTTACTAGTATGTTCCGTAAGTACCTGGATAAGGACTAATAAATTCTGTTCTCTTATTTGTCAATTCTAGCCCGACTGATGAGCCGAGATACGGCGAAACTCGTCTAGGGATAGATTGTTAAATAAGAGAACAGTTGGTAGACTGTTAAAATATACACTCTAGCTGTTTTCAGTACAGGGTGAGTCAACGATAGAGTAAAGTTCATTATCTCATTTGTTTCGGGAATGATGAGAAAATGTTAAATACAATAGTTTTAGGGAACGTTAAGGTGCATAGTTTAAAATTATTTTTAAGTATACAGGGAACATCCTATTTTCTAATTTATTTTTAAATTCTGAGTAAAACTTTTTTATTAATAATGTTATATACCTAAACCTAGTAGTTTTTTCTAATATTTCAATTTTTTCAAAAAATACTAGTTTTCAGTCTTGTAAAAAATTGACAGTAGCGCCATTGTTTCTGAAGGTGAAATACTTATAATTGGTACGAGCGTTCTATAGAGATGAAAAAAAAAGATATATGTAAAGAAATTTGAGTTAGATGCTAGAGGGTGTTCAAAATAAATTTATACATTTCGACTATTTTAAATTGAAAAATCTCAAATTTACTAAATGGCATACCCTGTATATTATTATTTTTTCTGATAGATTTTATATAATCCTCCAACTTTTATTAAGTATGTCATATACCTATTTCCAATTGTTTTCGATTTATTTTGAATTTTTCAATTTTTACCCCCGTTTTTAACAGGTTGACTGCCGACCACTCCGATCGGAGTGCGTCGGGTCTCTTCGCCAACGCCGTCTACTCCGATCGGAGTTCGACATGCGTTCTTACGAAACGTTTTAGTATTCCATCGGCGTTGTATATGAAACGTGTTTCTAGTGGTGGCGTTGCTTAAAAACGCAAGTTCTAACAGGTGCTTAAGTGGTTCCGCGGATTTGCTTTTGGTTTGGTTGTAATCTGCCGTACAATATGGACAATCAACCTGGGCCTTCTGGTATTAAAAAAATACATTGTAGTGATGAAAAAAAGGTATATGATAAGAAAAAGAAGCTAACTGACATTGAATTATTGCAGCTATTGGAAGAAAGCGGAGGTAGTAGTGGCGAACATTACGTACCAGAAACAGACGATAGTGATGTAAATTCAAGCTCCGAGTCCGAAGAAGAGAATTTTATAGACCCTATTCGGCCACATCAAACACTTCCTAGCCTTGATGAGATAAAATGGAACGACAGAGGTGCGTTAAAACAAATTTTGTTCCAGAAAACCCAGGAATTATTGGTGCAAATTCCAGGACAGGGTGCACCTATCGATTTTTTTCGAAATGATCATTGATGATGATTTTTTACAAACTATTGTAGAACGAACGAACTCTTACGCAGTCGAGGTTTTGCTGCGCCCAGAAACAAGTACAAAATCACGTATTACTAATTTTAAAGATCTTACTCTTGACGAACTAAAAATTTTTTTGCCGTGTTACTTCACACTGGCACAATATCCTTGAGCCGTCTTAACGATTATTGGAAAACTGATCCGCTATTTAATCTACCTGTTTTTAGAAAATATATGTCAAGGAATAGATCTTTGCTTATCTTGAGGTGTTTGCATTTTACATCTCCAGATATGGATCCGGCAGATCGGCTAGGACAGATTAGATTTTTGGCAGATTTTTTTAACAACAAGATGGAGAAATTTACTATCCTGGAAGAGAGTTGTCTTTGGATGAAGCTATGGTACTTTATCGGGGTCGTCTCCAGTTTAAACAGTATATCAAGAATAAGCGTCATAAGTATGGTATGAAGTTATACATGCTGACAGAGCCTAATGGACTTATTTTGAAATTTCGTGTCTACGAAGGTGCGACAGATGTTTATGGTGGAAGCGGACATACTGAAAAGATTGTTTTACATTTATTGGAGGAAAAATTGGGTGTGGGACATGCTGTTTATCTAGACAATTTTTACAATAGTGTTAATTTAGCTAGGAAATTACTTCAACAAAATACATTCTGCACTGGTACGCTGAGAGCTGAGAGGAAAGATAATCCGAAAGAGGTAATGAGTGCAAACTTAAAACGTGGTGAGAATAAATCTATGTTTTGCAATGGAGTGCATGTCGGAAAATGGCGCGATAAACGCAATGTTCAATACATTTCAATAGAATTTGGAAGCGAAATGGGCATTTTTAAAAACAAAAGAAATCAAGAATCTGAAAAACCTTCCGCAATCATTGGATATAATGCTTTTATGTCCGGTATAGATAGACAGGATCAAATGATGGCATATTATCCTTGCAGCCGTAAAACCATTCGGTGGTACAAAAAGTTATTCATGCATGTACTGCAAATGAGCATGATAAACGCCTATTTTTTGTACAATAAATATTCGCGGTCTGACCAGTTACGATTATATGACTTCCGATTGGATGTCATAAGAAATTTACTAGCTAGACGACCAATTACTAATTTGCCGCAAATTCCTCCAGGCCAAATAAATGTCCACAGCATTAGCAAAGTAGAAAAAATTGTTAGTGAAAAAAAAAAAAGGAACTAAAGAAACAAAACGGGTAAGCAGAAAGGAATGCAAAGAATGCAGGAAAAATAAAATAAGAAAGCAAACAGAGTATGAATGCAAAATGTGCCCTGAACAACAAGGTTTTTGCCTTAATTGCTTTGAGGATTACCATAAAAATGTACAAAAATGATTTAGAAATAAATGTTTTTGAGTTCATGAGTTCGACTTATTATTTCTTTACTTATTTAATTGGACACTCCGATCGGAGTGTTCGGCATCTAGTAAAAATTTTCACTTGCAATGCCGATTACTCCGATCGGAGTGAAATTTTTTTTTTCTAATATTTTGAATGGCACATAAAAAAAACATATCCAAGACTCATTTTAATATTTACCACAATAAAATAAAAATATTTGGAAAAATCTTACCGGCGTCAACCACAAACTCAAGAATATAGATCGGCAGTCAACCTGTTAATACACTTACGCAATAACATCATAGTTGCCAAGACAAAACAAAAATGAGGCATTGTCAAATTTTGACATGTCTCTTAAGCAAGTAAAAATAGTTTAATTTGTTGTAGTAAGTGGCGTATAAAGGTAATAGTTATGGATTCTCCTAAAAATGTATTAATTGATATGGTTTACACACTGGGCGACGCGGGAAAAAATTGTCTTTTGGCAGTAAGGCTTTACGGAGCGAAATACCCTAATAGACGTATACCATCTAGAAAATCTTTTCAGTGCTCAATGGAACGGTTTAATGGTAGTGGTAGCGTTGAGTAGACGAAACGGAAAGTAGTAAACCAGAATGCCACCAATGAGGACAAAGAAATCGAGATTTTACTTCATGTTGAAGTTAATCCCCAGGTCAGCAGCCGTCAACTAGCTGACTTATCTGACACATCCCGATTTACGGTTAATCGCACCACGAAAAAACACAAGTATCATCCCTTTCATATGGAACTACACCAAGAACTTCAAGACCGTGATCTTGAATGACGAGTAAACTTTTGTATCACTATGAATGGAGCAATAGAGGCCGATCCAAATTTTTTATCCAAAATAATGTTTTCTGATGAAGCTACTTTTCACAGTAATGGAGCAGGTAAGAGCCGTAACATGCATTATTATTCAACAGTTAATCCATTTTGGGTCCGGGAAGTTCAAAACCAAAACCATTAACCGCTTAATGTATGGTGTGGAATATTAAATTTTCGAATTATTGGTCCATATTTTTTCCGCAAACCGCTTAACGGGCCTAGATATCTAAATTTTTTGCAAAACGAATTACCCCAGCTTCTTGAAGAAGTTGATAACTTTGAAAGGGAACAAATGTGGATTCAACAAGACGGAGCTCCTGCTCATTACCCCCGGGAAGTTTGGGAATTTGAAAACGATCGTTACCCACAAAAATGGATCGTTAGGGATGGATTCATTCAGTGGCCCCCTCGATCATGTGACCTAACACCTTTAGACTTCTTTTTGTGGGGTTAGATTAAAGATTGTCTTTATGAGAATCCCCCGGCAACACCAGTAGATATGGAAAATAGGATACGGGATGCGTGCAGAGCAATAACGCCCTTTATGCTAAGAAAAGTGAAAGAAAATATAGTAAAACGGCTAAACATGTGTATTTAAGTGGACGGGCATATTTTTGAACATTTATTACGTCATAATAATTAATTATTAGATAAGTTAAACTGTATTAAAATATTATTAACTATTTGTTTGTGCTTTCACAGTAGCGTAAGTGTATTAAAAACAAGGGTAAAAATTGAAAAATTCAAAATAAATCGAAAACTATTAGAAATAGGTATATGACACACTTAATAAAAGTTGGAAGGTTTTGTAAAATCTATCAGAAAAATTAATAATATACAGGGTGGGCTATTTAAAAAATTTGAGTTTTTTCAATTTAAAAGAAAAAAAAAAAAAAAAAAAAAAGTCAAAATATATAAATTTATTTTGAGCACCCTGTAGCATCTAATTTTACATATATCTTTTTTGATCTCTATAGAACGCTCGTACCAATTATGAGTATTCCACCTTCAGAAACAATGGCGCTACTGGCAATGTTTTACAAAACTGAAAACTAGTATTTTTTAAAAAGAATTAAAATATTAGAAAAATTACTAAGTTTAGGTATATAATATTATTGACAAAAAGGTAATAAAATTTTATGCAGAATTTAAAAATAAATTAGAAAATAATTTAAAAAAACGTATGTTATATCGGCCACACTTTTTGAAGTACCCTGTATACTCAAAAATAATTTTAAACTGTGCTCCTTAACATTCCCTAAACTACCGTATTTAACATTTTTTCGTCATTCCCGAAACAAATGAGATAGTGAACTTTACTCTATTGTTGACTCACCCTGTACTTTTACATGAAACCACATATGCCAGAGGGGGTCCCTTGAAGACTGCGCTGCCTGTGATGAAGTGTTGACTTTGTCAACCACTCTATCGGCTTGTGGGTGCTCTGTCTCCCTTCGATGGAGTATTCGATATTCGTACTTTGGTTGTATCTTACCATTATAGAGCATAGTCTTAGACAAAGTTATTTTTTATATCTAGTCCTGGAACTACTACTTTGGTAGTCGAGAATAAATATCCACCAAAGAGCTGTGGACCTCGAGTCTCACAATGTTTTTCTACAACACATAATTCTAATTATGGAAACAATTCAATATAATCTTTACGAAACAAATCTTTACGAGTGGCGGTCGACGGATTTCTTTCTAACACCTTCACTATCAACGCCGGTATGCCCCAAGGCTCCATACTGTCTCCTACTTTTTTTCTCATTTACATTAACGATCTGCTGGAAAAGACGGGGAAACCAATCTACAGCTTTGCAGATGACAGTACGCTTATCTCTTCATTCACTTTGAACGCTCGGACGTCGCCTACTCAGGCGAATATCCGCAGACAGCAGGAGGTCGTTCAATTTAACAAAAACCTGGAAGAAATTCTATCTTGGGGTGACAATAACCAAGCGGAATTTAACGCTACAAAAACCCAGGCGGCAGTTTTTTCTAAAAAAGTTAACGTTGCTGAACCCGACATGGTTATGTCGGGGCACTCCATTCCCCTAGCATCGTCACTCAATTTGTTGGGCGTTAATTTGGGAGCAAATATGTCCTGGCATGAACATGTTACAGCCATTGCAAGGAGAGCTTCTCAAAAGTTGGGAATATTATTTTGAACCAGAAAGCTTACACTCCACAACAACTGTTAATTCTTTACAAAACTCAAATTCGACCAAATATGGAATACTGCTCCCATATTTGAACTGACCGGCGGCCTTGATTCGCTGGAACATCGAAAAACGGTTGGCGATTTCAGTCTGTTCTACAAGTATTTTCATGGAAAGTGTTCGAACGATGTAGCCCGCTTGATTCCTCCCAGAGTGGTGCATGTTAGAAATACACGGCGCGCTAATACTTCACATTCATATGAGGTTCAGCTTGTTACTTCGCGTACAACACTTTTCAAGCAGTCTTTTATATGGAGAACATTATCTCTGTGAATAATTTGCCCAGGGCTGTGTTTCCCACCGAGTACAATTTACAACGATTTAAGAACAACGTGAATCGCTTTTTCCGCACACATGCCGCTCCTGGAGTGCTTTAGGGACTTCCCTGCAGCACGTGTATGATAAAATTACTTAATTACTTTGTTGACTGTCACTAAATATATTTGCAAAAATTTTACAATTGTGTTATCGCGATTGTCAAACTCTTAACTTAACTGACTTAAGTTAAGCGTTTGACAATGTAGTTGTACTACGAAATCGCGATAACACAATTGTAAAATCTTTACAAAAATATTTAGTGACAGTTAATAAAGTAATTAGGTAATATTTTTGTTATTGGTAATAATATTTCGTTTTGTCGATTTTATAAAACAACTAGATGTAGTGCGAGAAATTAAGTTCGATTCAATAAATCCTATCGATAATTGGACTCTGTTTCATGATGATAATTGGCAATAAATTAGAAATAACTTGCTGGACTAGATTCTTAAAGATAAATCTCTACTACACTTTTACTTTAAAATTTCCTTTTTAACTACGCTATCCACGCCACTTAAAACGCAAAATTATCGTAATCGTTTCAAAGACAATCTAAACCGGAACTATGAACCGTCGAGTCCAAAAGCAGATGGCGCTTGTTCCGGCACAGCCTTTTGTTTTAAGTTAAGTCGAGCATCACTGGATTTCTTGGTGCTTGATATAGTCTCTTGCATTCGCTTGTAGGAAGTGTGGGGAAAATTTTACTTTCTTTTAATCTTTGATAGAGATCTCTTGTGTTTAATTTGTGTTGTGAAAAATGTTAGTATTGTTATATATTGTATGGATTAGATGGAAAGGTATCCAAAATGTGGGAATATCGCTGGAATAAATGTATCGCACTGGAGGGACACTATATTGAAGAATGGAATCGAAAAAAATTGTTTTCTTCAAATATCTCGGGACTTTTCACCCCACGTAGTACCTCGAAAATAATGTATTTTGTTAAAAAAAATTATTCTAAATTAAGCACGATGTTAGAAGAAGGATCGATAGTTTAATTTGTTTTATGAAACTTCTTATATGTTTAACATTCAATTGATAGAGCTTTTGAATACGAATTGAGTGATATAGAAAATAACCGGTCAAGTGCAAGTTGAACTTGCGCAATTAGTGTTCCGTACGTCGATTGCTTTTAAAATAAAAAATGTTGTAACGGAAGTATAAAATGATCAGTGTCTTCACAAAACACACCCCAAATGAGTTTTCAACAAAGTTTATTTCCAATCTTTACTGAAAATTGATGACCTTGAAATTTCTGTTTTTTTTTTTTATATACCAGATAAATTATTACAGGTAATGCACTCGTGATAATTTTCGTTCAATCTACACCCCGTGGAGAATATTCCAGAATTTTTTCAAAATTTTTTGATAAGTACTTTTCGAGATACGGCAGCAATTTTTCGCGATTTTTTTAAAAATATTATAAAGAAAAGTGCGCCCAAGTATTACATTATATATATATATATATATATATATATATATATATATATATATATATATATATATATATATATATACATTAACGTGCATAGAAATCGGCCCACTGTAAACTTTTGACTTTAACTATATATTTTTTTTTAAATTATTCATCAGATCAAAAAAAGAAATATGCTGTTTGAAAGACAATTTAATGTGAGTATAAATTTATCAAGAAGGCTTATCGTTTATATGCGTAGCAACCGGTAAACAAATGAAACGTGTTTATGTGGTGATTGTAACGAAAATAACAAATTTGTCAAATATTAAAATTATTGCGTTTGCAACTGAAATTTGCATATTAATTCGTTTTTCATAATCTCAGTAGTGTTTAAGTGTGTTAGTTTAATGCATACTAAACCACAAAAAGCCGCCCAAGTTTTTGCTTTAATCGAAAATGGCCTTAGTCAGCGAGCTGTTGCTAGACAATTGAATATGACACGCGCAGCGGTTCGAAGAGTGTGCAAACGTTATGAGGAGACTGGATCCTTTCATGGGCGACCTGGAACAGGCAGAAGGCGATTTACAACCGCTCGTGATGACCGCTTTATTGTGTCAACCACATTAAGAAATCGTCACCTTAATGCCGTTCAAGTGCAACGACAGTTCCGTGAGGTGCGAGGAGTGGCTATTAGTCAGTGGACAGTAAGACGAAGACTGCAGGAAACTAACCTGACCCCTAAAACACCTGCGATTGGTCCAAAACTTACTCCAGCTCATCGGCAAGCCCGCCTGCGTTTTGCACGGGATCATCTGAATTGGACGTTGGAACAATGGGGATCTGTTCTGTTCTCAGATGAGACCAGAATATGCCTCCATGGTACCGACCGAAGAAGGAAAGTGTACCGAAGACCAAGAGAGCGATTTGCAGATTGCTGCTTTGAAGAGCGGAGTGCTTATGGAGGCGGTTCCTGTATGACCTGGGGTACAATTTCTATAGGAGCACGAACCGACCCTGAGTTCATTCGTAGGGGCGACCGTGTTCACGGAAGAAGAGGTTTAACGGCTGCTAGATATATCGAGGAGATTTTAGCAATTTATGTGGTACCTTACGTCGACTACATTGGAGACGAATTTACCTTTATGCATGACAATGCAAGGCCGCACACCGCAAGAATCGTGCAAGATTACATTGCAGAAGTCGGTTTTCGGATTATGGAGTGGCCAGCATACAGTCCTGATCTAAATCCGATCGAACATTTATGGGATGAGTTAAAACGAAGAATTCGAGCTAGACTTCATACCCCAAACTCGATCGCAGAGCTTATTGTTGCAGTAGAAGAAGAGTGGTTTAACATCCCTCAAGAAACAATAGCAAACTTGATTAGATCTTTGCTTAATCGTATGAGAGATGTTATTAGGGCAAGAGGAGGTCATACCCATTATTAAAAAATTAAGTTTTAAGTTTTAAATTGTCAATAACCCTATGTTAATAATAAAAAAGCTTAATTTGCTTAATGCATTAATTTCACTATGTTAAACATAGGAAGTCGAAATAAGTTTTCGTAAATTTATACTCACATTAAAGCATATTAAATTGTCTTTCAAACAGCATATTTCTTTTTTTGATCTGATGAATAATTTTTTAAAAAAAATATAGTTAAAGTCAAAAGTTTACAATGGGCCGATTTCTATGCACGCAAGTTTATATATATATATATATATATATATATATATATATATATATATATATATATATATATATATATTACTCGTGTTTTCACAAGCTTTCATTAGACACCACACTCGATTGCCTAGTAAAAAAATTTTTTTTTAACTTCCGATTTCACCGCCCAAAACTAACCCCTTAAGTCAAAATTTAACTTTCAAAACTACATGGCTCTGATGAGGCCATCAATTCCTATACTATTACCAAATTTCAACTTTCTACGACAAATAGTTTCGGAGAAAATCGGGTGTGACAGACGGACAGACAGACACCGAAGTGATCTTATAAGTGTTCCGTACGGAACACTAAAAATGAGCTTTTCACAACGCATTAAAAAATTTCGTCCTTCACTTAACCCATTTACTTTCTTATCCTTACAGAACCTAAATCTCTACATCTAACTTTATGTGTCTAACGTATATTCTTATAAAGTTAATACATTAAATAAATTTTTATAACATTCAACTTGGAAAACAAACAGTTTATATTATTAGTTTAACTTTACCTTTTGTAATTTTACAGGTTTGTATAGACACTGGCGTATCACGAAGAGAAAAAATTATTTTTTTTTAAATAATAAATAAATTATTTATTATGGAGTCTAAATAAAAAAAAATATTTATTATGGAGTGTAGCAAGTTGCAATAAATAAATTGGGGATGTCTTCTAAGATTAACTTCTTCTGTAATCCATATAAGTATATTGTCGACATTAAAATTAACAAACATTTAAACAACTAACAGGTATACACTTACAGTCCCTGGCCAAATTATTAGACGCACTGTATTTTTTTTTAGTAATTTTATGTTTCTTAAGAGTTTTTATGCAATAATGGTATATTTAATCTACAATATTATTGATTTTTATTTAAAAGAATTGTTGTAGACTACATATTTGTTTTTATTTTTAACATATGGTAACACTGTGTTGACAAAGTGATACATGAACGTAAATAAGTACAAACCTGTATCAGTCGCGATCGGAATCGAGTCAGGTACGGACGTGTTTCTGTGGCTTTATGGACTGTGATTGTTTGTTTAACAGTTTTATACCACTCAGTTATTAGTTTATTTTGTATGCAGTGTTTTAAAAAAGTAATTGGACTATTTTCATTATGGGTAGAAAAGGCGATCTTTCACCACGTAAAAAAAAAGCTGAAGTGAAGGCCCTTGTGATTGCGAAAACATTTACAAACCGAGAAATATCACGAAGATTGGAGGTTTCTGAAGCTAGTGTACGACGCATAAAAAAGAAAATTGAGTCAGGGAAGGAATTAAGCCCGAAAAGAAAGAGAAGATGCGGTAGAAAACCAATTTTCACTCCACGGTCAGAGAGATGTTTGAAGAAAACTTGTGTAGAAAACAGATTTGCTACCACAAAGGTAATAAAATCACAACTCCAGGATGCTAGCGTAAATGCTTCTGAGCGCACTGTTCGAAGAAAATTGAAAGAATTAGATTTTAAGACCTGTCGCCCCGCCAGGAAGCCCAAGTTAACAGCTGCAATGAAAGCAAAGCGCCTGAAGTGGGCCAAACAATGGCAAGACAAAGATGTGGACTTCTGGAGATCGGTAAGATACAGCAATTTAATCAATAATTGATACATTATTATCATTTTCAGTTAAATAAAGCAAATAAACATGGAAGTTTATATATTTTTCCTATTTTTGACAGGCCTGCTTCAGTGACGAAAGCACATTCGAAATTTTGCAGAATAAAGCTCAGTATGTGCGTCGTCGTCATGGAAAAAAGTTTCATCCTGATTGTGTCGTCCCGACGGTTAAACATCCCACCAAAGTGATGATTTGGTCAGTCATCAGCGGCAAGGGCACTGGATGTCTGTACGTCGTCAAAGGAATAATGAGGCAAGATCAGTACAAAGAAGTATTACAAAATCGGTTGATTCCGCAGCTCAGAGAATGGTTTCCAAATGGGGAACCATTCACTTTCATGCAAGATGGAGCTCCCTGCCACACTGCTCGGTCTGTTAAAGCTTTTTTGGCAGAAAAAAATATCCCTCTGTTGGATTGGCCCTGATATAAACCCCATTGAAAATGTGTGGGAGCTGATGAAAAGAGAAGTGGCTAAAGATGTGATTACCAACAAAACCCAGCTCCTAGAAAAGATTATTCATGTGTGGAATCATTATCCTCAAATGCAGGAGACAGTATAATCTTGCATTAATAGCATGCCGCGCAGAATTAAAGCTTTGATAGCGGCTAAAGGTGGCTCAACTAAATATTAACTTTTACTAACATTAATTTCACTTTTCTTTAAAACTTAATAAACTTATGCTTTTCTAAATTAATGCTGTTTTATCTATGTCAAATAAATAGGTAATTGATTGGATAATATAAAAATAAAAAACAAATCAATTTAAAATAATAAAACGGTACAATATCACTCGGTAATTAATATTTTACATGAAATCTTGCAGTGCGTCTAATAATTTGGCCAGCGACTGTATATGTCACGTTTCTTTATCTCAAGACATGAATGTCTTCAATTTTTTTATTTTTATTGTGTAATATATGCCATAATTTCTCAAGAACCCTCTATGAGAGTCTTATTTTTCTATATAATAGAATCTATTATGCTTATGATCTATCCCAGGAATGGGATTCCAGGAATGTATTGTTATACTTCTTTTAATATCATTCCATTGAACATGATAGATTCGTTACTGTGTTGGAAAGATCTATTATTTTTATTTTGCTCATATTTATATTTAGTCCTATTTTCATCGATTTTTCTTTTATCTGGATATTTTAGTATGTAAAATTTAAAGTTTTTGAGTAAATTCTTCGGCGATATAGGGTCTATTTAACCTTCTTCTTTTTGAATTTTAATTTTTTTTCAGAATTTTTTACAGAATGGGTAACAACGGAATTAGTCTTGTTTGTTACGCAGACGATGTGCCGCTTATCGCCGAAAGCAAAGACGACTTACAGAGACAACTTTTTAAATTTTTTCAAATCTGTGGATAGCTTAACATAGGCATATCTACTAAAAAGACCAAAATTATCACTATTGCTAATGACCCCTTCAGGTGCAAACTTATTCATTTTTTGAAAAAATTCGAATTTGCTTGTTGGTATGGTTGATATTTTTTATATGAAAAACTTATATATTTGACACAGAAGATTTATTAATCTTATAGTCTTCAATCTACGTTAAATTATTCTATATGTCATTATTATCTTTTCGTATATTTTTATCGATATATTTACGACAGGTATATGCTTCATATCTTCGTTCTCCTGTTATAGTGCATAATGCTTTTCTTATATAACTTTAATTAAATGCCGATTTCAACTTAAGGTTTTACCGTATTGATCTGTAAAGTTACACATTTTCGTTGTAGACTTTTGTACTCTTACCTTCACCCAATAATAGTCACCTATTCAGTTGTTTGTTTCGCTGCGGTAAAATATTTTCTACTCAGTATATATCACCACTACACCAAACACTTTATTTTTGCACTCGACGCGCGTTTCGCTAACCATGTTAGCTTCATCAGGAGCGATGATTGACTAAAGCTAAACTACAAATCTACCTATTTATACTTAGCCTAACCCTTGAATTACTCAAGCGGAACTAATGACATAGGCAAGGCCGTCAGTTCCGGTCAAGTAACCAGTAGAGGGGACTATAAGGAATAGGCCCTCTGTCTTTGTTTAAACTACTTTTACATTTTATGATTTCCATACTTTCGTATGCGTTCAACAATCTCCTATCGGATACATCCTTTATTAATCTTAGATTATCTAATGTTACAATATGATTAGCTTCAAGGGCATGTTCGGCAATGCTAGACTTTTCTGTTCTATTGTATTTTAAGTGTGCTAAGTGTTCTTTAAATCTTGTTTTAATTGACCTTTTAGTTTGCCCAACATACTTTTTGTCACAATCATTACAACTAATTTCATAAATTCCACTTTTCTCACAATTAGGAATCTTATCTTTGGGATTTCCTAAGATATTCCTCAGATTGTCTGATGACTTATAGATTAAGGTGAGGCCTACCTTATTAAATACCTTATTGAGTCCCTTGCTATATTTCGGATTATATGGTATGGAGACATACTTGGTGTTATTTTCTTCGCGTGTAAAAAAGGTGGAATTCTGAATATTAAACCTACACTTATGTCTATTTATTAGCTTATTTACTAAGTCATCGTCATAACCATTAACTCTAGTTATATTTCTAATACGATTCCTTTCTTTATTAAAGTTTACTCTATTCAGAGGGAAAGTGACCAAACGATGAACTAAAAAATGTAATGAGGCTAATTTATGTTGTTTGCAATGAAATGAATCATTAGGAATATATCTATTTGTTACTGTGTCCTTCCTATAGATATCGAATTCTAATCTATTATTATTTTTAATAATTAAAATATCTAGAAAAGGCAATTGTCCTTTGTTCTCAACTTCGTAAGTGAATTTAATGGAATCATACCGGCTATTTAATTTAGAAACAAAATGATCAATATTTGCTTTCTTTGTATCAAAAATCGCGAAAATGTCATCCACATGATTTGACATTTGATACAAAGAAAGCAAATATTGATCATTTTGTTTCTAAATTAAATAGCCGGTATGATTCCATTAAATTCACTTACGAAGTTGAGAACAAAGGACAATTGCCTTTTCTAGATATTTTAATTATTAAAAATAATAATAGATTAGAATTTGATATCTATAGGAAGGACACAGTAACAAATAGATATATTCCTAATGATTCATTTCATTGCAAACAACATAAATTAGCCTCATTACATTTTTTAGTTCATCGTTTGGTCACTTTCCCTCTGAATAGAGTAAACTTTAATAAAGAAAGGAATCGTATTAGAAATATAACTAGAGTTAATGGTTATGACGATGACTTAGTAAATAAGCTAATAAATAGACATAAGTTTAGGTTTAATATTCAGAATTCCACCTTTTTTACACGCGAAGAAAATAACACCAAGTATGTCTCCATACCATATAATCCGAAATATAGCAAGGGACTCAATAAGGTATTTAATAAGGTAGGCCTGACCTTAGTCTATAAGTCATCAGACAATCTGAGGAATATCTTAGGAAATCCCAAAGATAAGATTCCTAATTGTGAGAAAAGTGGAATTTATGAAATTAGTTGTAATGATTGTGACAAAAAGTATGTTGGGCAAACTAAAAGGTCAATTAAAACAAGATTTAAAGAACACTTAGCACACTTAAAATACAATAGAACAGAAAAGTCTAGCATTGCCGAACATGCCCTTGAAGCTAATCATATTGTAACATTAGATAATCTAAGATTAATAAAGGATGTATCCGATAGGAGATTGTTGAACGCATACGAAAGTATGGAGATCATAAAATGTAAAAGTAGTTTAAATAAAGACAGAGGGCCTATTCCTTATAGTCCCCTCTACTGGTTACTTGACCGGAACTGACGGCCTTGCCTATGTCATTAGTTCCGCTTGAGTAATTCAAAGGTTAGGCTAAGTATAAATAGGTAGATTTGTAGTTTAGCTTTAGTCAATCATCGCTCCTGATGAAGCTAACATGGTTAGCGAAACGCGCGTCGAGTGCAAAAATAAAGTGTTTGGTGTAGTGGTGATATATACTGAGTAGTATCATTGTGCCAAGATTCCACATTCCCAACTTAGTTAAAATATTTTCTGTTAATTTTGATTTTATTTCAAAATGCAAAGTATTTTTTCAGTAGTATAAACTATCAAATTTCAGTTTTCTTATTGCGCCGTAATTAAATTTCGGTTTTTTCTTCCGAACCGTATTTCCGATGATGAAGGTGAGCTGGATTATGGTGTATTATTACGATAGAAAATATCGTACCATACGTAAACACAGCGGATCCGTACAATTTTCTTTTAATACTTTGGGAAAAGGTTCTAAATATGTAATTTTAGTGTAATGTGTTCTTGAGGCAGTTAATTTAATGTCTTAGAATTTTCCAAATTTTTATAATCGGTTGATGTGAATGGTCGGCTATTACTGGAAATTTTTTTAAAGTTAAGAATATAAGAGGAATACGCACATATATTTTTAAGTAGAAAATACTTACCTTGCGGATTTATTATCAATTATTAATTTATGAAAATAGTCTGCAATGATCAAAAAATAAAATCCTTTAATATATATAAAATCTGTATCTATACTTGCCACGGATAATGCGGGACCTCGTGTCTGATAAATTGTAGAGGTCACAATACAGTTTTCAAAATCGATCCTAACTTCTAGAGAATAAATAATAACTTGCTTCTTCCAAGCGAACCATGTTGACCAGTAATAAAAATACCGATCTTAAAGACCGTAAAAAAACCTTATATGTTCTTTTAAAATAACAAAATATATCTTTATCCATACCAGGGGACGACCAGATTATTAGCCAAGACTCTTATTTTAACATTAAAAAAGATATTATGTTCTAATTTTAAAGACTTATATTGTTTCAATAAGTGCAGAATTTAAATATAAAAACAGGTGATTATCGCTCCTGGTTAAGCCGGAAATGAAATCAACTTTGTTATTTTTTATAGAACATCCTGTATATTTTTGTTGAAAAGTTGTCAAATAATGCAATAATGCATGCCAAATAACTACCGACCAGTTGCACTGCTTTCAATAATATCGAAAGTCATGGAAAAGGTTATCAATGAGCATCTTCTAAAATATCTTGAACGATTCAATATTATTAGCGATCACCAATATGGTTTTCGTAAACATAGATCAACAGGAGATCTTCTGACTTATGTAACACATGTTTGGAACAACGCAATTGAACACTTTGGAGAATCTCGAGCGGTTGCTCTTGACATATCCAAGGCATTCGACCGTGTTTGGCAGGATGGACTGTTGGCTAAGTTGCGCTCCTATGGTATGTCTGAAAGATTCTGTTTGTGGCTCTCATGTTTCCTCAGAGAGCGTTCTTTACGAGTGGCGGTCGACGGATTTCTTTCTAACACCCTCACTATCAACGCCGGTGTGCCCCAGGGCTCCATACTGTCTCCTACTCTCTTTCTCATTTACATTAACGATCTGCTGGAAAAGACCGGGAATCCAATCTATAGCTTTGCAGATGACAGTACGCTTGTCTCTTCATTCACCTTGAACGCTCGGACATCGGCTGCTCAATTTGTTGGGCGTTAGTTTGGGAGCAAATATGTCTTGGCATGAACATGTTGCAGGCATAGCAAGGAGAGCTTCTCAAAAGTTGGGAATATTATTTAGAACCAGAAAGCTTTACACCCCACAGCAACTGTTAATTCTTTACAAAGCCCAAATTCGACCAACTATGGAATACTGCTCCCACGTTTGGGGCTCCGCTCCCAAACATACACTGCATTTGTTGGATTCTGTTCAGAGAAGAGCGGTCCGTCTGATTGGGGACCCGGAATTGACCGGCGGCCTTGATTCGCTGGAACATCGAAGAACGGTTGGCTACTTGAGTCTGTTCTACAAGTATTTTCATGGAAAGTGTTCGAAGGATGTAGCCCGCTTAATTCCTCCCAAAGCGGTGCATGTTAGAAATACACGTCGCGCTGGTGCTTCGCATCCGTATGAGGTTCAGCTTGTTACTCCGCGTACGACGCTTTTCAAGCAATCTTTTATATGGAGAACGTCATCCCTTTGGAATAATTTGCCCAGCGCTGTGTTTCCCACCGAGTACAATTTACAGCGATTCAAGAACAACGTGAATCGCTTTTTCCGCACTCGTGCCGCTCCTGGAGTGCTTTAGGAACTTCCCTGCAGCACGTGTGCTAGACCAATAAAAAAAAAAAAAAAAAAAGATTTTTGACAGAAAACACCAATATTTTTGATACAAAATAATATCCTTATTTGTGCCTATATTAGAAGTATTAATTACTTATATTACAAAATTATTACTTCCAGTTCAACAGGAATAATGCCGTAAATAATTTTTTAAGGTCAAATAACTTCAATTATTTTAATTGAATAAATAAAGTTTATTAAATATTTATATTCTGTAAAGAATTTTATTATATTAAGTTTGATTACTTTAATTTTAATTAAAATGAGCGTTTTTACCCAAGAGCATAAAATTAACGTGGCATTAGGATACACAAAGGCCAAAAAAAATCGAAGAGAGGCGAGAGCATTGCATGTTCCACGGTATCCAGACCGGGATCTACCATGTGTTAGTTATTTTCCTTATCTAGGAAATTATTTAAAATAAGAAAATAATAACCTAAATAAAACCGAGTAAAAACAAATTGATTAGCTTATGGCGAAGTTGATCAAATAATTTCTATATGACAAATTGCTGGTGACTTAGTGTGCGAAAAATTTTACATAAACATGGCTTCGGATCTTAAAAATATCACTTCCACTAACCCTTATATAAGGGTGACTACATACGAACATTGGACTTTACAATTTAGTATCTTAGAGAGGAGTGGTAACGCCCAAATTTAAAATTTTCCATTTTATTTCCAAACTAATCCTACTTGTTTAACAAGAATAATACTAGGTATTCGTTAACAGAAAATCTTCATTTAGTACAAGATGGTGCTTTCTAGAAAAGATTTGGAATTAACGTTTGAGGAGAATAATAGGGCTATTTTTTTTCGAAGAACCTTTATATACTGAACAATATTTACTTTTTTAGAAAACCAAATTGTCAATTTTATTGAAAATTTACCTGTTGCCGAATTAGCACCAATTATTTATTTATTATATGTATATATAACGTTTGAGTAATAGTTAACTATTTAACGTTACATCGGTACCAATGACCCAATAAGACGCCGCCAAAGGCACCAGACCTTACGCCACTTGGATTTCTTCTGCTAGGTTTATCTCAAAGGATATGTGTACAAAATAATATCAGAGAACATTGAAGACTTTAAAAATAGGATAACTCAAGCCATTAATTATATTTCAAAAGTGAGTTCATTTACTTCGGGAGGTAAATGTTCAATGTTAAGAGCTTTTAATAATAAGAATAAGGTATAAAATATGATACACGCTTTAGAATTAATTTTTCAATGGAATTTAAAAATAATATAATATACAAGGTGTTCTACAAAAATGACGAAGTTGATTTATTTTTTGGCTAAACCGGAAGTGACAGCCACTTATTTTTATAGTTAAATTCTGCATTTACCTGAACCATGTAATTTCCTAAAATTTAAACTTAATATTTTTTTCTGGTGTTGACTAGTAATAACGCAATCCAAATTTTAGATATTTTTAGTTTGCCGTACGCAACACTTATGGGATCACTTGGGTGTCTGTTTGTCTGTCTGTCACTCTCGATTTTCTCCGCCACTGTTTGATATAGAAGGTTGAAATTTGGCACAAATATAGAACTTGGTCGACCAATCGGAGCCGTGTAGTTTTAAATGTTAAATTTTGACTTAAGGGATTAGTTCTCGAGGGTAAAATCGGAAGTGAAAAAAGAATTTCATCGAATATGATGTCGAATAAAAGCTTGTGAAAATATTATATATGATGTAATACTCGCGTATACTTTTCTTGGTTTTATTTTAAAAAATTGGTCAAAAATCGCTGCCTCCCACCCTATCTCGAAAAGTACTGATCAAAAAATTTTGAAAAAATTCTGGAATAGTCTTCATAAAGTGTAGATTAGGCGAAAATTATCACGAGTGCATTAAGATTGATAATTTATCTGGTACATGAAACACTATATTGCTTGACAATATAGTGGAGGTTTTTTTTAATCTACTTTTCAGTACATTACTGCTACCCCATCGTGCGTTGCTATACAGAGACAGAATAATTTTATTTTATTTGTTTATAATTAAAAAAATATTTAGAGCGTAAATATTAGTTTTACACTTTTATTACTAGATTCTATATTGAGCTAGATTGATTTATAAGCTATTACGTAGCTGAGTTACTATAACTATTATACATTAAGACTAAGAAAAAACGTGAAATTACATATTGGATCTTAAGATATATACATTCTGGGACCTAATTTACTTAGCCTAGGTAGTGATTTTATTTTAAAAAATAATCATAGTACGAAACACTGATTGCGCAAGTCCAACCGGTTTTTAATTTATACTGCAGTCAAAAGACTAGACTGTCGCTTCGCCTTTTGTCAAGACGCCAAGCTTGCCTTTGTCGTGTCGTACGCATCACTGGAGCTATTCATTCACCTAACACATCGCGTAACATTACGACTTCTGGAATTGGGCGAATACTTTTACATCTTGCGTCCCCTCTATTGTACGTTATACCCGCCTCTGTCTCAGGTATATATCCTGTAGTATAGCATGTAGTTCGTCGAGACGTTCCATATATTTCATGACCAAAATTGGATTTCAGCGACCGCTTTGTTTGGGAACAGGCGGCCCCGGCGAATTTCTTTACATTCTCGCGTAATTGCGATATGCAGAGTTTTATCACGGCCCTGGCAAGGCTAACGCGATTAGCCGGTGTGATAATTTCACATGGGAAATGCACAATGTAACTATCGTATAACTGGTTTTTGGTATAGTGTGTTTCTATGTATGCGATTTTCATTTGGTTTTGTAAAACCGATTGTTGTTTTTTTAAAATTTAATTTGGAATTTTTTTTTTCATACAGGATTTGAGAAATATATGAGTTTCATATTTTTGTGTTTTATTTGTTGCTGTATTAGCCGATTGGTTGCTTAATTAGAAAAATATTAGACACAGGGTGTCCCAGTATTCCGTGTATATAGAGTTACTGTGGATTTTTGGAATGAAAATATGACCATTTAACTCAACTTACTTTTGGTCCAAAAATTCGTAATTTTTGAGATACAGGGTGTCAAAGTTATACTTTTATTTTAGTTTTTCTTAAGTAGCTTTCTTAATAATTATACTATTTGTACAAAATTCGGTGCTAAGGGGTATTCTGAGATGAGAAATCGAAATCAGCTCATAGTTTTGTTGCAAATTGTAGGGGGCGCCACTTATTGCACTGTGTATACTTTTAAATTGTCATAACTTTTTATACCACTCTGTATTATCATATTCAATTTGCTTGGGTTTGGAGGTCGGAGGAGGAGTCGCTTGTGCGAAGTTTCATTCTATAATTGGCCTCTAAACCCAAGAAAATTGAAAAATAAAAATAAAAAAAAATATACAGGATCAAAGAAAAATATCAAAATCATACATACATATATAGAAGGGGTGAAAAGATGCTTAATATGATCACAGCGAGAAATATATATAGAGATGAACTGTTTTATTGCACTAAAGAATATATCAAAAGAGTCAAGAGGCTAATCAACCAAAAGAATCGAAGAATATTTTTACTTAGATGTAAAACAGACAAACTTATACCAAATATTTTAAATATCAAGAAGTTTCATTCTATAATTGACCTCCAAACCCAAGAAAATTGAAAAATAAATATAAATATATATATATATATATATATATATATATATATATATATATATATATATATATATATATATATATAGACAGTGACTCACAGCTTAAATGATGCAGTCGCTATAAGAAAAGACTAACTGGTCTCAGTGCCTCTTTATTTATTTGGAAAAAATATCTTATTGAAATTAAATTAGTAAAGAGTCTTCTAAAAAAGTATGAATTACTTTTTGTCTTAAATATGCCTTACTTAATTAACAATAAATAATTAATTAAATTATATGCGATTTTTAACGTCACAGCTTAAATGATGCAAAATTCAATATACGAAAATTATTAGAGAAAACAAACTGTAGAATTTGAAATAAGCCTGCTAATATTTGGTCGGGCCTCCCTCATTATCAATAACGGCTTGTAATCTTCTGGACATTGATTCAACTAACTTTCTAGTATACTCCGGGGAAATAGTGTTCCATGCTTCAGTAATTTTTACTTTTAATTCGGTTTTATTTGATATTGGGGCACTATTTACTTTATTTTTTAATGTCAGCCACAAATTTTCAATTACATTTAAGTCTGGTGACTGGGCTGGTATTTTAATAACATTTGGACAGTTATAAAGCAACCAACTGCGGACTCGAAATGACGTGTGCTTTGGATCATTGTCGTGATAGAACTGATAATTGTTTTCAATATCTAATTTTTGGGCACTAGCGACGAGATGCTGCCCTAGTATATCCAAGTACACATATTGGTTCATATTTCCTTCGACGAAATGCATGTTACCTACTTCTGCAGATGACATACAGCCCCATAACATCACTCCACCTCCACCGTGCTTTACCGTAGCTTTCATATTTTTTAATTTTAATTCTTCGTTAGGCTTTCTCCACACTGATATTTTTCCATCGGACCCAAATAAGTTTATTTTGGTCTCATCAGCAAATATTACTGAATTCCAGAAGTTCAAGTCTTTATTGATATACTCTCTGGCAAATTCCAATCTCACGCGTCTATTTCTTTGGCTAATGAAAGGCTTATTTCTAGCAGTTCGACCATGTAAATTATTATTTCGCAAGATCCGTCGAACTGTTTCGGGGTTACACCTTTCCACCTCGGCGCACAACTTTGGCGCACTTTTTTTTGGATTATTTGATACCTCTCTTAAAATCTATCTTTCTTCACGTTCATTGAAGATCTTATTTGGAGCCAACCTTGACTTATTCTCGACTCTGTTTTCATTCCGGTAACGTTCAATGATATGCTGAACAGTTGACGGACATTTATTTACCATTTTGGCTATGTCTCTTTGGCTGTATCCATTCCTGTAGTGAGTAATAATTAAATTTCTCTCAGAAATTGTAGTTCGACGACCCATTCTTAAACAATTTCGTTTTATTGAATGAGAAAATGTCAAACTAAACAGAAAAAAAACAAAAAAACACTAAGAAATCAAAGCAACGCTGCCTTCGTAAATTTCAAAATGCGATAAGTTTTGACCCCTGTTGTTATTTTGCATCATTTAAGCTGTGACGTTAAAATTGCATATGATTTGATTAATTATTTATTGTTAATTAAGTAAGGCATATTTAAGACAAAAAGTAATTCATACTTTTTTAGAAGACTCTTTACTAATTTAATTTCAATAAGTTGTTTTTTCCAAATAAATAAAGAGGCACTGAGACCAGTTAGTCTTTTCTTATAGCGACTGCATCATTTAAGCTGTGAGTCACTGTATATATATATATATATATATATATATATATATATATATATATATATATATATATATATATATACATATATAATATATATATATATATATATATATATATATATATATATATATATATATATATATATATATAGTTAAAGTTTTTTCTTTTTTTCGGGAAATCGATCAACAAGAGGAAACTCATTTGTTGATAATTCCCAACTTCATCAGGAATGTGAAACTCTCATTGTGAAATAATTGAAAATTAGTAAAATGACTGAACAACGTAATCTATAAGAAATATATATAATATTTCGTTGCTGGCCGCCACGAATGAACGGGACAGGGAATTTTTAAGCCGATTGGAAGGGAGATGCCGAACTGCTTATCAGCTCTTAAAGACATAATCTCCTGTTTACTTCGTCAAACGTGCAGCAAAAATAAATGTTTCTTTTTTGGTGCAATATCAAAAAAAGGCAACGTAAAAAGTGTTCTGTTCATATTGTCAGAGTTTGGTGAAAATTATTTTCTGTTACCGTTTACTTGATTAAGCAACAATGGTATTTATGTTGTATGTATCATATCTAATTTTTAACCTGTATCAATATGTTTAATGCATTTCTCGGTATCAAATTGTTGATTTCTGATCAGAAACATCTTGTTTATTATGTATATTTTGCACAGTTGGTTGGTTGCTTTGGTAAAGTAGGTATATAAAAGTTAATCATTCCAAATTCAGGGGGGGCGTGGTGATAATTTTAGATTAAATGTCTCCTTGAGCTAATCTTTCATGTAATTGTCGAAGGGGTTTATTTATCAATATTTTTCTCTAATTGCTTTTGCTACAGAGATAATCTAGGTGAAAAACATTAAGCGATTTACTCAATATATATCACCACTACACCAAACACTTTATTTTTGCACTCGACGCGCGTTTCGCTAACCATGTTAGCTTCATCAGGAGCGATGATTGACTGATAGTTGGTATAGTGGTGATATATACTGAGTAATATCCTATATATATATATATATATATATATATATATATATATATATATATATATATATATATATACGAGGGTTGTGTAAAAAATAAAGTTCCCACATTTTTTTCAGGTGTAAGGCATTTTTTATTTAAACTATAAAATACATCATTGGAAAGCTGAATTTCTTAGCTATTTTTCAACATAATCTCCAGATTTTTCCACTTTTGTTGACGACTAATCCACTTTTGGAATCCCGCTTCAAAGAAGTCCGCCGCCAGTCCGTGGAGGAATTTGGTGACCGCTTCCTGCACTTCTTCATCAGTCTCGAAACGTTGTTCACCCAAGTGTTGCTTTAATTTTGGAAACAAGTGGAAGTCACTCGGTGCAAGATCTGGGCTGTAGGGAGCATGTTCAACGAGATCCCAGCCAAAATTGTCGATTAAATCCTTGGTTTGGCGAGAGACGTGCGGGCGCGCATTGTCGTGGTGCAGTCTAACGCCTTTTGTCAGTCTTCCTCTCCGGCGATTTTGGATGGCTCTTCTGAGTTTTTTCAAGGTCTCACAATAATTTTCCGAATTTATTGTGATCCTTTGAGGCATAAACTCAACAAGCAGGACACCCTTACGGTCCCAAAAGATCGTACCCATCACTTTCCCTGCGGATAGCGTCTGATTGAACTTCTTCGGTTTAGGCGATCCAGTATGGCGCCATTGTCGCGATTGTTGTTTTGTTTCCGGGGTGACGTAATGACACCACGTTTCATCCCCGGTAACAATGGAGTCTAAGCAATCTCCGGTATTCTCGGCGCATTCTCGAAGAAACTCCTAGGCACACTTGACGCGATCGGCTTTGTGGGTTTCTGAAAGCATGTGCGGGACCCACCGCGCACACACCTTGTGATAACGTAACCTTTCAGTCAAAATCGTGTGGATTGTTTTTTCACAAACCTCAGGAACCCGGGCAGCCAGTTCCCGAATCGTTATCCTCCTAGCCTCGAGCAGAATTCGCTTAATCTTCGACACAACTTCGTCGGAGATGTCTGTGCGTCCTTCGGAGAACTCCCTACACCATTTGCGGACGTGTTGAACGCTAATACAAGCTTCCCCATAAACTTCACACAACTGCCTATGAATATCAACCGGTGGTAACTTTTTAGCGTGCAAAAATCGGATTACCGCACGAACTTCGCACCTGGCGGTGACGGCGACCGGGGGTTCCATCGCGGATGGCTGTCAGGCCGGCACTGAACGTCGCAGCGAGTTCTACCAAGGCGGGATCTAGAGTGGGGGAATCAGCGCACACGGCGGTGCTGCCGGATTTCGCCTAGCATCTCACGCGGCGAGTTTACAGCGTTGGGAACCTTATTTCTTACACAACCCTCGTATATATATATATATATATATATATATATATATATATATATATATATATATATATATATATATATATATATATATATATATATATATATATATATATATATATATATATATATATATATATATATATATATATGTATATATATATATATATATATATATATATATATATATATATATATATATATATATATATATATATATATATATATACAGTCCCTGGCCAGATTATTAGACGCACTGTATTTTTTTTTAGTAATTTTATGTTTCTTAAGAGTTTTTATGCAATAATGGTATATTTAAACTACAATATTATTGATTTTTATTTAAAAGAATTGTTGTAGACTACATATTTGTATTTATTTTTAACATATGGCAACACTGTGTTGACAAAGTGATACATGAACGTAAACAAGTACAAACCTGTATCAGTCGCGATCAGAATCGAGTCAGGTACGGACGTGTTTCTGTGGCTTTATGGACTGTGATTGTTTGTTTAACAGTTTTATACTACTCAGTTATTAGTTTATTTTGTATGCAGTGTTTTAAAAAAGTAATTGGACTATTTTCATTATGGGCAGAAAAGGCGATCTTTCACCACGAAAAAAAGTTGAAGTGAAGACCCTTGTGATTGCGAAAACATTTACAAACCGAGAAATATCACGAAGATTGGAGGTTTCTGAATCTAGTGTACGACGCATAAAAAAAAGAAAATTGAGTCAGGGAAGGAATTAAGCCCGAAAAGAAAGAAAAGATGCGGTAGAAAACCAATTTTCACTCCACGGTCAGAGAGATGTTTGAAGAAAATTTGTGTAGAAAACAGATTTGCTACCACAAAGGTAATAAAATCACAACTCTAGGATGCTAGCGTAAATGCTTCTGAGCGCACTGTTCGAAGAAAATTGAAAGAATTAGATTTTAAGGCCTGTCGCCCCGCCAGGAAGCCCAAGTTAACAGCTGCAATGAAAGCAAAGCACCTGAAGTGGGCCAAACAATGGCAAGACAAAGATGTGGACTTCTGGAGATCGGTAAGATACAGCAATTTAATCAATAATTGATACATTATTATCATTTTCAGTTAAATAAAGCAAATAAACATGGAAGTTTATATATTTTTCCTATTTTTGACAGGTCTGCTTCAGTGACGAAAGCATATTCGAAATTTTGCAGAATAAAGCTCAGTATGTGCGTCGTCGTCATGGAGAAAAGTTTCATCCTGATTGTGTCGTCCCGACGGTTAAACATCCCACCAAAGTGATGATTTGGTCAGTCATCAGCGGCAAGGGCACTGGACGTCTGTACGTTGTCAAAGGAATAATGAGGCAAGATCAGTACAAAGAAGTATTACAAAATCGGTTGATTCCGCAGCTCAGAGAATGGTTTCCAAATGGGGAACCATTCACTTTCATGCAAGATGGAGCTCCCTGCCACACTGCTCGGTCTGTTAAAGCTTTTTTGGCAGAAAAAAATATCCCTCTGTTGGATTGGCCCTGATATGAACCCCATTGAAAATGTGTGGGAGCTGATGAAAAGAGAAGTGGCTAAAGATGTGATTACCAACAAAACCCAGCTCCTAGAAAAGATTATTCATGTGTGGAATCATCATCCTCAAATGCAGGAGACAGTACAATCTTGCATTGATAGCATGCCGCGCAGAATTAAAGCTTTGATAGCGGCTAAAGGTGGCTCATCTAAATATTGACTTTTACTAACATTAACTTCACTTTTCTTTAAAACTTAATAAACTTATGCTGTTCTAAATTAATGCTGTTTTATTTATGTCAAATAAATAGGTAATTGATTGGATAATATAAAAATAAAAAACAAATCAATTTAAAATAATAAAACGGTACAATATCACTCGGTAATTAATATTTTACATGAAATCTTGCAGTGCGTCTAATAATTTGGCCAAGGACTGTATATATATATATATATATATATATATATATATATATATATATATATATATATATATATATATATATATATATATATATCCTATATATATATATATCCTATATATATATATATCCCTATATATATATATATATATATATATATATATATATATATATATATATATATATATCATACGTCATAGGCTCCTTTTCTGTTGTCGTGGTCTCCATTCTAATGTTCGCTTGGTCCATCGATCATCGATTCTGTATGCTATATGCAGCCCATTGCCACTTTGTTTCTGCTATGTACTTTATAATATCCTTTAATTTCATTTGTTCACATATTCACTTGTTCCTTTTTCTATGTTTAAATTTTATGCCGATCACCTGTCTTTCATGTGCCGTCTAGGTCCGAGATAGTTTCTGTAAATCGGCTTTATTCAGTATCCATATGTAATTACGGGTAGGATGCACTGGTCGTAAACTTTGACCTTTAACTTATTTGGGATGGCTTTATCTTTGAATATATAACTTAATTTCTCGAATGCGCACCATCCAAGTTTGATTCTTCCTGAAATTTAATCTGAGTCTCTCGTCTTAGTAATTTTTTGCCCAAGATACACATAATTCTTAAAAATCTCGAGGGCTGTTCCTTCCAAATTTATAACTATGTTATTATTAGTATTGGTTAATACTTTTGTCTTACTTTTATTCATCTTAAGACCAGTTATCTTTGAGTGATATTTTCATTATGGGTAGAAAAGGCGATCTTTCACCACGAAAAAAAGTTGAAGTGAAGACCCTTGTGATTGCGAAAACATTTACAAACCGAGAAATATCACGAAGATTGGAGGTTTCTGAATCTAGTGTACGACGCATAAAAAAGAAAATTGAGTCAGGGAAGGAATTAAGCCCGAAAAGAAAGAAAAGATGCGGTAGAAAACCAATTTTCACTCCACGGTCAGAGAGATGTTTGAAGAAAATTTGTGTAGAAAACAGATTTGCTACCACAAAGGTAATAAAATCACAACTCTAGGATGCTAGCGTAAATGCTTCTGAGCGCACTGTTCGAAGAAAATTGAAAGAATTAGATTTTAAGGCCTGTCGCCCCGCCAGGAAGCCCAAGTTAACAGCTGCAATGAAAGCAAAGCACCTGAAGTGGGCCAAACAATGGCAAGACAAAGATGTGGACTTCTGGAGATCGGTAAGATACAGCAATTTAATCAATAATTGATACATTATTATCATTTTCAGTTAAATAAAGCAAATAAACATGGAAGTTTATATATTTTTCCTATTTTTGACAGGTCTGCTTCAGTGACGAAAGCATATTCGAAATTTTGCAGAATAAAGCTCAGTATGTGCGTCGTCGTCATGGAGAAAAGTTTCATCCTGATTGTGTCGTCCCGACGGTTAAACATCCCACCAAAGTGATGATTTGGTCAGTCATCAGCGGCAAGGGCACTGGACGTCTGTACGTTGTCAAAGGAATAATGAGGCAAGATCAGTACAAAGAAGTATTACAAAATCGGTTGATTCCGCAGCTCAGAGAATGGTTTCCAAATGGGGAACCATTCACTTTCATGCAAGATGGAGCTCCCTGCCACACTGCTCGGTCTGTTAAAGCTTTTTTGGCAGAAAAAAAATATCCCTCTGTTGGATTGGCCCTGATATGAACCCCATTGAAAATGTGTGGGAGCTGATGAAAAGAGAAGTGGCTAAAGATGTGATTACCAACAAAACCCAGCTCCTAGAAAAGATTATTCATGTGTGGAATCATCATCCTCAAATGCAGGAGACAGTACAATCTTGCATTGATAGCATGCCGCGCAGAATTAAAGCTTTGATAGCGGCTAAAGGTGGCTCAACTAAATATTGACTTTTACTAACATTAATTTCACTTTTCTTTAAAACTTAATAAGCTTATGCTTTTCTAAATTAATGCTGTTTTATTTATGTCAAATAAATAAGTAATTGATTGGATAATATAAAAAAAAAAACAAATCAATTTAAAATAATAAAACGGTACAATATCACTCGGTAATTAATATTTTACATGAAATCTTGCAGTGCGTCTAATAATTTGGCCAAGGACTGTATATATATATATATATATATATATATATATATATATATATATATATATATATATATATATATATATATATATCCTATATATATATATATCCTATATATATATATATATCCTATATATATATATATATATATATATATATATATATATATATATCATACGTCATAGGCTCCTTTTCTGTTGTCGTGGTCTCCATTCTAATGTTCGCTTGGTCCATCGATCATCGATTCTGTATGCTATATGCAGCCCATTGCCACTTTGTTTCTGCTATGTACTTTATAATATCCTTTAATTTCATTTGTTCACATATTCACTTGTTCCTTTTTCTATGTTTAAATTTTATGCCGATCACCTGTCTTTCATGTGCCGTCTAGGTCCGAGATAGTTTCTGTAAATCGGCTTTATTCAGTATCCATATGTAATTACGGGTAGGATGCACTGGTCGTAAACTTTGACCTTTAACTTATTTGGGATGGCTTTATCTTTGAATATATAACTTAATTTCTCGAATGCGCACCATCCAAGTTTGATTCTTCCTGAAATTTAATCTGAGTCTCTCGTCTTAGTAATTTTTTGCCCAAGATACACATAATTCTTAAAAATCTCGAGGGCTGTTCCTTCCAAATTTATAACTATGTTATTATTAGTATTGGTTAATACTTTTGTCTTACTTTTATTCATCTTAAGACCAGTTATCTTTGAGTGATAATTTAACTCATTTATCATTTCTTATATATATATATATATATATATATATATATATATATATATATATATATATATATATATATATGAAACTCGTTTAATTTATTTAAAGCCATAAACTCATGTATTCAGAGGATCTGTAGGAAAATAGTAATAAATGGCACTTTACTGTCCCTAATAAAAAAATCAGCATTGAAAATTTATGATTTTTCAGTATATATCCCACTAGTTGTAATTAATAGACACATCAAAAACAATTGTAGCCAATTTTGGTAATAACTTGGACTATGACAATATTTATTATATATTTTTACTTTGTTCTCTTTCATAACAAACTTAAGAAATTTTACCTATTTCATCTAAAAAGAAGCTACAAAATATCATCAGATATGTTCGACTAAAACTCACAACATTCCTTACCTTTACTTCACCATTATACTCTATCTACTCTAAGTAATATACTAAGAGGTAAAAATAAAATTGGAACTGTTTTTCGCAAACGACTTTGCTAATATAATACATAAACCGTTCAGCGAGTAAAAAATATATAGGCAACTGGGTATATGAATCGTATAGGTAAAAATTCCGCACAATCAATTTCCGTTAGTTCAATTACAAAAATTCATCGTAACTAGATATCTGGTTTTTAATTATCAGTCTGAAAATCTACTTGAAAACTGCAAACAAAAAAAGTCTTTACTGAATATTTTCCGTTTGGCAGCCTAAACCACTTTCCTAGTTGTTTTAAAGATGAACCCCTTTTTTATTTGAATTTATATTACACGACAGTTATTACAAACTTCTTCACCAAACACTAACCATCATCACGAGTGATCACTGACTCTTAAAGTCAATTTTCGCTTCTGATGACGCTAATATCAACCGTTCGTTGAGTGCAAAAATGACACATAGGCTGAAAAGTTGTTGGTCTGACACATAGATGTCGCCCATTTGAAAAAATCCATAAGATTTTTAGAAAGTACCAACGTTCAAGTTACAGTGGTTTTAGTGACGCTACTTTTGATATTTTCAAATCAATGGAAAAAATCGAATTTCGTGTGTTGATTAAACACTGTTTTTTGATGAGAAAAAACACCGTTCAAGCAAAGCAATGGCTTGATAAGTGTCATGGGGATTCTGCCTCTGGAAAATCACTCATCATTTACTGGTATGTTGAATTTAAACGCGGTCGTACAGATACAAATGGAAAATATAAAACAATCCATAAAATGGTTTTAAATGACCGTAAAGTGAAATTGCGTGAAACAGCTGACATCCTAAAGATATTAAAAGAACGTGTTAGTCATATTTTGCATGAATATTTGGGCAAGAGAAAGCTCTGTTCCAAATGGGTACCGCGTTTGCTCACAGTGGACCAAAAACAATAACGGATTGATGATTCTGAGCGCTGTTTGGACCTATTTAAGCGCAATAAAAAGGATCTTTATCATGCGATATGTGACAATGAATTAAACACTACACACCGAAATCAAATCAGCCGTTAGTTGAGTGGACAGCAGCCGGTGGAAGCCGCCCGAAGCGACCAAAGATACAACAGTTGGCTGGGAAAGTTTAGGCCTCTGTATTTTGGGATGCGCATGGAATAATTTTCATTGTCTATGATGAGAAGGGAAAAATCATCAATAGCGAATATTATATATTATATGATTATCTCCTTATTTGTATTCCCTTCATTAGTCCTCTCTCCGTATCCTTTATCTTTGCCAGGTTCGCCGTCAATCGACCCATCTCTCCCTTTTTTTCTCAATTTTTTGACTTGATGGTCGTAATATTCTTTGTTTGTTCTTTTAGATTTTCTTCCTTAATGTCCCATTTATATGCTCTTCCTTCAATTATGATTTTTTGATATCCTATTTTCACTCTTTTTCAATTCTTTCTCTCGTTCTCTGCTATATGTTTCAATTTCTTTTGAATTTCCCGTTCGTCTTCTATTAAATCGTTGTTTTTATAAACTCTCTCTCTTAGATTTCTCAGTTTGTTTTTATTTTTTATCACAGCTTCTTTATCTCCCGTGTTTTCAAGTTCTATCTTGTATATAGACGCTCCTATTTTTATCACATCCTTAAACTGTCCTTTTGTGTCCATACTCCTCTCCATAAAATGTTCTACGCCCATTTTAAGACCTGGTTGGCTGTTCGCTTCAAATCGCATTTCATTACAATTATTAATTGTAATATTACAATAATATTACAATATTATTCCTTACGTTGTCTTTTTCCAGTCTACTCATCTTCAAAACCATAATTCTCATGTTTTCTCTAATTATCTTATTTTCCTCTTTCAATACTTCATTCTCCTTTCTTAGTTCCTTCAACTCTTGTTGGTATCTCTTCTGATCTTGTTTTATTTCTTTTATATCTGATATTAGCTCCCTGATCATTTCTATTAAATTGTCTCTTATCTACTCTTTCGTTTTTTCTCTTTCTGTGGTGTTCTTATCAGCTTTTACTCTTCCTGGTACTTCTTTTTCTTCGATTCTTCCTCTTTTCGAGTCTCCTGATGTATAATCATCGCTATGCATTATTCTTTCTGTTATAAAAGCTTTACGTGTGCTCCTGGTATATTTCATTTTCAAACACGAGATAAAAAAAAAAAACTGTTGTTTATACTTCTTATCACCGTTCGCCGATGGTTCGCTCACCTTATACGCAGTAAAACGATCAAGGTCGTCGTTTATCGTTTCGTTAGCTTCATACAATTTTACAGAATTATTCTCATAAACCTATAAATTTTTTACTTATTCTCTCTCTTAATTCTAACACTACACTCTGCTTTATTTCTAGTCCCTCTCGTTTGCAATCGGCAAAATAATTAAATAGATCGAAACACTACCGTAATAATGCTCGTTGAACGAGTTGACCATTACCGGACGTTCGATTCACATGCACACACTTCGCATCCGAAACTCAACTCCACCCTTATACATATATATATATATATATATATATATATATATATATATATATATATATATATATATATATATATATATATATATATATATATATGTATACTACATCAATAAAGCGCATAAGAGGCTAGATTTCACATTATTATTCAGGTTGAAATGAATCCTATTTTACGTTTCCATGGAATTGTATTAACCAGTTATCTTGTTTTAATGACTTCACAACCATTAATTATGAACTCAGGTGGCATACCTCAATCAACAGGGAATTTTTCTAGGAATTTAAAATAGGAAGTAAAACACATTTTCTATTTAAAACAATACGGCTGATATAACTTGTATTTAAACACAAAAGTAATTTTAAAGTTTGACCTTACTAAAAATTACAACTTGTTTACTTCCAATATTTTACAGTTTTTAAATCCTTTTCAAAATTACGAAGTAGGTACTAAAAATTTTAACTAAAAACATACGTGCAAACATGACTGATATGATAGAAGAAACTCATAATACTATAAATAAGATACCCAAATTAATTAGGTACATTTAAAATAAATACCTGAAAATTTAGTTTCAAATTCAAACTATTTCCCGGTCCTTTTTTTGTGTGGTACCACCAACCCTAAGGGAACAAAATTACCACTTCATGTAATACTGCTAGTCACATAACCTCAAAATACAGTCTCAAACAAGCTACATAAATCATTTTCTCAACTTTGAGTAACTGTGACCGACTAAATGTATAAACCAAAGAACATATTGGAGAACACCAGGTCACGAACGATAAAAACGGAGCGGAAATTTATCTCTTTTTTTTGGGATAAGAAGTCCTTCACTCGGTCGCTACAACATCTCACCGATTCGCATTTCACTTCATTGAAGGACGTCAAAAAAGCATAACTGAATTCATCAACTTGAAACCATTATCTTTTTAGTGTTCCGGCATAATATAGTATTCTGATAGAAGTTTCGTTCAAATATTTACTCAAAACCCTTATACTATAACACACTGAGTTTAATTTCTTACATAATTGGGTTATTTGATATGACCAGTCCAAATGTTCATTTATGTAAATTCCCAAAAATTTAGCATGTTGGTTAAGTTTTGACTTAATTCGAAAGTGAAAATTTTTTTTACCAGGTCATCGAATGGGGTGTCAAATGAAAGCTTGTTAAAACACTCCACAAGGTGTAGATTGAACAAAAATTATCACGAATGCATTACCTTTGATAATTTATCTGTTATATAAAAAACAAAAATTTTAAGGTCATCAGTTTTCATCAAATATCCAAAATAAACTATTTTGAAAGCTCATTTGGGATGCGTTTTGTGAAGTCTAAAAAAACTATGAAAAAAATATAAAAACTCTGTCCCTTGCCATTCAGTACATGGCGACTGCACCAAGATAAAATAATTTTATTTTATTTGTTTATAATTAAACACATATTTAGGTGGTAAATATTTGTCTTACGCTTTTATTACTAGATTCTAGATTAAGCTAGATTGAATTATTGGTTATTAGATAGCTGAGATGCTATAACTATTATACGTTATTGACTAAGAAAAAACCCAATGGATCTTAAGATTTATACATGTCAGGGACTTAATGAACTTAGCCGAGGTGAGGATTTTATTTTATTTTAAAAGCAATTACTGCTCGGAATACTAATTGTGCAGGTCCAACTTGCGCTAGGCTCGTTTTTTTAGAAGAAATCTATCAGCAGCCTGAAAAGTGAATATTTTTTCTCGATGAGGTAGTATTGTGCAATATTTTGTTAAATGTGTAACGGATTAATTTTTACACCTACCTAATAAAATGTAGTTACCTCTAACTGCACACAAACTCTTTAGAGACTAAAAAAAGATACTGAACTGAAACAAATACCACACCATCGATTTCAGATAACTTAAATGCTAAAACCCATTGACGCTAAATATATTTTTGTTTCTAATTATCAGACTGAAAATCTACCTGAAAACTGCATTAAGCTACCCGATGCAAAAACATTCTGTCTAAAAAAATTCATTAATGAATATTTCCCATGGGGCAAAATTAATACTATTTTAGAGTTTTCAATTTTTCCCAGAAACTTTTTAAAATTATTTCGTTGAAAAAGTTATTCTGTAACGATGCCTAGTTTTTAGTGTTCCGTACGGAACCCTTCTGAGATTACTACAGTATCCTTTCGCCTGTCTGTTTGTCTGTCTGTCCTACCTGATTTTCTCTGAAATTTGGAATTGATGGCCCAATCAGAGCCGTGTAGTGTTGAAGGTTATATTTTGATTTAAGGGGGTGAAATCAGAAGTGACATTTTCCTTTTAAGGTTATCGAGTGGAGTCTCAAATAAAAGGTTGTGAAAACACTAGGTTAAAAATATATATAAAATGATACTCATACAAACTTTTCTTCATATTATTTGAAAAAAATTGCAAGAACTCGCTCTCTCCGCACCCTATTTCTAAGACTACTAATCATTGCGGGTGGGGGAGCGGGTACGGGAGCGGTAACGGTCGCTCTGGCGGGCGAGGTGGCGGTAGCGTGAGTGTTGCATGGCGCGATAGCTGTAGCGACGGCGGGAGCGGTAGCGAGCAGAGCAGGGGGCGCGGTGGTAGGCGCGGTAGCGGGTGCAGGCCCTGGAGTGATAGCGCGCGCAATGTCTGTACCGGGCGCAAGGGCGGGAGCGGGCGGTGTGGCGGGAATGTTGGCGGATGCGGTAGCCTATAAATACACATAAAAAAAATTATACATTTTAATATATAAAAAACAGTATATTTAAAAAAACATGTTGACCAAAAAAATTACCAAAATAATTATTCACTATGAAGAATTCTATGTCTCTTGGTCCGCACCCGAGCTCCATTCCTCGGCTTCCTTTGCAGATTCCTCCGCGAATTTCTCTTCTTCTTCGGAACTTTCGTCGTTATTAATGGGTGCAGCAGAAACAAGCATTTGTATTGCTTCTTTACTAAACGACATAGATCTTTTTTTGGGTTTTGGCCCTATACCAGATTTTAATGGATCTGAGCTGAAGTATCCTCGGATCCTAGAACAAAATAAAAACTGTTTAAATTAACAAAAGAAATAAATACAAAATACCACGTGGTTTTCACAGTCTGATTTAAAGACCATGAAAACCTCGATTTCGCAGGAAATCACGGCTAATATTGATATATTTGATTAGTGCAAATACTCCTTTTTCTAAAGAGTTGATTGGTCCGTTACTTTGTGACAGTATATTTTAACAATAAAATTACTTAATTACTTTATTACCTGAGACTAAATATATTTTTGTAAAGATTTACAACTCCGTACTATACTATGAAATCGCGATAATGTAAATCTTTACAAAAATATATTTAGTGTCAGTTAACGGAGTAATTAGATACATAAAAATGATCAATATGTATTTTAATCTATCCAAATCCATCACAATTTGCTTCAAGATAAACTCCAAAAAAGAAAAATCACTTTTTTAAATATCTGTTTTGTAACGAATGCCGAGAAGAGAAACAAACACTTAGAGTGACGATCAAATTCCGACTGGGACTCCAGCGCGCGCGCTTTCAAATGGGCAACATAAGGGGTCGCCTATTGTTCTATGCCTATTCAACATTGTTACGTAGCAATTTTTTTCTACCTGGGACAAGTTTTAGGAAATCGATTTATGGCCGCCTAAAGTCCGTTTGTTTGGAGTTGATAGCACACAACATGGGTAATAAACATTACAATGTCATAAACCATAAGCGTCCAAAATTTCTCTACCAATTATTTATATTTTTACTTTTAATCACCTTTATTTTCTATCTCTATACAACAGTGCAACCATTTTCTAAAAAATATTTTATTACATACCTACTAAACTTTACAATAAGCTATATAAATCAACGCATTTCAAAGTTTATTTTAATGAGTAAATAATGAAACTAAAAAATCATATTTGTATGATAAAGGCCTAAACGAGTCCAATTAAGGAGGTTGAGGTGGGATAGTCCCAATCCAAAGTTTTTGAATGTTATCATTTAGAAATACTTTGTATTAAATAAAAAAAAAGACTAACGATGGTTATTATTATGATAATAAATTCATTATCGAAAGATTTTAGGTCTTCCATATTGTTTATTTAATTTTATTAAATAATTTAAAATGTTTGGATTAACTTTTGGATGTCTTGCCCAAACTTATAGAAAAAAAAATATGGAAAATAAAAATTAATCATATTTTATAATTTTTAAAAAATTATTAAAGCAAATACTATGAAGAAAATAAAAGAATAAAAAAATATTTTAATAGTTTAAAAAATAGGTAATTAATAAAAAATTATAATTAAAAATCTTAAAATTCCGGTGTCTCGAAGCGGCAACGCTGTAACGTAATTTACTGTTGGCTCTACTGATATGCTTGTATATAGATATATAAGCATATAAGCTATGTTTTTCCTAGAGTTCGTGATATTCAGCAATACGTGAAGAAAAATCTGAATTTAAATTATCTTTGGTTTAAATATACACCATTACATTAAACATCTGAAATGAAACAAGAGAATAGGCTGCTAGTTCTGTGTTTTCTTATAAATTTAAATTATATTCCCCTATTTCCATGCAGACAGGGTTTGAATATTTTATTTTTATGAATATGTTAAGTTAGTTATATGTTAAGAGGTAATTTGTGGGAATGTTGATCGGAGGCGGAGGCAAAAATATCTGCCTCTTCGGAGGCATTTTAGCGTAGAATTCACAACTAACGGAGAACTAAAAGTAAAATCAGAAATGCATACCATGAGTTCTGACTTCAAAAATCAATACCAGCTGTCTACCCTGAATTGTGGGTAAGAGTATAGAAATTTTTAATTGCTTTTCCTTCGTCATATTTAGCTGAGCGTCGCACAGTGGGGAAAAACGAAAAATCGTGTTTCAAAATTGTCTAGAGCCTTCAATTTTGGTTCGATTTAGGCGATTTTTTTTAAAAATTGAAGCTTATTAAATTCCGAACAAAGTTGCCGGAGCCGATTTTGCAATTAAACTTTTGTTTCAAAATGGCGGACGTCTTCAAAATGGCGGTTTCTGATTATATATCGACTGAGACACAGAAAACGCTTACAGTTTCAAACCAAGTTGTGCTAAAATGCGTGTATGTATGTTTTTTTATGTCGCAGAAAATATATCTAATATCACAGTTACAAGATTAATAATAATGAACCCAAAATGGCTGCCATGAACAATAAAAGTATTATAAATATGAATAAAACGTACCATTATTATTTTATATCCATAACATTTGCATAAATAATTTCTTTAAGGTTGTTAATTATAAATATGTTTCAACAATTGACTTAAAATGACAAATCAAGTATGGCGGACGCCAAAATTGAATCGAGCAAGAAATTTTCTCTGTGGCATTTAGACTGTGGCAGTCAGATCATTCAAGTTATTCAAGTTTAGTTGCGGGATTTAAATTTTCATGCAGTTATTGCTAGAATATTGCTGCTGTAAATTTTAAGTATCGTAGACAATTTTCTAGCAGATACAAAAAACACCGATACACGCAGAAAAAGACAGCTCACACAGCTAGAAAATGGCTACAACAGCTGAAACGTTTTGTTAAAATAGGGACAGCTAAATATTTTATGTAAGAGTAAGTTAAGGTTAGACATATTTATTTTCTTATTTTTCTAGTCTATTCCTATAATTCAGTAGTTCTGTATATGTACTAAAGGGTTTTTCTCGTTAATAAAGATTATTGTTACTCTTACAAAATACACGCAGAGAAATGCTAAAATAGGGACAGTTAAATATTTTGCTGCATTAGCCACTGTTTAGCAACAGCAGCCACTTTTTTGCTACAACAGCAAACAATGTGGCTAGTGCAGCGTGCGTGGAGAATATTCCAGAATGTTTTCAAAATTTTTTGATAAGTACTTTTCGACATAAGGTGCGATTTTTTAAAAATTATACAATAATATATAAAAGTGAGCCCAAGTATTACATTATATATATATATATATATATATATATATATATATATATATATATATATATATATATATATATATAAATATATATATATATATTTACTCGTGTTTTCACAAGCTTTTCATTTGACACCACACTCGATGACTTAGTAAAAAATTTTTTTTTTCACTTCCGATTTCACCGCCCAAAACTAACCCCTTAAGTCAAAATTTAACTTTCAAAACTCCACGGCTCTAATAAGGCCATCAATTCCTACATTATTACCAAATTTCAACTTTCTATGATAAATAGTTTCGGAGAAAATCGGGGTGTGACAGACAAACAGACAGACAGACACCGAAGTCATCTTATAAGTGTTCCGTACGCAACACTAAAAAAGAATTAATGAGATAGTTGAGGCTGGTGGAGTTTTAACAATTTGTTAATGTCGGGTTCCAATTTCGATACCATTAATCGCCACGTTCAGTGATGTGTAGTCTGTTCCTTTTCTTAGACAGTAAATTAGCTACTGCACTGAACCGACGCACAGTGGGGAAAAAACGAAAAATCGTGTTTCAAAACGTCCGAACACTTAATTAGACACCCACTGGAAGGCGTAAGAGAGGAAGACCGAGGAAAAGCTGGAGAGAAGGGATAGACCGCGAAGTAAGAGTAAGACAACTGGGGGAGGACCTGCGGCAAGACAGAGACGAGTGGAGACTAGGAATCGGAAGACGTTTTAACCAGATATATATATATATATATATATATATATATATATATATATATATATATATATATATATATATATATATATATATATATGTACATATATAAAAATGTGCATACAGAACAAGCTAACAAGTTGAAACATGTCATGCAGCTTAGTTACAGACGTACCTACTGCCACCTATCAGCCCCAGTTGATACTATTTGGTGTTCTTACCACATATCGTTAGTCTGGGAGGATTTGGATCGCATCAAGTATTAATTAGGTTTGGTGATGGAAGCCACTTAGGGTTAGATCGGACTCTGGGACCTTTTGATCTATTTGTGTTTCAAATATTATAATAATGGATTGATGATAAAAAAAATAAGTGAAGTCTAGGATTAGTTTGACAGATCTGAAGGTTTAAACTGGTTTAATGTGTAGTTAATTTAAATAGTTAATACTATTTGGACTTAATGTATCCTAATCTAATTTCTGTCATGAATAATGATAATTAATGTGACAGTAGACAAATCGTATTACAAATAATTCTGTTCTAAGCAATTCGCCCCCTAACTTCGCGGTTTTATGAATTCTTGTTAAGCATTACACAGTCAATAGTATATTAAATAGAAAGGTGTTTAATGCCCATAAATTAATAAAAAGAGAGAGAGGCTTAGCGACTCAGAGAGTTATGATTACACAGCCACATACAAAAAAAGTTCATTACCTTGAACTAAAACCTAGTGTATTTTTCGACGCTGAATTCGAGTCCGTATTTAAAAAATATCCCTTGAAATGGAGTAAAACTATAGTAATAATGTAATGACTCATAATGAAGTGTAAATTTATAGTCTAAAGAAGATAACATATATTCAAACCACATCAAACTAAAGCTATTAATTAAACCAAAATCCTTCCTTATAGGGGGTGAAAAGTACTGCTAAAACTCAAATAACGCACGTGAGGTTAAATAACATGTAGAAAGGACGAATTCTTGTAGCTCTTGGAGCAAAGTATCTGAATCAAGTGTAACCACCAGATGTTAGTCTTAAAGGATTGAGACTCACCTTTATACGGAGTAAAAACCACCCTCACCTACGGAGGTATCTCATAAATTTCAATCACGACGAAAAAGGTTCGATCATTTGTAGTTTTAGGCAGGGTGAGCAAATATGGAGTAGATACGCTTGAACCACCGATACACCACTATAAACTATCCTTAGCGGGTGGAAGAAACTACCCCTACACTTTAATGATGCACATCGATGTTATTGAAATTTGGAAAGGAGTATTTTTATGTTATTGTGCCAAACATTCAAGACAACTAAATCATCTTTCTAATAAGGTCGAAAATTATCCCTAAGAGGCGGAATTACCCCATGGGATTGATGGATCTTAGAAGTTCTAGCATCTGAGAAAAAATACAGGCTTTCATAGTCTCAGGCAGGATGGACAAATACAGAGTTAATTCGTTCCAACCGCCGACACAGTACTAAAGTCCACCACTAAAGGGTCGTAAAAACTACCCCTACGCTCAACTATTTGAATCCAGAAAAAAAACATACATTTTTGAAGCTCATTGTGCCAAGTATACCTCTGATACGACGCGACAACCAGTCAATCCTCTTAATGACGTTAAAACTCAACCCTACGCAGAGTAAAACCTACCCACTTTAATGGAGGGATCTCATGAGATCTAACAACTGGGAACAATCTTCAAGCTTTTGTAGCTTTAGGGTGGGAAGATAAAGAATGATAAGGTTCCAACCGCTGAGATAGAACTAGAGAGTACCCCTAGAGGGTTTGTAAAAACTACCCTTATACTCAAATGATGTACCTGAGTGCTATTAAAGCTAAATAAGTATCAACAAATTCTACTCCCTCAATTTATACTTTCAACTATCCATTTAATTTATTCTCGCATTTTTTAACCCCGATCCCTCGTTTTTCTTTAATTATTCAGTCTTCTGATACTTCCCCACATTAGGCATCACCTATTTTTACCCCCCCCCGTCTATTTTATCCCCTTGTCCATTTTACTTCTCTTAATGTCTGAGACTACGAAAGCCTGTATTTTTTTCTCAGATGCTAGAACTTCTCAGATCGGTCAATCCGAGAGCGTAGTTCCTCCCCTCCTAGGGATGATGTTTGACTTTTTTAAACAGATGATCTAGTTGTCTTCAATGTTTGGCACAAGGAGATAAAAGTACTTGATCCTTTCCAAACTTCAATAACATCCATGTGCATCATTAGAGCGTAAGGGTAGTTTCAGCCGCCCTCTAAGAGTAGTTTATAGTCATGCATCGGTGGTTCAAGCGAATCTACTCCATATTTGTTCACGCTGCCTGAAACTACAAATGCCTGAACGGTTTTCGTCGTTATTGAAACTTATGAGATATCTCCGTAAGCAGGGGTGGTTTTTACACCCTATAAGTGTGAGTGTCAACCCTTTAAAAGTAATATCTGGTTGTCACACACTAGATTCAGATATTTTGTCCTAAGAGCTACAAGAATTTGTCCTTTGTACATGTTATTTAAACTCACGTGCGTTATTTTTGTTTTAACGGTACTTTTCACCCCTGTAAGGGTAGATTTTGGTTTAATTAATAAAAATAGCTTGTTGTGGTTTGCATGCATATTTTCTTCTCTAAACTATAAAATATCTACCATTTTTCACACTTCATTACGAGTCATTACATTATTACTATAGTTTTACCTCATTTCAAGGGATGTTTTGGCCAAAAAAAGACACGATAAATCGTTTTGCGGATTCGAATTCAGCGTTGAAAAATATACTAGAGTATTTTGGTTCCCGGTAATAAACTTTTTTTTTATGGGGCTGTCTTATCGATAACTTTTTCTATTGTATCAACGGACATTCACACAAGGCAACTTAGGGCGTGTTTCGATCTATTGGATTTGATCAGTAGATGTAGGCTAGGCAAAAATATGTACGTTTAATTTTTAAATATCCTGTAAGTAAATCAAGTATCTTTTGTTTGTTTTAAGATAGCAAATAAGTAGATTATTCTATTTGTACATAAAGAAAAATGACTTTTAAATCGCAGTTTCTCTTTTATTCCAAAGTACCTTTTTAAACTTTCCCAACGCTATAAAGTATCCAATATCGAGCACAAAAATCTCCACTCTTGAAATATTTAGGCTTTAAAAGCCAACATAATCGACTATTAAGGTGGACAGAGCCCGAGGCCTCAAAAATAGATACGATACCGAACCTCTATTCAAGCGATGTTTGGCCAGCGGTTTATCAGACACTCTTAAGGGCAATTGAGGTTTGTGCAGTCTTTTGTAAGCTTAGATTCTTTCTATTGTTATTTTAAATTGTATTAGAGAGTGTTGTAATTTAAACTAAAAATAACTGGAAATATTGAGATGGGTACATTTGAATCATCCATGCACACACTACACCTCTGGATAATATTAAAGAATACTATAAAGCTCATTTTTGCATATTCTATGTTAAATTTCTTCAATGTTTATAAAACGACAACTAAATTTTTATTTATGTTTTAAAATTTAAATATTAAATCACAATTAATTGCGTCGATTTGTGCTATTGAAGTAAATTCTTTGAAAAATTTACTTTAATTATAGAACACGCATGATAAGTTCAAATTAGCAGAAAATGTATAATTCCTCACTGAGTTTTTTCATAAAATGTTATATATTATATATATATATATATATATATATATATATATATATATATACATATATATATATATATATATATATATATATATATATATATATATATATATATATATATATATATATATATATGCTAGCCGGTCCCGCGGCTCCGCTCGCGTGGACTTGATTCACCACTATTGTCACTGCTTATTCCTTATGTTACCCAACGTAATAAAATATCTCCCATTATTTCCCCTTATTTTTCAATATTTGTCCTTATTTCCCATTATCTATACATAATTTTCATTATCTAGGCTTATCTCTGCTCATCTCCCATTATTTCTCCTTATCTCTCATTATTTCTCCTTATCTTCCATTATCTCACCTTATCTCCCATTATCTAGGCTTATCTCGGCTTATCTCTCAATATTTCTCCTTATCTCCCATTATTTCTCCCTATCTCCCATTATCTCACCATAACTCCCATTATCTAGACTTACCTCTGCTTATCTCCCATTATTTATATTTATCTCCCATTTTCTCACCTTATCTCCCATTATCTAGGCTTATATCGAATTATATAGAACATATGTATAAATTTATAAAAACACGTAAATCGGATAAGTGGTTCTCAAGTGATAAGCGCACTAACGGACAGACAGACAGACAGAGAGACGTTGCATTTTATATATATTCTAGATAGAAGATTATAGATAACCTGGCCAGAGAACAAATGTATGAATTAAAAAAAAAAACACGTAACTCGGATAAGAGGTTCTCGAGTGATAAGCGCACTAACGGACAGACACACAGACGAGAGACGTTGCATTTTATATATATTATATTCTTTGCTACATGATATTGTTCCATATTTAATGCTTTAGGCAGTGTATTGCAAGAGAACGTGCTAGCGGCAAACTTTTCTCTGACTTGATTCACTATTATCGTCACTGCTTATTCCTTATGTCACCTAACGTAATAAAATATATCCTATAACCTGGCCAGAGAACATATGTATGTTTAACAAAAAAAACACGTAAATCGGATAAGTGGTTCTCTAGTGATAAGCGCACTAACGGACAGACAGACAGACAGAGAGACGTTGCATTTTATATATATTATAGATATTCTTTGCTACATGATATTGTTCCATATTTAAAGGTTTAGCATGTTTAAAAAAAAAGCACGTAAATCGGATAAGAGGTTCTCCAGTGATAAGCGCACAAACGGACAAACAGATAGAGATACGTTGTATTTTATATATATTATAGATGTAATAAAATATATATCTATAACCTGGTCAGAGAACATATGTATGAATTTAAAAAATCACGTAAATCGGATAAGTGGATCTCGAAGAATAAGCGCACTAACGGACAGACAGATAGACAGAGAGACGTTGCATTTTATATATATTATAGATATAGAGTATTATTATTATTATTATATAACCTGGCCAAAGAATATATGTACGAATTAAAAAAAAAAAAAACACATAAATCGGATAAGTGGTTTTCGCGTGATAAACGCACTAATGGACAGACAGACAGACAGAGACATTGCATTTTATATATATTATAGTTTATAGATTATAGATATTCTCTGCTACATAATATTGTTCCATATTTAATGGTTTAGGCTGTGTATTGCAAGGGGACGCGCTAGCGGCAAACTTTTTTCCGACTTCATTCCCTATTTTACGTCACTACTCATTCCTTATGCTACCTATCGTAATAAAATATAGCCTATAACCTGGCCAGAGAACATATGTATGTTTTAAAAAAAAAAGTACGTAAATCGGATAAGTGGTTCTCCAGTGATAAGCGCACTAACGGACAGACAGACAGAGAGACGTTGCATTTTATATATTATATATATATATATATATATATATATATATATATATATATATATACATATACATATACATATATACATACATATATACATATATACATACGAGTATATATATATATATATATATATATATATATATATATATATATATATATATATATATATGACACAGTAAAATTCTTGGCTCAGTTCGTCTAACAATGAATTTGTACGACGCACAGTGGAGCCATTTGCCCGATTCGCGGCAAAAAATTATATTACTTCTTAAATATGCAATGACTGACATAAACTATTTGTGTGGCATTATAATAATTAAAAATAATATATTTGTGTAAAATTTACATAATAAGTTGTCATTATCTTTTTAATAAATAATGAGTAATGGTTAAAACTATTCGATTGTTATTCATGATCATATACATAACAATATATATATATATATATATATATATATATATATATATATATATATATATATATATATATATATATATATATATAAGTTTATAATAATATATTTTACTTACCTTATTATACAGAGTGATTTTTAATTGTTTAATAATGCTGCAAAGTTACAAATGTAAGAGGACTATCAACGTCAAATTGTTTTAACCCTAAAGCTTCAACCGTTCGTTATAACCAAACGCATAATATTTGTGAGTCGGTCACTGAAACGATTACCATGGTAACAAAACAGATACGCAATTCCTTAGATGGAAAGAACAATCGAAAGATTGCATAATAATCACTTGTTTCATGCTTAGACGACATATGACGTAAAGACATTATATAGTTCAGCGATAATTCAAATATGTTACGAGAGTAGTCTGAAAAGTTTTGAGTTTCAACATAAAGATGGTGTTATTCTTCCAAACTATTATTTTTCAGACAACTCTCGTATATTGATTGTGAATTAAGACATTTATATACACGCCTTCCGCATATGAATGACTCTTTCTCAGGGCTTAATATATACGCTACACAGCTAGAGTTCATAAAAAAACTAGTGCACTATATCTATCCTTATATAATTTAATTTCTCTATATTTCAAGTTATATTTAGCATTTAGAATATTTAACTGTCTCTCCTAAAAGGAAATTGTATAAAACAGGCAATTTTTCGTCTACTGGCAGAACTTTAACCTTTCGCAGTGTGGCGAAAATGAGATTATATATCGCTTTTTTTCACCTAGTCAAATTGTACGTTCGTGGATATATGATTTAATTGTACTCGTAATCGCACTTGATCGCACTTAAAACCATTTGGATATGATAAATAACAATGTAATCTTCTAATAAAAATTAATTTTAGATTGTAGGAAAGTGTAGATAAATAGTTACGCCTAAATAAACATACAATTTTATGAAGATTTTTGGTTCTGTGGCATTATTTAATTTGGCACGTAAATATTCGCATCAGAAACGAAACCAATACGTGTTAATGCAGCTATTATATCAAACTTTGAATTAAAAAATGTATATAGCATAGTGTTCTTAAAAAATTGTGGGCAGCATATGCAATGCAAATAAAAACGTAAGAATGTAATGTGTTATCAGAGGTAATTTATTTGAGTGATCTATGTAAGGAATATACTCTATTCAGATAGATAAACATAATAAATTTCACTTGATTCTTTGAATTTAGACATTTCTCTTCAAATTTTTTGTTTTATTATCCTTCTCCACATACTTTTATAAAATCGACTTTTCGCCGCCTCGGTTCCACTGTGCGACGTTTCGCCAAAATCTCATTTGGCATTTTCAAGTGTTCTTGCTGCTGCTGCTACTCGATACTGTTGGTTGTTGCCTTCTCGATGTTTTGGTTATATTTTTTAATTAGCTAGTAGATCCTTTCATATAGTGGAGATATTAAGTGCATCATCCCGCTTATTTAGCTCTCCATTCTTTTCGATTTCCAAGGTTTCTCTGACTATGCGTGTTTTATAATATGAAATCGAGGCTATTTGTTTAGATCCCTCAAAATTGATGTTGTGACGAGTATCATGATGGTGCAGAATAAGGGCTGAAGTTGTTTGTTTGTTTTTGATACTTATTTTATGTTCTTGGATCCTGGTGGAGATTCTTCTGTTTGTTTGCCCTATGTACAATTTGTGGCGGTCTCCGAATGCTGTAACTCCATGGTTTTCCAGTTTTTTCTTGTCCTTGGGGTTACCCAGTATGTCTGCCAGAGTGTTTTGTGGTTTGTAAACAAAGAGTATCGAGTAGCAGCAGCAACAAGAGCACTTGAAAATGCTAAATGAGATCTTGACGAAACGTAGTGCAAATTCATTGTTAGACGTAAAAACCTCTATTGTAACGTATATATATATATATATATATATATATATATATATATATATATATATATATATATATATATATATATAGTGTCTGATTATCGGGAAATAAAACTCTTTTCTTCTTTAATACTCAATATTTCATTATCCTTTGATAACTTCTTCAAGAGTAACTACAATATTAATACAAGTATTAGATATATTAAAAACAATGTTATTTTTTATCTAGGTATTAAAATGTTGAAATATAAAACAAATAAATATGAAGAAACGAATAAATAAATAAAACAACTTACGAAAATGCGAGTTAGTCCTGGAAATCAGAACTCAACAGCCTTGGTGCATATGTACTGACGTAAATTTCAAATGAACGGAAAAAAAAACAGCAAAAGAGAAAGAATTTATTTACTGATTTTATACCAAGAGGTGGCAAATTTTTATTTATTAATGTTGTACTTGTAAATGATTAATAAGCATTGATTATGTTGCTGTAGATATTAATAAGTTGATTAGTGTCCGATTTATAGTTGATTGCATTGGGGTACTTGTTTATGTGGAACATTTCGTTAAAAAGTCTCTCTTTATAGTTGTTGTCGTCAGCTTAAACACCTTAAATAAAGAATGAGCTAATATAGAATTTCTAAGAGTAAATAAAGACGTTATTTGAATTCTATGCAGAAAAATGCTCTGTTCAAGATCTTTAGGAAGATATGTCCCATCTCTCCTAAATGTAAGAAATTTAAGAAACTTTCGTTAGATATTTTCCAATTGAGTAATGTAAATGCAATTTTGGTATTTATTTTAGTATAACATACGATTATCACGACTAATAATAGTCTGGCATACAATCGTAATCACGCTCGCCTTTAAAATAAATTAATGAGACTTATAATATAAACAGACGTTCCGACAGAGCTACAAATATATGTTATCGGGTTAAGGACAGTGCACACATATTATTTATTAATATTCGTTATTACTAGATTTAAAAAAAAAAGTGAATTCATAGGTGCATTTTGTATCACTTAAAACCGAAAAAAAATGATTTTGCAGTGCCAATGTCATTTGTCGTTTGGCAGAACATTTGAATTTTTTTAAATCACTTAGTTTGTTAAAATATCGAAAACATTTATAAGGAAAAAGTATTTAGAATTAAATTTTCTGATTGTGTCAGTTTTTAATCAATAAAAATATAATTGCAAGGAGATTTTTATTTCTTGAATTTGAATTACATTCTTCTTCTTCTTCGGTTTCGGTTCGAATGTTGGCAATAATTTTGGCTCTTATTACCTTATCCACTGCAGCTCTGGAGAGACCAGTAGTATTTGTTGAGAACCAATTTCACCAGGAGTTTCGTCTGTGTCCTGGTCCCCTTTTCCCAAATACCTTTCCTTCGAGTATTTACTGTAGTAACCCATATCTGGGGGAATTTTTCATTATGTGTCCTAAATACTCCAATTTTCCCACTTTTAACAGTTTCCATAATTTCCAGTTTCTGGTTCATGCGACGTAAGACATCCTCGTTGGTAATATGATCAGTATAAGAAATTTTCAAAATTCTGCGATATAGTCATTATTCAAATGCTTCAAGTTTTTTAGAAGTGGCTTCAGTCAGCGTCCAAGAGTCCACACCGTAAAGAAGGACAATGAAGACATAACATCTTAGGAGTTTTATTTTTGTGCTTAATTTTATTGCTGAGCTTTTCAAAATTTTGACGAACACTGCTCTAGTTTTTTCGATACGGCAACGAATTGTCTGCGCTTATCATGGTACCTAGATATGAATATGGAGTTTTTTGTATTTGTTGATTGTTAGCCATCAATAAGTTAGCAGGAACCGGAGACTTACTAATTACCATGTACTTTGTTTTGCTGATATTAAGTTCGAGGCCGTATCGATTACTGACTTCGTTTATTTTTTGTCATAAGATGTTGTAGGCCCTTTAAGTTATCAGCCATAACCGCAGTATCGCCAGCATAACGAATATTATTTATTCGCTGCCCAGTTTTCCTTCATCAGCCTCTTCCAATGCTTCTCTGAAGATCTGCTCAGAGTATATATATATATATATATATATATATATATATATATATATATATGTATATATATATATAGGCACAAGGTGCAACCCTGCCTTAATCCACACTCCCCTTCTGTTTTAATAAATGCCATCTGGTTCCAGCAGAGATTGCTAATAATCATGTAGCAAAAGGTCTTTCAGAATTTCGACCATGTTGTGATGTTGGGCTCTATTAAAGGCCTTTTGGTAGTCGATCAGACGCAGATATACGTCACAATTAACGTCTCTACATTGCTGAATTAAAATCTGCACAGAAAATAAGGCCTCTCTGGTTCCCATGTCATCATGAAACTCGAATTGTGTAACTGACATGTTTTCTTCACACAACCTGTATTGTGTGATTAATTTTCCGAAATGTTTTAAAAGATGGCTTATGAGGGTGTTTGATATTCTTAGCATTTTTTAGCGCCTGCATTTTTTGGGATCGTTATAAACTCACACTTTAACCAGCTTTCTGGTATTCTGTCTAATTCATAGATTTTCTTGTAGATCACCGTAAGCCACTTAATCCCATACCCATCTAAGAGCTTAAAAAACTCCCCACTCATCGGGATCAGTGGCTTTTCCATTTTTGAGTTGATTCATTGCAATGTACACTTCACCGGTGATAATACAGGGCCCAACCAAGTCCATTGAGCATTGTGGTTGATCTGGTCTTGCATCAGAAAATAACTCTGTGATATAGTTTCGCCATATCTTCAGTTTCCCCTTTTTATCGATAACAACGTTTCCCTGAAATACATTGGTCAGATTAAAAAAAAATATTCAAATTTATGAAATTATGAATTATTAAGGAATACTACTGGACGGTAAACGATTAAATCACTTAAAGTTCGCAGATGATGTCACTCTGATCGCCAACGAAATAGAAGCATTACAAGAAATGCTGATGGAATTAAATAACAGGACTCGAGAAAGTGAAGATAATAACCAGGAACTATTAACAGAAGGTGAAAGAATAGGAAAGGTACAAACGTTCATATATTTAAGAAAAAAAATCGAAATATCAAAAAATAATTTAAAGGCTGACTTGGATAGAAGAGTCTCGTTAGATTGGTCTGCGTTCGAAAGGCAATATTTATTGCTGGTATTAACATATGGCACTGAAACGTTAGCTTTAAATAAAAGTGTAATAAATAGACTTCAGGTAACACAAAGAGCAATGCAGAGGAGAATGCTAAATATTACACTCCAAGATCGTATTCTTAACATCGAGATACGAAGAAGATCAAAAGAGACATATTTAATACAACGAATATGTATATTAAAGTCGGAATGGGGCGGGGCATATGACCAGGATGAATGATAACAGATGGACACATCGTATGGTTAAAAGGTGGCCTAGAGAACATAAAAGATGCAGAGGTAGACCACAGACAAGACGGACGGATGCCATAAAAAGATTAGCAGGAGAAGATTGGATGCAAAAAGCACACAATAAAGCTCATTGGAGACAACTTGGGAAGGCTTACATCCGACCATGGATGGAATAAGCTATTGATGATATTTATTGAATCCAATATTCAGCTTACTTTTTTCACAACTAATAATTAGAAATTGTCTTTGATTGTGTTAGCCGATACTTGTTGGAAATTCATAATAAAATTATATAAAAATAAAAACCGATCAAGTGCAAGTTAAACTTTTACAATTAGTGTTCCGTACGTTGATTGTTTTTTAAAATAAAAATTTTTGTTAGGGTGGTATAAAATGATCAGTGACTTCACAAAACACACCTCAAATGAGTTTTCAACAAAGTTTGTTTCCAATCTTTACTGAAAACTGGTGACCTTGGAATTTTAGTTTTTTTCTATACCAGATAAATTATTAAAGGTAATGATAATTTTCGTTCAATCTATACCCCGTGAAGAATATTCCAGGATTTTTTTCAAAATTTTTTGATCAGTACTTTTCGAGATAAGGTAGGGGACAGCGATTTTTCACGATTTTTTTAAAAGCAATACAAAGAAAAGTGTGCGCAAGTATTACATTATATATATATATTTTTACTCGTGTTTTCACAAGCTTTCATTTGACACCACTCTTGATGACCTAGTAAAAATTTTTTTTTTCACTTCTGATTTCACCCCTCAAAACGAATCCCTTAAGTCAAAATTTATGTTACGATGATATAAAATGATCAGTGACTTCACAAAACACACCCCAAATGAGTTTTCAACAAAGTTTATTTCCAATTTTTACTGAAAATTGATTGACCTTGAAATTTCTGTTTTTTTATATATATTATATATATATATATATATATATATATATATATATATATATATATATATATATATATATTATATATATATATATATATATATATATATATATATATATATATATATATATATATATAAATTATTACAGGTAATGCACTCGTGATAATTTTCGTTCAATCTACACCCCGTGGAGAATATTCCAGAATTTTTTCAAAATTTTTTGATAAGTACTTTCCGAGATAAGGCGGGTGGACAGCGATTTTTCGCAATATTTTAAAAATAATACAAAGAAAAGTGCGCGCAAGTATTACATTATATATATATTTGTGTGCTAGACCAATAAAAAAAAAAAAAAAAAAAAAAAAAAAAAAAATTACTCGTGTTTTCACAAGCTTTCATTTGACACCACACTCGATTACCTAGTAAAAAAATTTTTTTTTACTTCCGATTTCACCCCCCCAAAACTAACCCCTTAAGTCAAAATTTAACTTTCAAAACTACATGGCTCTGATGAGGCCATCAATTCCTATATTACTACCAAATTTCAACTTTCTATGACAAATGGTTTCGAAGAAAATCGGGTGTGACAGACGGACAGATGGACAGACGGACAGACAGACGGACAGACACCGAAGTGATCTTATAAGTGTTCCGTACGGAACACTAACAACACTATGTTTTAATTTCAAATATATTTAAAGTAACTTTGTAACAATTGTTTCACCATACAATGGCTTCTTCAGAAGTAAATAAGAAAGAAAAATATTTGGTAGTAATCCCGGTTATATAGTGCTTAAAACTATCCTTAATTACCTTAGATTATGCTAATTATTTTATTATATTATTTACAGACAGAATTATTTTAAGAATGCAAATCTGTGGTACTATTTCAGAGAACTAATAAAGATTAAGTAAGGGTGAATGGTCTAAGTTTGCCTGTTCGTTTAATAATAGAATGGAGTTTTTGCGTTTCTTAATTTCAAAACATTCAAACAAATTTAATTTTTTAGATTTATTTTCTACATGTGGGATTTTTAATGTGTCATCAAAATTATGGGATTCGTTTATTATATGGGTTGCGTAAGGTGAATTGTTCTTATTTTTAAATAACTATGTTTATGTTCTTTAATGCGAGTTTCAAAAGATCTACCAGTTTGTCCTACGTAGGCTTTAGTACAAAGTTCATAAAAAACGCGGTAAGCAAAAATCTTGTTTACTGGTACATGTTGACGATATCATTTCCTGTTTCACGGGAACAGATAGACAACTAACATCAACATCCTCCTTAACTTCCTAAATAATTTGCAACCTAATATTAAATTCACCTTAGAATTAGAAACCAATAACTCTATAAATTTCTTAGACATATCTATATCAAAAGTGAACAATAAACACGATTTCTCGATTTTTCATAAATCTTCACATACTGACACAGTCATACACAATAGTTCATCCCACCCTTATACTCACAAACTGGCAGCTTTTAACTCTTTCATACATAAATTGTTACATATCCCTATGATTAAAACTAATTTTAACAAAGAATTCAACATAATCAAACAAATAGCAATTAATAATGGATATGACCCCAACATTATAGATAATATCTTGAATAAAAATTCTTTAAACAAGCAATCTCTCTAATTTATCCCACAATTAATGACAAAAAAGGAAAATTTAGTACACTCACATACACAGGGAAAATAACTAGAACAATTTCCAAACATTTAATAAAAAAGAACAATAAAATAGCATTCAAAACCAGTAATTCCTTAGGGAATATAATTTTGAATAACAAAACCAAATCTAAGAAATTCTTAAAATCAGGAGTTTATTTATTAAATTGTGGATTTTATACTAAAAACTACGTAGGACAAACTGGTAGATCTTTTGAAACTCGCATTAAAGAACATAAACATAGTTATTTAAAAAATAATAACAATACACATTACGCAACCCATATAATAAACGAATCCCATAATTTTGAAGATACGTTAAAAATGCTACATGTAGAAAATAAATCTAAAAAATTAAATTTGCTTGAATGTCTTGAAATTAACAAACGGAAAAACTCCAATCTATTATTAAACGAACTGGCAGACTTAAACCATTCTCCCTTACTTAATCTTTATTAGTTCTCTGAAATAGTACCACAGATTTGCATTCTTAAAATAATTCTGTCTGTAAATAATATAATAAAATTATTAGCATAAATTTAGGTAATTAAGGATAGTTTTAAACACTATATAACCAGGATTACTACCAAATTACCTGCCAAATGTGCAAACTGCGAGGGTGAGCATACAGCCTCCTACAGAGGCTGTCCCAAACACCCGTCGCAGCGACCCGCAACTTACAAAGCTAACTCCCAAGCCACCTTCTCCTGGGCAAACCGTCCTCAAACGGCGGCTCCCCCAGCGACCTCAATTCCAACAAACATGACCGACGCCCTTACATCTATCAATAGCATGAATTCTACCATGCAAACCTTCTTTAAAAACATCCAAAACTTTCAAAAGCTTTCCGCCACTTTCATGCCCCTGCTTAATTCCAGCGCCCAAGTATGAGTAAGCGACCAAATAAGATCTCTCCTAAAATGCTAAACATCTTGTCATGGAATGCCAACGGCATTCGCGACAAAAAGCATGAACTTCTCCATTTCCTACAAGACCATAACGTCGACGTAGCTCTAATCCAAGAAACCTTTCTAAAGCCCGGCATTCGATTCAGTCTTCCTAACTACACTGTTTACCGCAACGACAGAATCAGGGCCCGCCTAGGGGGGACCATGATTCTTGTCAAGCACTCCTTAAATCACTACCAACCACCCCCCTTCCTCTTGTCCAAACTGAAGCCACGCCCCATTGCCATAACCATGGCAAACAACACCACCATCCACCTCTTCTCGGTCTACCAACAAAACGGTGACCAACATCCCATCGATCCTGCAGACTTCCATCTGCTGTTTGGCCCTGTCAATCAAAAGACCGTTCTGGGCGGAGACTTCAATGCCAAAAACGTTCTCTGGGGAAATCTAGCTACGAACGCTAATGGCATTGCTCTCGACGCCATCCAGAACCAAATCCCATTCAATCTCATAGCTCCAGACGAGCCCACCCACATTGGACACGGAAGACCGGACTTTCTAGATATTTTTCTTCTAAAAAATATCAACCTCCGGCATAACATTACTGTCATTCATGACCTTTCGTCTGACCATCTACCGGTCATTTGTACACTGGGAAATCCGGCCGACAAAATGAATGCCACAGTCACCACTTCCAGCACAGACTGGGACCACTTCCAACGCCTCCTGGCGACCACGGCTCCCATCCCAAAAATTTCCACAACCCAGGATCTGGATTCGGCAGTCAATAAACTGACTGCTGATATCCAGACAGCCCTTGCCCAGGCCACAACGTCACGAACCCAACCAGTCTCTTCTCAAGGTAGACTACCCCCAGCTATCAAAGAGCAGATCAGGGATAAAAACCGGCTGCTCAGAAGAGCCCTCAGGACGGGAGACCCCCGCCTCAAAAGGCTCGCAAATCAAGCAACGCAGCAGGTGAAAGACTCACTTGCTGAATTCCACAGCAGCAGGTGGGAGTCCAAAGTAGAATCCCTCACTACCCAGGACTGTTCTCTTTGGAAAATGGCAACAGCCCTTTCCAATGACGAGCCAAGGTCCATGCCAGCCCTCACTCACGCCGGCACCACAGCCTCCACAACCCATGAAGATTGTAACCTAGATTAAGTTTAGAATTAAGTTCTAGATTAGTTTAGAATTAAGCTCTAGTTAAGTTAGATTAGTCAACGAATGTAATTAAATCCCAATGTCCTAGGTTAAGTTAATTAGGATTACTGTATAGAACCTAGGTTAAGTAGTATAGGAATATAATCTATCATAAATGTAAGTAAGAGGCATAGCCTAACTTAAATTCAATAAAGACAATGACAATGACAAAATATTTTTCTTTCTGATCTACTTCTGAAGAAGTCATTGTATGGTGAAACAATTTACTTTAAATATATTGGAAATTAAAACATAGTGTTGTTTTTATATAATTTAATTAGAAAATGATGATTTTCGTAAAACCTCCTCAACTGTCAAACAATTATCAAATATTTTTACACCGTACCATGCAGTTTGAGGTTTTTGTTTTTTACGCCACATGCAATATAAGGAAAGAAAACTAGTAAATTAATATTTACTAAAAGTAACAAAGACATTCACTATACAGCACATAACATATAATTAATTTACCGACACTTCGCAAACTAAATGAAGTAGAGGAGACAAGACAGAATTTGGATGCTTACTTAAAAAGAACTGTCCCTGAAGAAAAAAAGTTAATTAAAAAATTTGAAAAAAATAATTAATACTCCGACACTGATCGTACAAGTACAAAGTCTTCAAACCCGAATTGTCTGTCAAATTTTTATTGGCTCTCGTAATCTTTCTCTAGAGACAGGCGCATCCTGGATCCAAGAGGAGTGTGTAGGGCCAAAGATAACAGGGCAAAGGCCGGCTTATTCTTTAAAAAGGTACATCGAGATCCAATTTCTTTTTTATCGACAGATGATATGTATATAAAGACGTTAAGTGGAGCAATCCGTGTACGAGGGTCGAAATTGATGTTTATTTTGTATCTCAAGCGAATGCGATGTTTACTTTATCGTTTACTAAGTGTTTATTTTGTTATTAGATTGATGTAACGTAATTGTTTTAAATAATATCTAGAATAATTATATTTGGTTGTTTTGTAAATAGATATGTATATTAGGTCAGTTTAACAGGTTGACTGCCGACCACTCCGATCGGAGTGCGTCGGGTCTCTTCGCCAACGCCGTCTACTCCGATCGGAGTTCGACATGCGTTCTTACGAAACGTTTTAGTATTCCATCGGCGTTGTATATGAAACGTGTTTCTAGTGGTGGCGTTGCTTAAAAACGCAAGTTCTAACAGGTGCTTAAGTGGTTCCGCGGATTTGCATTTGGTTTGGTTGTAATCTGCCGTACAATATGGACAATCAACCTGGGCCTTCTGGTATTAAACAAAAACATTTTAGTGATGAAAAAAAGGTATATGATAAGAAAAAGAAGCTAACTGACACTGAATTATTGCAGCTATTGGAAGAAAGCGGAGGTAGTAGTGACGAACATTACGTACCAGACACAGACGATAGTGATGTAAATTCAAGCTCCGAGTCCGAAGAAGAGAATTTTATAGACCCTATTCGGCCACATCAAACACTTCCTAGCCTTGATTAGATAAAATGGAACGACAGAGGTGCGTTAAAACAAATTTTGTTCCAGAAAAACCCAGGAATTATTGGTGCAAATTCCAGGACAGGGTGCACCTATCGATTTTTTCGAAATGATCATTGATGATGATTTTTTACAAACTATTGTAGAACGAACGAACTCTTACGCAGTCGAGGTTTTACTGCGCCCAGAAAACAAGTACAAAATCACGTATTACTAATTTTAAAGATCTTACTCTTGACGAACTAAAAATTTTTTTGGCCCTGTTACTTCACACTGGCACAATATCCTTGAGCCGTCTTAACGATTATTGGAAAACTGATCCGCTATTTAATTTACCTGTTTTTAGAAAATATATGTCAAGGAATAGATTTTTGCTTATCTTGAGGTGTTTGCATTTTACATCTCCAGATATGGATCCGGCAGATCGGCTAGGAAAGATTAGATTTGTGGCAGATTTTTTAACAACAAGATGGGAGAAATTTACTCTCCTGGAAGAGAGTTGTCTTTGGATGAAGCTATGGTACTTTATCGGGGTCGTCTCCAGTTTAAACAGTATATCAAGAATAAGCGTCATAAGTATGGTATGAAGTTATACATGCTGACAGAGCCTAATGGACTTATTTTGAAATTTCGTGTCTACGAAGGTGCGACAAATGTTTATGGTGGAAGCGGACATACTGAAAAGATTGTTTTACGTTTATTGGAGGAAAAATTGGGTGTGGGACATGCTGTTTATCTAGACAATTTTTACAATAGTGTTAATTTAGCTAGGAAATTACTTCAACAAAATACATACTGCACTGGTACGCTGAAAGCTGAGAGGAAAGATAATCCGAAAGAGGTAATGAGTGCAAACTTAAAACGTGGTGAGAATAAATCTATGTTTTGCAATGGAGTGCATGTCGGAAAATGGCGCGATAAACGCTGTTCAATACATTTCGACAGAATTTGGAAGCGAAATGAGCATTTTTAAAAACAAAAGAAATCAAGAATCTGAAAAACCTTCCGCAATCATTGGATATAATGCTTTTATGTCCGGTATAGATAGACAGGATCAAATGATGGCATATTATCCTTGCAGCCGTAAAACCATTCGGTGGTACAAAAAGTTATTCATGCATGTGCTGCAAATGAGCATGATAAACGCCTATTTTTTGTACAATAAATATTCGCGGTCTGACCAGTTATGATTATATGACTTCCGATTGGATGTCATAAGAAATTTGCTAGCCAGACGACCAATTACTAATTTGCCGCAAATTCCTCCAGGCCAAATAAATGTCCACAGCATTAGCAAAGTAGAAAAAATTGTTAGTAAAAAAAAGGAACTAAAGAAAACAAAACGGGTAAGCAGAAAGGAATGCAAAGAATGCAGGAAAAATAAAATAAGAAAGCAAACAGTGTATGAATGCAAAATGTGCCCTGGACAACCAGGTTTTTGCCTTAATTGCTTTGAGGATTACCATAAAAATGTACAAAAATGATTTAGAAATAAATGTTTTGAGTTCATGAGTTCGATTTATTATTTCTTTACTTATTTAATTGGACACTCCGATCGGAGTGTTCGGCATCTAGTAAAAATTTTCACTTGCAATGCCGATTACTCCGATCGGAGTGAAATTTTTTTTTTCTAATATTTTGAATGGCCCATAAGAAAAACACATCCAAGACTCATTTTTAATTCATATTTACCACAATAAAATGAAAAATATTTGGAAAAATCTTACCGGCGTCAACCACAAACTCAAAAATATAGATCGGCAGTCAACCTGTTAAAATGTATTTTACATTTTATAATTAGTATACATATAAATACATGGTGCAATAGAAACGTTTCAGAAGAACGTGGAATAATATCAACTCGCGACGATAAGCGTTCAGTTTATTCTGTATAAAAAATATATATCTACTCCTTCTCCTTAAACTCTCTTATCTCGAGATGAATCGCTCAAAAGATATAGGTTTTCTTCTACGACAAGTATTATACGGTACCAGGTATAAAGTCGATATCTAATTTCATGGATAGTTATCGTACCTACATGTTGTCAGAAAGAACGACAACCAGATAAACTAATAGAAACTGGAAAGTATATATGGATTTCTGTTACATTTTTATTCATCTAAAAGAAGATGAAAAAGAAAATAAGTTCACAATTCATGAAAATACCAAATATGGCCAAGTCGCCAGGGGTTTTTGAGCTGCCATTAAATGTTAACAGGTTGCGTTTTGTCACATAAGTAGTTTTTTTGGACGTAGAATACGATAAAAAAAGTTTGATTTACGCTAAGCCCACAAAACCCAAAATAAAATCAAAAATTCGGTTTTTTCGGTAGTATCTCGAAAAAAAAAAAGGTATCGAAAAACTAATAGCACTACGTGAAGGAATGGAAAATTTTACAAAAAAAATAGTATATAGATTTTTTTTTATTAGCTTGAGAATTTAATAAAAATTCTGATAGGTGATTCAGAAAGTGTAGCTCGCCAAACAGGTTAATTTTAAAGTCTACGTGCACCTCTCGCAAGTTAATCCATATTAGTTGTTTTCAGAGTTTAAAAGATAGGTTTTTGCAGAGGAGACTTTCAGCTTTTCGATGATACTAATAGTTTTTATTTTCGTTGCTTTATAATTAGTAAAACTTAAAACGAAATTATTGTTTGCTTGTTTTTACCAGGCATACACTTAATTACAAATATTTATTAAAATATAGAATTGAAAACCAATTTTTGTGCATATATCATTATTTTACCTTAAGTTTCAATATAAGACTAATTAAAAATACCTACATTGCTTGTGTTATTTAAACACTGAGTTTTAAAATATGAAAATTTATTTGCTGTAGCAGTATGAAATGGTCAAAAAAAGTCAGACATTTTTTTTTTATTTTTGGTTACAGTTAACAGTATATTTAATATTAGAAAATCATTAAAAAATTTTTTTGTAATTTTGCTCTTAAACAAGTGTTCATGATAAAGGTATTTTTTGCTTATTATACTGGTCAACAAAATTTTAACTTGTTTTTGTTACACGGATTCTATTGTCATATTTTAAATCTAGTATAAGATGGAAACAATAAAATAAAAGTAGAATTTGTATAACACATCAGGTTTTATTGTAATATCTCTTTGAAAAAAATGTATCAAAAATTAATATTTTATAGTGACTTTCCTAGATATTTAGCTTCTGGAATATCCCTCTTCAGTGTCCAACAGTAATCTGCCAACATGTTTGGACTCCATTTGCCTTGGTATCTCTTCTCCATGGCTAAAATATCCTGATGGAAACATTCACCATGCTCATCGCTTACAGCTCCCAGATTTTCGGGGAAAAAGTCCAAATGAGAATCCAAAAAATGAATTTTGAGTGACATGTTTACATCCTAGTACTTTATAGGTCCTCAAAAATTCGCTGTAGTTTTGCAGCTTTATTGTTCCCAAGAAAATCTTTAACCACATTTTTGAAACATATCCAGGCGAGTTTTTTCCAGTGAATTTAATTTTTGTTTGAACATAGTCTTTAATTAATTCTCTAATGTGGTCCAACCAATATTCTCTCAAAAATTTTAGCATCACTAATTTTAGAGAACTTTTTTTCAAATATAAATATCCTTCGCCAGCTTTGTCCATTGCTTTGATAACATTTTTGATAAGACCTAGTGTTATATGTAGTGGTGGCAACAGTACATTTTCTGGTTTCACCAAAGCTGGAAACAAAACGTTTTTTTATCCGGGAGTAAGTGAGCTACGTTTTGGTCAATCTTTTTTAACATAATTATTTTTTCTATCACTACAGTCCCATGCACAAAGGAAGCAGCAATATTTTGTGTAACCAAGTTGCAGCCCTAATAAAATAGCAATCACCTTCAAATCTCCACATATTTTCCAAGAAGGCATACAATATTTTATTTTCTCTAAAAGTAGCTTCATGTTATCATATGACTCTTTCATGTTAGTGGCATGGGCCACTGGGACAGACGGAATTTTGTTTCCATTATGCCAAAAGAGCAGCTTTTAGATTTACTTTTGAAGAGTCTATAAATAGTCGCCACTCTGCATTGGTATAGTTGGTGTTCTCTAATAAGTTCATTACAGAATTAATGTCATTACAGTAAACAAGGTCACCTTCCTGAGAGAAATAACTTCTGAACTCATCATCATGATTGCGGAAATAGCAAATTCTCGTTTCTGAATGAAGTAAATTCCATCCTTTTAATCTAGATGATAAAACTTCAGCTTGCTTTTTGGATAAACTTAAATCACGCACCAAGTCGTTTAGGTCACCTTGTGTTATTAAATGTGGTGTAAAAGAAGTGCTAGGTTCGTAAGTGTAATCTCTCATGTCCTCTTGAGTAGGAGGTAAGCTCAATGGCACGTTGGATTCATCTGATTGTAAACTTTGTGGAGGTGTTGGTACAGACATCACTACACTGTGGGGGACCGGTCTCCTTGCAGATGTTAAGTTTGGATACTTGATTGCTTGTTTAGTTTTACTACTGAAGCCTTTAATTGCAGTCAAGGAAAAATAACAGTCTGATGTGTGATCTCTTGGTTTGGCCCATATCATTGGAATTGCGAAGTTCATGTGACGTGTTCCGTTAGCCCATCCAGTCAAATAGTAACAGAGGATGTACAATATATATGGGGAACCCACAATTTATATTGGTGGTGAACTGGAAATCCGTAATATTCAAAATAACACTTCTTGACCAAGTCTATAAAATTTCTCAGCTGACTAGTGACTGCAAGTTCACCACACACGTAACAGAATCGATCAGGATTATTTACATAATTTACATAAGTTCTCGGCATGATATTGAACGTAGATTACTCGAATGAAAAGAAAAAATAATTATTATTTCCAAGATGATTTAAGTTCAAACTCAACGAACTCCGCTTATAACGTAATTTAAGTGACTGTCACTATTACAAAAAAAAACTAAGGGTGATCGAACAAAAATTTTTGCGAGTTTTTAATTGGGGTAGGTTGGTAAGCATAAATCACGTACTAGCTTACGTGTAACAAAAATCATGTTGACCAGTGTTATTAATCTTAAATTAAACTTAAAATAAAACAAAATTTAAAGGTGGGAAATGAAAGATAAAAGTCTAAGCTTTAAGTATAAAAAGTATTCATATTTCATTTAAACATCCAGATACAAAGAAAACAGTTATTGAAAACACAAAAATTCTAAATTACTCGAAGGAATTTTGTTAATGACGATCGGAGAAGAAATGCGCGGCGCACCGCCACCATCCCGATCTGTTTTTTTGTCATCTGTGTGACGCTTACGTAGTTTGTATACTGTATTTGCAAGTACAACAATAACTGTCTAATCAACTCTTTCCAAACAATTGGAGTTAGAAAATGGAGAACACCAACTTAAAAATATTAACACCTGTAAAAGTGATGAAAATGTCAGCCCCTGTATCCCTATTAGCAATGATGTTTCGCAATTGTAAAAAAGGTTGTGAAAAAAATTCTTGCTGCCCTTCAGTCTATGGCTTCGGCTTTACTTCAAAAGGTTGCACAAATTTACCTATTCTTCCATCATTACAAAAGGATAGTGACGATGAAAATTGTGAACAAATTGATGAAGAAGAAAGTGACTAAAAAATAATGTTTATCATTTTTAAATATTTTTATTATACATTTTTTGTATTTTATTCTTTATTTTATTGTATTGTATTTATACAATCATTACTAGATATATTAATTTTTTATATAAATAAATTTAATTTCATTTATTTTTTTTATATACACTAACTGTCATGTTAGATCACCAATTTTGAATTTTTCAAATCTATCATCGGATTCTTAATCAGCACCCCAAGAAACCCGTTAATGGCCCATTTAAAAATATTTATCGGTATACAGAAACGTTAATTTAATCATAAATGAGGTTGGAAGCATGATTTCCACTACAACTGAAGGGGTTAAACCAGCCATTTAATTTTAAATATTTTTTTTAATTACGGTAAAACTAAAAAAAAATAATCTATATACTATTTTTTTGTAAAGTTTTCCTTTTTTCATGTGGTGCTATTAGTTCTTCGATATATTTGTTATTTTTTTTAAGATATTTGCGAAAAATCGAATTTTTTCATTTTATTTTCGATTTGGTGAACGTACACTTTAGAGCAGCAAACTTTTTATCGTATTCTACTTCCCAAAAAACCACCTCTATGTCAAAATGCAGCCTGTTAACATTTAATGAGAGCTTTTCGACAAAATATGCCTCTGAAGACTAGACTAATATTTGTTTTTGGAAGTCAAGTATTCAGCTGTGATTATTGTCCAGATATTAACTGAATCCTTCGTGATTTGTCTCTCCTACAGGGAAAAACTATCAGTAGATAGTGTCATTTATAATTGTACCGTTATCTACAATTTAGAAAATAAATAATAATGTGAAGTTTATCATAACTGGTTCAAGCAGTGCGTAAAGAATAGGAAGTATTAATTAAATTAATTTATCTATGAACGGTAATCTTACCTATTTTAACTAGAATGGGGGTGATAAATCTGCTTAAAGGTGCTTATGGGTTATATTATTATAATATATCTACTCTACAACAATTTTTCACACTGTAAAATAATAGTAAAATGTAAGTTAATAGAATATATAATAAAAATTATATCGATGTAATATTTATAATTTTCAATAGAGGTTTTCACGGATGGTGGAATGTAATACATTAAAATTCCGGGTTTCAATCCGTTCGTCTAACAATAAATTTGCACGACGTTTCGCCAAAATCTCATTTAGCTTTTTCAAGTGCTTCCGCTGCTGCTGCTACTCGATACCGTGATCCTGCTGCTGCTGGCGCTCGAAGCTAACTGAGAAACCGACGTGCGGTCACCGTCTTTTATAGGTCGGCGTCTACGCAGATTGTAGGTGGGGGGATCGGGAGTATTCGTCCGAACATGGGTGTTTGCCGGCTGGGTGGTAATTATGGGTCCCGGCGCTATGCTGACTGTTGCTTTCCCGATGTTTTGGTTATTCCTTGGTTTAGCTAGAAAAACCCTTTCATGTAGTGGAGATATTCAGCGTATCATCTCGCTTATTTAGCTGTCCATTCTTTTCGATTTCTAAGGCTTTTCTGACTATGCGTGTTTTATAATGTGAAACAGAGGCTATTTGTTTAGATCCCTCAAAACTGATATTGTGACCAGTAACATGATGGTGATGCTTGTTTGTTTTTGATACTTATTTTATGTTCTTGGATCCGGGTGGAGATTCTTCTGTTTGTTTGTCCTATGTACAATTTGTGGCAGTCTGCGCATGAGATGCTGTAAACTCCATGGTTTTCCAGTTTTCTTTTGTTCTTGGGGTTACTCAGGATGTCTGCCCCTAACACCCCAAAACACTCTGAATTGAACCACATTATCAAGAACATATAATATATATATATATATATATATATATATATATATATATATATATATATATATATATATATATATATATATATATATATATTTCCAATTTTAATTTCCCAATAGTGATGTTAAAATTTTTTTTTAAGGAATTGCTACTTATAATTGTCATTTTGATTATTTAATTATTATTATATTATTATTAAATATATTACCCATATAATGTATTATTTTCCAGATAGCTCGTTAAAGAAATAAAATCTAGTTTTGAAAGCTTGGTTAACAAACAAAAAAGTTTTAATTGGCCCTAAATCAGACTACATCCCCGCTGAACTTTATTTCGCACTAGCTAGTCACTACTCTCTTACTATATACATATATATAATATATATATATATATATATATATATATATATATATATATATATATATATATGTATATATATATATATATATATATATATATATATACATATATACATATACATATATATTCATATTCTTAAACTGTTTTCCGACATTCCAATCTTATTTTTCAAAAGGTACATCGATGATTGCCATAGCACTGTACCAGAAAAAAATAAACCGCATTTTACCAATATTTAACCATTTTCACCTCAAGGTAAAATTTACATCGGAGATAGAACATCAAAAACTATAAACTTTCTTGATTTAAGAATAATACAATAAAACAGGGAAGACTTAAAAACTCAATGGTACCCAACGAAAGCTTCGTCAGGTCGACACTTCAATTATAATTCACACCACTTCAAGTCTCAAAAAACAGCGTTATAATAGGGTTGTCAGACAGGGCTCTAACCTCCACTTCCCTTGAATTTAGACTTTAAAATTTAAGAAAAGTAAGGAAAATTGATCTTCAATATTGCTCTCACCGAGTACAATTTACAGCGATTCAAGATCAACGTGAATCGCTTTTTCCGCTCCGCTCCTGTAGCGCTTTAGGGACTTCCCTGCACTTCCCTAGACTATAAAAAAAAGAAACTTCCCAAAAAAGTAAAGTTCCAACCAAAAAAAGTCAAACTTAGTACATTTTATATCCTGTCTAAATTGCCCTATAAAATATATTGGAATGAGAATACAATAGTTAGACCAGCTATTAAATGGACATAAATACACAAAAATGTATCTAACATCCATCTTTACATAAGCACGACGCAAAACGAAAATCACAAATTTGACTTTTGAAACACCAAAGTCATCACCCAAGAAAGAGATTATCGCAAACTTTTGGTAAAGAAATGATTTATATAAAAAGTAACAACATATTTTTAATGACAAGCAAAATATTAACAATTTAAGAAAGATTTATTATAATTTAATACAATAAATATTGCGCAGTAAAGAAATAACTCTAAAACAACTCTGTATAATTTTATATTCTTTATCAATTTTTCCACTAAAAGTAAACAACCCGAAAACACAAACACTTACTCGTTCCCCTTTTAGTACAGCTAGATATTTTTTCATAGTTTCGAGAAGCGTAAACCAATTTTTGTTCCAATTTCATTAATATTAAGTATTGTGCGCTCATAAAATTTTATTTTATTTTACAACAATTTCAACATCTATTAATTTGTAGGTAATCCAATATAAAATAAAATTTAATAAAGCCCAGTATAATTGGCGAAACATAAAAATAATTACAAACGAACCAATACCCTACGTCAAGAAGCGGCAAAATTAAGAAAATCGGATTAAATCTGTCCCATGAGACCAATACCACAACAATGCAGTTTCTTAACCTTCAAAATGTGATCGCATTTTGAGAGTTTTTTCATTAAAATTCAAGTTTTCCAGAATTTTTCCAATGTTAAATTCCCAATAGTGATGTTAAAATTTTTTTTAAGGAATTGCTACTTATAATTGTCATTTTGATTATTTAATTATTATTATATTATTATTAAATATATTACCCATATAATGTATTATTTTCCAAATACCTCGTTAAAGAAATAAAACCTAGTTTTGAAAGCTTGGTTAACAAACAAAAAAGTTTTAATTGGCCCTAAATCAGACTACATCCCCGCTGAACTTTATTTCGCACTAGCTAGTCACTACTCTCTTACTATATACATATATATATATATATATATATATATATATATATATATATATATATATATATATATATATATATATATATATATATATACATATATATATACATATATATTTATATTCTTCTGTTTTCCGACATTCCAATCATATTTTTAAAAAACACTTACTCTTTCCCCTTTTAGTACAGCTAGATATTTTTTCATAGTTTCGAGATGCGTAAACCAATTTTTGTTCCAATTTTATTAATATTAAGTATTGTGGGCTCATAAAATTTTATTTTATTTTACAACAATTTCAACATCTATTAATTTGTAGGTAATCCAATATAAAATAAAATTTAATAAAGCCCAGTAAAATTGGCGAAACATAATTACAAACGAACCAATACCCTACGTCAAGAAGCGGCAAAATTAAGAAAATCGGATTAAATCTGTCCCATGAGACCATTCGACAACATCTTCGTGCTCATGATGTCAAATTCTGAAGCTCGTTCAAGAAACCTTTGCTGGGCGAAAATCACGTCGCAAAGCGGCTCGCTTGGGCCCACGTTAAAATACTCGAGTGGCCCTCAAAATCGGCGGACGCTAACCCTATTGAAAACGTTTAGTCCCTTGTGAAGAGAAAGCTCAGAGGAAAGACTTTAAGGATTTTGACTCAATTGTCTCGCGAGACTCGAGAAAAGAACGGCTGGTTTAGGATGGATCAGAAAGACGAGGGAGATGGAAGAAGGAAGGGGAGGCCTATGTCCGATCCTGGATGGATATACATATATATATATATAATATATATATATATATATATATATATATATATATATATATATATATATATATATATATATATATATTGTAACATTCATTTTTTCCTAGATTTTAAGACCATATAATGTTACTGATTTTTCACTTTATAATGTACTTCTTTTCATTTTTGTATCGAGCGGTATATTAATCAGAAATTCCTAGCCGCTCGTTATATAGTGTGCTGTGCGGGTTTGCGACCGAATCAATCGATACGCCGGGATTGGTCAAATGTTTGTATCCGGAGTTTTGGTTCCGGCGTCGCCATATTACAGACAGAGTGCCCACGGCTTATTTAAGGGTCCGGAAGACGCGAATCTTGGCTTAGTACCATCGAGCCGCCGCCAGGCTTAGTAAACACCGAGCCGCCGCCAGGCAGTAACATCAAGCCGCCGCCAGGCTTAGTACCATCAAGCCGCCGAGAGGCTTAGTACCATCAAGCCGCAGCCAGGCTAATTTCCACCGAGCCGCCAAGTGGCGATTTTCCACCGAGCCGCAGTAGAGGCTTACGACAATATCTACGAGAGCCAAGTTAAGCACGAGTTATTTTATCATAAAGCCGTAGTGGGCTTTGTGTGTTTTCTAAATGGAGTAGCCAAAAGTAGGCTCTTCTCAAAAGTGTGAAATCGGTTTTGTGTTCCATTGAAGGCCTAGAAGCCCGTAGGAAAACCGTAAGTTACCAGAACATACATCAATAAATATATTCCCCGCAAATAAGTGTTTTAAACCGCAATTTGAACTGAAAAATCGCGAAGTGAATATCACGACTCTTCGATTTCGGGTGTAGTCAAGATTTAGAAGTAAAATCTCTGATTTAGGGACTCTTATTTATAAGAACTACTTTTAGGCTAGAATTTTTCTGTATTCCTTAAAACTGCAAAGGTTGGAACTTTTATTTTAAATCATGAATAAATTTTCTTTTTTTTGATTAAAGCTAGTGTCTCACTGAATACCTATTTTTCTTTTCAGGATAAGAAAAGTTGTACTAGAATAATTCCTTTTAGTAATAACCGAAAAACACTTCAGTATTTTTTCATTTTTTTTTAACTGAAGTTAGATCCTTTCTATTTTAAAATGAATGGTGCCCAAAGTTTGTACAACTGAAGCTTTTTAAAAAATAGAAAATAATTCCAAAAAGACGTATAACAATTATCTCTTACCCATATTTCTCTACCAAGGAAAACTGAGCTAGTGTGTGTTTAATTTCTTTAGTTCTTTTAAAATCAGGATTCACTCAATTCATTATCAGAAATTAAAAAGAGGTTGCAAGAAAATTGCGCCCAAGCGTGGGAAAAACAATTTTCACAGGGTACAAAGTGACGCCGCAAAAAGCGGGAAAGTGCCGCAAGATACAATATATATATATATATATATATATATATATATATATATATATATATATATATATATATATATATATATATATATGTATATATATATATGTATATATATATAAATAAATAAATATATATATATATATATATATATATATATATATATATATATATATATATAAATATGTATATATATATATATATATATATATATATATATATATATATATATATATATATATAATAAGCCTTCTTCCATCCAGTGTCGGACATAGGCCTCCCCTTCCTTCTTCCATCTCCCTCGTCTTTCTGATCCATCCTAAACCAGCCGTTCTTTTCTCGAGTCTCGCGAGACAATTGAGTCAAAATCCTTAAAGTCTTTCCTCTGAGCTTTCTCTTCACAAGGGACTAAACGTTTTCAATAGGGTTAGCGTCCGCCGATTTTGAGGGCCACTCGAGTATTTTATCGTGGGCCCAAGCGAGCCGCTTTGCGACGTGATTTTCGCCCAGCAAAGGTTTCTTGAACGAGCTTCAGAATTTGACATCATGAGCACGAAGATGTTGTCGAATGGTCTCATGGGACAGATTTAATCCGATTTTCTTAATTTTGCCGCTTCTTGACGTAGGGTATTGGTTCGTTTGTAATTATGTTTCGCCAATTTTACTGGGCTTTATTAAATTTTATTTTATATTGGATTACCTACAAATTAATAGATGTTGAAATTGTTGTAAAATAAAATAAAATTTTATGAGCGCACAATACTTAATATTAATGAAATTGGAACAAAAATTGGTTTACGCTTCTCGAAACTATGAAAAAATATCTAGCTGTACTAAAAGGGGAACGAGTAAGTGTTTGTGTTTTCGGGTTGTTTACTTTTAGTGGAAAAATTGATAAAGAATATAAAATTATACAGAGTTGTTTTAGAGTTATTTCTTTACTGCGCAATATTTATTGTATTAAATTATAATAAATCTTTCTTAAATTGTTAATATTTTGCTTGTCATTGAAAATATGTTGTTCTTTTTTTATATAAATCATTTCTTTATCAAAAGTTTGCGATAATCTCTTTCTTGGGTGATAACTTTGGTGTTTCAAAAGTCAAATTTGTGATTTTCGTTTGCGTCGTGCTTATGTAAGGATGTATGTTAGATACATTTTTGTGTATTTATGTCCATTTAATAGCTGGTCTAACTATTGTATTCTCATTCCAATATATTTTATAGGGCAATTTAGATAGGATATAAAATATACTAAGTTTGACTTTTTTTGGTTGGAACTTTACTTTTTTGGGAAGTGACTTTTTTTTTATAGTCTAGGGAAGTGCAGGGAAGTCCCTAAAGCGCTACAGGAGCGGAGCGGAAAAAAGCGATTCACGTTGATCTTGAATCGCTGTAAATTGTACTCCGTGAGAGCAATATTGAAGATCAAAGATTTGGTGCCTTGGGGTAAACAATGATGTGACTTTTTAGAATATATTTAATTTTTTTTTTCGGATATGGTAGGTCTTAAGTATATGGTATTGCTATATATTTTTTAAGTTAAGTTTTGTTTTGGTTTTTGAGCTGTTTTGTTGTTATAAAGTTTATAAGTTCTCCGTTCGATAATTCTGTTTACTAGGAAAATTATTATTTTTTAGAATTTTCCTTACTTTTCTTAAAATTTAAAGTCTAAATTCAAGGAAAGTGGAGGTTAGAGCCCTGTCTGACAACCCTATTATAACGCTGTTTTTTGAGACTTGAAGTGGTGTGAATTATAATTGAAGTGTCGACCTGACGAAGCTTTCGTTGGGTACCATTGAGTTTTTTAAGTCTTCCCTGTTTTATTGTATTATTCTTAAATCAAGAAAGTTTATAGTTTTTGATATTCTATCTCCGATGTAAATTTTACCTTGAGGTGAAAATGGTTAAATATTTGTAAAATGCGGTTTTTTTTTTCTGGTACAGCGGTAAGACAATCATCGATGTACCTTTTTAAAAATATGATTGGAATGTCGGAAAACAGTTTAAGAATATAAATATATATGTATATATATATATATATATATATATATATATATATATATATATATATATATATATGTATATAGTAAGAGAGTAGTGACTAGCTAGTGCGAAATAAAGTTCAGCGGGGATGTAGTCTGATTTAGGGCCAATTAAAAACTTTTTTGTTTGTTAATCAAGCTTTCAAAACTAGGTTTTATTTCTTTAACGAGGTATTTGGAAAATAATACATTATATGGGTAATATATTTAATAATAATATAATAATAATTAAATAATCAAAATGACAATTATAAGTAGCAATTCCTTTAAAAAAAATTTTAACATCACTATTGGGAATTTAACATTGGAAAAATTCTGGAAAACTTGAATTTTAATGAAAAAACTCTCAAAATGCGATCACATTTTGAAGGTTAAGAAACTGCATTGTTGTGGTATTTTTGGCGTTGTCTGCGTGAAACAGTTTTAAGAAGGAAAAGTAAGAAGAAAAAGGATGACAACTTGGAAAAAAGAAGATACTAAATGTTTTAAAAGTTATTCAAATAAGTGTGTAATTTAAAATTTTTAAGGAATTGCTACTTATGATTGTAAATCGTTTTGATTATTTAATTGTTTTAAATATATTACCCATACAATGTATTATTTTCCAAAAATCTTAATTGGCGCTAAATCAGGCTACATTCCAACTAGTACACTAAACTTTATATCAGGTGTACAAGTAAGAAATGAGGATTTCAGACAACAGATGGTGCACCAATGCAGTCTGTGCTATAAAGATTTGACACTGCGCCATTTTGTTGTGTCATCAACAAGTGTCAGGCGCGCACGAGTGATAAATTCGAAAAGTGTGTGCATAGTGTTGTGTTGTATGTCGAAATTTATACCGAACAAAGAGCATTTGCGGACAGCATTAATTTTTTGTTTTCATTTGAAGAAAACTGCTGTTGAATCATACCGATTACTTCGAGAAGCTTATGGTGAACATGCTCCATCGCAAGATACGTGTGAACGATGGTTTCGGCGTTTCAAAAGTGGTGACTTCGATGTTGCAGACAAGGAACATGGAAAACCGCCAAAAAATACGAAGATATGGAATTGCAAGCATTGTTGGACGAAGATGATTCGCAAACACAAAAACAACTCACCGAGCAATTGGGCGTTAGTCAACAAGCTGTTCCCAATCGGCTACGAGAGATGGGAAAGATTCAAAAGACCGGTAGATGGGTATCACATGAGTGGAACGACAGGTAAATGGAAAAAGCGCAAAAACACTTGTTAAATTTTGCTCGCTTGCTACAAAAGGAAGTCGTTTTTGCATCGTATAGTTACAGGGGATGAAAAGTGGATTTATTTTGAAAATCCGAAGCGCAAAAAATCATGGGTGGACCCAGGCGCACCATCCACATCGACTGCAAGACCGAATCGCTTTGGCAGAAAGACGATACTCTGTGTTTGGTGGGACCAGAGGGGCGTGGTCTATTATGAGCTGTTAAAACTTGGGGAAACGATTAATACTAAACGTTACCAACAACAATTGACCGATTTGAATCGTTTGCTGCTTGAAAAAAGTCCAGAATACAGAAAGAGGCAACACAAAGTCATTTTTCTTCATGACAACGCTCCATCACATACGGCAAAAGCAGTTCGCGACACGTTGGAAGCACTCAGCTGGGAAGTTCTACCCCATGCGGCTTACTCACCAGACTTGGCTCCTTCCAATTACCACTTGTTTGCATCGATGGGTCACGCACTTGCTGAGCAGCGCTTTGATTCTTACGAAGATGTAAAAAAAATGGCTCGATGAATGGTTCGCAGCAAAAGGGAAGATTTTTACTGGCGTGGTATTCACAAATTGCCCAAAAGATGGGAAAAATGTATAACAAGCGATGGAGCATATTTTTGAATAAAGTACCTTTTATCATTCTTCTGAATTTAACATGCTTTTTTGGAAAAAAAATATGCATTTCATACTTGTACACCTGGTATATATATATATATATATATATATATATATATATATATATATATATATATATATATATATATAATAATAAGCCTTCTTCCATCCAGTGTCGGACATAGGCCTCCCCTTCCTTCTTCCATCTCCCTCGACTTTACTTCTTTCTGATCCATCCTAAACCAGCCGTTCTTTTCAGGTCATCTTTCCATCTTGTTTGGAGCCTTGCTCTGGATCTTTGTGCCAACCATGGCCTCCATTCTTGTATTATTTTATTCCATCTCTCATCTTGTTGTCTTATTGTATGACCTGCCCATCTGCATTTCAAACCTGCTACCCTCTTACGTCTAACACTTTGGTCTTTTTTCTTATACTTTCGTTTCTGATTCTGTCTTGTAATTGTAATCTTGTAAAATTCAGCATATGGCGTTCCATTGATCTCTGTGTTTTACTCAGTTTGTCCATCACCTTTAAATTTCAATTAGTCCCGATATTACACAATAAAGATGATTAATTAAAAGCGTATTAAATTTTGAAAGTTCGCAAGTACACAGAAGTTATAATTTTAAATTTAAAAATAAATAAAAGTACTTACTAATCAATTGTTAAAACTGGAAGCACTATTAAGGTTAGAAGAATGAAAAAATACAACTAAAATGTTTATGTATTTTACCACTGAAATTTTTACTTTGTTTTAAAAGTACCCTAATTTGAAGTTATTGTTTGAGAGTCCAAAATAAAATTAAAAATACATGAAGCTAATCCAAATTGGATTTTCAGTGCTCGGTGGTTATAACAATTCCCCCATTTCTACTAGCGTACAATAAAATATATAAATTCCTATTATTTCAGAATTAGCTAAACACACATAAATGGAATACGGCATATCTACCCAATTTTTAATATTTTTTATTTTCCTTGCTAAAGGAAAGTGCAAAAAAAAATTACTCTTGGAGATTTTTGCTTTTTTTACGTTTTAGAGTTCCTAGATCATAAAAAATATAGTCTCTTATTTACGTCGGTCTGTCTGTCTGTTGACACCATAACTTTCGAACGAAATGGGATATAAATTTCAAGCCCGGTGCATAGATATTATCTAATGAAGCCTCTAGTTTTTGAAGGATCTCACTTCAGGGGTCGACAAATTTTACATTACTCCATCGAAAGCTGATACAGCAGCTTTCGAGCTAACAGAGTGGTATATCGGCTCGAAAGCTGCTGTGACAGCTTTCGATGGAGTAATCGGTATGCGTGCTTAGTACAATTCGTTGTATCATACTATAGAGTTCCGTAACTTTTTGGATAAGTACCAGTAAATTCTGTTCTCTTGTTTGTCAATCCTAGCCTGACTGATAAGCCATGATACGGCGAAACGCATCTCAGGTTGGATTTGACGAATAAGAGAATAGAACTTCGTCCATTTCAGTTAGTTTACATTAACCACATGTGCCTGAGGAGGATCCCTCGGAAAGCGCTACCTGCTTTTAAGCGTTGACTGAGTCAACCATTTTGTCGTCTCGAAAGCTGCTGTATCAGCATTCAATACAGTAATAGGTGTGCGAACTTTATATGTTTTAACAGCAAATGGTAAATTTTCTTGTTTTTTTGGTGAAATAATAAATAAATTGTATAAATAAAAAATTTATAGGAAAACATATAAGGGACGAAACGGGTGTGGGAGAAAATTAGAGGGGTTGATTCGTATATATCTTGTTAAATGTCGTTTTTAGGATTTTTGAAGTCGAGAAACATAAAAATTAGGTTATTTTTTTACTGCTTTCAATTTTAACCCAGGAAGGGGCTGAAAAGGGCAGGGTTTGTTTAATACGTTGCATAATTTAAACTGCAGTTTTAAATATTTACAGGTTTTTTTTGAACAATTTTAAGCATATTATTTATAGTAAAATATGTAAAAGGTTGAGGATGAAACGAGTTTCTTCTTGTATATGGTAATAGACAGAAGAGGAGTGCGGTAAGGAAAAGTAGGAAATACTGGACAAAATTTCAACGGGGTCTTACGCAAAAAATCTCATTATTCCGCGTCCACGCGGTAACGGCTAAAAACGACTGCAGGTGGTCTGCTAGCAATACTTGTAAAAAATATACGTAATTACGCCACTACTTGCGTACTGGTGCTATTACGTATTTTGATTGATAACTTTAATAATAGGTTATATGCGATTACACATAAGTTATTATAGTATAAATTAGAATACACATAAGTTATTATAGTACAAATATAGAATATATAACATTATTTACTTTTTTCACTATTCTTTGAATATTTTTGAAATTTAGAAATCTGACAACACTTAGGTTCAATCAAATCGTAACACATCGTTTCTAGTCGTCCTTCCTCGAGGCCCCTGAGCTTTGAACGCTTTTAAATGTAGATAACCGGAGTCTTGTAATCTTTTGTATTTTAAATCAGCTTCTGAATCCTTTTAATCGACCACCTTGTTTGTCCAAGATATATATATATATATATATATATATATATATATATATATATATATATATATATATATATATATATATATATGTATATACCGGGTGACACAGCCAACATGTAACACCCTGTACTTTTTTATTTTGAAAGTTACATATTTGCATTTTTAGATACCAGAATGGGACATTATTAGGCTTTTTTATCACTTAAGAATTAAATTAAATATCTTTAACTACTTCCGACTTGACCGGAAATAACTGCAGCTTTCTTATTTTTAATGGTACCCTGTATATTTTTTTATCAGTTTCAATTCGCCTTGAAATTCTCTTTCCAACGATGCATCACAAGTTGACATTTTTTGACAGGTGACCGGCAAAAACTGATTTAAACTCTTAGACTTAGGCGGCCATGGCGGATATACTAGCAATTGTCTTTGTTCGTTTTATATCACTTTGAAAAGAATTTAAGACTATCCATTTATCGTGCCATTTTCGCGTGGCTCCTACAAAATTTTATGCTTTACATTCAGTTACAGAATTTTCACTTTAAATAATGATCAATATCACCGAAATTAAGATAGGAATACATATTTTTTATTTAACCTAGTTACACATTACAGGTTTTTGCCAACATACATCTAACAGAAGTATCTATAGCCAATTGGATTTAATATTATTTTCAGAAAATAAGAATAAATATTTAAATGCAAATTAGAAAAGCAAAACATTTAATAATAAGAATAACACAACAACCGATAACTGTAATTAATTAATATTAGAAAGAAGTAATATTTTAACTAACACAATAAAAATAAATAGATAAAACTATTTTATACTACATATAAGTTTGCTAGGTATTTATTCTAAATGTCCAAAAATGCTACCCGTTGTTAATCCTACGCAGTCTTGTTATATATATATATATATATATATATATATATATATATATATATATATATATATATATATATATATATATACTAGCCGGGCCCGCGGCTCCGCTCGCGTGGACTTGATTCACTATTATCGTCACTGCTTATTCCTTATGTTACCCAGCGTAATAAAATATCTCCCATTATTTCACCTTATCTCCCAATATTTCTCCTTATCTCCCATTATCTCTACATAATTTCCATTATCTACACTTATATCTGCTCATCTCCCATTATTTCTCCTTATCTCCCATTATTTCTCCTTATCTCCCATTATCTCACCTTATTTCCCATTATCTAGGCTTATCTCGACTTATCTCGCAATATTTCTCCTTATCTCCCATTATTTTTCTCCTTATCTCCCATTATCTCAACATAACTCCCGTTATCTTGACTTATCTCTGTTTATCTCCCATTATTTCTCCTTATCTCCCATTATTTATACTTATCTCCCATTATCTCACCTTATTTCCCATTATCGAGGCTTCACTCGACTTACCTCCCATTATTTCTCCTTATCTCCCATTATCTCACCTTATCTTCCATTATCTAGGCTTATATCGAATGATATAGAACATATGTATGAATTTATAAAAACACGTAAATCGGATAAGTGGTTCTCGAGTGATAAGCGCACTAACGGACAGACAGACAGACAGAGAGACGTTGCATTTTATATATTATATTCTTTGCTACATGATATTGTTCCATATTTAATGCGGCAAACTTTTCTCCGGCTTGATTCATTATTATCGTCATTGCTTATTCCTTATGTCACCTAACGTAATAAAATATATCCTATAACCTGGCCAGAGAAGATAAGTATGTTTAAAAAAAAAGCACGTAAACCGGATAAGTGGTTCTCCAGTGATAAGTGCACTAACGGACAGACAGACAGACAGACAGAGAGACGTTGCATTTTATATATATTATAGATATTCTTTGCTCCATGATATTATTCCATATTTAATGGTTTAGCATGTTAAAAAAAAAGCACGTAAATCGGATAAGTGGTTCTTCAGTGATAAGCGCCCAAACGAATAAACAGACAGAGAAACGTTGCATTTTATATATATTATAGATATCCTTTGCTACATGATATTGTTCCATATTTAGTGGTTTAGGCAGTGTATTGCAAGAGAACGCGCTAGCGGCAAACTTTTTTCCGATTTGATTCACTATTATCGTCACTGCTTATTTCTCATGTTACCTAACGTAATAAAATATAGTCTATAACCTGGCCAGAGGACATATGTATGATTTTTTTTAAAAAAAAGCACGTAAATCGGATAAGTGGTTCTCCAATAATAAGCGCACTAACGGACGGACAGACAGACAGACAGACAGATGGACAGAGAGACGTTGTATTTTATATATATTATAGATAAAGATAATTATTATTATATAGCCTGGGCAAAGAATATATGTATGAATTTAAAAAAAGACACGTAAATCGGATAAGTGGTTCTCGCGTGATAAACGCACTAATAAACAGACAGACAGATAGAGAGACATTGCATTTTATATATATTATAGGTTATAGATATTTTCTGCTACATCATATTGTTCCATATTTAATGGTTTAGACTGTGTATTGCAAGAGGGCGAGCTAGCGGCAAACTTTTTTCCGACTTCATTTACTATCGTCACTGCTCATTCCTTATGCTACCTATCGTAATAAAATATAGCCTATAACCAGGCCGGAGAACATATGTATATTTTAAAAAAAAAAGTACGAAAATCGGATAAGTGGTTTTCCAGTGATAAGCGCACTAACGGACAGATAGATAGACAGACAGAGATACGTTGCATTTTATATATATTATAGATGTAATAAAATATATATCTATAACCTGGTCAGAGAACATATGTATGAATTTAAAAAATCACGTAAATCGGATAAGTGGTTCTCGAGGGATAAGCGCACTAACGGAAAGACAGACAGACAGAGAAAGTTGCATTTTATATATATTGTAGATATAGATTATTATTATTATTATTGTATAACCTGGCCAACGAATATATATATATATATATATATATATATATATATATTATATATATATATATATATATATATATATATATATATATATATATATACATATATATATATATATATATATATATATATATATATATATATATATATATATATATATATATATATTATAGATATAGATTATTATGACTGTTCTCGTTTTTCTTTCTCACATTTGGTCAATGTGGTTCCATGTTTGGCTGACGGGCGGAAACCAAGTCAGCATATAGATTATTATTATTATTATTATTATTATATAACCTGGCCAACGAATATATGTATGAATTTAAAAAAAGACAGGTAAATCGGATGATTCTGGCGTGATAAACGCACTAATGGACAGACAGACAGAGAGACATTGCATTTTATATATAGTATAGATTATAGAATATAGATCTTCTCTGCTACATAATATTGTTCCATATTTAATGGTTTAGGTTGTGTATTGTAAGGGAACGCGCTAGCGGCAAACTTTTTTCCGACTTCATTAACTACTTTACGTCATTGCTCATTCCTTATGCTACCTATCGTAATAAAATATAGCCTATAACCTGGCTAGAGAAGATATGTATGTTTAAAAAAAAAGTACGTAAATCGAATAAGTGGTTCTCCAGTGATAAGTGCACTAACGGACAGACAGACAGACAGAGAGACGTTGCATTATATATATATATATATATATATATATATATATATATATATATATATATATAGGTGTGTTCTGGACGGCATATGGCAAACTGGGCTATATATTTAAATCTAATCTTCCGATGTGTTTAAACAGAAAAGTTTTTGACAGATGCGTACTGCCCGTTCTTACGTACGGTGCCGATACTCGCACATTAACAAAATATATGTCATGCAAAGAAAATGGAGAAGTCAATGTTAGGCGTTACTCTTAGAGATCACATCCCAAAACATTATCAGGAAAAGAACGGGGGTACGCAGTTAAATTCATTCACTATATCTTAATTGAAACTGAGCTGGACATGTTGCTAGGTTAAAGGATGGACGATCGACAAAAACAATTATAGAGTGGCGACCAAGATTCGAAGCCTATCAAAGTAGGGGTAGAACACCAAGTCGGTGGACTAATGATTTAAAGAGAGTGGCTGGAAATTGGGTACGAGTGGACTAGAACAGAAAAAGGTGGCAAGACTTGAGGGAGGCTTTCGTTCAGCAGTGGACAGTATAAGCTGATGATTATGATATGATATATAAATATGTTGTATTTGGTGTAGTAGTGTAACTATAGAAAATAAACTCCTTCTCCTTAAACTCTCTTTTCTCGAGAAGACATCGCTCAAAATATATTGGCAGTGTTATATGTGTACCAAAAATACTGACAACAAATTTTAAAAATTAATTTGATTTACATACGTAGATAACTTTTGTACTATTCATATAGAGTCCTCTATAATGAACATGAAATTCACATAACAAATCTGTTTAAACTCGCTATTAAATTCATAGAGATGAATATATTACAGTGAATACCTAATTATGCCAGCATATTGTGTTTGTTTACTCTAACTAATATAATTCATTGGAGTTAGCAAATACACAAACAAAAATGAGTGAAATAAAACCATATTGAATTTTCAATGTTCAATGGTCCGTAACAATTTGACTATGTGAGTTGGACGTCAATGGAATTATGTAAATTCTTGTTACCTCAAATAAACCAGTATGGTGAAGAGATCTAAATATGCAATTTTTTTTATTTTAATTGAGATTTTAATTAGATTTTGTAATAAAAAAATTAAAATATTTAACTAAATATTAGAGGGGGTCAAGGGTATTATTATTAATTACATCAGAGATGCTGATGATACCGGATAATAAGCAAAATTATTGGCTGAACTCTTTGCTTAACATTCTACTGTCGATTTCCAAGGAAAAACACCACCTACTATTCCTATAGTGCAGTCAAGGATGCACGATATTGTCTTCAGACAGCTTATCATTAAACGTGTTTTAATGAAGCTAGACACCAAAAAAGCTTCTGACGCTGACGGAATATCTACCATAGTTCTCAAAAACTGTGCGAGGGAACTAACATCAGTTTTCTATAGACTTTTCAACCTATCCTACAAAAAGGGAATATTTCCTTCCTGCTGGAAATGTGCCACAGTTCAGCCGATACCTAAAAAAGGCAAGAAGACCTTGCCAAATAACTACCGACCAGTCGCACTGCTTTCGATAATATTCAAAGTCATGGAAAAGGCTACCAATCAGCATCTTCTAAAATATCTTGAAGGATTCAACATTATTAGCGGTCACCAATATGGCTTTCGTAAACATAGATCAACAAGAGATGTAACAAATTTTTGGAATAACGCAATTGAAAACTTTGGAGAATCTCGAACGGTTGCTGTTGACATATCCAAGGCATTCAACCGTGTTTGGCACGATGGACTGTTGGCTAAGCTACGCTCTTATGGTATGTCTGAAAAGTTATGTTTGTGGCTCTCATGTTTCCTCAGAGAGCGTTCTTTACGAGTGGCAGTCGACGGATTTCTTTCTAACACCTTTACTATCAACGCCGGTGTACCCCAAGGCTCTATACTGTCTCCTACTCTCTTTCTCATTTATATTCACGATCTGCTGGAAAAGACCGGAAACCCAATCTACAGCTTTACAGATGACAGTACGCTTATCTCTTCATTCACTTTGAACACTCGGGCGTCGGTTACTTAGACGAATATCCGCAGACAGCGGGAAATCGGTCAACTTAACAAAGACCTGGAAAAACTTCTCTCTTGGGTGACAGTAACAAAGTGGAATTTAACGCTAAAAAAACCCAGAAGGCAGTTTTTTTTCTAAAAAACTTAATGTTGCTGAAGCCGACATAGTTATGGCGGGGCACTCTATTCCTCTAACATCGTCACTCAATTTGTTGGCATAAACACGTCGCAAGCATAGCAAGGAGAGCTTCTCGAAAGTTGTAAATATTATTTCGAACCAGAAAGTTTTACACTCCACAACAACTGTTAATTCTTTATAAAGCTCAAATTCGACCAACTATGGAATACTGCTTCCATGTTTGGGGCTCCGCTCCCAAACATACATTGTATTTGTTAGATTTTATTCAGAGAAGAGCTGTTCGTCTGATTGGAGACCCGGAACTGACTGACCAGCGGCCTTGATTCGCTGGAATATCGAAGAACGGTTGGCGATTTGAGCCTATTCTATAAGTATTTTCATGGAAAGTGTTCGAAGGATTTAGCTTGTTTAATTCGTCCCAGAGCGGTGCATGTTAGAAATACACGTCGCGCTAATACTTCACTTCCGTATGAGGTTCAGCTTGTTACTCCAACGCTTTTCAAGCAGTCTTTTATGTGGAGAACATCATCCCTTTGGAATAATTTGCCCAGGTCTGTGTTCACTCCGAGTACAATTTACAGCGATTCAAAAACAACGTGAATCGCTTTGTCTGCTCACGTGTCGCTCCTGTAGAGCTTTAGGGACTTTCTTGCAGCATGTGTGCTAGACCCATAAAAAATAAATAAATAAAACTTATAATACATAATGCACCGTTAAGTTCAGCGAAGAGCAAGTTGTAATTTTCTAATAAATACTGTAAAAATAACCGGTCAAGTGCAAGTTGGGCTTGCGCAATTAGTGTTCCGTATGTTGCTTGCTTTTAAAAATAAAAATTTTTGTTACGGGGATATAAAATGATAAATGACTTCACAAATGAGCTTTCAACAAAGTTTTTTTCTGATTGTTACTGAAAACTGATGATTTTTTTTATATATATACCAGATAAATTATTAAAGGTAATTCCCTCATGATATTTTTTGTTTAATCTATACCCTATTGAGTATATCCCAGAATTTTTTCAAAATTTTTTAATCATTACGTTTCAAGATAAAGGGGGAGAGCGATTTTTTAAAAATAATACAAGGAAAAGTGTGCGCTAGTATTACATTACATATATTTTTGAACTCGTGTTTTACAAGATTTCAGTTAACACCCCACTATATGACTTGGTAATTTTTTTTTTACTGCCGATTTTATCCCCCAAAACTAACCCCTTAAGTCAAAATTAAACTTTGAAAATTACACGGCTCTGATGAGCCCATCAATTCCTTATTCCAATTACTATTTTTATTTTTTTTTTTTTTTAATTTGGAGATTGTAGAAAATGTTAAATATTCTTACTTGTATACTCTGGTTATTATTTGAATTTTATCATGTGCTTCTTTTATATGTAGCTCATTAGTATAAACGTTATTCCTGTAACTGGGACTTGAATGTATAAATAAATAAATAAATAAAATCGGTTGTGACAGACAGACAGACACACGGACATCGAAGTAATCTTATAAGTGTTCCGTACGGAAAACTAATAAAATTATTATCTTTCTCAAAGACACCTATCAATTCTTATTTAACTACAAACTTAACCCGGTGGAACCTTTATCATACGTTTAGATACTGACGCTATATTTCTCGGCATAAGTAAAGCAGTTGTTAACGCAAAACGTAATGACCGAATCTCAAAACTAATTGGAATTGGAATGTCAAACTATTTAATTAATTTTATCATTTCTTTTCTGTTAGACTGAGTATTTGTTCAAACATTGGCAAATACCAGAAAAATAGATGCCTATGTTTCACTGGGTTCTTTATACACTGGACATTTCCAAAAATAATCTAAACCAGTTAAACTTGTTTGCACATGACACCACAATTACTGTTAATTTAAAATACTAAGGATGATAATCTCCAGACTATAAAACAATATTGGTGGGTCTGGAAAATGACTAAAAAATCGACTACAAGATTAAACTTTGTCCAAACATAATACAAGCCATTTACTTTAGCATGCGTAGTTCATCGCAAAATTAATGTAAATTAAGGAAATAAACTGGCAATCTGGCGCTATTTTTTTTTTTATGGGTCTAGCACACGTGCTGCAGGGAAGTCCCTAAAGCGCTCCAGGAGCGGCATGTGTGCGGAAAAAGCGATTCACGTTGTTCTTGAATCGCTGTAAATTGTACTCGGTAGGAAACACAGCGCTGGACAAATTATTCCAAAGGGATGACTTTCTCCATATAAAAGACTGCTTGAAAAGCGGTATACGCGGAGTAACAAGCTGAACCTCATACGGATGTGAAGCACCAGCGCGACGTGTATTTCTAACATGCACCGCTTTGGGAGGAATTAAGCAGGCTACATCCTTCTAACACTTTCCATGAAAATACTTGTAGAACAGACTCAAGTCGCCAACCGTTCTTCGATGTACCAGCGAATCAAAGCCGCCGGTCAATTCCGGGTCTCCAATCAGACGGACCGCTCTTCTCTGAACAGAACCAACAAATGCAGTGTATGTTTGGGAACGGAGCCCCAAACGTGGAAGCAGTATTCCATAGTTGGTCGAATTTGAGCTTTGTAAAGAATTAACATTTGTTGTGAGGGTGTAAAGCTTTCTGGTTCGAAATAATATTCTCAACTTTTGAGAAGTTCTCCTTGCTATACCTGCAACATGTTCATGCCAGGACATATTTGCTCCCAAACTAACGCCCAACAAATTGAGCGACGATGCTAGGGGAATGGAGTGCCCCGACATAACAATGTCGGGTTCAGCAACGTTAACTTTTTTAGAAAAAACTACCGCCTGTGTTTTTGTAGCGTTAAATTTCACTTGGTTACTGTCACCCAAAGATAGAAGTTGAACGACCTCCTGCTGTCTGCGGATATTCACCTGAGCAGCCGATGTCCGAGCGTTCAAGGTGAATGAAGAGACAAGCGTACTGTCATCTGCAAAGCTGTAGACTGGATTCCCGGTCTTTTCCAGCAGATCGTTAATGTAAATGAGAAAGAGAGTAGGATATAGTATGGAGCCCTGGGGCACACCGGCGTTGATAGTGAAGGTGTTAGAAAGAAATCCGTCGACCGCCACTCGTAAAGAAAGCTCTCTGAGGAAACATGAGAGCCACAAACAGAACCTTTCAGACATACCATAAGAGCGTAACTTAGCCAACAGTCCATCGTGCCAAACACGGTCGAATGCCTTGGATATGTCAAGAGCAACCGCTCGAGATTCTCCAAAGTGTTCTATTGCGTTGTTCCAAACAGGTGTTACATAAGTCAGAAGATCTCCTGTTGATCTATGTTTACGAAAACCATATTGGTGATCGCTAATAATATTGAATCGTTCAAGATATTTTAGAAGATGCTCATTGATAACCTTTTCCATGACTTTCGATATTATTAATAGCAGTGCGATTGTTCGGGTGTTATTTGGCAACGTCTTCTTGCCTTTTTTAGGTATCGGCTGAACCGTGGCACATTTCCAGCAGGTCGGAAATATTCTCTTTCTATAGGATAGGTTAAAAAGTCTACAGAAAACTGGTGTTAGTTCCCTTGCACAGTTTTTGAGAACTATGGCAGGTATTCCGTCAGCGCCAGAAGCCTTCTTGGTGTCTATCTTCATTAAAACACGCTTTATGATGCGCTGTCTCAAGACAACATCTGGCATCCTTGACTACAATATGGGAATAGTAGGTGGTGTTTTTTCTTGAAAATCGACAGTAGAATGTGAAGCAAAGAGTTCAGCCAACAAGTTCGCTCTCTCAACAGGTATGGTTGCAATGGAATTATCTGGTCGTGTGAGTGGTGGTATGGTGGATTTGGTAAAATTTTGGCTAACTGCCTTAGCTAGATTTAGATGGAATGCTAAACTAAGAAATTAAAACAAACATCATTAAAAAAATGTTCTAAAACAGTACCATTCTATTTATGTTTTAATAAATTAAAGGAGTCGCATGATTTCTAGATTAAAATGACTCTATCTAAAATATTTATAAGATTTTGACTTCTAGTGTAAATTAGAATTGTACCAAATGGCTTTAAATTCATTCTAACCGTACAAATTATTATTAAATATTTTTAAAATCAGCCATTTCTAACAGTGATCTTACTAGACTTTCACAAACACAATCTAATAATAACAGTACTTACTGCATAATAAGCAGTTCACTCGAAACTAGTATCTATAATAATTTTTGTGGTTGCTGGCATTTTTTTATCCTCCTTAACTAAATAACAGTGTGATCTAAAATCCAGTCAGTTGAATTTCTTATATAACTATAACTAAAAAGAAATCTATAGGCCATCTACAAGTACAGAAGATCAATATAATTCTGAAAATTAAATCAAGAATCTAGTGGGATAACAAACTATTCGCATTCATGAGGAACTTTATTTCGAGGTCGAGTTTAGGTCTAGAACTTAGGATCTAAATCACTCGATGATATATCTTCTCCATTTTGCTTTACGTTTATGCAAGCTGGACTCTTGGTCTAACTAAGAAGAGAATATACAAGAATCACAATAAATAAGGTTTTTTTCAAAAGGGTCTAGGCGGTTAAGATGGTGAAAAATGCCCCCAGCACTTTTGAAAAACAAAAAATATCCTCATGTAGAACATAAAAAAATATGACTTTCCTGAAATTTTCAGCCCTCTAAACCTTCCCATAACCTCAAAAATCTATAAAATGTGATTTTCGGTTTTTTGGCGATATCTCCGGTTCTATTCATCGTAGAAACCTCTTTTTTTTTTCAAATTGTAGGATTGTTTATTGCCTACAATGCTATTTTTTTAAAAAAATTTTGGCGCGAAATTCAAATTGTTTTGAGCGTTTTAAATTTTTAAAATTGAATTAAAAGAAAACTAGGACTTATTCAGGCCCAAAAAATATATATATTGTGTATTTTATGTCAAACTATGCCTGTGATTTTTTCAGATTTTTAGAGGTGGGGGAAAATGGTTACAAACGCGAAAAACCGCTTTTTTCATCGTTTTTTTTTTTCCGCATTTTTACCTTCTTTTGGGGCACAGAATTACGTTGTAGATCCTCAGTTGCTTCAAAATTATATATATATATTATATATATATATATATAATATATATATATATATATATATATATATATATATTATCGAAATACTATTGAATCATTTTATGTAATATAAAGACCATACTGCGTCATTTTTCCCTTTAAAATCACGATTAAGACAAGATTAAGACAAGTTTAAGACAAGATTAAGTTGCAAATAAGGTTATTTTATATTACTGAAAACACTATGACTTCAAGTACCCACCAAATAATACATAATATAAACTTTTGTAAATGTCAATGTTTTAAAATTATTCAGTTGCAATACTGAATACCTAAAAAATTCAATAGAAATTTCTAATTTAAAAGATTATTTTTATGTGTAACGATGAGGAATGTAAGAAACAAAAATATAAGATCGTTAAGTGTATCCAATTCGGTGCAGAATAGACAGTTCTATGTCATAAATGAAGACAAAAGTCCCTTCGGTGCATAATAAACAGTCCTATGTCATAAACAATCCTAATCAATGATACTGAAACGCTGTATTTATGATACAAATCAATAATTTCAGTTTTTTTTTTTCTATATATTAAAATGAAACTAATGAAAAAATCAATAAACAAATCAATGATATAAAAGCGCCGTATGTATGATGTGTATAATTGTGAGAGAGAGAGCGTGCGTTCAGGGGTCGTTATTGTCCAAGCGCTGTTTAACTTTGCTTAATATTAACGTTATCGGGCCGTTGCTGCAAGGATCATTTAATTAAAGATCGGTTTTTTGATGAAGATATCGTTAAAAAATTAATGTAGCATCCAATACTAGCTCATTCGAATTGCATGATTTAACAAAACTGCTTTCATCTTTCAGTGTTTCTTGTGATAAGAAAATCATTGATCACATGGGAGATTTTAGTTTACCAGAAGATCGTCTGCGTGTATTCACCGGTTTGTCATGGGAAAATATTATAGAGTTTCGTAAAATGATGACTTCATTAAGGAACTCTTTCAACCGGAATGTTAATCAAGCATTAATTGTATTTTTAATGAAATTACGTAGTGGCAATTCGAATGAGTTAATAGCAGCAATTCTGGGATTAGATAAGCCAAGAAAAATCTCGAGCTTTACAACATCAATTTTGCAAGCTTTTGAAAAGGACTTTCTTCCCACTAGATTTGGATTACAAGCTGTGAAAAGAATGGATTTAATTAATAATCATATGACTAGTGTAGTGAAAAAACTCCATAAAACAGAAAATCATCTTGTTTTGCTTGCTGATGGAATCTACGTTCGTCACCAAAAAAGCTCTAATAATGAGTATCAAAGAAAATCTTATTCTGGTCAAAAAAAGCCATTCACTATTTGTACGCCTGATGGATATGTAGTCGACGTGTTGGGATCTTATTATGCGAATAAGAATGATGCTCAAATCCTTCGTGAATTATCAAATGAAAACACCGACTTACAGAATTTATTGCAGCCACAAGATGTTTTTGTATTGGATAGAGGCTTTCGTGATGTAGTCGACTATCTAGAAGAACTTCAAGAAAACAATTGAGTGCTGCAGAATCTAACCATTCTCGACGTGTTACAGCTGTTAGATGGGTTGTTGAAGCTACTCATGGAATCATTGGTCAAACGTTCAAGTTACTTCATCACCAACTTGATAATCGATTGATACCAAATGTTGAGCATTATTGCAAAGCTGCATGTTTCCTAGTCAATCACTTCGGAAAACGTTTGGAGTCGACCATTTCTGCTAATGAAGAAATATCAAGCCGCTTTGAAACTCAAATCTTGATGAACATACTTTAGCTATAGAATCTCAGAGTAATAGGTGGAGTAGAAGAAAAACATTGTTTTCTCGTTTGGGTTCCGAAGATATTTTAGATTTTCCTGAACTTACAGAAAACGATTTGAAAATATTTTTCACTGGCACCTATCAAATGCAACAGGCCATATCATATTTAGCAGAATTGTTGGATGAAAACAATGAAGTTCGCTTACAGTATTTGAAAGAATCCAAAGATATAATTAAGATACAAGTTCGCTCCCGACACATTAGCAGCAAAACGTATAACTGTTACATTCATTATAAACTGAATTCAATTGGTTATAAAAGTATTTTTAGATACTGCTGTGAATGTGCGAACGGTTTAAGAACAATTGGATCATGCTCGCATGTAGCAGCTGTAGTTTATTATTTATCACACGCAAGGTATATATCAAAAAACTGAGACCAGCTGAAAAACTGACAAAAATATTTGAAACTGCGGGTGTTGAGCCAGTTATCAATGATGAAGATTAATTATATCATTATTATTTATTTTTGCAGTTGCGAGATTATGTATAATACTTACATATCGTCTTATATTTACAGGTTTTTTCTTTCAGGTTCAACATTTATGTTTGATTTGCTCTACTAATTATATAATTGTATTTGTATTGCATAGTATTATTATGTAAAATTATTAAATGCTTGCAAAGAGAATGAAGGAGCAGTAATACTTAACTTTATCTTTCATAAAAAAAAATTATATATTTTTGAAAAAATGTTTTCCTATTCTTTTTCAAGTAAGGCTGAATGTATACAGTGTATGAAAATATGAATGATGAGTGAGTGTAATGCAGCCGTGCTATCACGCCAGTCCCAAGCCTGGAAAAATCGCAGAGGGCACTTGCGTATGCGTATGCTTGTGCATGTTCACAATGTATTTCTGAAATAAGGAGATATATTTCAATTTCAGTTTACAGCTAATGATTGACGTGGAAAATCTAAAAAGGTCTTCTTTGTATCTTAACCTTATCTAACTTAATTTTAAGTAGAAAATCTTTTAATAAATTAAATACACATGTAAGTGTGATTTTTACTTTATAATATAAATATTTTTTTACTTTATATTAATAATATTAAGTAAAAATCACACTTACATGTGTATTTAATTTGTTGAATATGAATTTTTACCAAGTTAACGCTAATTCAATTAAATATAGAAAATCTTTTTTCTATATGATGTTTTTATAAACAGAAATGTTTTAATTTCGATAAAATTATATATTTGGATGAATTTTGAAGTATGACTAATTACTCAAAACAAAAAAAAAAATAACTTAAAAATATGTTAATCTTGTCTTAATCTTGTCTTACACTTGCCTTAATCTTGTCTTAATCGTGATTTTAAAGGGAAAATGGCGCAATATGGCCTTTATATTACATAAAACGATTCAATAGTATTTCGATAATATATATATATATATATATATATATATATATATATATATATAAATGTACATATATATAATTTTGAAGCAACTGAGGATCTACAACGAAATTCTGCGCCCCAAAAGTAGGTAAAAATGCGGAAAAACGACGAAAAAGCGGTTTTTTTTCGCGTTTTTTAACCATTTTCCCCCACATATATAAAGTATATATATATATATATATATATATATATATATATATATATATATATATATATACATATATATACATACATACAGTAATACCCCGCTTAGCGCGACCCCGTTACGCGCGGTTTCACTATAACGCGAATTTCAAATTTCGCGCTCATGTAGTCATTAACTTCTCTATGGTCGCGGGGGGATCCCCGCTTTCTCTGAATATTCTCTTTGAAGAATTGGGAATTCCCTGTCCTTCGACTTTGTTCTATGGGGATTTCCTCGTTCGTTTCGTGTGTTCATTTGTTCCGTAATGTTAGTTCGGTCGGCTGGCAGTTTTGTTTTAATATTTATTGGAGATACATACATACATAATTTAACCCTACGTTAAAAATGCCGCCTGTAAAGAAAAAAGAGCGTAAAAGCGTCACTTTGGAATTGAAGATGAAAGTGT
>CM032449.1:194243943-194283943 GCA_019049505.1 Pachyrhynchus sulphureomaculatus
GTGTAAAGCTTTCTGGTTCGAAACAATATTCCCAACTTTTGAGAAGCTCTTCTTGCTATGCCTGCAACATGTTCATGCCAGGACATATTTGCTCCCAAATTAAAGCCTAACAGATTGAGTGACGATGTTAGAGGGATGGAGTGCCCCGACATAACTATGTCGGGTTCTGCAACGTTAACTTTTTTAGAAAAAACTGCCGCCTGGGTTTTTGTAGCGTTAAATTTCACTTGGTTACTGTCACCCCAAGATAGAATTTCTTCCAGGTCTTTGTTAAGTTGAATGACTTCCCGCTGTCTGCGGATATTCGTCTGAGTAGTCGATGTCCGAGCGTTCAAAGTGAAATGAAGAGATAAGTGTACTGTCATCTGCAAAGCTGTAGATTGGATTCTCGGTCTTTTCCAGCAGATCGTTAATATAGATGAGGAAGAGAGTAGGAGAACAGTATGGAACCTTGGGGCACACCGGCGTTGACAGTGAAGGTGTTAGAAAGAAATCCGTCAACTGCCACTCGTAAGGAACGCTCCTCCTGAGGAAACATGAGAGCCACAAACAGAACTTTTCCGACATACCATAAGAACGTAGCTTAGCCAACAGCCCATCGTGCCAAACACGGTCAAATGCCTTGGATATGTCAAGAGCAACCGCTCGAGATTCTCCAAAGTGTTCAATTGCGTTGTTCCAAACATGTGTTACATAAGTTAGAAGATCTCCTGTTGATCTATTTTTTACGAAAGCCATATTGGTGATCACTAATAATGTTGAATCCTTCAAGATATTTTAGAAGATGCTGATTGATAGCCTTTTCCATGACTTTCGATATTATTGAGAGTAGTGCGATTGGTCGGTAGTTATTTGGCAAGGTCTTCTTGCCTTTTTTTAGGTATCGGCTGAACCGTGGCACATTTCCAGCAGGAAGGAAATATTCCCTTTCTGTAGGATAAGTTGAAAAGTCTACAGAAAACTGGTGTTAGTTCCCTCGCACAGTTCTTGAGAACTATGGCAGGTATTCCGTCAGCGCCGAAGCCTTTTTGGTGTCTAGCTTCATCAAAATACGTTTTATGATACGCTGTCTGAAGACAATATCGGGCATCCTTGACTACACTATGGGAATAGTAGGTGGTGTTTTTCCTTGGAAATCGACAGTAGAATGTGAAGCAAAGAGTTCAGCCAACAAGTTCGCCTTCTCAACAGGTGTCGTTGCAATAGAATTATCTGGCCGTGTGAGTGGTGGTATGGTGGATTTGGTGAAATTCTGACCAACTGCCTTAGCGACTGACCAAAAGGACCTGGAATTGCCGGGACAAGCGAGAAGTTTGTTTCTAATCCGTTGATTGTGTACCTCCTTGGTTTCGTCGATAATTTCTTTGCATCTGTTCCTGGGCACGAACAAAGATGTTACGATTTATGGTGTTAGGATCTTCACGCCACTGTCGGTATGCAAGATGTTTAGAAGCAACAGTTTCTTTGCATTTTAGGTCAAACCAAGGCTTGCCGTTGGAAGGGCATTTCTTCGAAAACGGGATGTAAGCATCCATACCGGCCAAAATAACATCGGAAACCTCCCTGGCGCAGTCAGATGGGTCGTCGGATCAAAAACAAACGTCCAACCAAGGGAAAGTTCGAAAATATTCCATGAGATCTTCCCATTTAGCAGATTTGTAGTGCCAAATCTTGCGCGGTTTGGGCGCCTCTCTGTCACTGATTGGTAGAATACTCGATGTCGAAAGTAGTTTATGGTCGGAAGAACTTAACGGTGGATTTACGCTGACCGTGTAAATCTCCGGATTGGTGGTTAAAAACAGATCAAGAAGACTGGCGAACTCTCCGTCTCGATCAGGGATCCGTGTTGGTTCATCAATAAGCTGAGTCAAGCCACAACTGATTGAAAATGATTCGGCTTCACGACCTTGTTCATCGGTAGTATTTGAATATTTAAGCCAGTTGATGTTGTGGACATTAAAGTCGCCCAGGATGGCAATTTCGGCATTTGGATAGTTAATTTGTAAATGATCTATGGTGTCTGCAAGAGAAGCGAAAAGTGTTCTAAAGTTTGTATCACTTGGTGGTCGATAGAGGATACAGACGAACCTTGTGGTTGGTTGAGTCGTTATTTTTAACCACATAACATCAAAGTTTGTGGGCTCCAGAGCCTCTTCTCGTTGGCAAGAGAGGTCGCTTCTGACATAAAGACAGATTCCAAAGTTACGCCTAAATCGGGAATAGAAATCGTACCCAGGATAAAGATAGTTTACTGTGCTGGTCGATGAACTGACCTTAGTTTCACAGAGAGCGAGTACATGAGGTTTATTTGATTGCAGGTGTTGGTGCACTGAATTTATGTTCGAATTTAAACCTCGTATGTTGCAAAAATCCATTTTGAAATTCAGGATGATCTACCCACATGACCCGCCCATCTTCACTTCATCCTTGCCGCCTCCATGATAATAAATAGCAAGCTGAAATAACTAAAAATCCAAATATTGAGAAAATTATTTAGAACATGAGGCACTAAACAATAATATTTTTAAATCATATTACCTGTTGTGAATACTCCGCAATTATAATAAAAATCTACATAACGTCATTGTTAGCGAATGAATATATCTAATCAAATGTGTAATCAAACTTCTAAATAAAATTTATATTTTTTAATTCATGTTTATCTCGGAAAATAAGCTTAATAAATTTGAGAGCAGTTATTATTAAATCTCTTCTATATAAATTTTGTTGACTTAATTAAGTGATTGAGTTTTTAAATACATTTTATGAAAAAGTAAATAAAGTAAAACCCAATATAGGCAATTTTAGTGTGACATATACCGTGAGACGATGAATGTAAATTACTTATATCAAACTGTATATCCTCCTTCCGATTTAATGCACCTTTTAAACTGTTTTAATAGTGATTTAAAAAGAATTATCTAGGTCCTTCTATTGTATTACCGTGCTTTTATATCATTCCAAAACTGGTGTTTTTAATAGACCATCAATGTTATACACTTCCTTCATCATTTTAAATGTCTTTGTGGCAATAGTAACAAGTTTTGCCTTAAATTTAACTGCACACGTTTGTTCTCTATTATAATTTCTACAATAAAACTTTTTTTTACTCCAAAATAAAACGTCGTATCCTAGCTGCATACAGTATCCATCATCATCATCAACAACCAGCCCTCTGCGTCCACTAGTAGATGTAGGCTTCCCCTGTAAAATTCCATCTGTCTATTCTGCGCAATCTGCAACTAGTTGTTAGCTGCCCTTTTAATATCATCTGACGAACGTGTCAGTGGTCTCCTTCTGTGGCGCCTATTTGCTTTGGTTTTCGTTCTAATATTTTACGCGTCCACTTCATGTCTCTAAGTCTGGCAATGTGTCCTGCCCATTTCTACGCAGATCTTCGTTGCATATTTTGTCATTACGAGTCACACCAAACATTGACCTCTCCATGCGCAATCCTCAGTTTATGTGCAGATTCTAGAGTAAATACACATTTCCATAGGTGAAGACTGGAAGGATGCACTGAATGAATGTTTTCCTCTTCAGACAAATTGGAATGTCGTTCTTAAATATATCCTTTAGAGCTCCATACGCTGCCCAAGTTAGACCGATTTTTCTTCTAATTTCAGATGTTGGGTTTCGTTCGAGGATGCTTATTTTGTAGCCCAGATATCTGTACTCATCTATTTTGATCGATATCTTCATCAAAGATTTTACGGTTACTAGAGGGCATCAAGTTAGTTGCATGCACTAACTTGATGCATGCAGTATTGGTCATAGAAAATTAGTTTTCGCCTTCTTTGACGATAGAAAAACAGAGTTTACAATAGTATGAAAAAGATGGGTAAACATACCACTGCATTTTATTTTGTCTCCAAATAATGTTAATGTCCAATAACAACATAATATTCTTCTTCTTATAGTGCCATCTTCATTACTGAAGTTGGGCTGCAATCACGGCGAATTCTTCTCTATCCTGGGCAACTCTTAATAACTGTCCTGTTTAGTACTTTCTTCAGCCAGGCACATTGTCGGCATCCTGGACTTCTCCTCGCTTCAACAATCGGAGAAGTGAGTATCTTGCACCCCTATAGATATGTTAAAGTAGCGAGTTTTTTGTCTTTTAACAAATGAGCAATTCTCTATCTTTACCCATTTGCCACAGTACATATTTATTCCTGACTTGTTCTCTCCAGAAGATCTTCAATATTTTACGCATGACCCACATTTCGAAAGACTTTAAATGATTGATGATTGAGGATATTCCCAAGGTTCAGGCCTTAACTCCATACAAAAGCACTATAGTATTTGTCTATTAGTTGGTCGTAAACGCCAATATTCGTTTGCAATGCAGGTGTTCTTGAGATGATCATTAGTTTTGTTTTATTAACTTTTACTTTCATTACCAAAAGTCCATCTGCTCTATCTGCTATCATAACGATATCATCAGCGTATCTCAGGTTGTTGATGATTTTGCCATTAACTTTGATACCGTCTGAAGCGTTCCCTCAGGCCTTCTGGAATATATGCTCAGAATACAGATTGATTAAAAAGGGGTGGAAAGGAAACACTTCCTTGACGAACACCTCTTTTTATTCTGATTTATTCTTTTTCTCTGCTATGTACTCGTATCGTCGCTCCCTGATCCCAATATAAGTGAGTAATAAATGTGGTGTCATTTTCATCAAGACTCATATTCTGAAGCATCCATATCAATTCTGGATGTTTGACTCGATGAAGGGCTTTTTCGTAATCGATGAAATATAGATACACGTCTTTCCTTTGATCTCTTCATTTTTGCAAAAATACACCTAGACCGAAAAGTGCTTCTCTAGTTCCACATAACTATCTAAATCCGAATTGCTCCTCGCTGACATCTTGTCTGCTTTTATTGTGTATGAAATGTTACTTTCAAAGCACGACTCATTAAGCTTATGAGGCGGTACTGTTCACATCTGTTGGTATTTAGCTTTTTGGGTAAAGGTATGAATATACATTTAAGCCAGTTTTTGGTATGTGTCCTGTATTGTAAATGGAATTTATACAGCTGCATAAGATTGAAATATCTTCTTCATTTAGAAGTTTAAACATCTCCTCATAAAGATTATTAATTCCGCGAGCTCTGCATGCTTTATTGCATCCTTAACGTCTGCTGGGAGTATGTTTAAGGAAATTCCATCTCCAATGAGTTCTGGTACTTCTCTCACTTCATCAAATGTGTTTTTAATGTATTGGGTCCATTCTTCTCCTAGCTCTTTTTGTTCGGTTATTATCTGATTAGTATTATTAATTAAATATGTTAGTGTTGGTACAACGTTTTGCCCCGTAACTTCTTTAACTTTCATATACATATGAAAATATGCATGCGTTAGTTGAAATTCTTCCATTTCCTGACATTGTTCTTCCATCCACTCTTCTTTAGCCTTTTTTTGCAAGTTTTCGAATTCGTCAAACATAACATTGAAGTTGAAAATAATATTAAAATAAAATACTTAATTGATCGACGGGCTAATAGAGACCAAAAATAGAAAAAATGCTATAATAAATCCATATATTGAGAATATTTATAGGACAACAATCATAGGTACACTAATTATGCTTGGAAAAATCAAACCAACATACACTGTATATTATTTACATACATGTTACGAAATCAATTTAATATGTAGATAAAAATCTAACATCAACACCTACCGAGCTACTCTATAAATAAAAAATACAAATTTTATTTGCTTTACATATCGTACGTGCGACAACGATTCAAAGTTTCAATTCCTACAACTCCTGACCGATACAATTTATAAAGTTAAATTTAATTACTACTATAAAGGTACAACTTAGAACGGAAACTAGCAGTAAGATAAAAACAATCTCTTAAATTCTGCCCTCTATCAGAGGAGCTCAATTTCATGTTACGGTTTGGTACGGGAATTTTTATAAAAACGCTAAAATAGTCATAGTTTCTAAAATAACGCTCGGCAGCTCCAAGCATAGAAGTCGTGTTAATTTCCGACCAGGAGACCAACTTGGTAACTATTTGTTGCTCTGTAGAATCATCTCTGATAAAAAAAAACAAAATCAGTACTACTAAGGCTGTACCAGCAAAATATAGCAGCAAGATACAAGAAGCCGTATCTCTAGTTGGTTTTTTTATGGGCATCGCACACATGCTGCACGGAAATCCCTAAAACTCTACGCGAGCGACACGTGTGCGGAAAAAGCTATTTACATTGGTTTTGAATCGCTGTAAATTGTACTCTGTGGGAAACACAGTCCTCGGCACATCATTCCAAAGGCATGAAGTTTTCATTATAAAAGACTGCTTGAAAAGGGTTGTACGAGAAGTGACAAGCTGAACTTCATACGGATGTGAAGTTTTAGCAAGACCTGTATTTCTAGCATGCGCCGCTTTGGGAGGAATTAAGCAGGCTACATCCATTTTTATCAAAATACTTGTAGAATAAACTCAAGTTGCCAACCGTTCTTCGATGATCCAAGGAATCAAGGCTGGTTCTGGGTCTCCAGTCAAACGTGCAGCCCTCTTCTAAATAAAATCCAACAAATGCAATGTATGTTTTGGAGCAGAACCTCAAACATGGGAGCAGTATTTCATCGTTTGTCGAATTGGAGCGTTGTACAGAATTAACATTTTCAGCTTTTGAGACATTCTCTATGCTATTCTTGCAACATGTTCATACCAAGATACAGGGCAAGGCGATGTTAATTTTAAAAAATAAAGAGGATTCATTAATAACGGAAAACTATAACAAATGCATGCTTATACTGCACTCTGTCGGTGACTTACTAAGCCTATTCAAGCAGAACGGCACAGCACGGCTGGCACTTATTGCAGAAATGCACCTTTTTTCTCGAGCTTACTGCTCGAAGGCATAGATGGCAGCATTGGTATAACAACTAAAGAAGAAACGAAAAGAATCGTATTTTTAGAAGTTACCGAAAGTGTTCTTCGTATTTGCTGAACCATCCTAAGACGCGTTTCGCCGTATCACGGCTCATCAGCTGGGCTAGGTTCAGCTAATACGAGAACACATTTTTAGTCCTTTATCCAGATAACTAACGGAAAACTATAACAAATAGATGCTTATACTGCACTCTGTCGGTGACTTACTAAGCCAATTCAAGCAGAGCGGCACAGCACGGCTGACAATTATTGCAGAAACGCACCTTCCTCGAGCTTACTGCTCGAAGGCATAAATGGCAGCATTGGTATAACAACTAAAGACGAAACAAAAAGAATCGTATTTTTAGAAGTTACCAAAATGTGTTCTCGTATTTGCTGAACCTAGCCCAGCTGATGAGCCGTGATACGGCAAAACGCGTCTTGAGATGGTTCAGAAAATACGAAGAACACTTTTGGTAACTTCTAAAAATACGATTCTTTTCGTTTCGTCTTTAGTTGTTATACCAATGCTGCCAGGATTCATTAATCTTGAGACTAATTTTAGAAGTTTGGGTAAATGCAGAACAATTGACAGATAGTAGTGTGGTTTACACTGAAGGTGTAACGGAACCTCTGGTCCGATTTCAGAGTCTGCGCATTTGATTATTTGCATAGGAAATGTTGTACAGATTTACGAAAGTGCGTTGCTTTCTTGTTTGGACAACTGTCCACGAAGCAAATTTTCGAAGAGTTTGAAGATAAGCTAATATCTCGTGCCACCATATTTCGTATTTTGCGTGATTACCGTGAAGACGAAGAACCAGAAAATAAAAAAAATCCTGTCGGCCACCTGTTCTTAGCAGAAGAACAACAAAAAATCTTCTGTTAAGCACAAAAGACAAAATTGGGCAGTCACAAAGAAAATTGTTTAGAAAATACGGTGTTTCGCAATCAGCTGTGCATCAAATTTTGAAGACAAATAATATGCCTGTTCGAAAACGTAAAAAGGCACCGGAATACACCACAAGACAGCTCGAAAAATATCAAAATGTTGCCGGCACTTCATGTTAAGCATTTCACTCATGGGAAATTCATCGCTATGGGTAATGAAAAATACTTCACAGTTTCAACAGTTTTCTCAGTGGAAGTGATTTACTCTATACTAACGATTATGAAACAGCACCAGACGACGTCAAATACGCCGGCAAAAGGAAATTTGAACCAAACGTGTTGATGTGAATTGTCATTTCGTCGAGAGATATTTCAGGTCCATATTTCTAACCAAGAAGTGCTGTTGCAGTCAATTCTGATGCGTATATCAATAAATGCTTGACTAAATTGAAGCAGTTTATCAAAAAAAATCATGTACGCGACAAAATAATCTTCTGGCCAGACCTTGTACGTTGTCATTATGAAGAAATAAACACAAGAATGGCCCAAAAGTCAAAAAATCGAATTTGCACCGCAAAATGACAATCCACCAAATATTCCACAGGCACGACCAATTGAAAGATTATGGGCAATACTTTCACGTAAAGTTTATGAAAATGCTTAGGAAGCATAGAACCACCGGCACTTGATTGGCAGAATCAAGAGAAAGTTGAGGACGGAAGGAATCGACGTTTCGGTCTACCAACGCCTGTTGGATGGCATTCCAAGCAAGCTGCGTAAAATCGAAGTTAATTTTCCATTCGCTGCAATATAAACGTGCTATTTGATAGATTTTGATTAATTTATAAGACATAAGCAACTGTATATGAAATATTTTTCCTGGTTCTACTTTTACACTCGCCTGAAATTAGTCTCAAGACTGATGAATCACCCCTTAATAATTAAACATAATGTAGAAAATAAAGTTTTCTGTTATTGCTCCATAAGACAATAAAACTTTTTGAATAACATCGTCGACAAACCAACGTCTAAAAAATTTATTAGTTGTGATAATATTAAACAAGACAAAATATTTTGCCACCAAATTTTTGACCGTAAATGTTTAACGATAACACAAATTTCATTGAAAAAAAAACATCTCAAATTTTATCCAAAACACTTTATAAGATTTGCGAAAATAATAAAACTCCTCAAGACGCTTTCTTACTGGCCACAAGTGACGCTTGCGTCATAAGGAAAAACAAATGCCTGTCTGCCAACCACGTGAAATCGCATTTCAGTCGCACGCGGTGTAGCATAGACGAATCTTGACGCGTTTTGGGCCGGAAATTACGCGAGGAGTGACAAAAACTAGTAAATTTGATGAAAAACAGTATTTTTTGTCGTTGGAAATAGTTAAATTCAAGTCGAAGAATCGAGGAATTTTCGTTCTTAAAGCATTTAGAACTGTATGAAATAAAATATAGTAAAACTGGATAATATCATGTTCTATTGTGTTATGAAAACGTTTCTTGATTGACAATTATTTATTAGGTAATTATCATTATAATTTCAGTATAAATACAATAACTTACATTTTCTAAAATGTATTATTTAAACGCCAGCATTTTATCTTCTGAATTTAAATAATTTGGTAGTGTTGGTTCCAATATAAAAAAAATCATTTTCTTAAAATACTTTAGATTCGTTGAAATTTTTTAAAATAATAATTTTATGCTCTCAAGAACTATAATTAATATGAATATTCTTTGTTTCGTATATCCTACGTATATTTCTCTCTAATGTAGTCATAAGTACGCTACGCACTAAGCCTATTTTTAGACAGCAACATCCAATGATTGAATATGCTAATCCAGAGAAAAATCTTCTTGGGGCACAGGACAAATAAACTCAGATAATTTTTGACTAGTCGCGTACAACTCATTAGCAGATGTCTCAAATTCCAAAGATGAACGAAAAGCTTTTAATCAAAAGTTTAAGAATTTCGAGATAATTTGAAAATAGTATCATATACATATATACACTCCTGGACAAAATTAACGCAACAATATATTAAATCATACAAATCTCTATAATGAATTAATTTTAATAATTTTTTATGAACATTGGTTACACTAAAAGTTAGAAAAAACTTATTCGGATACTTTAAAAATGAATTAGCTACCAAATTTCTCTATAAGATTAGAATTAAAATTATTCTTAAGACCTAATAACAAAATCGTTGAAATTATGTAATAATGAAAAAAATAAACTGTGACACTAGTAGCAAAATTAATGGTGTAACTGGGACACTAGTAGCGTGTGTTGCCTCCTCTACTTCGGATGACAGCGTTTATGCGCTAAGGCATGCTTCTAATTAAATTTTGGATAAAATCTTGAGGAATTTGCTCTCATTCTGTGATAACTGTATTTTCAAGTTCCCTCAGGTTTCTAGGTGCAGGTATATGACGTTTCACATTTTTCTTAAGGTGATCCCATACATGTTCTATCGGATTCAGATCCGGGCTTTTTGGTAGCCATTGCATAATCGGTATATCAACTTGATTAAGATAATCGAGTACCTCCATAGCCACGTGAGGTCGAGCGTTGTCTTGCATAAACAGGAAATTGGGCACCACAAAATGACCGAAAGGCATCACATGTTCTATTACAATATTCTCAAGATGGTAGTCAGCATTCATGGATCTCGTACGGACAGGAACTAACTCTGTGAGAGCATCAAAGCAGATGCCACCCCAGAACATAACAGAGCCACCCGCCGAATGGAATCCTTGCAGAGATATTGCAAGGAGCAAACCTCTCTCCTGGTCTTCGCCCATACTCGCTCACGACCATCTGGATGTTTTAGACCACCCCTAGTTTCATCTGTCAAGAAAATTTGTTGCCAATCATCCACAGACCAGTTTTCGTGATTTCGAGCAAAACGTAACCTGGCAACTCTGTTCTCTCTAGTAAGCAAGGGCGGAGTGGCTGGTCTCCTACTGTTTAATCCAGCTTCATTTAACCGTCTTCTAACTGTTTTAGAAGAAATTGTGACATTGCGAACCGCTTCGAGTTCGTTTCTTATTATAGAACTAGTGACAGTCCTGTTTCTTAAAGCATATTGTCTTATAAAACGTTCATCTAGGGCGCTAGTGCATCGTTTTTCGCCCTTGCCCTAGCCTTCTAGAATAAGTTTCCTACTTCACTCAAGCATCTTACCATACGACTTATTGTGGAACGATGTTTGCCTAACAAATTGGCAACATAACTCTGACAATATCCCTCGTCCAATACAACTGAGGCTCGCAGTACCTCGTGTTCAGTTAAATTCCTTGTTAGATTCATTTTTCTAATTCTTCGAGGTCAAAAATAAAACAGTCTACCACAAAAACGTATTACTTTGAAAAATGGAACAATTTATAAGCTTACTTTTAAAGAAAATCTATCGCATTTTTACAGAAAATTGTTTATCTTCTAAAAAATTCTTTAAAACTGTAAATCTAAACGAATTGTTTTGATTTCTGTCATGAACAACGAAACAAAATATGCATAGCCTACTATTCAAATACTCGATAAACTTTAAAACTGACATAAGAAAAAGATAAATTAATTTTCAGATTGTTGCGTTAATTTTGTCCAGGAGTTTTATATATATATATATATATATATATATATATATATATATATATATATATATATATATATATATATGAAAAAAAATATAGTAAGAACATTACAGTAAAACTGTTATAATTCCTTGTAGTAGGTTTTAATATTCTGTTAAAAAAATTCAACCTCCTGTTAATTTTCGGTTGAATTAGACACACGCAAACTCATTTTAGGCTTAACCCTTCATTAAATGAAAGATCAAATTTTTGAAATGAGTATCAAAAACCTAGAACAATTTGATTAAAGAATGATGTAGCACCGACCCAATATTAAGACAGTAGGTTAAATATGCAATTTGCATTCTCGGTTTACTTATAAATACTAACTTCACAACTTTAATTGATCTAAAGGTATATTTGTCAATGTATACTTCTGAAAATTAAATTAGAGGAGTTCTCACGTTTTTAGTGAATTAGCTGTAAAAGCCTAAAGTCTGTTGTCAATTAGGGATTTATTTTGACGAATGAACATCAGAGCAACTAAAATAACGAATATTACTGTTCAGGAGCCGAAAATCCATATTAATACTCCTATGCTTAAAAATTAAGAGACTGATAATAAATCACTATTAGTTTGTCCAAATATATTTAATCTCCTTAAAAGCAATCATCTCCAACTGCAACATATTTACTCCAACGTTTTTTCTAATCTTCAAAACAGTTGTTATTCTCCATTCTCGTTATTACTTTGGAGGTTTCCAGCAAATTATCTTTTATTGCTTCTATAGACTCAAAACGGTATTCAGGGACTGACATTTTCAGTTTCGGGAACACGAAAATCACACGGTGTCATATTTGTTGAATAATGTGAAGACGTCGTTTTATTTTTTAAGAAAAAGTTCGAAATAATGATTGCATTATGCCATTGTGCATTATTGTGATATAAAATCCATGACCCGTTCTGCCAAAATTGAGGCCTTTTTTACCAGTTCACTCACGTAAATATCATACAACGCTCCTTATTACCTGTTTTGTCGATGTTTGATTCTGTAATTGCGGTGGATGGTTTTTCAAATTGCAATCCATCGGCTTCTCCATCCTCTTTTAACGATTTGTACCACTAACTTTTGGTGTTGCTAAAAATTCAGCAGTGTAAAACCTTTCTAACCTTTTTAACGTAATTTAACAAAATTAAACACTAATAGTTTCACAATTTCCACTTTATTATTTTTTCCGTTACAATTTTTTCAACACGATAGTGTCTTCATCGACGGAAGATATTCTAAACAGTTTAGAATATCTTCCGTCTGATGAAGACACTGTCGAGTTGAAACAATTGTAACGGAAATAATATAAAGTCGAAATTGTGAAACATACGTTTAATTTTGTTAAATTACGATGAACTCAGTAAATGATACTTTTTAGCATATCAACATATCAGTAAAAGAAATTACATTTTTCTGAGAAAATTGAAAGGAATTTGTTTGTTTAATAAAACCGTTGGTTATGAATAACACTGGTCTACAAAAAAAATTTTTTTTTTCTTTCACAAGGGCTAAATTAACGGAATATATTTATCTTTTCCATGCTAAGTTTAAATATGTTCTGAGATTTTATTCATCAGGAAGGGTTTTTTTGTGGCACGTGTTTAAAGTTTTAAAATAATTAGTACTTACAAAACACTGAATAATAAATACATGGCTAATTTTATCTAACCTAAAAAGTTTTATATGATGATTTTTGGTCATATTTTGCCTTCGAGATGTCTCTTTTCATGGTCCAGCAGTAGTCGGCTAGCATGCTGGAACTCCATTTTCCTTAGTACCTCTTTTCCATAGTAGAAATCTGCTGATGAAAATGCTCACCATGCTCATCAGAGACACCCCCAAGATTTTCAGGGAAGAAGTCTAGGTGGGAGTCCAAGAAGTGAATTTTTAAGGACGCTTGCAGCCCATTTCTTTGTATAAAGTCAGAAGATCGCTCACTATTTCATTATTATTGCCATGAAATCCACAACAGATATTTTTGAATGATTTCCAGGCTGCTCTTGTCCAGTGGATGTAACAGTTCCTCAAAATGTTCATTATCCGATATTAATGATTTTATTTGGGGCCCTATAAAAATTCCTTTCTTCAATTTTGCATCACTTATTTTAGGAAATTTAGATTTCAAATACATAAATGCAGCAGAATCTTTATCCATTTTTTTACAAAATTTTTTATAAGCCCCAGTATTATGTGCAAGGAAGGTAAATACACCTTTTCGGGATCCACTAATGGGGTATTTGATACATTTATGCCCAGGAATAAGAGATTCACGTTTAGGCCATTGTTTCCTTATGTAGTGAGACATCCCTGCTATCCCATTCACACAAGAAACAGCAGAATTTCATGTATCCAAGTTGCAAATTTAAATCCCGTATAAGATCATTAAGATCTTCTTGATATAAAAAGTGAGGTTCTGATGAACTACTTGCTTCAAATGTAGGGTCACTTCTCTCGCTTTTTCCGTCTTCAGTATGAACTGGGTCGGAGTCAGAGTTATCACTTAAGGTGAAAAATCTAAAAACTTTGGTACAGGATACTCTTCACAATGTGGCACAGGTCTAATTGTAGATGCCAAATTGAGATACTTAACTGTATATTTTGTTTTGAACGTAATTCCTTTAATGTTTGTTAAGCAGAAAAACAATCAGTTAAATGGTCCTTCTGTTCCCTCCAAATCATAGGGACTAAAAACGGCATATGATGAGTACCATTTTTTCAACCAGTGAGAAACCTACACATGATATATATATATATATATATATATATATATATATATATATATATATATATATATATATATATATATATATATATATATATCTAGTACTTCCTTGTTCATTCGTGCTCTCCAGCTTTGACGTGGTCTTCCTCGCTTTCTTTTTGCATGAGGGTTCCAATTTAAAATCTTTTTAGGTAATCGATCTTGTGACATTCTCTGTACATGTCCGTACCATACCAACTGTTGGGTTCTGATTTCGTCCACTATATCGTGCTTTATTTCTAAAGCTCGTCTTATCGTGTCATTTGGTATGCGGTCTTTTCTGGATTTTTTGGCTGCTCGTCTCCAGAAATCCATTTCTGTAGCTTTTAGTATTTTTTCTGCTCTTTCCTTCAATGGACACACCTGGGAGCTGTAAGTTATTATACTCTTCACTATTGAGTTGTAAATTCTCTTCTTATTTTCAATGGTTATGTTTTTGTCCCATAGTATACTATTAAGCATTGCAATCGCTTTTCTTCCTTGGATATTCCTCTCGAATATTGCTTCTTCCAGTATTCCGTCCCTAGATATTCTCGTTCCCAAATACTTATAACTGGCACAGTGTTTGATGGTGTGTCCTGTGGCCAGTTTCAAGTTCTGCTGTTGTCCTCCGACGCACATGTACTCGGTCTTTTTAATATTGACTTCTAGGCCCCATTTTTCATATTCATCCATAAGTTTTCGTGTCATGTATTCATCGATGTCCTGAGCGACTACTACCTGGTCATCTGCGAATGATAGCGTGTACAATGTAGTATCGTCATCCAGTGGTAATCCCATACTGCTGCATTTCCTTTTCCAGTTCTTCAGTGCACTCTCCAAATAGATTTTAAATAGCGTTGGGGATATACAGCAGCCCTGTTTGAGACCCTTTGTGACCGGAAACCCTGTTGTTATACCATACTTGGTTTTCACACTACTTCTTGCGTCTTGGTATAAGGATTTTACGGCTTTAATTATTTCGGTGCTTACATTACTCTGTTGTAGTGTTTCCCACAATCTCATTAGGGGCACGCTGTCGTAGGCCTAACCTAAATCAACAAACAAGACATGGACTTCCTGATCAAATGCGGTTTTCTTTTCTAGGATTTGTGTCAGTGAGAAGAGTTGGTCTATTGTGGATCTTCCTGCTCTAAAGCCTGCCTGTTCTTCAACTTCTACGTCCGCGTATTCTGTTTCTATTCTATTTTTAAGTATTTTTCCGTATATTCTGCTAATAGATCCTGTAACCGTTATTCCCCTATAGTTATCGCAATTATTTTTGTCTCCTTTCTTATGAATTGTTGACATGTATGATACGAGGCATGTTTTTTAAGTAAGTACCGTTTTGCGATTCCGCCGCCGCAGCGATACGGTCGGCGTTCCGCGCATGCGCGCTGGTAACCTACATCTCATGTCTACGCACTGACGCCATTTCAGTCTGATTCTTCATTGTATACGTTGTTTACTGAGTGTTTAAGATGCCTCCGACAATGGTGAGTCCCGCCGATTGTGAAGTACGGGCTGTTATACGATTTCTTAGTGCTAAAGGCGTAAAAACCGATCGATATTCATCGTGAGATCTGTGAAGTTTACGGACAAAACATTATGAGTGATGGAATGGTAAGGAAATGGGTGAGAGCATTTAAAGATGGCCGCACAAATGTGCATGATGAAGAACGGAGTGGGCGTCCTTCGGTCGTTAATGAAGATTTGGTGCAGAAAGTGGACGAAAAGGTGAGAGAAAACAGACGCTTTACAATTTCATCATTGTGCGACTGCTTTCCTCAATATTCTCGTAGTGTTTTGTATCGCATTGTGACATTTGTGATACAGTGGTTAACAAGTCAGGCGGCAGAATTTTATGAGGAGGGTATTCAAAAACTGGTGCCACGTTATGACAAGTGCCTCAATATTCACGGAAATTATGTAGAAAAGTAGATTAAGGTACAGGCTTTCATGTAAAAATAAAATTATAGCGATATCTTTGCACGTCTTTTTTTAATTCCAAAACGGTACTTACTTAAAAAACATGCCTCGTATTTTCCATTCCTCAGGTACTTCTGATGTGTTAATGCATCTTTGGAATAAGTTCCTCAAAGCGCTAAATAGCTTTTCAGTTTCGTATTTTACTATCTCTCCTGGGATGTTTCCTGGTCCTGGAGCTCTACCATTTTTTAGCGTTTTACATACTTGTTTAACTTCTGATGTTGTTATCCTTATTGCGGATCCTCGTATAACTATTTTTGGGTTTCCATGTTGGGTACTTTTGAACTCTGGTCTATCTTCTGTTAGCATATTTGTAAAATATTGGTTCCATTTTTCTGGTGTTATTGGTGAGAAGATTTCTCTTTTCCGTTCTGTTCTCATATTTTTAAGGAGTCTCCAGCTTTCTGTGCTTTTTCTTCCTCCTATGTAAGTGTTGAGTCTTGAGCATGTCTTTTCCCATTGGTTGTTCTTTTTGTCACTAATCATTTTGCGTACTCTAGCTTGGGATTCTTTGTATTTTTACTTTGCCGTTTGTGCTCTTTGAACTTAAGTATTTGTGATAGCTTTTCCGTTTTTCTTCAATTTCGTATTTAATTTCTTCATCCCACCAATATGGTTTTTTCCCTTTTCTCTTGGTACCCTAATGCTTCCAGTGCGGCTGCGTGTAGGCATTCCTTTATATATATTTTTCTTCTATATTAACAAATCCCGTCCGTTTTATCGTTTGGTCCAGTCTACTCTTGTATAGATTTCTGATACTTTCATTTTGTAAGCTGTCTGCATTATATCTTATTGTTGTTTCACTTTTTGTATGCTGTGTACTCGTATCTTCCAGTTTGCTTTCCTGTGTTGTTCGTGAGGTTATCTTTCCTTTCACAAGGTAGTTGTCGCTGCCACATGAAGCCCCTCTTTGGACTCTTACATCTAGGAAGTTTAATCTAGATCTCTGTCGTATTATCATATAGTCGATAATACTACTTTCACCTACACATGATACATAGCATAAATTTGGGGCCAGTCTTTCATAAAAATTTTTCACAAGCGGTGTAAAATTTCGCGTCTGAGACTTGAAGGTCAGTTCACGACACACGAAGCAGAAATTGTTTAATTGATTTACACACTTTCTTGGCATTTTGAAACGTTTATAAAAAAAACTTACAAATAAAAACAATAAACAGCACAAAAACAAGTAGATACACGTGTTACCAGACTCACTACAATTACAATACTGGCGACTGGCCCTCTGCTTGCTAAAAAAGTGCAATATTTGTACAAGATAGGACAGGTTTGAACATCATTAAGTCTGGACAGATTTAAAACATGTTTCAACATGAATAAGTCTGCCTGGTGCCAAATTATTCTGAATACAAATTCCCACTTTTATATTTACAAGAATTACAACAATGAGATCCTAATATAGAGAAGTACATTGCACAAAAATGACTGTCACAAGAAAACTATGCCTGATAGAAGAAATCTGATAACATATTTGAATTCAGCATAAAAAACTGAACTAGGGTCTCTATTTAGTTTCCTTGTGAAAAAAATCGTCTTGACCAGTGTCATATGAACAAGAAATTACCACAATTACAAAACACATAAAGTTTAAAATGAAAAATGAGACATTTTTAATTTAAATGCTAATAAATAAACAATAGAAACAAAAACAAAATGGTTAATGTAACTTTCATTTCAAAACAACTTCTAACCCCTACTGTTTACGTGCACCAATAAATTTGATACCTTTTCAACTCTTACATTGTTAAAACTATATTTAATGAAAAATATATTTAAAAACAAAATTGCGGTCTCATAATTTTTGTAGAATTTAATATAATATTTTTAATGTTTTATTAAATTCTACGAACCAAAAAGTAAATAAAATATATATTCATGTAACTGAATAATACACAATTTTTTGTTCTGTAATAAAATGTGAGTAATAGAAGAACTAACATTGCATAGTAAATTACGAAAGGTAGAATAAAGTGCACTTTTGATTAACCAGATAAATAATAAAATCCGTTAAAATTTTTGAAATTTAATTAAAGCTGTTTTGTTTGCAGGCTTAGAGGTAGTTACATAAAAATGTGGCAAATAAATAAACGGTACTTTTGAAAATCAAAAAGTTACTGTCCGTTTCACACAGACTACAAAAGAATTATATGACAGCTTTCAGTAGCTCCGCATAATTATAATAAAACGCGATCAGTCATCTAACGTAATGTTAAAATTGGTTCGATTATTAACAAATCGTTCAAATGCATAATGTTGCCAGGCTTCCAAAATTTAAAAGGTTACTTGGATCAACGGCTTTCACAATATTATCCACTGAGTTTTCTTTGTTTTATATATATATATATATATATATATATATATATATATATATATATATATATATATATATATATATATATAGTAGGCTGAAAAGTTTTTGGTCTAGCTAATTTTTACACTTTTTTTTTTTGTAAAATTCTACTTTATTTATCAACATAGTCTCCTTCAAAAACGATACAACGCTTTTCTAATATTTCTATACCTTTCTTGTAGAAGGATTTGTCTTTGCTTTCAAAATAGGCCTCTGCTTCGACGATAACTTCTTCATTGGAACCAAATCTCTTTCCCGCGAGCATTTTTTTGAGGCCTGCGAATAGCTAATAGTCTCTGGGGGCCAAATCTGGAGAACACGGTGGATGAGGAAACAATTTAATTCAATTCATGCAATTTTGCCATCGTAACCATTGACTTGTGATACAGTGCATTGTCTTCATTAAAGAGCACTTTTTTCTGTTCATTTGAGGGGTTTCTTTGCGATTTCAGCTTTCAAACGTACCAATAACTTTATATTATTCGCTATTAATGGTTTTTTTTTTTCCCCTTTCAGCATAATCGATGGAAATTATTCCTTGCGCATCCCAAAATGCAGAGGCCAAAACCTACCCAGCCGACTGGTGTGTTTTTGATCACTTCGCACAGTACGAAATTTAGGAAGTTTAGCGGAACTTTATTCAATTTTTGAAATACGTAAAATGCATAAGATTATTCATTATTTCAGTAGGTTAATACCCCACCTCTGAAACCTCATACTCAGTTTGGGATTAACCCTGCGAACCAACTGCAAAACGCACCTGAAAGTTGCATTACTTATTCAATCATACTTTTTGCCTACAGAAAGCTATTCGATTTGTTTAAGTTAATAGAGTGGTACATACAAACGGCAAGTCAGTAGGCCATGATTTTTTCTTCATTTATTTTATAAGAAAATTGTCAATTATTGGCATTTAAATAATTGCAAAATCTTTTCTTACTCGTGTGTGATTTGTTCGTGAAAAAAGTGATTTTTAAGAAGTAAGTAAAATTTACATTTTTAACTTCAGTGGAGACTTTAAAAAGTGATATTACATAATACCAGCTTGAAACGCACAAAATTTGAAAGGTTTTTTTTTCCTCTGTTGGAAACACAAAAGATCTTCTGCGATATTTTGCGATCTTCTTTTAAATTAAACATTTTCCAGAATGACTTTGCAAATTTCATATAACTGCATATTCCAAAAGTGGAAGGAAGAACCGACATCGGACGCCATCATTGGTTTTGTTTTGGAAAAAATAGGCACACTAATGCTAACATCTGACGCTCTTTGCAGTTTAAAGGCAACTCTGGTTTGTAAAATACAAAAAAGGTGGAGGGAATCCAGTCGAGATTTAGCATCATTTCTGAATAAAAATGCTAGCTGGCTTGAAAATAATGTAAAATTTTCAAATACTGTAAGGGATGCATTGCCTAGTGGATCGAGCACCAATGCAGGCAGAACTAAAAAAGAATTTAGGGATTGTCATCCTAAAGTGCAAAACAGAAAAGTGCATCATCTTTTGAAGTCCGGTAGTCAAGACGAGTTAGCCAAAGCAACTGCAACAAAGCTATACCAATCTGGAAAACGAAACTCTGCAGCGATTGTCAAGGAACTGGCATCTGGTTCTCCAGAAAGGGGTAGCAAAATCAAGAAGGCTGGCATGTCTTCTTCAAACAGCCCACGAAAATTAACTCCAGACCAGGCTCTGGCGCTACTTATTGATGCAAACTTATCGTCAAATCAGTACAACATTGTTCGAGATCAAGCAAAAAATCACCGTTGCACTTTGTATCCACCTTATTATGCTGTAAAAGAGGCAAAGAGGTTGTGCTATCCAAAGGACATAATAATAACTGAAGTTTCAGCTGAAGTATCAGTTCAGTCGCTTATAAATCATACCGTAGCAAGACTTTGTACAGGGCTAGAAGGGATTCTTAGAACTTTATCAAATGTTAAAGCACTAAATATTATCGTAAAGTGGGGTTGTAATGGGGCGGAACAAGGTAATTATCGACAAAAGTATATGGACAAACATAGCTCTGATGATAGTATGTTTAGTGTATCAATGGTACCAATCCAAATGTGCTCCGTAAATGATAATGGTGATAATCAGTCAGTAATTTGGAAAAACCCTGCTTCTTCTTCCACACGGTACTGTCGCCCCATTAAGTTCGTTTTTGCCAAAGAAACTGTCAGTGTAATTACCTCAGAAGTAAACAAAGTGAAAGAACAAATATCTCAACTTACTCCAACCACTATACTTGTAGATGGCAAGCAATTTCAGGTTACAACAAATATGATCTTTTGTATGATTGACGGTAAAGTGTGCAATGCTGTATCATCCTGTGCATCATCACAAACATGCTACTTATGTGGGGCTAAACCTAGTGAAATGAACAACATCTGTGATATACCTCAAAAAAATATAAATGAATCCTTTTTATCCCTTGGACTATCACCCCTCCATGCATGGATAATGTCTTTGGAATGTATTTTACATATATCGTACAAACTGGATATTAAGGCATAGCAAGCTCGTGGAGCAGAAAATACAAAAAAGTTGCAGAGAAGAAAAAATACATTCAACAAAAATTCAAAGAGGAGCTTGGCTTGCTTATAGATATGCCAAAACAGCAGACCGGAAACACAAACGATGGTAATACCGAGAGGAAATTCTTTAGAAATGCCGAAAAGTCTTCCGAAATAACTGGCGTTAATTTAGATTTGATCAAGCGTTTTCATGTGCTGTTAGAGTGCCTAAATTGTGGTCTTAAAATTGATTCAGAAAAGTTCAGCGAATATGCAAGAGAAACTTTGGAATTGTGTTTGAAAGAATATTTCTGGTACTCAATGCCCGTAAGTGTGCATAAAGTCCTTTGTCATGGAAAGGATATTATAGCCTCTTGCATTCTTCCGATCGGACAATTTTCTGAAGAAGCTCAGGAGGCAAGAAACAAAGACTGCAGAAAATATCGCGAACTTTTTACTAGAAAAACATCCCGAATTGACACAAATACGGATTTATTTAATCGACTGCTTATTTCATCGGATCCGTACATCGCTAGTCTTCGTAAAGCACCCAAAACCAAGCATAGTGAAGTTACGCCAGAAGTTTTAGAGTTGTTAGAAAGATTTGCAGACCCATGTAATGATTGTGAGTCTTCAGACGATTGCAATGAGTCTCGTTCTGAATAGATGTTCAAAATATTGTTACAAAATGTATGTTTTTTTTAATTGTTCTATAATAAAAAATACAAATAAACTGAAAAACTTTAAATAAAACACATTAATTTTTTTTTAGAATTTTAAAAAACCAACAAATAGAACTGTTTTACTGGTTTAAATAATTAAGTTCCGGTAAACTCAAGAAATTTCGCACTGTGCTTCGGGCGACTTTCACCGGCTGCTGTCCACTCAGCTGACTACCGATTTGATTCAGGTGTGTAGTGGTGGATCCATGTTTCATCCATTGTCACACATCGCATGAAAAAATCCATTCTATTGTGCGTAAACGGATTCAAACAGTGCTCAAAATCATCGACACGTTGTTGGTTTTGGACCATTGTGAGCAAATGCGATACCCATTTCGAACAGAGCTTTCTCATGCCCAAATGTTCAGGCAAAATTTGACCAACACGTTCTTTTGATATCTTTAGCATGTCAACCATCTTACGCAATTTCACTTTACGGTCATCCAAAACAATTTTGTGGATTTTTTTATGCTTTCCGGTGTAACCACATTATTTGGGCGTCCAGAGCGTTCAGCATCATTTGTGTCTGTACACCCGCGTTTAAATTCAGCATACCAGTAAATGATGATTGATTTTTCCAGGGGTAGAGTCCCCGTAACACTTCCACAATGGAACAAAATGACCATTACATTCTATGGAGGGAATTGAGACTAAAGAGAGAGATTTGGCGATGTATAATTCATAGATGTTTCTTCTGATCAACGTGGTTTCGTTGTACAACTGTGAACAGTTAGTAATCTTGTTCATATTATGTAATTTTAGTGTTCCGTACCGAACATCTATAAAATCACTTCGGTGTGTATCTGTCTGTCTGCTTGTCTGTCTGTCACGCCCTATTTTCTCCGAAATTGTTTGATGGAGAAAGTAAAATTTGGCACTAATATATGAATTGATGGCCTCATCAGAGCCTTGTAGTTTTGAAAGTTAAATTTTGACTTAAGGGGTTAGTTTTGGAGGTTGAAATTGGAAGTAAATTTTTTTTTATCAGGTCATCGAGTGAGGTATCCTATGTCTCTCATAGCCGTTCCTGAGACTGCGCGAATGGCGGCAACAGCAGTGGTGGGGGCAGCGGGAGGCGTTACCTCTGAAATTGGCTCGAACTGTGCATGACCTTGGCAGCCCTGTTGTAGAAGATTTACAACAAAGAATTCAATACCAAGTAGCACAGATCACCCCGGATTCTCTGCAAAACTCTGTTTAGGCTGTTTATGACAGATTGGGTTATTGCCTCGCTGTTAACGGTAGATATTTTAAACAATTGTTGCTTTTTTGTATTTATTAGTAGATTTTTGTCTTTTTTTATTTTAAATTCCAAATGACAATAATTCCAAAACAGTTCAATTTAGACATATGGTATGTCAGACAAATAATATCTAGAATTTTTAGTAAGACCTAAAAATAAAATAATATACAGAGCTTTCCATTTAAAAAAAAGTCAAATTGGCGTAATTTCTTCGAACTGACAGTTCAAAACATTGTATTATCAACGTCAGCATGTGCGCCATATAACACCCTATAACTTTTATATAAATATTATGATTAATAAATGCTGTGGAATCATTACTCCATACATATATATATATATATATATATATATATATATATATATATATATATATATATATATATATATATATATATATATATATATATATATATATATATATATATATATATATATATATATATATATATAATATATATATATATATATATATATATATATATAGATGAGAATGGATTGAGAAGTTTTGTGGAAAACCAGGTAAGTAACTCACAGAACTATATCTAGTGGTATCACATTTGTTAAATTCAACCTGTATGTCTCTCTGTCCGTTAGTGCGCTTATCCCTCGAGAACCACTTATTCGATTTACGTGATTTTCTAAATTCATACATATGTTTTCTGACCAGGTTATAGATATATTTAATTACATATATAATATATATAAAATGCATCGTATCTCTGTCTGTCTGTCTGTCCTTTAATGCGCTTATCACTAGAGAACTACTTATCCGATTTACGTACTTTTTTTTTAGGCTATATTTTATTACGATAGGTAGCATAAGGAATGAGCAGTGACGCTAATAGTGAATGAAGTCTGAAAAAAGTTTGCCGCTAGCGCGTTCCCTTGCTATACACAGCCTAAACCATTAAATATGGAACAATATTATGTAGTAGAGAATATCTATAATCTATAATATATATAAAATGCAATGTCTCTCTACCTGTCTGTCTGTCCATTAGTGCGTTTATCACGCGAGAATCACTTATCCGATTTACGTGTCTCTTTTTTTTAATTCATACATATATTCTTTGGCCAGGTTATATAATAATGCATTTTGTATATATCTATAATATATACAAAATGCAACGTCTCTCTGTCTGTCTGTCTGTCCGTTAGTGCGCTTATCCCTCGAGAACCACTTATCTGATTTACGTAATTTTTTAAATTCATACATATGTTCTCTGACCAGGATATAAATATATATTTTATTACATCTATAATATATATAAAATGCAACGTCTCTCTTTCTGTCTGTCTGTTAGTGCGCTTATCACTGGAGAACCACTTATCCGATTTATGTGCTTTTTTTTAAAACGTACATATGTTCTCTGGTCAAGTTATCTATCTATAATATATATAAAATGTAACGTCTCTCTGTCTTTCTGTCTGTCCTATAGTGCGTTACGAGTTTTTTTTTTTAAACATACATATGTTCTCTGGCCAGGTTATAGGATATATTTTATTGCGTTAGGTAACATAAAGAATAAGCAGTGACGATAATAGTGAATCAAGTCGGAAAAAAGGTTACCCTTAGCGCGTCCTCTTGCAATATACTGCCTAAGCCATTAAATATGGATATATATATATATATATATTATATATATATATATATATATATATATATATATATATATGTATATATATATATATATATATATATATATATATATATATATATATATATATATATATATATATATATATACGAAGCTGGTTTGAAAAGTCCGTGCAAAAATAAAAACTACTTATGTGTTTGGGGTAAACCTTTTTTATTTTCGACATAGTCTCCTTTTAGGCTTATACACTTCGTCCAACGATGTTCTGGTTTGTTGATCCCTTCCGAATAATAGGATTTGTCCATTAGTGTCTGCAATTACCTCCTCGTTTGAATAAAATCTTTGTCCCGCCAGCCATTTCTTCAAATTGGAGAACAAATAGTAGTCCGAGGGAGCCAAGTCTGGAGAATAGGGGGGATGTGAAACGAGTTGGAAACCTATTTCCATTAATTTTGCGACCACAACTGCTGAGGTGTGTGCTGGTGAGTTGTCGTGATGGAAAAGGACTTTCTTGTGGGCCAATCGCGGGCGTTTTTCTTGCAGCTCGGTTTTCAAACGGTCCAGTAACGATGAATAATATTCACCTGTAATAGTTTTACCCTTTTCCAGATAGTCGATGAAGATTATCCCTTGCGAATCCCAAAAGACAGTCGCCATAACCTTTCCGGCCGAAGGAACGGTCTTCGCCTTTTTTGGTGCAGATTCCCCCTTGGTAACCCATTGTTTAGATTGTTGTTTGGTCTCAGGAGTATAGTAATGTATCCATGTTTCATCCACAGTGACGAAACGACGCTTAAAGTCCTCCGGATTCTTCTGAAACAGCTGCAAACCATCCTTGCAACACTTCACACGATTCCGTTTTTGGTCAAGCGTGAGCAATCGCGGCACCCATCTTGCGGATAGCTTTCTCATGTCTAAATGTTTATGCAAAATATTATGTACCCGTTCAGTCGGGATGCCAACAGCACTAGCAATCTCACGCACCTTAACTCTTCTGTCATCCATCACCATATCATTTGATCAATGATTTCTGGAGTCGTAATCTCCACAGGCCGTCCAGAACGTTCAGCGTCACTTGTGCCCATATGGCCAGTCCGAAAATTTTGAAACCACTTATAAACTGTTCTAATCGAAGGTGCAGAGTCACCATAATGTTTATCAAGCTTCTCTTTAGTCTCCTGAGGCGTTTTGCCTTTCATAAAGTAATGTTTAATCACCACACGAAATTCTTTTTCGTCCATTTCTTGAAAATTACTCGACTTCCTTGATTCACACGAATGCCAAACACAAAGAAATAGACCAATATGGCTGAAACTTGGTGTGCGTTCATTCAAGAGATGCTACTAACTAAACATGACCTCGATACGCGCCGGTGGTGCCATCTCTCGGACTTTGCACGGACTTTTCAAACCAGCCTCGTATATATATATATATATATATATATATATATATATATATATATATATATACATATTTTTTTTATTTTATTTTATGTGTATTTGAGAATATACGGATATACCGCTTTTTACAATGTATTTATAATACTTTACAATATAACCATACCAATAGCAGAACGATCGAAAATGTGGAATGAAACACAAGAACGGCTTACACTCCTACCGTAAAACAATCAACGTCATAGCATCCCTTCTGAATGAACTAACCTGAAAAAATGTTCATCTCCCGGCACTGGTTCATGAATCTCATAGCCCTCAGCAGTGGTGAATGATAACCATAATTAGTTCTATGGAAGCCAGTAAAGAACAATTCAGTTTGCCTTAAATGTCTTTGAGGTACATTAAATTTTACAAATGATAATAAATTAGAACGATCTATCAACCCGTTAATTATCTTATACAGAAAATACTGATCACTCATCAAACGTCTGTGAGCTAAGAGATTCAAGTTCATATGGCCCCTAATAATAGTATAATCATGTTCAGCTATTGCCATATCACACTTATAAGCATATAGTCGTAGAAATCTGCTCTAAATTTTTTCGAGATTGTACTTATGTACTTCAAACATTGGCGACCAAACAACCGCTGAACACTCCAGAACAGATCTCACCAACGTTCAGTACAGGACCCTTAATGAGGATAATGATAATTCCCTAAGATTTCTATATAAAAGTCCCAAAATCTTACTGGACTTGTTAATAATATATACGTAATGATCACAGAAAGAGCGGCGATAATCAAATATTACTCCTAGATTCTTCACTTTGCCCAAACTGTCTAACCCTGTTCCATTAATAACATAATTACTATTGACATTCTTATGTCCTCTAAAGAAGTTAACATTTAGATGCATTAAGCTGTAAACAGTCTTTCTCAGCTCAATTTACAAGACTATCCTATATATATATATATATATATATATATATATATATATATATATATATATATATATATATATATACATATATACTCGTATATATATATATATATATATATATATATATATATATATATATATATATATATATATATACATATATATATATATATATATATATATATATATATATATATATATATATATATATATATATATATATATATATATATATATATATATATAATCCTAAGTTTAACTACTGGGAAACGCCCTTATAAGGAGAAGAGATGAGCAATCAAAGATCTAAAGGCTCTAGTATCTGCTTTTTATTTTTAATATCGAGCTTTCGCTGCCTAATGGTAGCTTCTTCTGGATTCTAAAAATGCAAACAAGGTACAGAAAATAAACCAAAACGTTCGTTTTTAGTGTTCCGTACGGAACACTTATAAGATCACTTCGGTGTCTGTGTCTGTCTGTCTGTCTGTCTGTCTGTCTGTCTGTCTGTCTGTCTGTCTGTCTGTCTGTCTGTCTGTCTGTCTGTCTGTCTGTCTGTCTGTCTGTCTGTCTGTCTGTCTGTCACACCCGATTTTCTCCGAAACTATTTGACATAGAAAGGTGAAACTTGGTAATAATATAGGAATTGATGGCCTCATCAGAGTCATGTAGTTTTGAGAATTAAATTTTGACTCAAGGGGTTAGTTTTGGGGGGTGAAGTCGGAAGTGAAAAAAAATTTTTTTTACTAGGTCATCGAGTGTGGTGTCAATTGAAAGCTTGTGAAAAACACGAGTAAAAAATATATATATAATATTATACTTGCGCGCACTTTTCTTTGTATTATTTTTAAAAATTCGCGAAAATCGCTGTCCCGGGCCTTATCTCGAAAAGTACTTATCAAAAAATTTCGAAAAAATTCTGGAATATTCTCCACGGGGTGTAGATTGAACGAAAATTATCACGAGTGCATTACCTTTAATAATTTATATGGTACATAAAAAAAACAAAAATTTCAAGGTCATCAGATTTCAGTAAAGATTGGAAACAAACTTTGTTGAAAACTCATTTAGGGTGTGTTTTGTGAAGTCACTGATCATTTTATACCACCGTAACATAAATTTTGACAAGGGGTTCGTTTTGAGACGTGAAATCGGAAGTGAAAAAAATTTTTTTTACTAGGTCATCGAGTGTGGTGTCAAATGAAAGCTTGTGAAAACACAAGTAAAATATATACATATATCTATATATATATATATATATATATATATATATATATATATATATATATATATATATATATATAATGTAATACTTGCGCACACTTTTCTTCGTATTACTTTTAAAAAATCGCTGTCCCCTACCTTATCTCGAAAAGTACTGATCAAAAAATTTTGAAAAAATTCTGGAATATTCTCCACGGGGTATAGATTGAACGAAAATTATCACGAGTGCATTACCTTTAATAATTTATTTGGTATTTAAAAAAAAAACAAAATTTCAAGGTCACTAGTTTTCAGTAAAGATTGGAAGCAAACTTTGTTGAAAACTCATTTGGGGTGTGTTTTGTGAAGTCACTGATCATTTTATACCACTCTAACAAAAATTTTTATTTTAAAAACAATCTACGTACGGAACACTAATTGTGCAAGTTCAACTTGCACTTGACCGGTTTATTTAAAATGTGATTAAATGAATTGTACGACTGTATGTGAAATTACTTACAAAAATTTTAGCAGTTAGTTCATCTCTGGTGAAGACAATGAAATTTGCATTTTTGTTGGCCAGGTAGTATGAATGATTACACAAACATTATTAAAAGACACACAGTTACACAAATATTGAAAATAAAACTTTGTCAATAAACATTAGTTAAAAACACTTTTTTAAGACCTAAACATAACTGCAAGAAGGACCATGATGTTGAAATGGTACTCCATTTTAAATTTTTTGACGTCGAGTTTAGTAACTATTTAGTGATATTTGAGTCCGAACCGGACATTGTTGGTAGTCTATGTCGTCATCAGGTCGACAAAAAACCATAAAAAGTATTGAAGCTAGGGATGTGGTAAATTTTTTAGGTGGATGCTAATTTTAGATAAATTATTTATTATTAATGATATCTATTTTTTAGTTTTAAATTTTAATTTAAATTATCATTAATAATAAATAATTTATCTAAAATTAGCATCCACCTAAAAAATTTACCACATCCCTAACCTCAATGCTTTTTATGGTTTTTTGTCGACCTGATGACGACATAGACTACCAACAATGTCCGGTTCGGACTCAAATGTTACTAAATAGTTACTAAACTCGACGTCAAAAAAATTTTAAAATGGAATACCATTTCAACATCATGGTGTTTCTTGCAGTTATGTTTCGGTCTCAAAAAAGTGTTTTTAACTAATGTTTATTGACAAAGTTTTATTTTCAATATTTGTGTCTTTTAATCATGTTTGTGTAATCATTCATACTACCTGGCCAACAAAAATGCAAATTTCATTGTCTTCACCAGAGATGAACTAACTGCTAAAATTTTTGTAAGTAATTTCACATACAGTCGTACAATTCATTTAATCACATTTTAAAAAATCCGGTCAAGTGCAAGTTGAACTTGCACAATTAGTGTTCCGTACGTTGATTGTTTTTCAAATAAAATTTTTTATTAGGATGGTATAAAATGATCAGTGACTTCACAAAACACACCCCAAATGAGTTTTCAACAAAGTTTGTTTCCAATCTTTACTGAAAACTGGTGACATTCAATTTTTTTTTTTTTTTATATACCAAATAAATTATTAAAGGTAATGCACTCGTGATAATTTTCGTTCAATCTATACCCCGTGGAGAATATTCCAGAATTTTTTCAAAATTTTTCGATCATTACTTTTCGAGATAAGGTAGGGGACAGCGATTTTTTAAAAGTAATACGAAGAAAAGTGTGCGCAAGTATTACATTATATACGAGTATATATATATATATATATATATATATATATATATATATATATATATATATATATATATATATATATATATATATATATATATATATATATATATATATATATATATATATATATATATATATATATATATATATATATATATATATATATATATATATGTATATATGTATATATATATATATATATATATATATATATATATATATATATATATATATATATATATATATATACATATATATATATTTACTCGTGTTTTCACAAGCTTTCATTGGACATCACACTCGATGACCTAGTAAAAAAAAAATTTTTTCACTCCCGATTTCACCCCTCAAAACGAACCCCTTAAGTCAAAATTTATGTTACGGTGGTATAAAATGATCAGTGACTTCACAAAACACACCCCAAATACGTTTTTTAACAAAGTTTATTTCCAATCTTTACTGAAATCTGATGACCTTGAAATTTTGTTTTTTTTATACACCATATAAATTATTAAAGGTAATGCACTCGTGATAATTTTCGTTCAATCTACACCCCGTGGAGAATATTCCAGAATTTTTTCGAAATTTTTTGATAAGTACTTTTCGAGATAAGGCCCGGGACAGCGATTTTTCGCGAATTTTTAAAAATAATACAAAGAAAAGTGCGCGCAAGTATAATATTATATATATATTTTTTACTCGTGTTTTCACAAGCTTTCATTTGACACCACACTCGATGACCTAGTAAAAAAATTTTTTTTTCGCTTCCGACTTCACCCCCCAAAACTAACCCCTTAAGTCAAAATTTAATTCTCAAAACTACATGGCTCTCATGAGGCCATCAATTCCTATATTATTACCAAATTTCACCTTTCTATGTCAAATAGTTTCGGAGAAAATCGGGTGTGACAGACAGACAGACAGACAGACAGACAGACAGACAGACAGACAGACAGACAGACAGACAGACAGACAGACAGACAGACAGACAGACACCGAAGTGATCTTATAAGTGTTCCGTACGGAACACTAAAAAACGAACGTTTTGGTTTATTTTCTGTACCTTGTTGGCATTTTTAGAATCCAGAAGAAGCTACCATTAGGCAGCGAAAGCTCGATAATAAAAATAAAAAGCAGATACTAGAGCCTTTAGATCTTTGATTGCTCATCTCTTCTCCTTATAAAGGCGTTTCCCAGTAGTTAAACTTAGGATTGTTTGTTGCCAGTGCCCTGTTACTGTCCTTCCTCTTCTATATATATATATATATATATATATATATATATATATATATATATATATATATATATATATATATATATATATATATATATATATAATATACATACATATATATATATATATATATATATATATATATATATATATATATATATATATATATATATATATATATATATATGTTATTTCTATAAAATTAGGTAGACAAAATTCTTTACATCTGCGGAATATGCTACGTAAAAATATGTAATGCAATTTATGTAATTATGTCAAATTCCTTAATTAGGATTATTTCATATTTAAAATATATTAATTAGAGTTCATAATCTAACCTGATACTGAGAAAATGAAAATAAACCAGAAATAATGGTGAAGTTCTTTAATGACATAAAATTATATATAAAATTAGGAGACACACAAATCTATGGAAAATCACCTATTTCAATAATATATATCGCTCATTCCAATTGTCTTTTAATTGTTCAAACAGAACGTTTTATGATAAAAAAAAAGCATTATCAATAAAAAATAACTTTAGAAATACTGTCTTGTCATAGCTAATAATTTAAATCAAATAATAATTAGTAAGAAATAAGTGTTTTAAGTGTGGACATATTATTGTTTAGTACAATCAAAACTAAACAACTCCTTAGGCAGTTTCTTCAAGTGATGTAACAATCACTTGCGAATATGAAAAGTTATAATATTGTTTAGTTCAATTTTATTGTAACTTTACCGTCAAAATCCAGGTTAGTTAATTACTTTGGGTATAAACGTACAATTTATTGAAAAATTAAGGGATATTTCCCATAATTTTTTTTATATAATTTTACTTACTTTTTTACCGTATGCAAGACTTTCCGTAGTGAGGGAGTAAAAAACATTAATCAATAACAAAAGGAATTAATTTCGATACATTTTTAAGTTTAGGATATAATTTTACTAAACTAACCAAATAATAATATTTACTTATTTATTTATTTTTGATTTATTTTTTAAATATGACATTTTTTCAGAGATTCATATTATGTCAATGAACGAAGAACTTTATCTGAATGGCTCTGGAAGAACAACAAAAAGCGTCTACCAGCAACCAGGTACTGGAGAAAAACACGTTCTCTTTTATCCAACGTCCCCCAACCCGTCAGTTACATCGGACGAGAGAAAAAACTGGTGCCAAGCTACATCATCTAATAATGTAAGTTACAAATATTGTTTTTACTAAAATGGAAAATTAATTAATTAATTAAACATTAATAAAATGTGTAGCAATAAGACTATAGCCGTGTCTTTATCGATGATAATACGTAGCTCGCCTAGTATTGTTTATGATATTCTTCGTATTATTTTGATCTATATGCTATATTGAAACCTATTTATGATCAATCTTACCACCTATAAAAAGAAAAGCAACATAATATTTCAATCCACTTAATATTTTTTTTAAATTCACAATGTCATTATTTTCTCTCCTGGATACGGACTTTCTTATAAGTAAAATAATTTTCGAATTCTTTTTCAGCAATAATCACAGTTCAGTATTGTGCACACTCACAATATAAATTTTAAAAATGACAATAGTACATATACTCTCATATATTAATTATGTAAGCTATATTATGATACACCCTGTAAAAGAGCTATATTAGTGGTTGGGTCATTCTAAAGGGGTTTGACATATTTTTGCAATCAAAGTCTAATTTCGATGATATTTTTTATGTTAATTTGGCTTGGTCGCAGTACCACAGAGACCAATTTTCATCGAAAAATACTAATTTTTGGTCGAAATACTGCCAACCTTAAACATTTTCGAACATACCATTTTTTGGCAAATTGTAGGTACTATAACAAATAGGTGCTTATACTGCACTCTGTCGGTGACTTACTAAGCCTATTCAAGCAGAGCACGGCTGGCACTTATTGCAGAAACGCACCTTTCTCGAGCTTACTGCTCGAAGGCATAGATGGCAGCATTGGTATAATAACTAAAGACGAAACGAAAAAAATCGTATTTTTAGAAGTTACCAAAAGTGTTCTTCGTATTTGCTGAACCATCCCAAGACGCGTTTCGCCGTATCACGGCTCATCAGCTGGGCTAGGTTCAGCAAATACGAGAACACATTTTTAGTCCTTTATCCAGGCAACTAACGAAAAACTATAACAAATAGATGCTTATACTGCACTCTGTCGGTGACTTACTAAGCCTATTCAAGCAGAGCGGCACAGCACGGCTGGCACTTATTGCAAAAACGCACCTTTCTCGAGCTTACTGCTCGAAGGCATAGATGGCAGCATTGGTATAACAACTAAATACAAAACGACAAGAATCGTATTTTTAGAAGTTACCAAAAGTGTTCTTCGTATTTGCTGAACGATCGTGGATAAAGGACTAAAAATGTGTTCTTGCTGAACCTAGCCCAGCTGATGAGCCGTGATACGGCGAAACGCGTCTTGGGATGGTTCAGCAAATACGAAGAACACTTTTGGTAACTTCTAAAAATAACGATTTTTTTTCGTTTCGTCTTTAGTTGTTATACCAATGCTGCCATCTATGCCTTCGAGCAGTAAGCTCGAGAAAGGTGCGTTTCTGCAATAAGTGCCAGCCGTGCTCTGCCGCTCTGCTTGAATAGGCTTAGTAAGTCACTGACAGAGTGCAGTATAAGCATCTATTTGTTATAGTTTTCCGTTAGTTGCCTGGATAAAGGACTAAAAATGTGTTCTCGTATTTGCTGAACCTAGCCCAGCTGATGAGCTGTGATACGGCGAAACGCGTCTTGGGATGGTTCAGCAAATACGAAGAACACTTTTGGTAACTTCTAAAAATACGTTTCTTTTCGTTTCGTCTTTAGTTGTTATACCAATGCTGCCAATTGTAGGTACGTCAAAAAGGAACATACAGACCGTTTTATAAAAGGTGGTTCCCGTCGCCTGACTTCCATAATTTATTACGCAGTGGCCAAGAGGAGCCAAAAATACTAGGAGAGAAAGACCTGATATATCATCGGCCTTTGGACTCAACATCAGATTCGACATCAAAAGCAATAGGAGACAGCAGGGGAAGCAACCTGCTCGACGAAGAGAGCCTTCGTCAAGAAGCTAAACTAGACCGTCGCTAGGAATCTTACCCATTGTTTAATATTAATTTGAAAAATCATTTACATACAGCGGAAGTAAACAATGTAAGTCCTCAGACAGCATTTTAAAAAAAACGTGTTTCTGATGCGGTGAGAGTTTGGATGATATTGACCATGAGGCCACCGGAAAAAAATTGGCCTGGTACTTTTGCAGATTTAGGAACTGGATGAAGACGACAACCTCGTTCTGATGGCTATAGTAGCAAAATACGCTACCGCATGATCTATAATATATATAAAATGCAACGTCTCTCTGTCTATCTCTCTGTCTGTCCGTTAGTGTGCTTATCACTTGAGAACCACTTCTCCGATTTACGTACATTTTTTTTAAAACATATATATGTTCTCTGGCCAGGTTATAGGATATATTTTATTACGTTGAGTAACATAAGGAATAAGCAGTGACGATAATAGTGAATCAAGTCGGAAAAAAGTTTGCCGCTAGCGCGTTCTCTTGCAATACGCATGCAACGTCCGTATGTCTGTCCGTTAGTGCGCTATCATTCGAGAACCATTTATTTGATTTATGTGTTTTTCTTTTAATCTTACCTTAATATTACCAAAAAAAACTCTATAATACGTGTATATTTAACGTCTCTCTGTCTGTCTGTCCGTTAGTGCGCTTAGCACTCAAGAACCACTTATCAGATTTACGTGTTTTTTTATAAAATACATATGTTCTATGTTACATTAGGTAACATAAGGAATAAGCAGTGACGATAATAATGAATCAAGTCCACGCGAGCGGAGCCGCGGGCACGGCTAGTTACAAATAAAAATTAGTTAATCTATTAGTCGACTACATCCATGTTGCTAGTCTGGCAATTTAGGTATTTAAGTTTATAGGTTTTGAAATGAAAAATTCTGAAAAAGTAAAAATTGGAGGTGCTCAATACTTGACACTGTACAGGAAAAAAATCTAATAATTCAAAAAAAATTTTGTAACCTCGATACCCCACATGTTACTTACGAAGCTTGAGAAGAAGGCAGAAAATTTCTCCACAACATCCCATTAAACTATGACCTATACGACACAATTATTGCTACACTAGGGAAAATTACGTGACCTGTTTTATTATTTCCTGCTACCTTACACAATGAAAGGATGTTGGGAATTTGGAATCTCTGGCACAGTGACACTACTTAGTATATATATATATATATATATATATATATATATATATATATATATATATATATATATATATATATATATATATATATATATATATATATATATATAATCCTAAGTTTAACTACTGGGAAACGCCCTTATAAGGAGAAGAGATGAGCAATCAAAGATCTAAAGGCTCTAGTATCTGCCTTTTATTTTTATTATCGAGCTTTCGCTGCCTAATGGTAGCTTCTTCTGGATTCTAAAAATAGGGAAAAAATCAAGTTCTGGTAGATATATCCCATTCCATTCTTATCACCCTATGAAACAGAGACTGAACATCAGCAGAGGATTAAAGAACAGAATAGATAAGATTTTCCACCCCTCATTTAAAGAAAAAAATGTAAAACTGTTAGAAAATATCTTGTTGGACAATTACTATCCTAAAGCTCTAATTAAAAAGAATTTTCAAAGACCCCCCCTTCAAATCAATCCAACTGTCACCACTAATGTCGACATTAAAGTAGGAAAGTTACAATACATTGAAGGCCTTTCCCAGTCCCTTGTCTTCTCTTTTTAAAAATACAAACATTAAAACTGCTAATTACAACATAAAAAGAATGAATTGTTTCTATACCAATTTAAAAGATAAAACTGATACTTTACAAAGATATAATGTAATCTACGGCATTCCCTGTCAATGTGGTTTGGTCTACGTTGAACAAACTTCACAAAAGCTCTCTAAGAGATTAGCGTTACACAAAAGTGATAGTAAACACACAAACCTAACGCAACTAGCTTGAGCTTACATGTAAATAATACAGATCACAGAGTACAATATAACAACAGCTTCATTCTGGATGTTGCGACTAATTACTTCAGTAGAAGTTTCTTGGAAAGGTGTTAGATAAAAACCCGTAAAAATAATCTCAATCACAAAAAAGACATAGAAGGATTGAGCTCCATGTATACTTATTTACTAACACAAAACTATACCAAACCAACAAAAAAGAACGATTTTTATGAAAAAATTAGTTTCTAGTAAATTTGACGTTTCTTTTCTCTTTCTGTTATTTTTGCTGTTTCTTACCAGTTACTTTTCTATGTCTTCTTGTTAAAATTAAAAAATTAAATATGACAAATAATAAATAACGTCCAGTATTAATATTCTGTAAATTTTTAAATTAGCCTATGAATCTCTTAGTTATAAAATTAAAGAATTAATATAATTAATATATAATTAATAATAAATAACTCGTCGAAGAGTAACATTCATCAAATTTAAGTTCCTTTGTTATAAAATTAAAACTGAAAAATAGATATCATTAATAATAAATAATTTATCTAAGAGTAGCATCCACCTAAAAAAATTTACCATATCCCTAACTTTAATGCTTTTTTATTTTTTGTCGACCTGATGACGACATAGACTACCAACAATATTCGGTTCGGACTGAAATATCACCAAATAGTTACTAAACTTGATGTCAAAAATGTTTTAAAATGGAGTACCATTTCAAACATCATGGTGTTTCTTGCAGTTATGTTTCGGTCTTCAAAAAGCGTTTTTAACTAATGTTTATTGACAAAGTTTTATTTTTAATATTTGTGTAACTCTCTAAGTGTCTTTTAATCATGTTTGTGTAATCATACATACTACCTGACCAACAAAAATGCAAATTTCATTGTCTTCACTAGAGATGAATTAACTGCTAAATTTTTGTAAGTAATTTCACATACAGTCTTACAATTCATTTAATCACATTTTAAGAAACGAACGTCTTGGTTTATTTTCTGTACCTGGTTTGCATTTTTAGAATCCAGAAGAAGCTACCATTAGGCAGCGAAAGCTCGATAATAAAAATAAAAAGCAGATGCTAGAGCCTTTAGATCTTTGATTGCTCATCTCTTCTCCTTATAAGGGCGTTTCCCAGTAGTTAAACTTAGGATTGTTTGTTGCCAATGCCCTGTTACTGTCCTTCCTCTTTCTATATATATATATATATATATATATATATATATATATATATATATATATATATATATATATATATCACTATTATACTAAACAATTATTGTACTCTCGACGCGCATTTCGCTAACCAAATTCATCAGGAGGAATGGTTAACTGTAGCCGATAAAACTGTTTTGTCAATCATCGCTCTTAACGAAGCTGACAAGGTTAGCGAAACGCACGTAGAGTGCAAAAATAAAGTGTTTGGTATAGTGGTGATATATACTGAGTAGGGTAATGAAAGTAGTTAACTTCTAGAGCGAGGCGTGACTCCAATCAACAACGTTCAGCGCCCTAAAGAAAATCGTCATATATATATATATATATATATATATATATATATATATATATATATATATATATATATATATATATCGTCAATACGCCTTTCAAGCAATTAACATTATTTAAAAGCTGTTAACATTTTAAAGTGAGAAATTAAATATCAGTTTAATCATCACGTAGTTGTTCATCGCGCCGTCTCCGATTAAAGCAAGTTTTAAAAAATATTGTCTCATTAAAGTCACAAAGGGCAATTTATGACCGGAAACCTACCCTACGCGCTGTACATAAATCAAATCTTGGGTTCTTATCTCAACAAGTGCACGTAAATAATAATGGCAACTTTAAGAATTTTGCTCGGTTTTTTTAAGCCCGTGCCGCGTTGCTGAACCTTTTTTACGTTTAAATTGATACTACGAAGGTTTTTTTTTTGTTACCAAATGTCAACTTTAGTCCGAATGCCTATACAAGTATCACTCACAGAGACGAGAGATACATAAGATCGGAAATTCTAATATATATATATATATATATATATATATATATATATATATATATATATATATATATATATATATATATATATATTATATATATATATATATATATATATATATATATATATATATATATATATATATATATATATATATATATATATATAATATATATATATATATATATATATATATATATATATATATATATATATATATATATATATATATATATATATATATATATATATATATATATATATATATATATATATATATATATATATATATATATATATATATATATATATATATATATATATATATATATATATATATATATATATATATATATATATATATATATATATATATATATATGTATATATATATATATATATATATATATATATATATATATATATATATATATATATATATATATATATATATATATATATATATATATATATATATATATATATATATATATATATATATATATATATATATATATATATATATATATATATATATATATATATATATATATATATATATATATATATATATATATATATATATATATATATATATATATATATATATCATCATCATCATCATCATCATCATGCAGCCACTCGCATCCACTGCTGGATATAGGCCTCCCTTAATCTATTCCATCCATCACGGTCCTGAGCAGCCTGAATCCAATTCGTTGTAATCCGTTTGAGATCATCAGTCCACCTAGCATATGGCCTTCCACGGCTTCTGAAAGCCTCCCGTCTGGGTCTCCATTCCAACAGGCGCTTTGTCCATCTGTTGTCAGTCATTCGCGCCACGTGCCCAGCCCAGTTCCACTTCAGGCATGTCATTCTATACACTGCGTCGATAACCCTTGTTCTTTGCCTTATGACTACATTGGGAATTCTATCCTGGAGAGTCAAACCCAACATAGAGCGCTCCATTGCTCTTTGCGCTACTTGAATTCTATTTATAGACTTTTTAGTAAGAGTTAAAGTCTCAGAACCATACGTCAGTACCGGTAACACGCACTGGTCAAACACCTTTTTCTTGAGACAGATAGGGATGTTGGATTTGAAGATATGTCTGAGTTTACCGAATGCTGCCCAAGTCAGACCCACTCTCCTTTGAAGTTCGTGAGTTTGGTTATCTTTCCCCAATTGTATTTCATGTCCCAAGTACTTATATGTGGAAACCTCATAGATGTGTTTATCGCCCACAGAGATAGGGCGACTAAGAATCAAATTTGTCATGAGCTGGGTTTTTGAAAAATTTATCCCTAGACCTACTTCACTGGAAACGGCTTGTAGTGAATTCAACATCTTGCTTGCTTCTTCTACATTATCGGCTATGAGGACGATATCGTCGGCAAAGCGCAGGTGGTTAAGATGTTTCACCATCAACATTTACACCCATGTTCCTCCAGTCAAGCTTCTTAAAGACATATTCCAAAAGAGTTATGAAGAGCTTTGGGGAAATAGTGTCTCCCTGCCGTACGCCTTTTTCGATTTTAAATTTGTTGGTGTTTTCGTGGAGTCTCACTGAAGCTGTTGCATTATCGTATATGTACTTTATCAATGAGGTATATCTGAAGTCTATTCTGCAGTCGACAAGTGATTCTAAAAGTTTGTGTTGGTCAATAGAATCGAAGGCCTTTTCGTAATCTACGAACACTAATATTAGCGGTGTGTTATACTCAATAGATTTTTGAATGAGCAGCTTTATAGCTAACAGATGGTCGTTAGTTCCAAAACCCGATCTAAAGCCAGCCTGTTCACGAGGCTGGTACATTTCAAACTTTGATGA